>JASAUF010000527.1:842500-1455000 GCA_030180095.1 Magnolia changhungtana | reverse complement strand
GCACTATCTTCTTAACCACAATAAAAACTGATGCTCACTTACTGGAAAAAATGTGGCTGTACCTTTCAATCCTGATCGACCATATCATGGTGTAGACAGTCATGCCCCACAAAAATTTCCCCATGGATCTCATGCTGCAGCAGATCAACCAGCTACCACCTCCAGAACTGATCTAGTTTTATTGGATTTTAGACTCCACCTCACAGTTAACCAGGAGATGATGTACTGATTCTTCACTGTTGCAACACATGCAACACGGATTTGGAATGGCCATTCCACGACACTTTTAAGTTTTGGCGATCAGAATTTTTCCTACACGTGTTCCCCACAACCGCCCTGATCTTTACAGGGATGAGAGCTCTCCAGACTGTCAAGACGAAAGACTGCACATCGCTAATGCTGCCAGCTAGTAATTTGGACAGTGAGCTAATGGAAAACTGCCCATTGGCTTCCAGTGACCAGATTCTCGAATCGAGCCTTTGACAAGGGAGAAACACCCCATCCAGGAAAATGAAAAAACGAGAAAAACTGTCACTTTCACTGTCTTTGAGCTCCTGACAAAATCACAGATCCCAGATAAATTTGGTCCCATCCCACTGGTGGCACTGTACAACAAAGGCTTCCCAATCAGCCTCAACCTGATAGAGCTCCTCCTCGCCCATGTGCACATCGACACACAAGACATCTTCCTAAAATTGAACTTTTGATTCCTCCCCAATCATGAATCTGAAATTACCATCACAGAATGCCTTGGCCCAATACATCGATCTCCAAATAAAGGCTGCCTGAGTTCTGTAGTTTGACTTTACATCACATACATTGTCAGCCACACATATTTCTCTCGCCTAATACCAGTCTGCGAAGGGATTGATCCCCTAATCCCAGCTGCCGCCACCGTTTTCCCAATAGAGTACTATTGGCAGAATGAGTACTCCTAATACCTAGCCCACCACACCCAATCAGTTTGCAATTACCATTCTACACTACTAACTGGAATTTATGAGCCTCTTCTGCAGCAACCTTTTTTGAATGGTTTCAATCTTCTCTGTAAACTTCACAGGGCATTAATGATGACTTTATTAATGTTAATCTGCTACCCATTAACAGCAGTTTCCTTTTCCAATTATCTTATCCAGATCTCTGGCCCAGCTCAACCTGTATCCTAAGGTGCTGCAAAGGAAACAGAGACGCTCTACTGCTAATGATATCTGTGACGAATGATATATGTGATCTCACAGAGGGAGTCACCCTTGATATTTTATTCTCACCACTGAACTCTTAGCAATCCAGATACCACTTAAAAACAAATAAGAATGTAACTAAAGATCCAAGCATCTTCCAAAGACCTATTTCCAAAAAATGATGTGTCCTTGTTGTATTTTTATTTTTATTTTTTGAGTGATAACAGCAAATCTATTGAGAAACTTGCCAAAGCGAGAAAAGATTATAACCCGACCAAAGCAGCCTAAACAAAAATAGGGGCCTTGGAGATAGGTTTTAAATAAACAGCCCAATCTGAGACAAAAAACATAACTCTCCTAATGGCCTCCTCAACACCTACCCTTTTGTTTTGGAAACAACATCCATTCCTAGCACCCCAGATACCTCATAACACGGCCATGAAGACTAGTCTCCACTTAGCTTTTCCATCCTTTCCAACACCCTCTCCATGTCATGCCCACATAAGATCATCCATGGACTTCGACATCACCCATTCGGAATGAAGAAAGCACAAAAAAATGCTCCCAAGCTTTCCGGACAAACGAGCAGTGAATAAAAAAGTGGTCAGTTGACTCTGCATCTCCCATACACAAATGTTGGGAAGCACAGGTGATTTCCTCTGAAGATTGTTAATCGTGAGAACTCTCTTCCGACCCACCAGCCAAACAAAAACCACCACACGAGGTGGGGCTCCATAGAACCAGTGATGATAAAGATGCGTCAAGGCAAGGGCTCGATGAGGTGAACTAATAAACTCGAAGAGTGAGCGGACATAAAATTTTCCAGTGCTATGCACTGACCATTTGACCGAGTCCCCTACTTGAACAGAGGGGATAACATCCTCCAAATGATATAATAACCCGATGCACTTGATCTCCTCATCTGTCATATCCCTACGGCAAGATGTCCTCGGTGTATTGAACATGGGTGATCAGAAACTCACTATCATCCACCTGCATACCTCTTGATTAGATTAGTATTCACCTCATTCTGGATAGGCTTTTAAAGGGATTCCACAACATTGTGTCATTGGCATATTTCTGTTTTAGGATTTTTACAATTGCAACTGTCACTATCAAAGATGACTAATGAGGTCATGCTTCTGCAGGTCTGGAAAGGACAAGGATCGAGAAAGTGGAAGCATGGCCAGAGCGATGGTTTCTTTGTTCAATTTGAGTCGCCTGTATTGCGCAAACTGTGGTTTGTCCCTAGTTCAACTGAAAAGGGGAGGGTGCTGTGTCGGTAATTTTCTCTCACCCAACAACAACGTGATGCATGCATTGACATGTCCTCTCTGTCATGTTTGTCATGTTCGTGTGTTGTTTTATCTTCTTGTTTTACCCTTGACTTCAGTTCGTGGAACTTCAATCATTTTATGTATTATACAAGAGAAATGCTCTAGTGCTCCTAAAGCACTATAATTTATAGCACTTCTAGTTGCATTTGGACACTTGGACAATCCATTTGATTGATCTAGATCATCCATTAGGTCTAACATAGGTTTCATGTGCTGCCATGCAAATATCACACTGGTCTGACAATCCTAACCATCTGATTGTAAGCCTTTAATATATGGACGGTCTAGATGATTTCCATAAAATAGGACCAATCAACAATTTGATCAATATATTTGTTGGCACCGTCATAGATTGCTTATGACTACAAGTATGCCATCCTAAGCAATCCATCCATGGCTTAGGAAAAGGATGGCCACAAAAATAAGGACAAAGCAGGGATGGATTGGATCATCCTAATCCATGTAATTTTTGCATGGTAGCCCATAAAATGTGCTTTGGACTTAGATAGTTCTGATAGATCTATTCTGATCTGCATAATTTTTGCATAGTAGTCCAAATGATCAAATGCAACTAGCCTCACTGTAATTTAGTGCTATGAGACCACTGGAGCATTTCTCATTGTACAATGCTTGATCAAGAATATCCCTAGCTTGGGTTCACAGTTTGTATAGGTGGACCGATGGTTCAATGATCCAAACTATTGAATGATGTGCTTCTGTGTGGATGCAACAAGTACCATTGAAATTATGAGCCTCTCTGAGGATGCAATATGTAGACATTTGAGTCTTTCGCCTTTTAAGCTTGAACATGTGCTGTTGCCAGTGTTGTCAAAATCCTACGATTTACGATTTACAATTTATAATTTGAGTCGAATCTTAAGCAAAATGATTTGAATCTCACATTTGAATCCCTTTTTTGTATGAATCTTACAATTTTATAATTTGAATCCTATGATTTGCTATTCAAAGCTTAAGTGGACCCAATTGGAATAATGATTTCCACCGATTCAAATTATTTGTCATCTGTTCTCTCACAAAGACATGGATGAAGAAAACCACAAACATCGGCTTGATCCAAAACTTCTTTGGCCTCCAAAAAATTTTCAATGGTAGAGGTTCAATCAAAATGTTTCTGTGGTGTGGTCCAGTTGAAATTATATACGAGCAGGTTGAAAGAGATCAAAGTTACATGGCCCCACCAATAATATATTTATTATATCCACACGTTCATTTTTCCCATGAGTGACAAAAAACTCTTTTTTCCATCCAATTTGAATTCCCAAATTCAAAATGTCTGTGGTGTGGTCGAGTTGAGATTTTTAATTTGCCACACCATAATAAGTAGTGAGGACAATGACTCTCATGATTACATTCGTCTTTAAAAACTTTTGCAATTTGTCTTATTTTTCGAATAAAGCCTCACGACGGCTCGCCAAATGGAAACGGTTTGGATATAATATATACCTCATGATGGGACCCACAGAACTTCGGCCCGACGTGCGCATTCCGTTCGCCTCTTTTGAATAAGGGCTTTTTTTCAGCATAAGGGTTCTCTCTCCCAACGAATGATTTCGGTTTCGGGGCTTTAAATCGAATCATTCAAATGAAAAAGCCTTTAAAAAATCGTTTTTTTTTTTTTTTTTTTTTTTCAGAAAGGGTAAATTATTTTATTTTGTTCTTTATAAGAGATCAAATGATAGATATTCTCTTCAGTGTTAAATCATAGAGATTTTTATTTATTTATTTATTATTATTATTATTATTATTATTTTATTTAATGATTTCTTACTTCTTAATTGGTCAAAACGCCAAATTCATGTATGACTTACCTGGAATGTTTTTATGGATGGTTATGATCATGTTGACTTAATATGTATTGTGGAATGATGGTTAGAAATCAAAATATCTTTTTTGGTTAGAAATCAAAATATCTTTTTTCGTCGGTCTACATAATCATATGCCACTTTTCCAACGTGATTCTTCATTCAAGAAATTTAACATGAACATAAATTATTAAAGGATCCTTACATGTTTTAAGGAAAATTTCTTGAAAGACTTAAAGATAAGAATCCTCTAACACTATCATGACATGGTATTACTTGGTGCATATTGATGGCAAAAGGATGATTGCTGAGTTTTTAATTTTAATTTTTTCTAATTATTCATACTTTTCATATTTTAAGAAAATCATAAAATATCTTATGACTAATGATACGATTCGAGATTCGATACTATTCATCCCCTATTACAATTTGTGATACAGTAACAATTTTGACAACATTGGCTGTTGCTGTATTTTTTTTACCATCCATTTAGTGGCAACTAATTGAAGAACTATGTTTGGCACATCCAGAGGCCCATCATACCAATTGGTTGGATCGCTGAACCATGGGCACTACTAGCAGAATCTGAAAACCACTTGAGTTTACAGTAGTTATTCTTGGCTTTTAAGCATTAGACAATACTTTCTCTTTTCCCCATTTCTCCTAATCACATTATGATGCCATCTCGTTTCAGGGATCCGGAGGTCCTGGATGTAAGTGCCCATGAACTGCTTCCACGTCTCTTCAAACAAGCTCCCCTTAATCACAGCTAAGGCCACACTTCAGTTCTTAGCTATCCGATGGGAAAGAACAGTAGGCCCTCTGAGAGTGAGGGGAGTGGCTTTTGTCCCAGAGAGGGAGACGAAAATGTCATGCCCGAGTTGCATTGTCATTTGATTTCCGGCTCTGTCAGGAGAATCATACACCGGTGCCTTTTGGAGTTCTTCTCCATGCATGGAAAAAGGTACTGTGAATTTTGAACTAGGCTTGAAATGGTTTTTGAAGCTCGTCTTGATTGTACACTCTCAAGTTATTTGCTGTATGATTATGTTGTGTTTGAGTTCCGCAAATTTGCGTATGTGACTGTTTCAAAAGGTAAAATACCAACTTCTGGAAGGAGTGGCTGTGATTACGTGTGATTGGGGTCGTTTGGGGTGTGGACAGGGATCTCCAAGGGGATGTCTGTGTCCACAGATGGGGTTGTCTTGGAAATGAATTACAATGTATGTTGAGTTTTTGTGCTTGGATGCGTGGAGTGGTTCCATGGATGTTTGAGATTGTGTTTGGATGCATGGAGGGGTTCTGTGGATGTTGTGTTTGGATGCATGGATGGGATGGTCGTGGATGTGTTGAGATTGTGTTTGGATAAGACCGGAAGTTATTTTCCTGAAGTATTCAAAAGAGCATGTATTGAATAGGTGATTTATGGCACATGTTCCAACAGGGCACATGTGCGCTAGATCCAGGCCTTATAATATTCAAGTGGATGTTGAGATTGTGTTTGGATGATGCCTGGAATTTTTATTTTTATTTTCTTCCCTTGAAGTATTAAAAGTGCATGTATTGAAAATGTGATTTATCAGACACCTGCGCTAGATCTGGCCCTGCAATAATTGGGTTTGTGAACACTCCTGAAATCCAAGCCATTTAATGTTGGGTGCATTGACCAGAGTACAGTTGCAATCGATGTGGAGCATTTCCATGGAAGTCTATCCATAGGCAACTGCACTCCAGCGAGCCCCAGGCTACATTGCAATTTCTGTGGATAGTCACGTCCAATGGACATCCCTTTTCCATGGTATTTTTGGTGCAACCAAATGCAGTCGGGAGTTATTGGCTTACTCAGTTGTGTTTAGATGGGTGTAAATGAAATGCATTTGAAATCTGAATGTTCTGTTTGGATGGGAGTAAATGGGAGGAATTGAAATGCATTGAATTTTTTCAATATATTCACCAAATTAACTTTAATATATCAAATTAATGTACGTATTTAATATTTAATGGAATAATTGTAATAAGCCTATTAAAATATATATTTTAGCAAAAAATGAAGAAATTTCAAGTCTTGGGCAAGTCATAAATGTAAGGATTACAAATAAGCAATTTGTCAACATTTTTTAACCATTCATTTAGATGGTTAACCTTTAAATAATTTGGATTATTTTATTGTTGTGATTTTAGTGATGTAGCTGATAATTAGATTGTTTTAGAGTATTATCAGTGTATTATAACTCTTGTTTACTCGTGCAACTCTCCAATGAAGCTCAAAAAAGCATTTAACCTCCTTTACTTTCAAATCCTCAGTAAGAGGATTTCATTTATTTCCATTCCATTTCATTTTTTATGCATTTACTCCCATCCAGACACATCCAATTCCTCCCATTTACCTCCATTTAATACCATCCAAATGGTCCCTTAAAATCTCTCAGACATGATTCCTGTTTAACTAAAAATGAGATGCACTCATTTTTAAGTGGCTGCTAAACAGGGCCTTGCATGCATGTGGAATTCCCATTAGGTTTGGTACAATACATCCTAATGCATTGCTTCTGTATTTTTAAGCCATTGTAGCCATTGGATTTGGTCCTGTTGAAATAATCTAACCATTAATAACATGTGCCTCACTGTGGATGGGTGATCCCCAATTAAAAGGTTGAAATATTCGGATCATCCGGACATGACAAAAAATCCAACAGATTAAGAATGCAACCGAATGGATTGGATCGGATCCCTCCAATAATAGGTAGTCATTACTAACAAATACTTCATAAGAAATCTTATTCCACATTTCAATCTTACCAAACGAGAGGAAAATCAAAGGAAGTATATCCCACATTCACACAAGGTTTACCCTTAATACAGAAGCATTAAATAAGCCCAAATGATAAATGAACTCATCCAGCAACACAAGTGGTTGAAAACCCTAGAAGAAGCTACCTCCTTCCCACCGTAGCTACTTGATAGGAAACCTGTACAAGTGGGGCCCGTGGATCGACAATCCAGAACATTGGTCTGTTGCATCCGACCATGGATTGACCATAAAGTCCCAGCCACTGATAATTGTTCAAAATGGAAGGTGTTGATTGTCCTACCAAGGAGACTTTTGGTCCCTGTTCCATCCACCACAGGGTGCAAAAGACCAATGGTCTAGATCATCATCTAGCGTTTGGCTTCACCAAATATCAAGATATTTCATGATTGATTAGTCTAATTTAGCGCAAGATATCATGAAATTTCACAATATATGGTGCAACCAAACACACCCCAAACCTTCTATTCTTTATCATACTCTACCGGATTAAGCTCAACTGGTGCAATGGAAGGGTCAGCTAGAATAGCATTGAGGTAGCTGCTGTCACCCTCCAAGTAAGCCTTGAGAAATGCAACCATAATCCCACCTACAAATCTCCTCATAGGCTCTATCTTCTTAGCATTCTTGCACGCGCAGCGGGCGAACGAATCCAATCCTATTGGTATTTTGTCATCCAACATGTCCATGTGGCCGTACTCCGTCGCGACCAAATGAAAACGCGGCGGTTCACATTCATTGTAGAATTCCTTGTGGTTCAAGCCTTTGGGGGCGCAAGCAGGGGACAAGGGGCACTTCTTTTGCTCTCCCAAGCCCGTCCCGACCACCAGAACCGGGATCCCACCGATGTCGAAAGAGCGTGGGACGCAGGTGAGGATCGGGGGATCGAGTTGTCCGTAGATTCCAGCAACAGGGTCGATGCCCATCAAGAGGGAGAATTTGAGTGAGGTCTGACCATTTCCAAGTGCGATGGAGAAGGCCGCCCGGCCACCTCGACTGTGGCCAGCTATAGCGAGCTTGTTTATGTTTGCTCGGACGTTGTTTGGGAGGGAAGATTGCAGGCCTTGGGATAACCAGTTGAGTACGGCAGAAGCTGCTTTGATCTCGTTATTTGCGGAGGTGAGGTTGTAGATCAAACCGTCGGAGAGGGAATACAACTGCGAGATAGTTGGTGCAATCAGTTGACAGCATACAACGGTCGGATTTTGATTTTATTAGACTACCAAACTTATGCAGGACAATTAATCACTTATTCTAAAAGCTCGAACTGTTAGGACATGGCGAATTAATCCCTTTATCTTATAACCCAGGCCACACATCTCATGGGTTAGGACCTCGGCCGAACCCCTTGTGGGCCTCAAATTACATAGGTACCACCTCACACGGCCCGCCCACCCCGAGTGTGTCGCCGCATCCCATAGGCTACCCCACTTGAGCCCGTTGTGAAATGTGCATTAATCACCCCCGGTGAGGAGTTTCGAACATGAAACCTCTCCCATGGCCCCCGCCCACCCCAAATGTGCTCCTGCATCCCATAGGCGACCCCACTCAAGCCCGGTGTGAAAATGCCCCTACATTATAAACATGCTAGAGAAATACTAAGGTGACCAACTCATCAGGTATATGCCATGTTAGGAAGAGAGTATTTGAGAAACCACACCAAGAAGATATATTTTTGGAAAGAGATTTTGACATGCATGTAGCAACTTCACTTAAGGCCTAAAGACAAATAACACCCTTTTTTTTTTTTTTTTTTTTTTTAAATTTATTTTTTTAATGAATACAGTCAAAACTCACTCTACTGCTGATTTTTGGGACAAAAAACTTAGACACTGTTAGGTTAGCAAAATCTTTTTACATGACAATATTACCATCTCAATTCCCCTAAATACAATTCTAACCCTAATTATATAACGGTCTACTATAAAAACTTGGCCTCATTCAAATAATTATTAAAATTAGATATGAAGATCGAGTCAAGCCGAGTATTTGGGTATTGGAAGCATGGTCCAAAGAGGGTCAGTTTGTAATGATTTTTGTAAAGAGTTGCATAAGATTGAGGGGAAATGTAAATAAACCTGAGGTGCAACTGCGATGTAGCCGTGAGAAGCAACGTGTTGGAAGATGGCAGAGTAGCAGCTGTTGGTGAGACAAAAGCCATGGAAGAAAACCAACACTGGATATTCTCCTACTTCTGTTGGAGTGCTGATTAATAGAGGTTTTGGTGGTGATGAGCTTTCAGGAGCCTCTAATACCTTTACATTCAACTTCCCTTCTTCGAACACGCTTTCAGGAGCCTCCACTACTACCTTTACACACAGCTGCTCTTCTTCAAACACCTTTGCCATTCTCTCTCTCTCTCTCTCTCTCTCTCTCTCTCTCTCATTTCTTCATGGATGGGAGAGATGTGTACATATGGCAGCTGGGTCTGGATAGAATGTGGGGCCCTCGCTCTCAACCGACGCGTAGAAACGCAACGGATACAGACATCTTTGTCCTAACGCGGGATTTTTAAGGTTGCCTCCAGCGAGAACGGATTGGCTGCTCCTCCTACCACCAGCCCCGTGGCTGATCGTCGGTGCTCTGTAGGCCCCACCATGATGTACATGCTTCATCCATTCCGTTCATCCATTTTTAAAGATCATTTCAGGATTAATCCCAAAATGAGAGGAATATAAATCTCAGGTACACGACACCACAGGAAAACAATATTGATTGGATATCCACCATTAAAATCCTCCTAAGGTCCACTGTACTGTTTATTTGACATCTAGTCTGTTGATTAGGTCATACAGACCCAGATGAAAAGAAAAAACAAAGATCAGCTTCATCCAAAACTTTTATGGCTCCCAAAAAGTTTTTAATGGTCGAAATTCATTCAACACTGTTTCCTATAATGTGGTCCACTTGAGATTGGTATATAACTCATTTTTTGTATTATACTATAAAATGATCTAGAAAAATAGATGGACGGAATGGATGAAACATATACATCATGGTGGGGCCACAGTGCACCGAACACCAGCCATTGGCTGGTGGTAGGGGGAGTAGCCAATCCGTTTACGCCTGCAGCATCCGGCCGCAACAGGGATATCGCTGTGGCAACACATGGCCCAAGCTCTGTGAGGCCACCATAATGTATATATTTTATCCATGCCATCCATCCATTTTTTCATATCATCTTAGGGAATGAGTTAAAAACTAATGCAGATCCATCGCTCAAATGCACCACACTACATAAAAAAGTGAGAATTGAATGGCTACCGCTGAAACCTTCCTAAGGCCCATTTTGATATCTTACCTGTTCATGAGATCACATATACCTCGATGAAGGCGCCTGATCCAAAACTTCTATACACTCAAGAAGTTTTGAACCGTGGAAGCTCAATCTCCATTCTTTTCTACGGTACTGAGGTCCACCTCAGCTCTTGGTCTACATCATTTTTGGAATCATACACTAAAATGAACTGACATGGTAAAACTGATTAACGGCATGGACAAAACACATACATCAAGGTGAGCCTTATAGATATTGGGCCACATGGTCTTAGATATCATTGTGGCTCGTTCTTGGTAGGTGGGTTCGACAGGGCATGCATGAATGTGCTCGTGTGGTCTTCGGCTTAATTAAACATATCTATCCACTTTGACCATGTATTAGTTAACCCCATTGATACGCACAGTCTAATTCTTTTTGTTCGGACCCGCCGGTGTGGCTGTAAATCCTGTCAATTCAATGAAATTCCGGTGGAAAATACTGCCTTTAAAAGAAAAAAAGAAAAATGAAAAAAAAAAAGAAGTTAACCCCATTTATAAATGATGGGACCCGTTGAGGATGCATGAGATTCATGTGTTGGAATTTTTGTCACGCAACTTAAAATATCAAACAAATAACAATTATTGCTTTGTTCTTTTATAATGAAAATAAAATGTAAAAAGTAAATATTTATTTTCAAAAAGTAAATAAATATAGTATTTGTTTTTTTTTTTTTTTTTAATTTTTTTATTTTAAAGAAGGGTGGGAACTCACCACATATAAAGAATGAATTAAAAGTACTTTAAATATCCCATCTATGTAAACATCCTTAAAATTATTTAATTGTTTAGTGGGAAGAGGAGAGGTTTTTATGACAAGAACCTACCGTCAAATCTCACTACAGACGCTTTTTTAGCGGCGGCTCATCACAACTGTCGGATGCTCGGTCGACTTAAAAAAAAAAAGCCCTCTCTCTTTACTTGTCACTGTCTCTCTCTCCCTCTCCATCTCCGCCAGCTCGTCTCTCCCTCTCCTGTCCTCGATCTCTCTCCCTCATACTCACTCGATCTCCCTCTCCTCCCTCTATCTCGATCTCTCTTTCCCTCGTTTTCTTCGACGTGTTGTTCCTTCTTCTATCTGTCTCCAACAATCGAAGAAAGTAGAAGAAAGAAGAGAAAATCGAAGGTACTCTCTCTCGATCTCTCTCCCTTCATCTCTGTCTCTCTCACTTCCCATTTTGATTATCAAAATTTGGGCAGCAGCCATCGCAGCAGCAGCCATATCCGCCGCTGTCCATGGCCGCTGACATCTGCATGTTGGTTGTTTGAAGAAACGCTTCAACCAATAACGTGTACCACTGTTGTACATTTAATCTCTCTGTTTCTTTCATACTTTTTTGGCCCATCCATGAGTGGACTAGCCTGATATATGGGAGGGGAACAATCAACATAGATCCACCTCATTAGAGGCAGTGATCCCACACATATACCACTTTAGACCATGTATTAAAATGGAATTTCTCACTCCGTTTTTAGTGTATGATTGATTTTGTTAGTTTTTTAGGGCAACTCAATTCTAAGGGAAGGATTTGCTATGGATAAAGAGCCGTTTGGAAGGAGAAATTTCACTTTGCATTCCTTTCCTCAGTTGTGAAACTCGCTGAATTGAGAGTTGCTGAAAAACTCAAACTGAGTTAATAAGAATTGAAACCTTGTACTCTGTTGCAGGGAAGAACTTAAACTAACCATTGATTAGTTTGATGACATTATTTGTATTTTATATTACTCATCTAAGCAATATTAAATATTTAATAATCCTAATGTAATTATTAAATATCGAGTCAGGTTGAGTCTTTGAGTCAACACGAACCTTCTTAACATGGTGTTGAGTTTTCCAACCCTCAATCCTGCGGTGAATCAGTGGCTCCCATGGCAGATGACTAGTTTCATCTTCACAACATTCATGTGAATGCATGTCTGTTTGGGTTGGCTGTGGAGCAGAGAACATGCCCAAGAATGCCTAGCCCGACTGATTCAATTGAAAATGACATAGTTTGCCTGTTGATTCTTAATACCTATTAGAACTAATTTCCTCCTAATTTTAATTAACAAGGCCCACTGTTAGTTGTTAATACTTGTAAGTTGGCAACTTACAAGTATTAATTTCCTTTCCTAATTTTGTTGTATGAATTACTTTGGATTAATTGGGATTATCTTGCATTGTGAAAATCTTAATGAGATACTTGCCTTGACCTGTATTGTGAACTTGATGAATTCTTGATTATACTTGCCTGAAAGTTTTTTTATTTTTTTTTTTTTTTTTTTTTTTCAGGTAATGTCTTTCTGAATGTCCATCACTGGGTGCATGTTATGTTCCCTATAACTTCATAAGACCAGAGCATTGACATGGCAAGTTATATGGGAAGAGGAGACCCTTTAAATGGTTCTGTGTACGTCTGTAACTTACCTCTTGGAACTGCTGAGAGTATGCTGGCTGATTTTTTTGGCACCATAGGGTTGCTAAAGGTAGGGAGTTCCACCAGGATCATTTTGGAACTATACTTGGTCCTAGTTTTGCTTATCTTTTCATATGCATAAATCGTGAGCTTTGGTAAGCCCACATGTGTACAGGTCAGCTAATGCACACACCACCACATATGCCAGTGTGTTAGACAGGTGAAATATCCAAACCATCATCAGAAGGGTACCAATGCATAGATTCCCTATTCCAAGAATCAGGTTGGTCCACTAGTCAGTTGGTCAAAATTAAATGAATAAACGTACGGTTATGAAAAAAGCAGCCAAGGTTTTCTAATCTGCCAACTTATGCCTAGCCCCACTGTTAGTTGTTAATACTTGTAAAACCATGTTGTTGTTGTTGGTTTTTTTTTTTTTTTTTTTGCTTGTAGAATTATACATACGAATGTTGAGCCTTTCAGCAGTTAGTTGCTTTCTGTTCTGCATACAAAACTGTTTCCTATCACTTCTAATGTTGTTAGTCTCCCTATATATTGTTACACATACAATTTGTTATTGGTAGACTCTCATGTCTTATCTAATGGCACAATACACGCTAATAATTAGCCATTTGCATTGATTAGTTGTTACATGATATTTCTAAGAGCTTAACTTGAGTTATTTGCATGCCAAGTTTGCAATTCATAGGTAATTTTTAATGCCTGCCTATCATCCATCACGCTCAGCCAGAGTATAAATCTTTTCTCGTTATTATGACCGAGCAGGTGATGACTTGACTTGTAGCCGATTCTACAAGATATTAATCTTAAACCCAGATGACTAGAGCATGTGAATCAACGTGCATGGGTCTCACACTACAAGAAAATGAAGCTTTACCGGCCATTTTTTACCCGTAAATGTGAAAGAAAAAAAAAAAAAAAAAAACTGGAATTTAATTGAAATGATAGCATAAGATTGTGTTTATGGGGTATATTTGAAGCAAAGAAGAGCTAGAATGATAAGTACTATTTTATGTAGTTTTGAATTCGCCGAGATTTTAGTTTTCTGTTTGTAGAATTTACATTGTTGTGTTCTTTGGCCTTTTTTTTTTTTTCGAGATAGTAGGCGCATTTTTTAAAGAAAGCTCAGGGTCTTTGTCTTCTCTCTCCAAAAGGTTCTCTGATGGGCAGGTGAATTTGAATTTCCTTGGAGTTTTATTCTCTCTGTCATTTTGGGGTAGGCGATTTTGATTTGTGCAAAATGCGGTTATTGTAAGTGTCTTTCATGCAAGCAATGGATAATCTAGTGGAAATTATTTGCATCAATTTGGAGGTGGTTCAGCAGCTTGGATTTTGGCAATTTTGGTGCTTTTGGATTTTGAATCCAAATCCATGCCAAAATCTTGTGTTTGGCACCTTGGAATTTAGTGGATTAGGATTTGAAATTGTCAAAATTAAAAGGGCACTTTTCATTTCCTGTTTAAAAGTTGGGTTGCAAGATCTGAGGATTTTCATTCTTCTGCAACAGTCATATTTCAAATTCCATTCATAATCATCACGAGTCCAACATCCGGTCCCATCTAGGTGTAGGGCCAAGCTCATGAACTGTCTGAATCGGTCAAGATTCCACATTTCGTGCTATCCAATTTTTTTTTCCTTTTAGAACTATCATGAGATCAAATGTGAGCTCCTTGTTAAGACTACAATCACAAGCATTTCTGTCTACGGATGATAAGCATTATTTTTTCCCTTTGAGCAGGTAATATATCGAGATTTCAAGGCATCTAATGTTCTGTTAGATAAGGAGTTTAAGCCCAAGCTGTCGGACTTTGTACTAGCTAGGGAGGGACCATCTGCGGGGCACACTCATGTGTCCACAGCGGTACGTAGATGTTATCTGATAGCATTTTGATTTTGTTTTGTTCTGCATTTGGATGCATAATTGAATTGAATTGCAAAAATTCATTTCGATAGGAAGGAAAATGGCCAGATTTGGTTCTGTTTCCCTCATATTGCAGCTAAGTTCTTTCAAGTCTAGCTTGAAGATATCATTCTTGCAATTTGAAGACTGTCCAAGGAAATTTGAATTTGGTTACCCATTCATTACACTAGTAATCGTAATTAAATTCGATCCAAACATGCCCTTAAATTGTCTTTTAAAATGTCATGTTGCAATAACAATGCACTCAAAACAATGGATTTAGCTAGCCAACGAATAATTATAAGCCACCTTCTTAATGACACCTATTCTCTAAACTCATCGCTTTAAGAACTTTGGTTGATTTCATTTAGGATGTTTATCTGGAGTAAGGCTACTTGTTGACATCTTTATGATTTCTCATCATAGAATGTAAATGGACAAGGTGCTTACTAAAATATCACATGATATTCTTCTTTTACTGCAGTGTGGTGAATGGGGCTCTAGAATACCTTTCTAAGGATCTTGCGATTGCTGAGAACACCGTGCTACAAGGAAAGTGCAGCAATGATGCGTTTCTTTGATCATGATGCAAATCAGCATTTATTATTCATATCAGTCCAATTAAACTAAGTGTCATGGCATGCTACAATTAACCTATTTTAACCTTCTGACCTTACAATTTCATTCAATCCACACTTGTTCATGCCTTGTAAGTTGTAACAGAGTTTCATATGATTTCCATTGTTTATCTTTCAAGTGTTCAACATTACAATTTCTCATAACATTTAAAATTTTGGACAAGATGGGTTGTTAGCACAACCCTTGCAGGTGCCACTGTTGGTTATTCACTGGGGGAGCATTAGCTGATAAATTCGGTAGAACAAGGACTTTGCAACTAGATGCAATCCCACTTGCAGTTGGAGCATTTCTCTGGTCTGTGACATATCCTTTGACTGTAAGTTTGTAAAATTGGATTTAGTAGTAGCAAGGTATTTTGTGTAATGTGCTTAGCATACTATTTTACTATGTTAAAGTGAATGTACTAGTACGCACTATTTGTACTCTTGTATTATTGTTCCAAGTGTGTATATTTACTCACAGCCTCTCTCTCTCTCTCTCTCTCTCTCTCTCTCTCTCTCTCTCTCTATTTTACTGTGTACCCCTTTTGAGCAACTTCTACTTCCTTTCCTGCAGCCTTGGTATGCACATGGTATTGCTGAAGCTCTAAAAGTAAGCCTCTCTCTCTCTCTCTCTCTCTCTCTCTCTCTCTCTCTCTCTCTCTCTCTCTCTCTCTCTCTCTAAATGCAGAAAGGTTGGCTGACACAGTCCATTAGTTCTAGGCACTTGTGAGAATGTGGACGCAATCTGGACCCATTTTTTAAAATGTAATATTCATGTGGCTTATATTTCCATTGGGTGTAAGTGGTGTTTTAAAATCTGGACCCATTTTTGTGGGCAGTTTGGTCAAACTGGTCCAACCAATGAAGTCAACATGGTGTCATATTTGAATGAACTATAAATACAAAAATGGGGAAAAAAGATCCTAGATAGAAAAAAGATCCTTACTCTTTAACAGGTGGCCTTGCAAACAGATGGTTAAGAAAGAAAATTCAGCTTTGGTTACATTCAATAGAAAGAAAGAGGCTGAAAATTTTATAGCTCAGATCTTCCAGTCTGGGGGATTTATACTGCATGGGCCATCTAGGGCGAGGTCCATCATGTCAATGGTTTTGACTTTGGATTGTTGAACCATCACCTAAATAGATGCATTCATTACAGGGACTAAACAGGAAGATTAGTACACCACCATGTTCATCGATGAGAACATGTTCTATCACATAGATGATGCCATTGCAGGAATGTTTTCTCTGATGATGGTTCCGGGATGCCAAATACTGCTGCACTCAGTGCAGTCCAGGCATGTTCTTTTCATCCTCTTTATTCTTCACTTAAATAAGGCCATGTATTCTAATCATGGTTTGATTGATTTTGTGGCATCTTATGCATGTTAAATGTCCCTTTATGGTAACTCCATACTTCATTTCTCTAATCTTTTACCTTCCCATAGTGTAATTAGTCAATTTGATACTCTTCTAAACCATCTTTTACTTTTTCAGTTTACCAACCTTCCATTGCAATAGCTATTCGTTCTCTTGTAGCGCAAGTAGAAAAACCAAATATTGAGTGGCCAAAGTCATTTCACGGGTACCTTTCTTATTGAACCTGCACTCCCCAATTATTGTTAGTCAATAACATCTTTCAATACAAACTTCTAGATATATACCAGACTCTGTTTCTCATGTTTGACGAAATTCCTCAACCAGACTCTGTTTCTCACCAATGAATCGTACCAGCTCCAAGTTGATTTCTTGACAACTCTAGAAGAACTTGTAGCATTATTGTCGAGCTCATCTGAAATACAACTCTGAAGAATAGCTCTAGAAAATACTGCATCATTACCAAGTTGTTCTTTGCAGTCAGCTATCGGGCACAAATTATCATCACCTATTAAATGTTCAGATACACTCAATACCAAATGTCCTCGTTTATAAAAAAGAATAAACAAAGGCATGTTCAGAACTACAAAAGAAAATTAAAAAGAAAGAAAGTTTACTGGAGTCAGAGATTGCTTACTTTGAGACTGATTCTCTCTCTCTCTCTCTCTCTCTCTCTCTCTCTCTCTCTCTCTCTCTCTCTTTGTGGGGACTCAAAAATCACTCGTGTGGGTGGAGAGAGAGAGTTTTTCTCTCTCCTTTGTACGAGTTGCTGCAGCTTGAAATGCTAACCTGTCTCTCTACCTCTTGACAAAAGAAAACCAGAATTGCTTGTCTGTTTCTACACTCATTAGCTTTTCTACCTCACATTTCACACCCACTCCTATTGATAGACACACCCCTTTTTCCTGCTTATGGGAATGAAAGAATGTGATTTGAGAAGTGAAGATATGTGGCCACATGCAACTCATTCTTTCCCTCCAACAATTGCTCACAGACAGCTAACTTTTTCCATGTGATCACCAATGAGTCATGTTAAACCATAAGATTACATATATGTATGTTTATTCCACTAACAATGGGGAAATTATGCATAGAGAGATGGGATGTCTAGGGAGAAATTTGTGGAGATCAGTTAAGAGATACAATTTTAATTTTAATTTTAAAAAAAAAAAGAAAAGAAAAAGAAAAGAAATGTCTTAATCTAAAAGATTACTTTATTCACTGACCATAACCAGTCAAAAATATAACTTTGGGTCCATATCATAAATAGTTAACATGAAAGATATGTGTGTGTGTGTGTGTGTATACGGAAACGCTTACCTGTGAACCAGTTCGTACGTACTACATACGAACTTTTTTGAGAACTCATCATATCTGATGAGTCTCGCAAATCTGAACGGTCCACATGAAGCAGAACCTCATGAAACCCCCTGGTACGAATTTTTACTTTGAACCAAAACTTCGGTGGGCCATGAAAAATGCAAACAGTTTATTCCCTTGATTTGAATTTCTCTTTGCTATGGCCCACCAGAATCTTAGATCAGGGTGAAACTTCACCCCCTAAGGTTTCATGGGATTCCGCATCTTATGGACCATTCGGATTCGACACCCATGACACGTGTGCAAAGGTGCGCATGTGCGTAGGTGAGCATGCCTCTCTCTCTCTCTATATATATATATGTATGTATGTATGTATGTATGTATGTATGTATGTATGTATGTGTGTGTGTGTGTGTTATATGTGATTTTTCCTCATTTTGGTTATTATTCCTTTGAATTTTTGAGCTTTGTGATGATTTTGTGGTTTTTAGAGTGATGAATGTTTTTTCTAACACATCTCAGGTACCTTCATAATCAGGTTATGGTTTTTTCCCCAGTTTCTTATTTTTACGTGGGCATTTTTTGATCTTTTGGGCTCCCCCAATCCTAGAAATTTTCAGCAGTTACATTTATCACATGGCTATATGTGGATAAGTTCTTCACATGATCTTTTCATGTTTTACATGATTTTATTCTCTCAAGTGGGAAATTGATTTCCTGTCGTCCATCCAATGGTTCACCTTGTATCTTTGGTAGGTCTATCCGATTTCCTGTCATTCATCCAACTGATTGTGCATGGGCCAACTAGGAAGTTTATTAAGTGGGATGAGCTCAGGACTCATTTAAGAGCTCCCATTAGCCCAGACTGTTCAGGTCTCCATTGACCTGAAGTCAGGTTTGGGTCAACCAAGTTTTAGGTTGCAGCTCTAGTAGGCACCACAGCAAGCCGTGGGTTGACCATTGGCTCAAAATAGTTTTTTAAGTGGGCTGAACTCAGGACTCATTTTCATGCATTCTTTGATTAGCAGCCAAAATAGTTTTTTTTTTTTTTTTTTTCAATTGTGGGACTGTTTTAAACTGATTTTTGGTGTAGCTGATTGGAAATTCAAAAGATTTTATTTTTGGGATTTTTATTTTATTTTATTTTAAAGTTTGAGTACTGTTTCTGTGATGGGTTTGGCTGAATTCGTATGTTGTTGGATTTTTAGTAACAAAGTCTGATTGAGTTTACTTTGATTCTCTTTTTTCCAATTCGGTTTTGAAAATTTTAATGTTAGAGAAGTGCTACTGTGATTTTTCTGGATGTATTAAGTTACTATTTTGTGTGTTCTCTACATCATAATGATGTCTTGTAGTTTGCCTTTGCTAATCTACTGCTCTGCTTTTCTGGGTGGTGATGCCTAATGCATCTTTTTGGTTTCACTGGTGCTAATGGTTTAGCAAATCCACATCTTAGTCTCATCCGTTTATACATTGTCAGATTCTAGTTTTTTTTTTTTTTTTTTTTTTTTTTTTTTTTTTTTTTTTTTTTTTTCAAATGTTATTTTTGTTTTTCTTTTAACTGTTGTTGTCATTTTTTGGTGGAGCTTTTTCTGTTTTTGAATTGTTGGTAGTGCTTTGAACTCGGATACTGTTTCATTTTCATTTCTCTAATAATGTTTCTTATCACGTATGAAAATACTGTGTATTTTCTTTTTAATATAATTGTGCATGTTTCTGAATGGAGCTTGCACTTGTTGGTATGAGGTGGTTTTGGTTCGGCCTCGAAAAAGGCGGGACTGGGGTTTTTTGCTTCTTTTACCAATACATTTTCTTTTGGCAACATGTATCCAATCACCAGTGTAGTATCTAACATGCATTTGAATTTTTGGCTGGAAAATTTTCTTCCTGCAACTTTGCACGCTGAGTAATCGACCTCAGTCCGAGCTCTCCAGTTAGGCAGCAATGTAGCAGTTTGTCCTCCATGCTTGTAAGTTTTACCACTTTTTCAAGGAAGATTCAAAAATTAAGCATTCATAGATAAAATGAGCATTCCTAAAACATTTGTGTAACATCTATGTAGTCTCTGTGTGGCATGAGGCCCACCCCACCATTTGTGTGGCATCTAATTAACCTATCCAATAGGATTGCTCTATCAGAATTGGGGTTTTCGTCTTTTGATGATTTTTCAATTGGGTTATTTTTTCTTTTTGATTTGGATGCAGAAGTTTCCGGTAAAATCCTTTTTTTAAAATTTGATTTGGTGTTTTAATACTGATTTTGATCTTCTTCTTCTTATTGTTTTTTAAATATAGCTAACATATGCTCATTTGAATTCTTTATCTGCCATTTTTGCAGGATTAAGAAACACATCATTTGCAGGTTAGTTCTCATTACACAAACTGTATACGCAAGGCAGTAAATTTTGTTAACTTGATATATGAAACTCGATTGCAGTTTATCTTTCAAAAGAATAGAGCGAGCCAAAAGACTTCCTGGTGACCCATGGGCTGAGATATGTCTATTCCTAACAAAGCGAGCCAAAAGACCTCAAGTAGCCCAAAGGCCTAATGACTGGGCACATCCAAGCCTACCATTCTTGTAATATTTTGAACCTTGGTGGCCTCTAAATACGTTATCAAAGCCGGTGATCTGATGGGCCTCAAATGGGTTTGCTGTTTGAACTTCTATATTAAACAATTGCTGAACATTGTAGTTTTTACTGATCTGGTTTTGGGGATTTTCTTCTTTCCTACTCAAAGTAGAAATGTTTATATAATGATTATCAGCTATTCATACAGCAAACACACTCATAAACGGCAAAATCTGGATTGAACTGAATTCTAAACAAAATGAATTGTAATTTTCACTGATTTCTTTAAAACTATAATTTGATTTTGGGTTTTCAGGGATATGTACTTCTCATAATCCAAGCACATAAAAAGAGCCTCCGGCCGGCATTGCTATGCGAGAAGTCGTCGTGTGTGAAAGGTGGCCAAGCTCTATTGTTTTACAGTGCAATCTTCTTAATGGCGTTGGGAGTGGGCGGGATTCGAGGGGCACTTCCAGCTCTAGGTGCAGATCAGTTTAACCAGAAGGATTCCATGGAGCGAAAATACGTAGCAAGCTTCTTCAATCGGTTCTTGCTCAGTATAAAAGTATCCATCGAAGTTATAGCAGCATCTGTCTTGAAGATGGGTTGCCAGTTATCTTTCTGCATTCTGTTGTTATTATTCTCCTGTTCTTTCAGGTATGAATTTTCAACCCTGTTGCAGCAAGTATAATACATGTGACGTTGTCTTTAAACTGTTTGAGAAGTGCGAGTTAGATCCTTGCGGAGGCGATTGGAAAAAGCAGGGCACGGGACCACGTCACCTTTTCTCTTTTATTTATTTATTTAATTTTTAAAATTTAATGAGAAAGATTTCTCTGTGCTACGAATTTTAGGAAGCCTTAATTCTATGGCTACGGATTTAACCCGTAGGTTTGACCATTTGAATGAAAAACTTACGATTTAGGGGCGTCCAGCACACCCACGGGTAAAGGTCCCTGACCGTCAGTAAAGGCTTTACCGATGCCACTTTTACCGTCGGTTACCTGACCGCCGGTAAAGGCTTTACCGGTGGCCAGTTTTCTTGTAGTGTCTTTACAAGGATGACAACATTTGTACATGCAAATCTGGAAATAATATTGCATGTGAGTCTGGTTAGAAGTTTGACCCCACTCATACCTAACATTTTATCCGCAGTGTTATCCAAATGTGGCGGACATATGACTATACACATGACAACAATTGAGCTGATTAGGATTTAGATGACAGTTGCATGTATTGTAATGTGGTAATAAATTTTTTATTTTTAACTTTTGTTTGACTATCTCCTTCTAGAAGAGAAATAAATAACTATTACAAACAAATGATTATAGACAAAATACTTGTTATGTGTGAATAGGTATGTATATCTTAAAAGACACAAAGGTGTCTTTTCCCATTAAATTCTATATATCCTAGACATCAAAGCTAAGAGAGTTAATATATTATTCCTACATTAATTAAATCATCTATGAACTCATGCTCTCATCTCTATTGTCTTACAAAGTTTTTTTTTTTTTTTTTTTAAACATTTTTATAAAGTATGTTGGAACCAATACTTGGAAGTTTTTCAACATTTAGAGGTGTAAATATTTGTGTTGAATTACAGTTTGCAACAAATCTTTCTTAAGATATTGGCTATTCGGGTTAAGGCTAGAATATATGGATTTGATATTTTCATTTCAAGCTTCTTCATTTTCTCCATTGTGTACCACTTTTTTTTTTTTAAAACATTTTTATAAAGTATGTTGGAACCAATACTTGGAAGTTTTTCAACATTTAGAGGTGTAAATATTTGTGTTGAATTACAGTTTGCAACAAATCTTTCTTATTGTATTCGTACCACGTCATTTATTTTTTTACAATCGTAACTTACTAATTTTGCCTGTTGATTTTGAACCGCAAGCTAGTTTATCATTATGAGAGTTAGTCAACTGCATATGGGACTTGACACACAAATACTTAGATGCCCTTTGGTAAACTGAAAAGTAAGATTTGAAAATTAATTTAACTACTTAAATCTTAAACTATTGAATTCAAGTATTTATAATTACTAAAAAATCTGTTTGATAGTTTGTCTGAAAAAGTCATGATGTTTAAAAGTAAGTACCTTTTTCACAAAAACCTGTTTGGTAAAAATAAACCATAAATATCTAAACATTGGCAATTTGTCATATTTGCTCTTAATGTCTCAATTTCTATCTCTTGAAGAATATGAGACAACATATTATTGCTTTTTTTTTTTTTATTCCAAAACTACCTTTCGGGCTTGTCATATATCAATAGAAACCATTACAATTCAGGGATCCCCTAGGAATAAAAGAACCTAGGGGAAACCTATCATCACACGGCAGCCTAACTATGCACATCTCTCAAAAGATAGGAAGAAAAAGGAAAAAGCTGAATATGCACAACGAACGCCAAAACCACTCATCCCCTATCCTCCCTAGCCACTTCCCTAAGGGCTTGTTTGATTTTTCATGATACATGTAAATCACGATAAACAAGTAATTATTACTTTCTCACGTTGTTTGAAAATATGAGAGTAATTCCACTTCGAAAATCGAAACAAAAGTGTTGACTTAAATATGTGGACCCCATCGTAATGTATATGATATATCCACACCGTCCATCAATTTTGTTAGAACATTTTGGAGCATTAACCAAAAAATAGGCATATCCAACACTCAAATGGCCCACACAAAAGGAAATAGTGGCCTTAGTTCGTCCACCATTGAAAGTTATTTTCTTCACTGGGCCCACATTGACGTTTTTTCATCATCTAACCCGTTCATAGGGTCACACAAGCGTGGATAAGGGGAAAACACAAATATCAGTTTGATCCAAAACTTTTAAGGGCCCCAAGAAGTTTTTAATGGTAGGCGTTTGATTTCCGTTGTTTCTTGTGGTGTGGTCCACTTGACCTTTGGATCTGCATCATTTTTTTCTCATGCCATAAATTTGGCTAGCATAACAAATGAGCGGTGTGGATAAGTAACATACATCACAATGGGCCCCACATTGATGTTGTAAATTTCTCGATTTAAGTGTTAAATAGGTAAGTTGTCACATCTTCATTGGGAAAGATGTGGTAATTACCTAGGTAAATAATTATTACCCATTTACATGGTAATTACACTTGAGCCCAAAAATCAAACAGGCCCTAACTGATCATAGTCCCATCTTGTCAAGGAAAAGCATACCTCTGACCTGGGCTAGGAGGTCCGCCCAGGTAGCCGACAGAAAGGATGCCTACTCCCTACTCCCCAACCGGGCCATTGTGTTGGCCGCCCCATTGCCCTCTCTGAAAATATGAAGAAACTGAAACAACCCTCTATGCATCAACCACTTGATCCTCCAGATCCAGTACACCCATTTCCAACCAACATATTATTGCCTTGCCGCCAAATTTAACATACTTGTGCCCCATTTATATACATCTCTCAAACATGACCCCTCAGTTAATGAACCATGTGAGATACTCTTCTTTATAGAATAATCATAACCCTTCGATATTAATATTAAGCAACGGGTACAAAAGTTTTTGTGGGCCATTAACCACCGGAAACAATGGTCATTGACCATTAAACACTTTTTGTGGGATATAAAGTCTTGGATCACGCTGATTGCTTAGTGGCATGAGTCCAAGGAGGCAAAATTGAAGGCTCAATGATAAGCTTCAATCCCTGCTGCTTTTTGTAGTGTGGTACACTTGAGATTTGATTCTACCTCATTATTTTTGGCTTATGACCTAAAATTATTTGTCAAAATGAATAGACTTCGTGGGTAAAACATATACATCAAAGTGGCCTCACAAATCCTCTAACAAGAACTTCCGTTTGTAGCTATTCCCAATTCGTTGATTGCTTGTGACCCCGACACAGTATTCCGGTGCCAGGGCCAAGTGGGGCTCACAAAGATGTACGTGACAAATCCACTCCATCCATCTGTTTTGTATGTCCACAATAGGACTAGGGTCTAAAAATCAAGCAGATCTAAAAACTCCAGTGAGCCATACCACACAAAACAGTGGAGATTGAAAGCTTGGGGTGACAGAAGTTTTGTACCCATATAATATTTGTCAAATCTTAAAATTATCAATCAAAATAGATGAACGGGTCGAATAAAACACATATATCATAGTGGCCCCACAGAGCCCTGATGGGACCGTCCGTCTCTATCTTGGTTGGTGTAGGTAGTATCCAATCTGCGCCCCAAATCCACCGTCAGATGGGGGAGGGACGCGGATTGCCTACTGACAGTGTAACTAGCATAGCTACTAGATGGAGCTTTCTGGCCCCCACCATGATGTATGTGGTTTATCCATGCCGTCCATCCATTTTTCCATACTCAGGAAAGGATACAGCCGTTGTAGCCGTGTGATTTGGTTACGTTGAAATAATCTAACCATTTATATCACGCGCTTCACTGTATATAGACGGTGATAGCCGATTGAAGGGTTGAAATATTCGGATGATTGGGACATGACCAGAAATCCAACATCTATGTAGGATGCATCCCATCAGATCTCTCCAATAAAAGGTATTTACTGCTTACAAATCCTTCCTAAGAAATCTTATTCCACATTTCAATCTTACCAAACGAAAGGAAAATCAAAGGAAATATATCTCACATTCACACAAGATTTACCCTAATACAAAAGCCATTAAATAAGCCCAAATGATAAATGAACCCACCCACCAACAGAAGCGGTTTAACAAACCCTAGAAAAAGCTACCTACTTCCCACCATAGCTAAGAGAAGGTACATCATAGGCGACCTATACAAGCGGAGCCTCTGGATCAACAATCCAGACCATTGGTCTGTTGCATCCAACCGTGGATTGACAATAAAATTAATCCCAGCCACTGATATTTGTTCAATTGAATGATGAAGGGTGTTGATTGTCCTACCAATGTGACTTTTGATCCATGTTCAATCCACGACTGGGCACAAAAGACCAACGGTTGCATATCGTTTGGTTGCAACAAATATAATGATATTTCATGATTCATTAGTCTAATTTGGTGCAAGATATTATGAAATTTCACAATATTTGGTGCAACCAAACGACACCACAAACCTTCTATTTTTCATCATACTCCACTGGATTAAGCTCGACTGGTGCAATAGAAGGGTCAGCTATAATAGCATTGAGATCACCTCTCTCATCCTTCAAGTAAGCCTTGAGAAATGCTACCATAATCCCACCTACAAATTTCCTCATGGGTTCTCTCTCTTTACCATTCTTACACGCACAAGCAGCAAGCTTCGCCACTAATGTTGGTATTGTATCATCCAACATGTCCATGTGACCGTACTCCGTCGCGACCATATGAAAACGTGGTGCCTGGCATTCGTTATAGAATTCCTTGTGATTCACATCTTTGGGAGCGCAGGCGGGGAGCAAGCCACACTTCTTTTGCTCTCCCAAGCCTGACCCGACCACCAAGACTGGTATTCCTCCAATGTCGAAAGAGGATGGCTTGTAAGTGAGGATTGGAGGCTTGAGTTGGTTCTCTTTGCTGCCTCCAGCGACGGGGTCGATGCCCATCAGGAGGGAGAATTTGACTGAGGTCTGGCCGTTGTGGAGTGCAATGTAGAAGGCGGCACGGCCACCTCGGCTATGGCCGGCGATAGCGAGCTTGAGTAGGTTTGCTTGGACATTGTTTGGGAGGGAAGATTGCAGACCTTGAGATAACCAGTTGAGGACTGCAAAAGCTGATTCGATCTCTTCATTCGCAGAGAAGAGGTTGCTGATCAAATCATCAGTGAAGGAATACAACTGCGAGATAGTTCAGGCAATCAGTTGGGTGGCATACAGATAAGTTTGATCTGTTTGGCTCCCAAACATGCTAGAGATACACTAAGGGTCTGTTTAGGAGGGTGGATTCGGAATCCTTTGGATTTGGAACACCCTAGGAATCCTCCACCCAGAGTTTAGAATCCCCTCTAATTTAAAAGTAGCTATGTATAATATATTTATGGGTGGTTTGAATTTAATTACTAAATCAATTTTAATATCTCTAATTGGTGTATATATATGTAATGTTTGAAAAGCTGGTTGTAATAAGCCCATTGAAATATTATATACTTTGCCTGAAAATGATGAAATTCCAAGTCATGGATGGGCCACAAGCATAAGATCATATCCGAGTGACTAACCAATGATTTTTAACCATTGATTTACATGGATAATGTTTCGACAGCGCAGGTCATCTTATTAAAGTAATTATAGTGATGCAATTGATAATCTAATTATTTTGGGATTTCATCCGTGGCCCATGTGCCCATCAAGTTAATAGTCTAGTGACACACATGTTACACATATAACTCTTGGAAGGATTTTAGATGTAATCCAAGCTTTCACCGTAGATTTCAAAATCCATCTTTGAGAGCCCCAAGTCCATGGTGCCAAACGACCCCTAAGGTGACTGGTAAGGGGATTAGATTGAAGATGTGCACATGACGATGAGGTACGATGAGGTGTTTATGTGGCTGATTGAGGCCATTTATTTAGGTGGTCCCAAGTGACAATGGGTGTTCTCTCTAATCCACTCATCAGGTAGGTCATTTAAGGAATAGAGTATTTGACAAACCACACGAAGGTCATGTATTTTTTGGAGGAGGTTTTGACATGGAGCACCCTCTCCTTTTGTCCTAAAGACAAATAACATCCTCTCTTATGAAATTCTAAAATAACACCCTTTATTTTAGCAATACTGTCAAAAACCACCCTGCTAATTCTTTTTTGGGACAGAAGAACGAAACATGGTTGGGCTAGTAAAATATTTTTAGATAACAATATTACCCCTCTCAAATTTCCAAAACACCAGCTATAACCTTAATCTCTCTCCTCTCTCTTCTCCCAAATTCAAACTCTGCCAAATAAAAGGTAGAAAGGTTTTGTTAATTTTCTAACCCCTTTTTAAATAAAATATAAAAATCAGAAAGGTGTTATTTGAAAAACACATAGCAGGGTGTTATTTGTCTTTGTACAAAAAATAGGGTGCTGTGTGTCAAAACCTAGGTTTTGAAATACTCCAACATGCTATACGTTTAAAGATTGCTGCTCCTTCCTGTACTGGTATTTTTCTATACATGTATGGTTTCAACTTATAAACGGACCAAACTGATTTTCATTGACAAAAAACATTCATGGTGGGCCCCACCTAATGAACAGTCTGAACATATGCACATGTGACATGTTGGCATGTGTTCGACAATCAACTATTCAATCCCTCTCATGCAAATCTCCCACGGTGAGGTGCATGTGATGGAATCCAAGCCGTCCATGAGATGATTCACTTCAGGAAATTCCTAAGACCCAAGAAATAAGCCTGATTCAACACTAAGGTGAACAATGATAAAGGGAATGATCTGGGATGCAATTCCTACCCTTGAATTTCATAGGACACACATGAGTTGCAAAATAGCCAGAATTTGGCTTTATCCTTCATTTGGAAAAATGATTAAAGGTATGAATGGCCATGATTATATATAAAGAACATGGAGGGCCTCCCAATGTAATCAATGGCTGGTGTTCCTTTCAATATATTCCCTGTCTATGGCCCATCTAAGTTTCGGGTCGTACTGAATTTTGGGATCTGGGGTAACTCTGAGGTAGTTCATCTCATGGACGGTTTGGATTCCGCGATCGCATCACTAGGTTTATTGCTAATAATCCTTGTATTCATAATTTATAATTATTACTAAAATTAGATATCCGGTTGATTCGGATCGAGCCGACTGAACATATATCAGAAGCATGGTCTGAAGGGGGTCATTTTGTCATTTTTTTTGTAAAGATTTCATAGGATTGAGGTGAAATGTAAATAAACCTGAGGAGCGACTGCAATGTATCCATGAGAAGCAACGTGTTGAAGGATGGCAGAGTAGCAGCTGTTGGTGAGACAAAAGCCATGGAAGAAAACCACCACTGGATATTCTCCTGCTTCTGTTGGAGTGCTGATTAATAGAGGCTTTGGAGGTGATGAGCTTTCAGGAGCCTCCACAACCTTTACACTCAGCTTCCCTACTTCAAACACATCTCTCTCTCTCTCTCTCTCTCTCTCTCTCTCTCTCTCTCTCATTTCTTCATGGGTGGGAGAGATGTATATATATAGCAGCTGGGTTTTGATAAAATGTGGGGCCCCCATCTCAGCTACCATGTGGGAGCCTTTGTTCCCACCATTGGATGACACACATATTAAAGATCTGGACCATTAATTAATATGGTAGTGTGAACCGAAAACAAGCCATAGACCAAAAACTGATGGGTCCATGAATCATGGAGAACTTGTGGGAGAAAAATAAATGGTTCAACAGTCCAAACCATAGTTCTAAAACTCGGTGACTCGGCTTGAAATTTAAGACTCGATGGGATTTCTAGCCAAGTCACTAAGAAACTGACAAGCAAGATTAGATTCTGACTAGACAAGACTTCTCAAGTTTGTGAGAACCAAATCATAGTTCTAAAACTTTGTGACTGGACATGAAATGCTATCAAATCAACTCGGCTCAACAGGATTTCTAGCCGGGATTTGTTAGGGCACTTACAGTCTCTGATTCAAACAAGGGCAATTTAGATTGAAAATGTTTTCAAAACCTGTAAGCGGAATACTTTCAGAATATTTGTAACATCCTCTTCCTTTTTAGAATTTCGGCATACCAGAGTGATAGTATGGTTAAAATCCCTTTCTAGCCGGGCCACTAGGAAACTGACAAGCAAGTCTAAGTTCTAAAACCTTGGGACTTGACAAGAAATGCTATCAAATCAACTCGGCTCAACAGGATTTTTAGTTACATACATGATACAGCAACTGATTCAACGACAAGTGCAATTTAGATTGAAAATGTCTTCAAAATCTGTCAGCAGAATACTTTCAGAATATTTGAAACATTTCTTCATTTTTAGGATTTTGGCCATACCACAATGCTAGTATAGTTAAAATCCCTTTCTAGCCAGGCCACTAAGAAACTGCCAAGCAAGTCAAGTTAGTCATGGGTTGGCATGAACCAAATCATAGTTTCCAAACTCGGTGACTCAACTCAAAACTCAGCCGAGTCAGCTTGAGTTGACACGATTTCTTACCGAGTCACTAAGAAACTCGCTTACTCGGTTCTGACTTGCCTAGGCTCATCGAGTCAGCTCACCCACTCGGTTTTCGTGACAGGGCTTGGCATGACTCAAACCAAGTCACTCATTGAATCAAATGGACTTTAAAAAAATAAAAATAATAATTCAAAGTAGATGGCGACATTTGAACGCACAACCTCACAAACTACATGCAAGCAACTTGCCATGCAAGGTTTTCATTGTAAACGAGGCCATCAGTCTACACCCCGTTCTTCACAAAACATGGAAATTGGGGAAGCAGATTGGCTGGTGTACCATACACCAGCTATATATCTAGCTGGTGTACTGACGTTAGCAAGTTTTGTAAGTCCCATCATGAGGTATTTGTTATATCCAAACCGTCCATTCATTTGGTGAGCTCATTGTAAGGCTTGAGATGAAAAATAAGACATATCTAACGATCAAGTGGACCACACTGAAAAAGGCAGTGGGGAATTGAACGTCTACCATTGAAACCCTTTTAGGGTCACAGAAGCTTTGGATCAATATGAATTTTGTTTTCTTCTTCATCCAGGTCTTTTGGACCTAATGAACAGATTGGATGGAAAATATATAAACGTTATGGTAGGTGCTACGATTTTTTAATGGTGAAAATCATTATCCCCCATGTGGTGTGACCATTTTTTAGATAATGCTGTAAAATGATCTCGAAAAATGGATGAACGGTGTGAATATAATAAATACATCATTGTGGGCCATGTAATTTTGATCTCTTTTGAATAGTTCGTACAACTCGGAGCTCGAAGAGCATCAGCACTCGTCTTCGCACGACACGCACACACACCAGCTATATAGCTGGTGTGTGGTACACCAGCCAATCCGCTTCTAGAAATTGGTACGTCAATGCACGTGAGACAGGAAGGGAGAGAGAAAGATACTTTTGGAGAGGAAAAAAAAAAAAAGAGAATAAAACCGAAGGGATGGATATGGCCACATGTATAGAGAGAAGGTTTGACAACATTGGGTGCGACCCTGACTTTGGAACCCACTGTGATGTATGTAACTACATCGATGCCATCTATCCATATTGAAAGCTTATTTTAGGGCATGATCCAAAAAACAAAGCAGATCCAAATGCCAGGTGGACCATAATACAGAAAACAGTGATAATTGATCATTGAAAACTTCTCGTGGGTCACGAAAGTTTTGGATGAAGCTGATATTTGTGTGATATTTTCGTCCAAATCTTTGTGATCTTATCAACAGGTTGGAGGGCAAATAAATATTCCAGAAATCCCCATGGGGCTTTTAATGGTGGGGATTCAATCACTATGTTTCCTGTGGTATGGTCCACAAAAGATTTGGATCCGCCCATCCTAAAATAAGCTTTCAAAATGGTTGGACGGTAGATTTAAGACACATACATCACTGTGCTGCCTTGATTTTTTTTTTTTTGTATGGCATGTTCGCAGCTGCACTATGTAATGAATGGCAATTATTACATGTGTTATTTATTAATTTTAGCAACTGCACTATATAATGAATGGCACAGATTATTACACGTATTATTTATTAATTTTAGGTAGGTTGTTGAATTTAAAGCTATTTTATTGGCTGAAAGAGATGTTCATGGCGTGGACCACGAGCGGATGAATGTGCTACTAATGATCCAATTTCCTTTGTTTTTTTTCGCCCCCCCTCGTTTTGGGGACCACTAATCGAATGGTGAGGATCATCCGATTGGATTTGTATTCTTTAACATTTCCCATGCAAAACAGGGATAATTAGATGGCTAGTCTGATTTTCCACGTGTGCTGCTGATATATAGATGGTAGCTCAAACGGATTCTTTAGTAATAAAGAGGTACGTCGAATTGTTGATTGAACCTAGTTTTGTGTAAAAAACCTTTTGAGTGTCAGAATTAAAGACAACTGATCTGATGGTTAATATTAGTCGAGCTATTGTAATGTGATGTGATGTTTGCATGGTAGGCCATGAAATGCATGTTGGACGAAACCAATAGTCTAAATCAATGGAGACCCTGACCAATGTATTCACTATTCATGCATGTCCACATGGTTTTGTTTTCAGCTTATTCAGGCTATGTTTTTTTTTCCTACTATTTTAGAACATGGTCTCAAAAATTAAGCAGATCCAAATATCAGGTGGACCACACTACAGGATAGAGTGGTGATTGAGTGCCTCACCATTAAAATTTTCAACCCATCGTAAGGTTTTCTTAATGTATATTTGCCATCCAAATAATGCCAATGAAGACCTTGATGAAGAGAAAATATAAGCTTGATCCAAAATGTTTGTGGCCCATGATTCTTTTTAATGGCCATTCATCACAGTTTCTAGTGGTATGGTCCACCTGAGATGTGGATCATCTTAGGTTTGGCATTGGATTCTAAAATAAGATGGAAAAACAGATGATCAACATGGATATACAACACATACATTAAGGTGGGTCCCACATGGTTAGGGTAACACCTAGCTAATCTGCTCCCCTGTCGGGGGTGGTGTTGGCAGCACCACCTGATCTGTGTCCGATGCAGGTATGTGAAATTCATGGTGGGCCACACAAAGTCCTTACACCAAGTAGCTTGGTGGTGTTGCCCACGGCCACCCAGCCATGTTGTTGTGATGTGTTGGGCACTATGGGGCCATATTGATGTATGTGTTTTATATCCATGTTGTCAAAAGCTCAAGTGGACCGCACCATAGGAAACAATGGTGATTGAATGCCATCCGTTAAAAACTTCTTAGGGTATGGAAGCTTTGGATCAAGTTGATATTTGTGTGTTCCCTTCATCTGGGACTCATTGACCTCGACTACAATTTGGATGCATGGCAAGTAATTAAATTTTATAGTTCGCTATAGAAAGTTATCATTGATAAGTGTCACTATCCACTTTGAGATTCCAATGTAATTAAAGCAGGTTGCAAACACTTTCATGGCAAAGATGGACTAGAAAAGGCCCAATCAAAGGCGGAAACGATCTGGACCATTAGAACCTTAAATCAGTCATATCTTGCAAACGGGACGGGATGAGTTTTTCTATGTATTGTATATGATTTTAAGGTAGGAGGGCCTACTTTAGCTACTAACCCCGCTACATTGAGTTTCCCACAGCAGATTTGTGAGATTCCATCGGATTGACTATTAAATATCCTATTTAGTTTTATTCTTACTATAAATAATAAATTTGAGTTCGAATATAACTTTTGATCCTTTGAGTTGTAGAGTCGTGCCCAACATGGAAAGGGCTTAGAAAAGTTAGGACAATAACTTGGTGAGGCCAAATTAGACACTTATTATTTTTGGCGGAAAATCACGAAGTCTAATAAGAATAAAGGTCATCTATAAATAATAAATTTACTATTTATAATAAGTCATATTTTTAGGGTGTTTGAGTTAGAGTTTAAGTCTAAAACTCCATCCCAAGTTTGGGTTCCTTATTTAAAGAGTTGTAATATTTTTTTATTTTTTATTCTATCATCAATTAAGTTATTTTAAATTTATTAGGAATTATTCCTACTTTTCTATTAGGAGTCCAAAAAGCTCCGTGGATTTAGAGTAGTTATCCCTTGAAGAAGACACTAATCAACCTTATCATTTTGATATGCTTCACTTCTAGGTTCATGCCCTAAAGTGAGCTAGCAAAACAAATGGACGGCATGGATATAGAACACATACATCACAGCGGCCCACCCACAGCTAGGGTTGATGTTGGCAACACCACCCACCTGAAGAATAAGCTTTTTGCTCTTTATTCCTGCAACAATTGTATTTCAACAGATACAACCCAATAATACATTGTCCAAATTAAAGAAGAGATCATGTCCATATTTTAAGTCCTCAAATCTCACCACGTGTGCCATATGGTCCATGTCCCATGCATGCTCCTTCAAAATCATGGGCGTCCATTTCCTGAATTTAAACCCTGGATATAGACACCTTTGTCGTAATGCATATACCTTTCAAGTGTTATTCTTGGTAGGTATGAATTAGGTTGCGTGATCATGACTCATCTCAGCATGTCTGGTCACTTACTGCATTTTCATGGAGGACAACTCTCAGCATTTTCTTCATGAAGGTGGACAAGATCACATGTTAGCTCACCTCATTTAGTGTATATGAGGAATTGAATGATGATCACTAGCAGTAGCTTAAAATAAATAAGACTTAAGTTGTGTTTTTATAATAAAAATAAATTTTAAAAATAAAATATTTATTTTTAGAAAGTAAATAAATAATTATATATGGAAACTTCCTTTAAAAATATGCAATGTCCTCACATGTGCAGTGTGAGATATAAGGTTACTTTGGGGCAATTTGCATTTTGTATCATCACGAGAAGCTTAAAGATTCTAATCTTTTTAATATTTGGTTTGAACTCATCTTAGTCATAATGCACTTAGGGAGTAAGTAAAGGTTTAGCTAGTGATTTAATTCATTGAAATCTAAGGTTTTAGATATAGTGTTGATTGAGAATGTCTGACACATAATTATACACATAGCGGCAATTGGATTGATTATAATTTATGTGGCAGTTGCATATATTACCATGTGCCAATAATTTTTTGTTAACATTTAATTATCTTTGTTCAAAAAATATTAAAATAACTGTCATAAGTAAATGGTCATGTACATTCATAGCAAAATGATTGTTATATATCAATGGGTTTGAATGTTTTGAAGCGACATTTTTCTATATCTTGGAAGGACATTATGTCCTTTCAAGTTTTATATATTATATACATCAAAATCTATAAAGTTAATAAATTATTTTCAAAGCAAGTCATTTATAATCCAGTACTCTTAACTCTACCCCCATGCAAAATTATTTATTTTCGAAAACATTTATACAAGGCATATTAATGTTTATACTTGAACATCTATTCAACAATATTTATAAGTCCAAATCTTCTTGTTGGATTTTTTCATTTAATTATATTTTAATCTCGAACCTTTTTAATTTTCACCCTTGTATATTATACTTTTCTAACAATGATAACTATTTGATTTTGCCCATATGCATATGTGTGGAGAAGCTTTGAAAAGTGCAACAATCTAAGAAGGTTTGAGGCATCCCCACATATGCCGATGCGGGGAAGTCTTGAAAAAAATATTTTTCCTTTAATGTAGCCAACCCCAATTAGTTGAAATAAGACTTAAAAGACTGCCTAGAATCTTATGTTAATTTTGTACCATTTGGAAAAAGTTGGTTATTCTTCAAGTGAACACATGGCAAGGATGTACCTAATCGCTGATCTAAATAAGGATTCAACATTACGAATGGAGAAGATAATATACATCATTTGCTCTCTCTCTTTTTTTTTTTCCCTTGGAATTTGGATGCCTAAGCCTATTATTTTTAATTTCTAATTGGATAGTCATTTATTTGGATGGGTTAAGATTTTTTGATCAATGAGATTTCAAACATATGATTCCACAATTTGTATTATTGATGTAGGACATAGCAACGATGTATTCCTATCATGGTTAGACCAAAAGAAGACTAAACGAAAGTGGAAGTAGTCTGTCAGATTGAGGCTCAATCCTATGTGGGCATGACATAATTAGGCTAGCTTAAGCAGGTTTGATTCGAAGAAATTCAATCGGGATGGAGAGTGAATGTTATTTGAAGTGTGAACCATAAATCAGCCGTAACTTTTTGTTCCGGGCATCGTCATGGGATGCACGACCTATCAATCTTTACCATAGCGGGCCATATGGGGTCAACCGACCCACAAGTGGGTCGTCGCATCTATTCATTTAACAAGAAAATGTGCATTTCTAGTTTTAAAATGAGATTTTAGAAAAAAAAATATACTACTTTTAGTAATTTCGATTTTTATCATATTTTTTATTTTAGGGTTTTAAAATTTTACTTTAAAAAATATAGTTGTAATCACTATAGGACTCTTCTAATAAGGTTTATTTAAACATTTTATTTTTGAAAATTAGGCTTTAGAAGAGTTTTACTATAATTATGACTTCTATTAAAGTTAGAATTTTGCTATTTTAGTAATTATGGATTATGGTTTTAATTTTTCTTTATTAGTAGTATAATTGAGAAATAAAATAAATTACACAATTATTGATTATTAAAAATTTAAATTATTATTATTATTATTATTTATTTATTTTTATTTTTTTTGGTGAATTCAAAGTTTTGCACACTTGAGATAAAGAGTGATCTTCCTCATCATATCCTTCCTAATGTCAATAATTTAGATAGTTGTAAATCATTACCATACGTGAGGAGGTTAAGTTACCACCCTTTTTAAATGGTGTTGAACTAGCACAGGAGTCTTGCACTTCTGGCTGACCTGACCGCCTGAACATGGACCAGTTTTTGGGTTTTGAAATATAGTCCTACTTAGGTGTGGATATGTGGCCCTCTTGATGAGTCTGCTGCTCTCATTTCTTGTTGCATGGCATGTTTGCACTATGCACTATCTGATGAACGGCTCAGATTTATTGGAAGTGCTGGCCATAGAGATTTACCTGTGCCCAAGGCTGTGGGGCCTACAGAGATGTCCATGCAAATCCACTCTGTTCATTTGTTTTGAAATACCACGATAGAATAGGATTCTAAAAATCACGCAGATCCAAAACTCATGTGAGCCATAACATACAGACAGTGGGGATTGAACGCCTGGGGGATGACGGAGGTTTTGCCTGAGTGGTAATAAGCTATGAATAATTTGGATAGCACATAAACGTCATGGTCACTCCAGAAAGATTTCAACGGTGGAAGTTTCTGATTCCACTGTTTTGTCGGTGTGGCCTACCTGACTTTTGAATCTGTCTAATTTTTAAAATCCTATCCTATTATGGTTTTTCAAAACAGATGGATAGAGTGGATTTGTCATGGACATCTCTGTGGGCCCCACACAGCCGGGTCACAAGCAATTAGGTGTGTCAATGGGCCGGGCTCAGGCCTGAAAATCAGACTTTTGAATAGGTCCGGCCCGAAGACCCGGCCCGTTGACAGCTGAGGCAATCCGCTTCCGGATTTATTACACGTGATATCTCCTCATGGTAGCTATCATAGTGGGCCCCACATTCTATCAGAATGGTTTATATTTTGCATGATTAGCCTTGGGTCGGTTGTTGAATTTAAGGCCATTATGTTGGGTGTTGGTTGAAAGAGAAGTTAATGGCGTGTGTTTCACGTGCGGATGAATTTCATTTTCTCCCTCGTTTTGGGGTCCACCGATTAGACGGTCAGGATCATCCCATTAGATTTGCATTGTTTCACATTTCCCATGCAATTAAAACAAGGATCGCCAGATGAGTAATCCGATCTTCCACGTGTGCTGCTGAGAGATGCTTTGTAGAATAGGCTTATCCTGCAGGTTATTCACCTGCGTGTATACAAACGTTTGTTCGCCTGCATGTACAAGTCGCTCATCTGCTTTTTGAACTGCATATCCACTCGCCATGCCGTTTATGCACCATCCAAACCGTACATTTAATGAACCCCACTATGAAGATTAAGCGAGATAAAAATAAGGTCTATTCAATTATTAAGTGGACCACAGTTTACAACCATCCAAAACCTTCAAATTCACGTAGTGCCACACTTGACGGTTGGATCGGCCTGATTTTTTAAAAGTTCAACTTTCCTGGGTTGCAACCTTTCTGATAACGTTGGATTCTATACAGGTGGGCCCCACAGTTATAGGAACCGGAAGCGGATTAGTTGGTGTACCTTAGACCGGTTATATAACTGCTATATTAACATCAGCAAGTTTTGTGGGTACGATCATGAGGCATGTGTTATATCCAAATTGCCTATCCATTTGGCGAGCTCGTGTCTTGAGATGAAAAATAAGACAGATCTAACTATCAAGTGGACCACACTACAAAAAGAAGTGGGGGATTGAATGTCAACAATTGAAACCTTTTTGGGGTCACAGAAGTTTTGAATCCATATGAAATTTGTTTTTCCTCTTCATTCAGGGCTTTGTGATTCATTCAGGGCTTTGTGACCTTATGAACAGCTTGGATGGAAAATAAACGTTATGGTGGGCCTTACGAATTGTTAATAAATACACCATTGTGGTCCCATATAACTTTGATATACTTTGAACCGTTCACACAACTTGGAGCTTGAGGAGCTTCGGCGTTCATCTTCGCATGACACGTATCTACACCAGCTGATCCGATTCCGTCCTGCCCCGGCCGGACGTTAATCTGTCCAGGCAGGGCTCTGTGGGGCCAACATGATGTATGGCTTTAATTTATCTATACCATCCATCCATTTTTCAAGATCATTTTATGATATGAAACCAAAAATGAGGCAGATATAAGGTTCAAGTGGAACACAGTTAGGATTGAATTCCCACCATTAAAAACTTCTTGTGACCGGCGAAAGCTTTGGTTTATATGACCTTATGGACAAATTAAATGGCAAATAAACATCATGGTGGCCCCTAAGAAGGCTTCAACGGTGAGTTTTATTATCACCATTGATTCCTGTGGTGCAGTACACTTGAGCATTGGATCTGCCTCATTTTTAAGACCCATATCCTAAAATGATCTAAAAAACTTAACGGAGGACGTGGATAAAACTCATACATCACGGCGGGACCCATGGAGCTATGTCAGGATGGTTTAATATCCGGGCAGGTTGGATGGCACGTACCTAACGTTCCACTGGAATTCGTAAAGTTTTTTACAGTGAGATTCAATCATGTCTGTTTCATGTCGTATGGTCCACCTAATACCTGACCCAGCTCCATTTATGGGGTTATGTACTAAAATGAGCTATCAAAATGGTTGAATGGCGTGGATTTAAGGCTCGTACGTAACAATGGGCTCGCAATTAAGCCTGTGGATTTAGGAAATCTTGCCAAGTAAAATGACTTAATTACCGGTTTTTGTAATAAGTTTTAAGCCAAATTGCAGTGGTTAAAAAAAATTAAATTTCAAGTGATTTTTCAATTAAGCGTGTAATGTTTCTTGGTTACCAATTAACAGTCTGAATTATTACCAAAATTTGTATTTTTAAGTGATACCTTACAAAATTAAGTTTGACCAAACGCACCCGTAGAAATGGTACATATGGCATGTGCTAACTCGAATTATGCTTACTAGATTGTGGAATCATGATCACTTGGTTACCATCTATACAGTGTTTTTTGAAATTAGACCATTGAATATATTTTATTTTTAATCATTGAATAAATGTCTAGTAATCCTATAGTTAGATAACTAAATAAAAATAATTTTAAGTTTATAATACATCAAAATTGGCACTCATTGTTTGCATGGTCAATTTAATTTGAGTTACTTGTATGCTGCATGTTCAATTTCTCAATAATTTATGTTAAAGTCCTTTGGTATACATTAATATGACATCATCTAATAGCTCGAGTTTTGGATCAGGTGATTATCTGACATGATATCCTTTTGGTATCAGAGCAGGTTGTCTTTGAGAATTTTTTACAATACACTACATCTCCTAATGGCATCAAAAGAGGTGATAAGAGAATAATTTGTGCTAAGTAACCCGTTTGATCCACACACTCGTAAAGCGAGTAGATCAACTCACACATGCGATAGGCAACCTCACTAATCAAGTGAGGGAGCTCCAGCATGGAGGGAATCCATATACTGAAATCAGATCACATGGACACGTATGTGGAGGTCCCCACCAAAGTCCTAACCAAGTATAAGAGACCGTGGTTTATGAAGACACCAATGATTTGATCATTCAATTGTTAGAACATGTTATAAGCCCCAAAAGTAATGTAGCAATTCTAAAATTTCATGGTGGATTTTATATTGACGACTTCATTGACTGACTAAGGTGAAAAAAGTGTTCGAATAAAAGGAAGTTGCAGATAATCAGAATGTGAATTTAGTAGCTGTGAAGTTTTAGGATCACATGTTAGCATGGTGGGATAATCTCCAAGTCGAATAAATCTGTCAAGGTAATGAGAAAATAAACTCTTGGGAAAAGATGAAAATAAAAATAAAAATAGGAAGTTCTTACCTGCAACTTACGGCCTTGACCTTTATCAAAGATGTCACAAGTTACATCAAGGGAATAAGTTGGTAAACGAATACATTGAGGAGTTTCATACCTTGACATCATGGGTAAGGTTTCACGAGTACGAAGACCAAAAGATTTCAAAATATCTTAATAGTCTTAACCCATATATCCAAAATGAATTAATTTTCAATGATGTTTTTAAAATGTATGATGCATATACACTTGTGTTGAAAGCCAATGATCTAATTAATTAGGGACTTGGGAGAAGATTTGGTGCCCCACAAGGGCCTCATCAACAACGGGGCGGCGTGCTAACTTTCTACATAAGGCAACCACAGGGTTTCCCCCATAAGCTGAGAGACAATGGGCCAACGTCCAATAATAAAGCCAAGCCCCAACCCAGGGGAAGTGGTTATGTGCGAGGGACTAATGCATCAAAAATGAGACAAAGCAACACTCCTTGCATGTGTAGTGTGGGCAATCAGGACATCGTTCATTTCATTGTCTTGAACATCAGTCCACAATTACAGTAAATTTGATTAAGGAAGAAGAATACATTGAAGATACTCCCAACCATATGCAAAACAAAATTGAAGAGGACATAGAATATGAAGGCAATGTTTTTTTGTTTTTTTTTTTTTGGGGGGGGGAGTACACCCCATTGTCAGTACACACTCCACTATTACCCACCCCCACTTGGGAATCGATACCATGACCACAGGTGTTGAAACGAGGTATCTTCTCTCAGTCTACTACTTGAGATATGGATCAGGGTGTATACGAAGACAATGCATATGAGGATGAGGTGCCTGTTGGGAAAGATGCAACATATGTGTATGGTGATAGGGGAAAGTCGTTGGTTATCCAATGGACTAGGTTATTGACCCCTTGAATTAGTCGACGAGGGAAGATGGTTGCAACACAATATCTTTCATAACACTTATTGTGGAAAGATATGTACCATTTTGGTATCGAGCTTTTAGAATAACTAGTTGTTTGACATGGTATCGGAACAAAATGTATTGTACTTAGAATCTCAAAGATGCAAAAATGCCTCCATAATATATTTCCCCATTGGGGGCATTGTTTATGGTGTGAGTGTGAGTGTCTCTAACGCGGAGTTCTATCCCTCACGTGCAAGGGAATGTTAAAATCCCTTGATATACATTGATATACCATCTTCTAATAACTGGAGGTTTTATATCAAGTGGTTATTTGACAATTTCTAACTATTAATGTATCATCCATCGCACTTTGCCAAAGTATCAAAGTATTTCCCATATTTCTGCTATTAATAATGGGAGTGGTGTTTGGCCCATTTTGCCTCTACATTTAGTCACTGGTAGGGGCATGAGTTTTTATTTGAATATGGAAGCAGGATGTATCTAGCCTTTTATGAGCGCAATTTTGTCATTTCCATTCTTTCATGCAAATATCCTGCAATCTCCTCCTGCATAACCGATATGGTTGAGGTAATAAAAGAAATAGCAGCCTGGAATTCGATTTGAATTTCATCACACTTGCACTCAAGTTCTTGGGTTATCCCTCCTCAATTTCTTTATGCTGTTATTGAGGTGTCTGAGATAACCGATTTGTCGAGAAACAGGACCCCAAATTGAGAGAAATATCTCAGCAACCAGACTCAAGAAATCCATTTCAGCAAAGGTTGGCAAAAGAAATCAAAGTACTGTACATAACAAAGCTCAGAAACAGAGCGATAGAAGAGAATACTAAAACAAGAAAAACTAACCTAGCAAACGCAAGAAGTTTGGACGGTCCATTTCTAAATTTTCCACTGGCAAATTGGTCATTCATTACTACATACTAATCATTTGAATTGGGATGTGGATAGGCTTTTGGACGCCGATTGTGTAGTGAGATGCCCGCCACACTTGATTATGTAGGCCGTCGACGTGGCACAGATACCTTCCCCATATGGCTAGACTAAAAGAAGGCTAAACAAAAGCAGAAATAATTCATTAAATTTAGGTGTGGTTCACTTGAGGTTTTAATCTACCTTATTTTGGGACTCATACCTGAGCTGAAAAAATGGATAGACAACATGGATAAAACACATACATCATGGTGGGGCCTACAGATCAACATTATTATTGACAGGATCAGTATCCAATCCGCATCAATGCAGAAACCCACCGTGTGCTACTAGAAAAGCTCAACGGGCCCCACATGATGTATGTATTTTATCCACACGGTCCATCCATTTTTCCAGTTCATTTTGGAGTATGATCCAAAATGAGTTGCTCCAAATCTTAAGTAGACCACACCGTAGAAAACAATAGTGATTGAACGCTCTTCATTCAAAACTTCTTTTGGATTAAGCTGATATTTGTGTTTTTCTTCCATCAGGGCTATGTGACCTAAACAACAAGGTGGATAGCAAATAAACATTACACTGAGCCGTAGGGATCTGTAAACAGTGCACATTCTATTACCATTATTCATGTGGTATGGTCTACCTAGATTTGGACCTGCCTCATTTTTGAGCTCATGCCCTAAAATAAGCTGGCAAAATAGATAGACACCATGAATAAAGTTAGAGTTGTACATGACTTGAGCCGAGTCGAGCTTGGCACAGCTCAACCTGGCTCGGCCACTAGCTGACCCCAGCCCAGCTCGAACTTGACTTGGCTCGGTCCTCGAGCTTGACTGGCCAGCTCGGCTTAGATCGGTTAGCAGCTCGGGCCAATTCGAGCCAAGTTTGAGCCTGTGTGACATTTTCTCAAACACATGGAATGCACCTTCGATTTCTCATTATATGCAAAACAACGGTAGCAGTTTATAGGTATTTCATCAAACACTCGGTAAGCAACATCAAAATCAAGATACAAGGGTAGTTTTATCTTGTAATGGTTTTTTTGTAGTGATTTGTTTCGTATCCATACCTTCGTCACCACCAACCGATCCCGCGAGGAATGTATGCACCCAAAACAACACTTCATTGAGTCATTTCACCCAACACTCGGTAAGCAACATCAATATCAAAATAACCGAGTCACCGAAATGGTTCGATTCGAGTTGAGGTTTGATCTAAGTCGATTCGAGCTCAGACAAACTCGAACTTAGCTCGATTTTTTTTTAAGCTCCAAAAATCAGCTCAACAAGGCTCGAACTTAGTTTGGAACTGAGTAGAATCAAGCTTTTTCAAGTCAAGTCGAGTCAAGTCGAGCGAGTTAACCGAGCTAACTTGGTCCATGTACAGCTCTAGATAAAACACATACATCATGGTGGGCCCATGGAGCACCATATGTCAATATGCAATCGGATTGAGGCGAGTGGTAGAGTGGTAGGACCCGGATTGTGGGAGTAAGAGGGAAAACACAAATATTAGCTGGATAAAAAATTCCCATGGTTTCAAAAAGTTTTCAACAGTAGACGTTCAATCCTCACTGTTTCCTTTAGAGTGTTCTATTTCTTTGTATCTGCCTCATTTTTGGCTCATATTCTAAAATGATATATGATAAAATGGATGGACGTCATGGATAAAACACACACATGACTTGCTGTTATCCTAACCGTACGTGTGGACCCCATCTTGATGCATTTTTTTTTATATCCACACTATACATCTGTTTTTCCATCTCATTTTAGGATTTGATCCCAAATCAATAGAATATCCAAATCTCAGGTGAACCATACTAATGGAAATAGTGATGAATAACTATTAAAAAGTTTTTGTGAGACTAGCCACAAAAGTTTTTGATCAATTTGATCTTTGTATTTCCCCCTCATCCAGATCTTTTGACATTATCAACAGGTCGGATTGCAAATAAACATTAATAAAACCTTACGATGCACCCTTTGGAATTTTTAATGGTGAGGCACTCAATCACCGCCATTAAATTCCTGCGGTGTGGAACACATGAGATCTGCATCTGCATAATTTTTTAGAAGACATTGCAACTAGGAGCAGTATCAATCCGGAGACCACTAGAGATGCATCCAAACACAAGTTTGTAGATTGTTTTCAAAAAGATGGGAAGGCTTTAATTGGGGGGTGTTTTGATGGTTACTTATGATAAGCTACTTATGCCTTAAGTAGCTTATCTTGATTTTTACTTATTAAATTGAAGTGATTAACTTTTTTTTAAAAAAAAAAAGCAAAAAAAGGTACTTATATAATTGATCATGAACCAAACTTATCTCAAATAAGTTACTTATCTACTTCTGTAAGTAGAAAAGAAAGTAACTTATTTGTTGATATCAAAACGGGCCCTTAATATTACATTAACAAGAGGGGGGGAATGTCACACCCTAAATTAGAGAATCGGGCTCACAAAATTCCTGACTGCTGACAGGGAACATAAAAGAGAAATGTAGCATACTGTATAGTTTGGTTGAATATCTGTAAATTCTCATGTAGGTGAAGATGGTGTTCCCATGTTCCCTTGTTCCATGATGAGGGGGAAAAGGAAGTTCTTACGTTGGTCGGGCTAAGGTTCCACATAAATTCTAGTGTACAGGGACTTGGAGTTTTCATCTTCCCATTCCAATCCATCCCACCATTGATCTCTTTCACCTATGATTTGTCCTTGTATTTCTTGTATGCTAGAGTACAAGAGTGGGAGCTTCTTTAGCTTAGGACATGAAACTACACAGATCACTTTCAAAGATGTGAAGAAAGAATGTGGGATACAAATGCTTGATAATTTCTACAAATTGTCCAGTAATAGTAAGCGTAATCTCGGGAGTGAATTCTCTGGCAGCATATCACCTTCTATAATCTCCTCCATTCCATCACAATCTCTTACTTGAAGTTCCTCCAACTGATGCAGATGTTCTATTATATAAGAGGAGAAGAGGCACCTAAACTTGGGGCAACCTACAACCACTATTTGGCTTAGTTGCTGAAGGTGTGTATGTTGTGGTGGCATTCCACCATTGAATACCTTCTCCAAGTTTGGTAAAGTTTGGAGAAGCAACTGCTCCAAACATTGCAAAGCATCATCTCTCGACTCTCTCCAGTCTACAATGCATTCCAGTCCACTGAATAAAATGACCTTAAGCCATTTTAAGCTCTTCGAACCACCTACGAATTGAGAAAGACATGTTATACCTGTGCATCCGTCGAAACGTAGGAACTCAGCTTGTTTTACCAACTCCTCAATCCCATGGGGGAAATAGTCACAACCATAGATGTTCATCTGCTTATCATAATCTGCAAACCAAAAGTTCTTCGAACCAACGTGAACATTCAATTCTCTTAAGACCGGCCACCTTGAATGGTGCACATCATTTGCTCGGATGCCATGAAAATTGGGTACGTCGATACTTAAGGAAGTAAGCCTTGTAAAGGTTGCTACCTTCCACAGAATAGCTCCATTTGCATGTTTCAGCCCCAACATGTTTAGTTCTTCCAGACAAGATAGCTTGGATATGATATTGTGGGGAATTTCAGCAAGAATATTCATATGTGACAGATTCAATTGCTTTAGTTTAACCAAGTTTGCAATTCCTTGAGGCAAGCTTCTGATGTTGGAATGCGACAGATCGAGAAGTTGGAGTTTCATTAGCTATTCCAGTGGCGGCACTTCTAGTAAATATTTGTAGAATCTTAAAATGAGTATGCCTAAATTCACGAGTAATGATAATGACACTGGAAGTGAACCAATGTGAGTGTTACTTAGATCAAGAACCTCAAGCTTTGGCAGTTCCAATGGTGGCACCTCGACTAAATGCATGCAAGATCTTAAAATGAGCACACGTAGATTCCCCAATAATGAAAACGAAGCCGGAAGTGATTCGATGCGAGTATCACTTAGATCAAGAACCTGAAGCTTTGGCATGAGTTCAAAGAAGCTAGTATGAATGGTATGCAATTGTCCATTGCCTTGGAGGAATAAGGAGATCAAGGTAGGGCAATTGGGCTTAATCTGGAATTCTTTTATTTCATTGCGCATCAATGAAATCCTTTCGATCCCTTCCCACATTTTTTTCTACTGGTGGTTGAACTAGTCCCTCTCCAGCTTTCACTAGGAATTTTGAGCCTTGGTTCGATGATGATGAAGATGATGATGATGATGGTGATGTGATCCAAATGGCTAAGTCACGGAGCAAATCATGCATCCTAACATATCTGTTACCTCGATGCCCTTCCTCCAAGAGGCACGCATCCTTGATTCTTTCAAGGATATCATGCCCCTTGTTGGATGCTTCCTCCAAGTTATTTACATTATCCAGCAATCCTTCTTGCATGGCCCAGTATGTTACGATTTCATCTATCTTTATTTCATAATCTACTGGAAATATTGAACAATATAAGAAACATAGTTTGATCTTATCATCTTCTAGGCAATCATAACTAAGTTTCAAAGGAAGAAACACATCTCTCTCCATACCTAGAACCTCTGGCGCCGATCCTTTCAAACCCCTCAATGCATTCTACCACACCTCTGTCTTATCCTTACCATGCATAGCCCATCCCACTGTCTTGATTGCAAGTGGTAATCCGCCACACTCCTCCACAACCTTCTCTACTACCGATCGAATCTCGGGTGATAAAACCACATTCCCAGATTTTTCACAAGACAAATTCCACGCTTCCTCACTTGTAAGAGTCTTCACTCTAATTTTTCTATCAGCCTCCATCACATTACTCACTGCAACTGATCGAGTGGTTATCGCAATCTTGCATCTATTTTCTTTGTCCGTCTTGGGAATTCCGACTTGATCCAAGCTAAATGATTGCCAGAGATCATCTAAGATGAGCATATTCCTCACATTCTTCAAACGAGTAAATAACCTATCCCTCTTCTCCTCATTCTCGCAGAATATCATTCCCAACTTATTCCCAATCTTCGCTTGGATTAATCCCAAATCAAGGTCTTTAGACACAGTCACCCAAATCACAACATCGAAATCAAGGGTCCCAATGAGCCTCTTGTTTATGGATTTCATGAGAGTGGTTTTCCCGATTCCACCCATCCTAAACACACATATGATCCTGCTCTCCTCATCGTGTAAGCATTGCCATATCTCTTCCAATGTTTGCTCAGACGTGCTTTGCTGTCCACGTGGTAATGATGTTTGCATCTCTAAAACCCGAGGCCGCGGAGGGTTGACAACTATGGTATCAAAGACTCCTTTCCCTTTGAGGTTTTGGACATCTTTGAGCCTTTTAACGACCTTTTTCCCCAATTTGAAGCGAGATAAGTGATCGGCGGAACAACAATTCAAGTAGCTACTTCTCCTTTGGCTAAACTACAATAGCATCGAGTCAACTTGAGTTTCGATATTGCTGACTTCAATGAGCCAATTGTCCACCAGGCGTACGGGATTTTTTCCAACTGATATAGCAGCCTGGAATTCAGCTTGAATTTCATCACGCTTGCACTTAAGTTCTTGGGTTTCGCTCATCAAATTCTCGATGTTGTGATTAAGGCGTTTGAGATAACTGATTTGTCGAGAAACAGGACCCCAGATGAAGAGAAATAGCTCACCAACCGGACTCAAGAAATCCATGCTAGCTAAGGTTGCAGAGAAAAGAAATCAAAGCACTGTAAATAACACAGCTCCAAAACAGAGTGATAGAAGAAAAAACTACTGCAAAAGGGATCAAAGTACTATACATAACAGAGACCTCGGAAACAGGATGATAAAAGAGAAAACTACTGCGAAAGCAATCAAAGTACTGAACATAACGGAGAGCTCGGAAACAGGAAGATTGAAGAGAAAACTCTGGCTAGAGCTTCGAAACAGAGTGATAGAAGAGAAAACTACGGCAAAAGAAATCAAAGTACTGTATGTAACAGAGAGGTCATGTGAAAAGCTATGCTAACGAAGGCAAGAAGAATAGACGATTCCCACTGACAAATGGGTCATTCCTTAGTGTGTAATTATTTATCATTTCCACAAATTTGGATGTGGATGGGCTTTGGGATGACGATTGTGTGGTGAGGCGCTCACCACACTTCACCGTGGTGTGAAGACCACATGGAGGCAGTGTGATGTGTGCATTGTCTATGTTGTGTATTAGTTTTGCATCTCGTTTTAGAGATGAGGCCAAAATTGAAGTATATCCAAAGCCCAAGTGAATCACACCACATGCCACAAGGAAGAGCGTGAAATAATTAGAAGAAGATCACAGTCTTCCTCGAATGAGTAAAACCTTGAATTTGCGTGGGTATTTTCTTAAATTCATGAGGAAAAAGAAGAAGAAGAAAATAATGTCTATTAACTCTCAATCACTCTGGGGGTGGAACCTTGGCACAAAAGATCATTTGTCAGGGATACTTCTGGCCGACAATTCAAGCTGACTCTAAAGACTTTACTTGAAAGTATGACAAGTGTCACGAAATTCGACGGAAGAACTAATCCATATAAGTGGACCTTGGCCGTTCGCTTAATGGGGAATCGATATCATTGGCCCGCTGCCTAAGCGTAAGGGACAGACCAAGTACGCAGTCGTATCAGTGGATTACTTTACCAAGTGGGCCGAAGCAAAGCCCATCGCCAAGATTACCGAGCAAAAGGTAACGGACTTCATCTGAAAAAATATTATCTATCGATTCGGCATCCCGTACGCCATTGTCTCAGACAACGAGAAGTCGTTCAATAATGATAAGTTCAGAAGCATGTGTCAAAGGCTCGGCATCAGGAATGCCTACTCTTCACCTCGGCATCCTCGGTCAAACGGCCAAGTAGAGGCAATAAATAAGATCATAAAGGGTCATCTCAAGACGAAGTTGGAAAAGGCGAAAGGCGCGTGGACCGACGAGCTCCCGTTCATGTTCTGGGCATACAGGACTACAGCTCGGACGACAACAGGACAAATACCATTCTCCCTTTCCTATAGCGCTGAAGCAATCATTCCAGTCGAGATAGGACTCCCCACTGCCCGAGTGCAATCATATCATGATAGGCAGAATGCCGACCAAATGGCAATGAGCCTCGACTTGATCGAAGAATTAAGATATACTGTCAGGCTACAAATCGCAACTCGACACCAACAGGTCGCTCGCTTCTACAACTCCAGGACCAAAACAAGGTGTTTCCAACCGGAAGACCTAGTCCTGGGCCGTGTATTCCAAAACACGTCGAAACAAGGAGTAAGATCCTTAGGACCTAATTGGGAAGGTGCTTATCGAGTCGTTAGCTCGGTAAAACCCGGTTCTTATTGACTAGAAATGATTTCGTTGCTAAAAGTCACTTTTAGCGATGAAATTTAAATTTCGTCGCCAAAAGTGTACTTTTAGCGACGGAAATTTTCGTAGCTAAAAATCGTGGATGAGACTTTTAGTGACGAAAATTTTCGTCGCTAAAGGCAATTTGAATGAATTACTTTTAGCTACGAACATTTTCGTAGCTAAAAATCATGTATGAGACTTTTAGCGACGAAAATTTTCATCGCTAAAGGTTGTAAACAATTTTTGAAAAAAATCCAAATGTTTACTTTTAGCGGTGAAAATTTTCATCGCTAAAGGCTGTAAGCAATTTTTAATAGCTACGAAAATTTTCGTAGCTAAAAAACGTGGGTGACACTTTTAGCGACGAAACTTTTCATTGCTAAAGGCTGTAAACAAGTTTTGAAAAAATATTCAAAGGTTTACTTTTAGCTACGAAAATTTTCATAGCTAAAAAACGTGGGTGACACTTTTAGCGACGAAAATTTTCGTTGCTAAAGGCTGTAAACAGTTATTCAAAAGTTTACTTTTAGCTATGAACATTTTCGTAATTAAAAAATGGGACGGGTCCAAGGGTTAAGTGGACTACAAAGTGGGGATTGAACATCCACCATTAAAAATAACATTCATAGAAGTTTTGGATCAAGCTGATGTTTGTGTTCTCCCTTCATTCATATCTTTTTGATATTATGAATATGTTATATGACAAATAAACATTACTATAGGCCCAAGGAAGGTATCAATAGTAGAAATCATTATTCCACACTGTTTTGTGTGGCATGTGTTGATGCAAAAATCTGATCCACCTTCCTTAGACTCTCGAGTGCCTGCACAGGAAGAAGACAAAGGAGACCCTGGCTAGAGCAGGGGACCCTCCGATGCCAAAGTCAGGCTAGGAATCTGGGTCTTATCGTATTGAGGGGTTCTGGGAGAGATTTTTTACATACCTTTTAAGAGGATGGAGGTCCTTTATTTATAAATACGAGAAGATCCCATCGTGTGAGGATTCTCCTCCCGGTATCGTGTGTGGATTCTCTTCCTAGTATCGCGGAGATTTGATTTTGCCCGTTTCTGGTCTCTATCTGATCCCGTGACCTTCGGGATTGGGGATCTTTTTCCGAGATACTCGGGATGATATTTTGTTTCACGTCATCTTTCCTTCATTCGGTTCAGCCGGCTCCGATCCAAGTAAGTGAATCGGCTCGACACATGCCCAGGTTGCTGGCTGGTCGCCCGAGGCAACCAATTTGTCTCGCTTTCTTCGGTTTATATCCTTCCCTCGGATTCAACGTATCCTTCGGCGACCCATGGCACCAAGTCCGAGTCTCCAGACTTGACGTACTTTTTGTCCCTAACAGAAAACCCCCCTTACTTCGTGTGTCTCCTGTGGCACTACGGAGTAGCGAGTTTTTAAGTCGGTTCGCAGCCAAGTCCGAGACAATAACTAAGCCTTTAATGCATTCTGTGTCATCTTTGATGGGAGACGGTTTGCTTCCTGACACCGCGTGCGCCGACAGCCATCAAATCGTTCACCCCGCCAATGAGTGTTGGACATGTAGTAAAGGAGTTAATCGTCATCAGTCGGTGTGCGCCACGTGTCGATCGGGGGAGTCGATGTAGGCGTCGAATCATTTCTTCATTAATTGCTCCTGCTACGTGGCAATCTTATAAAAGGATGGGAGGTCCCGCATTTCAAATCTCTACTGCTACTCCTCCCACTCATCATTCCCTTTGGAGTTTGGTTCTCTTCTTCCTCCTTCCTTTCTTGACTGTCAGCGGCTCCTTCCACCATTTTCGCTTTCCTTCCTCCCTCCGGTGAGTTCTTCTCTCCTCTTTAGTTATCAATAATGGCAGCGCAAGGTTCTCAGAGTCCCCGAGAGGGAACTTCGGGAGATAAAGGTGAAGCGCAACGTTTTTAGAACGTTGTGGAATCGCCTTCCTTACTGACGGAGATAGCAGTTGATGCGAATGCTGCTTTTCTCTCTAAGAGAACCACCGGAGCTCCGGTGGAATGCCTTGCTTCTGTTGGTCCTTCTCGTGGCGGGTCGTCCCTGATAACTAGCCCAGGGAGGCCCAATCCTCCAATGGATTTGGAAGAGGAAGAAGAGGAGGAAGAGGAAACGTTGATTGTCGAGGGAACCTCTGGGTCGGCTCCCGTTGATAAGTCAGCGCAGGCCGAGTCCGAAGGAGAAGAGTCGAGGGATGAACTAAGCGGCCCGGTCCCTTCAGTCTTGACCAAGGCAGATTTGGATAGGATCCGAATCGGGTATCACATCCCCCAATCGGTTATCACTTATCTCCCCCGTCCGAATGACTTACTGGACCACCCTCCTATTGGGGCGGTCGATATCTACCAAGTCTCAATGCAATGCGGCTTACGTCTGCCCCTTTAACCCATTGTCCGAGGCATTTTATCTCGTATTCGGATTGCTCCTGAAAAAATAGTTCCGAATGGGTGGAGGAACTTATTCGGATGTGCGATATTGTGGGCTGAGTTGGAACAACCACCGCTGACAGTTGACGAATTCCTCCACTTGTATCAAGTGCGCGTAAATCCCAACTATCTTGGCTTTTATGTCTTCGCTACTTGGCGGAGCAGAGGCGGCTCCTTAATAACCGACCCTCCCACTTCCAACAAACATTGGAGAGAACGTTGGTTTTGGGCCTGTGGCCTCTAGGAGACAGCTGAATCTAGGTTCTACGAGGCTCATGTTCCTCGGGTGTTTTAGAAAGCAGGTGACTCGGCATCTCTCTTTTGCCCTCTTTGTTTTCATAATGCTTTGAATTTGATGGACTAATGTTTGTCAGATATCCCGAAGAAGAGGCAGAAGCTCGGATCTAGTGCTTTAGCTCGAATCAAGGAGTTGAGAATGTTGGATCCGACGGATCAGTCCTGGAAGGTGCTTTTACAGCCGAAGTGCCTTCATCTTACATGTTTAGACTCGGCCGTCACAGGTAATTGATGATGTGTTTTCATACGTTCTTTAAATCTTATCTGATCTACTTCATCTTCTTTCAGACTTGGCCGAAGCTCGTCCCCATCTTAAGACCGTTCCTAAGTCGGTCCCCTCGGAGATGGCTAGAGTTCGGCCTCCCCTTAGGGCGGTTTCGAAGATAAAGGCTCCCCCACGATCAGTTCTTCTGTCAGAGCCTCGGCAGCTAAAGAAACAGAGAGAGGCGTAGAAGGAGAAGGAACCCGTAAGTTCTTTCACCCCCACTGTGGTTGTGCTCTCTGACCCAGAGGAAAGGTCAGAGGTGAGGGAGACTACAGCCGTCGAGCCTCAGACGGCATCTGAATCGGGACCTGTTGCAACGGACATTCCGAGGCAGCGGGAGGAGAGGGCTACATCCTCCAGAGGAGAGGTGAGCCAAGAAGAGTCGTCAGCCTTACGGTCGGTAGTATCGGGGATGATCCCCTGGGCCTTAGCTCATGGGAGCGAAAAAGAGTTTGTTAGCCTCTACAACGCTCCTATGACGCAAACTGTCGGCCATGTGGCGAGGGTACTTTTTGAGCTCGTTCCCTTCTTGGTTAAGGCCTGTAAGGAGTTATCCTCAACTCATCGGCTACAAACCCTCTTGGCGGAGGCAGAGGGACGACGCGAAAACACCGAAATCCAGGTCGGTATTTTGACTGGTGAGGCGGCCCTAGCCAGGAAAGCCACTAACGATGTGAAAGCTGAGGCGGCTTTTACTAGAAGAGCTCTTGAAGATGCACAAGCTGGTCACTCGTGTGCTGGCTCTTCTATCCAAGGCCGAAGAAGAGAATCGACGGATCCTCGAGGTTCATGCTTCTTGCGAGGATGCCTTGGCTCGGACTAAGCTTGAGTCGGCGGGGCTTATCCAACAAGCTAAGGAGAAGACCCAGGAGGCCGAGAAGGCTAGGGACCAAGCCGTTCAAGCCTTCCTTGAGTCTGCGGAGTTCGAGGACGAGAGGGATCGCCTGTTCTAAGGCGGATATTTGGAATGTGTCAAAGATATGAAGAAAACTTTCCCTGACCTCGACCTGTCAGAACTCGAGGGTGGAGGAGTCTCAGAATTCAGGAATCCGGATGCTACTGCCGATGTCACAGTTGGGGATGAGGCCGGTACCTCTTAGAATGCCTCGGAAGCCGTTCCTGCCAAGGGACGGTAACCAAGGTCTTTTTTCTTTTTACTTGGTGTAAAAACACTTTGCAGATGAATGAAAGAAAGCATTTTGTTTTATTCATGTGACTTGGCTTAAATCTTTCTTAGTTTGAAATTTTTAAGCTTTGAATACCAAGCTAAGGATAATAGATCATGAAGTGCTCAACGTTCCAGGGATGAAGCAATGATTGTCCGTTTAGGTCTTTTAGCCGATACATTGTCGGTCGGATGGTACCCGAGACAATATAGGGTCCTTCCTAGTTTGGTCCCAATGTACCCGATCTAAATTCCTTTGTATTGGGAAATACTTTTCGGAGAACCATATCTCCCATACGAAACCGCCTGATCTTAACTCGGGTATTATAAGACCGAGCTACTTGTCGTTGCCGGGCCTCCGTGCGCAGCCGTGCCACTTCCCTTTGCTCGTCCAGAAGGTCGAGTCTGAATGCTAGGAGTTCTTCATTTTCTTCTACGTTGAACGAAGTGACTCAAGCCGAAGGTAACCCGATCTCAACGGGAGTGACGGCTTCCGAGCCATAAGTGAGGGAGAAGGGAGTTTCTCCTGTGGCGGTTCAAGCTGTCGTCCGATATGCCCAAAGAATTTTCAGGAGTTCTTCGGCCCATGCTCCTTTGGCACGGTCAAGCTTGGTCCGGAGATGTTGCTTGATAATCTTGTTAACCGCCTCAACCTGTCCATTCGTCTGAGGATGACGGGGCGAAGAATACACGTTTCTGATTCTGAGGTTGTCGTACATCTCACGAAAACTCCTATTATCAAATTGTCTTCCATTGTCAGTAACAATGGTACGGGGTACTCCGAACCGGCAGATAATGTTTGTCCACACAAAGTTGGTAATCTTCTGTTCAGTTATTTTAGCTAATGGCTCTGCCTCGGCCCACTTCGTGAAATAATCCACGGCCACCACAGCGAACTTGGTCTGACCTTTTCCCATAGGGAGTGGACCTATAATGTCGACACCCCACTATGCAAAGGGCTAAGGACCGGTCATTGGCATCAGTGCTTCGGGAGCTTGTCTCGGAATCACCGCGAACCTCTGACATTTGTCGCATCTTTGGACGAGCCTGCGAGCGTCGTGTTGGATAGTTAGCCAGTAATATCCCTGTCGTAGGACCTTATGGGCGAGAGATCGCCCTCCAGAATAGTTTCCGTAGATTCCTTTATAGATCTCACGTAACACATAGTTAGCCTCGCTGGGCTTGAGACATCGTAGCAACGGAGCATAGTAACCTTTTTTGTAAAAGGTTCTGTTGAGCATAGTATAATGGGAGGCTCGGATCTTAATTTGTAGAGCCTCGGCATAATCTTCAGGCAATTTTCCCTTGTCGAGATATTGGATGATTGGATCGATCCACGAGGGTTCCGAGTCGATTACATTGACGACCGAGCTAATTGGTTCATTGATATTTGGCCTAGCGACGTATTCGATAGGAACAGACCTGGGTATGTCATCTTCATCGGCGGAGGTGAGCTTTGCTAATAGATCGGCTTTACCGTTCTCTGTCCGAGGGATCCGAGTGACAATACAAAGCTGAAATCCGCTGATCATTTCTTTCACTTTTTCCATGTACGCTCTTAATTGGTCTTTCCGTATTTGATATACGTTGGTAACTTGATTAACAACCAACTGAGAATCGCTGAAAACATTTAGGTGTATAACTCTCATGCTAGCTGCGAGTCGGAGACCGAGTAACAGCGCTTCATATTCGGCTGTATTGTTCGAAGCTTGGAATTCAAGTCGTAAGGCATATTGCATATAGGTATGATCAGGAGTTTCCAGCACTACCCTAGCCCCACTTGCCTTAGAGTTGGAAGAGCCATCGACATACAGTTTCCAGGGAATCGGGCCGGGCAGGCAAGAGGGAGAAGTTGTGGTCGATATTTCGACGTTCTCGGTCATATTAGCGACCGAGAGGTCGGTTGGTGGTGTTACCTCGGCAATAAAATCAACCATGGCTTGCCCTTTGATTGCTGCTTTTAGCCTGTACTGGATGTCGAATTCACTGAGTTCAATAGCCCACTTCGTAAGTCAGCCGGAAGCCTCTAGTTTCTATAAAATCTGGCGCAGTGGAAGATCGGTCATCACGATAATGGTATGGGCATGGAAACACGGTCTAAGTCGGCACGAAGAAATTATTAGGGCTAAGGCTACTTTTTCCAAGATTGGGTATCTCGTTTCTACTGGCAATAACGCTTTGCTGACATAATAGACCGGTAGTTATTTTCCTTCCGATTCTCGTATCAGGGCCGAGCTAACCGCTGTCTCGGATACCGCTAGGTAAAGCAGCAGAGACTCCCCTAACTCGGGCTTTGATAAGAGAGGTGGAGAACCAAGATATGATTTTAGTTGCTGGAACGCCGCTTCACATTCTTCGGTTCAATCCATTGTCTGTCGTCCTTTCAGCTATTTGAAGAAAGGGAGACATTTCTCTGTGGCTCTGGACAGGAACCGACTAAGTGCCGCTACTCGTCTAGTTAACTTTTGAATGTCTTTGATTGTTTTGGGAGATTCTATATCAAGCAAAGCTTTTATTTTCTCAGGGTTTGCCTCTATTCCTCGCTGACTAACCAAGAAATCGAGGAACTTTCCAGAGCTCACCCCAAAGGCGCACTTACTCGGATTCAGCTTCATCCGAAATTTCCGTAAGATGAGGAACATTTCCTCTAAATCATCTCTATGGTCGGCCGCGTGTATACTTTTGATGAGCATGTCGTCAATGTATACTTCCATGGTTCGGCCTATAAGCCAAGCAAAGATTTTATTAACTAATCTTTGATAAGTTGCATCAGCATTCTTCAAACTAAATGGCATCACTCGGTAGTAATAAAGGCATTTGTCAGTGACAAAGGTAGTTTTTGATTTATCTGATTGATGCATTACAATTTGATTATATCCTGAATATGCATCCATGAAACTAAGAAGTTCATGCCCCGCGGTGCTATCCACTAATTGGTCTATCCTTGGAAGAGGAAAGCTATCCTTCGGGCAGGCTTTGTTTAAGTCGGTATAATCAATACAGACTCGCCACTTTCCATTAGATTTCTTCACGAGCACGACATTCGCGACCCAGTCTAGATAATATATCTCTTCTATGAAGTTTGCCTGGAGGAGCTTGCTGACCTCTTCTTCAATGACAGCGTATCGTTCGGGGCCGAGCGGTCGTAGCTTCTATCGAATCGGTCGATAGGTTGGATCGATATTGAGTCGGGTTAGCAATCATGGATGGGTCGATCCCGGGCATATCTGCATGGCTCCAAGCAAACACGTCAGCGTACCTGCGGAGCGGGCTATCAACTTTTCTTTCAAGGGGGACCGTAAAGATGAGCCAATTTGCACTATTTTGGATCCATCTGTCTCCACCAAGGGAACCGAGACAAGATCTTCAACTGGAAGCCCTCGTTCATGACTCTCGCCCCGGGGGTCCAATGATTCGATCGTCGATATGTCGATCGGAGTTTTGTCGGTGGGGCCTTTTACAGTTGCCACGTAACAACGCCTCATATCTTGCTGGTCTCCTTTGACGATTCCAACTCCCGACTCAGTCAAAAATTTCAGTGAAAGATGGTATGTAAATACCACGGCCTGGAGGAGACTCCAAGAAGGTTAGCCAAGTATAGCGTTGTATATTGAGGGTTGATCGACGACCAAGAATTCGACCATTATCGTTGCCGAGCACGAAAAATTACCAGCGGTGAGTGGCAGCGAGACGATCCCCTCAGGTAGTACTTGTCCCCCAAAGAAACCGATTAATGGGGTATGAACCGGACGTAGCATGGATCGCTCAACCCCCATTTTGTCGAACGCCTGAGTGAATAACACGTCTGCTGATGATCCCGTGTCGACAAGTATCCGGAATACCTTCCTATTAGCGATAGTCAGGGTGACAACTAAAGCGTCGTCGTGGGGGTGATGGATACATCGGGCATCTTCCTCCGTGAATGAAATGCAGTATTTTTCCCTTTTCTTTTCCTTTTGTAGGCCGAGCTATAATCATGAGCTCGAACTCGGGCTGATTAAGTTTTCTTGCATGATTTCTTCAAGCGTTGTTCGAATCGCCCCCACCTCGCGGACCGTTGATAATAGTCCGAATTTCTTCTATAGGCTGATTATCGGTCAGATGCCTCTCAGCTAACTCGGCTTTGACCATGTGTTCTTTAAGTCAGCCTTCCTTTATGAGTCGTTCGATCTCTTCCTTCAGGTTATAGCAATCACTTGTGTTATGCCCGTGATCTCGATGATAATGGCAATATTTGTCCTTGCTCCACCGGTTAGGATTACCCCTGAGCTTGTTGGGCCAGTTGATAAAACCTTCGCTTTTGATTTCCATCAGCACCTACTCCTGAGTCTTGTTCAGGGGGTATATGTGAAAAATCTCTTATTTGGTCATTTGCCCGACCTTCGCTCATCGCGCGCTTGATCATCTCTACGCTTCTTTCCCCGGTCGAATCGGCTTCCTTTTTGGCCGATTCTTTGACTAAGGATTTAGTCTCACGCATGATCCGCGTTTCTTCGGCGTTTGCATATTTATCTGACCGTGCCATAAACTCTGCTAGAGTATCGGGCGGATTTTTATCTAGAGACGCCAGGAACGGCTTGTCTCTGACTCTTTGCATGAGCGCATTGAGTGTCATTTCTTCTGAATGTTTTTGAACCTGAAGAGATTCGAAGTTGAAACGCTTGATATAATCTTTCAATAGCTCTCCCTGCTTTTGAACTATGTTGTTCAAATGTGCAGGGGGCTTCAATTTCTTCTTTCCGCCAATGAAGTTGGTGAGAAAGGCGTCGCTTAGTTCAACGAATGAGCTGATGGACCTTGGTTTCAACTTTTTGAACCAAAGCTGAGCTACATCGGTCAACGTAAGAGAGAAAGCTCGACACATCACTGCATCCGAGGCATCATGGAGCTCCATGTAGGTTCTGAAGCATTCAATATGCTCTGCTGGGTCGGTCTTATCGGTGAAAGGAGTGATTTGAGGTAATTGAAACCTTTCGAGCAACCGAGCCTGCATTATCTCGTCCACAAAAGGGGACGCCTTTGCCTCGGATCTGGTCGGGTATATATTCTGGCCCTGCTTTATGTCCACCATTTTTTTCGCCATTTCTTCCCGAGCTTCTCTTTTAAAGTTTTGAATGTCGGCTTTCCAAGGCTCGCCGCTCTCCGCCATGCCTTCAATGGAAGGTCGGTTATGCCTTCTTCGCTCTATCTCGTGTAGAAGATCCGTCGGGGGCAAGGAGGCGTTAGCCGACTGAGCCGGAGATTGCTCAGAAATATCTTGGGGTTGACTCGGTCGGAACGACTGGGGCGCGGAAAGCTGAGGGTCGACCACCGCAGTCGGGACATGTGCCACCTCCCCTTGGGGAGGCAGAGGCGGTTGCATTTGCTGATACATTCGTTTCAGCATTTGCTTCATCATATTCATATCGGATCGGATTTCCTGAACCTTCTGGTCCAACCTTCCATCGTTACAAGCCCGCTGGTTATTATTTACTCCGGTCGTTCCTCGTTGGCGGTTGTTAGGTGGGTTCTGGGCCGCTAGAACTGTCATTGGGCCCGCTGGCCCTGTAATCGTGATATCATTCAGGTCTTCTTCTGGGACCGTCCTTCTAGTCATCACCATGAGAATAAATTCTCAATATTGGAATATAAGGTGGCTTTTCGTACGGTTCCCATAAATGGCGCTAAACTGTTGATGTAAAAATTTGATCCACCCTCCTTAGACTCTCGAGTGCCTGCACAGGAAGAAGACAAAGGAGACCCTGGCTAGAGCAGGGGACCCTCCGATGCCAAAGTCAGGCTAGGAATCTGGGTCTTATCGTATTGAGGGGTTCTGAGAGAGTTTTTTACGTACCTTTCAAGAGGATGGAGGCCCTTTATTTATAGATACGAGAGGATCCCATCGTGTGAGGATTCTCCCCCCGGTATCGTGTGTGGATTCTCTTCCTAGTATTGCGGAGATTTGATTTTGCCCGTTTCTGGTCTCTATCTGATCCTGTGACCTTCGGGATCGAGGATCTTTTTCCGAGATACTCGGGACGGCATTTTATTTCACGCCGTCTTTCCTTTATTCGATTCAGCCGGCTCCGATCCAAGTAAGTGAATCGGCCCGACACATGCCCAGGTTGTTGGCTGGTCGCCCGAGGCAACCTAATTTGTCTTGCTTTCTTCGGTTTATATCCTTCCCTCAAATTCAACGTATCCTTCGACGACCCGAGGCACCAAGTCCGAGTCTCCGGACTTGGCGTACTTTTTGTCCCCAATAGCATGGTTCACTCGAGTTTTGGATTTACCGAAATTTTGGGATCAACCACACCGTTCATCCATTTTTTGAGATCATTTTATAGAATTATCCAAAAAATGAATCATATCAAAAGATCGATTTGATTATTGTGAATGTTTTAACGATGAGAATCATTGTCCCACTATTTTTGTGAGATGGTCCACTGGAGCATTTTAAATTATTTGTATTTTGTATGGTGATCTAAAATGGTCTCTCAAAAGTAACGAAGGTTGTAGATATGATAAATATATCATTATTGTTAAGGCCCCTGCTTTGAGTTGTTCCTACTACTCTGAGCTCGAGGAGCGTCAACTCTCTCGAAATCGGATTACGTACTGAGTTACTAAATAAGCTCTTATGGTAACGAGTAAACTCTGTTGGGCCAACTTTGAATTCACATGGTTTATCCACGCAATTCATCCATTTTTTCTGATCATTTTAGGGGTTGAGCCCAAGAACTTTTCAATGGTAAAATTCATTTCACATTATTTCCAGTGGTGTGGTCCGCTTGAGCTTTGGACATACTTAATCTTTGAGTTAAAGGACTAAATTTATACGATAAAATGGATGGACTGAGTTGATACAATGCATGATGACGGTGGGCCCCACAGAGTTTACTAAGTACGCTAAAGCGGATTGGCTGGTGTACCACACGCCAGCTATATAGCTGATGTATTGATGTCAACAAATTCCATGGATCTAATAATGAGTTTTTTGTTATATCCAAACCGTCCATCCATTTGGCGAGCTCGTGTTAAGTTTTAAGACGAAAAATAAAACAGATCTAACCATCAAGTGGACCACACTACAAAAAGTAATGGGGAATTGAACCTCTACCATTGAAGCCCTTTTAGGGGTCATAGAAGTTTTGGATCAATATGAAATTTGTTTTGACCTTGTGTACAGTTTGGATGGAAAATAAATGTTATGGTGGGCCCTACAAATTTTTTAATGGTGAAAATCATTATCCCCTTGCTATTTGTGGTGTGGTCCAGTTGATATTTGGATATGATTCATTTTTTGAATAATGCTCTAAAATGATGAATTTGTTTTATCCACGTTTTCCATCTATTTTGAAAGATAAATTTAGGGCTAGCTTGATCCCAAAATCTAAATCTCAATGGACCACACCATGGGAAAACAGTAGTGATTGAATTTCCACCATTGAAAATCTCCTAGGGCCCACTGTAATGGTTATTTGACATCTAACCTATTTATTAAGTAATGCAGACTTGGATGAAGGGAAAAAGTATATATCAGCTTGATCCAAAACTTTTATGGCCCCCAAAAATTTGTTAACGGTGGGAGTTCAGTGAACACTGTAGGTCCACTTGAGATTTGGATCAACCTTATTTTTTAGCTCATACCATAAAATTATCTGGAAGAATGGGTGGACGGCATGGATGAAACACACACATCATGGTGGGGCCCACAGAGCACCGATAACTAGCCAATCGCTAGTGGCAAGGTGAGTAGCCGATCCGTTTCCCCCAATCTGCGAAAAACAGAAGAGGCGATTTTTTTTCTCGCGCACCCTCTTTCTCGCTCTCTCCCTAAATCTCCAGCCCCCGATCATCAACAGCCTCTGCAATCTTCTTCATTAGTAACAGCCCCGACCAGCAAACCCTATCCCCAACACCCTGCAAACCTCGTCTTCCCCACGACATCAACCCCTACATCTTGCAAGCCCCTATCTTCTCCAACTGCTGCTCCAAAATTTCAAACCCATCTTCGTCTGTGAGCTTAACAACCTCTCCACCATTTCTGACAACTGCATTCCCCAACCGCCATTGGTGATGAAACCCATCTCTAGCCACGCCCCAAAGTTCCCGGATCCACAGTGGACAAACGATTTCGATCATAGGGAGCATCAAATCCGACCACGGTTATCGCTGTCCCCTCAAACCCAATGCCTAGAAGCCATCTACCACCACCCTCTATGACCACAATATTGTACGTACTCTTAAGATTCTCTGATTTTTATTTTTTTTCTATCTAACATTTCTATTTTTTTCTTTTCTTTCTTTTTCTTTTTTAGATATGGGCATCTGTTTGGGATTTGGGATGAAATTGTTTTTTTTTTTTTTTTTTTGTTATTTTGAATAGAATCCTTTTTCTTTCTTTCTTTTCTCTTTTCTTTTTAGATTTTTTGGTGAAATGAGAACAAAACAGGTCTCATTTTTTTCTTCCATAATAAATGCAGTTGTGCATGTTTAGACTTGGTTGTTTGAATCTCTGTACATCTCCATTGCTATCTGAGTTGTTCTGCACACAAGTGTATGAGACTTTGTTGGTTTCATCAATAATCACATACCTGATTGGCCAAAAGCTTCTCAATCACCATCTGTCAGCATTGCCTGCAAATTTCATATTCTTAGAAATAAGCTAAAAGTGTCCATTTCGTAGATTGGCAATGCTTTTAAATGATGCTTGTAACCTTTTTGAAGAAATAAAGCTTCTAAAGATGTGGTTTGTAGAAATGATATGGTATCTTGAGTTCGAGATGTTCTTGGAGTGCGGATTTTCCCTGACACATTTATTTTCTTTCTTTTGTATTGTTGATTTCTACCATTTTCTCTTTCTTCACCATTAGACATGGTAGCAACAAAATCCAATGGAGAAGGAATCTTCAAACTTACAGTGGAAGAGATGTGCAACAGGTAATAGATTTATTTTAATTTGAAATTTCGTTTCAATTTTGATTTATATGTGGATTACATTGGGTTTTTAGATTTTTAGTAATTGGGATTTTGTATACAAGGTTGGTCATCTTGTGTACAATGTGTGTCAATCATTTACTTTGTGCTTCCACAAAAATTGGACACATGCCATGATGGTTTGTGACTGAAATATTGGTGAGGAAATTTGGTTGACAGTCATGGTCTGGTACAGCGGTTGAGGCCACATGCACACACATGTTGAAGGCGATACTTTTGTCCTTCTGTATTATATGTATGCAACTGATGCTTGATGTGGAAATCTGGCCCCTTTCAAGTGTATAACTGAATGCAATTTGGGGTCCATGTTGACGTTTGGGTGGTACTTTTACGATGACTTTTACTGGTGGTCACAAAACCGTTGGAGATAAGTTCACAACAATCTGCTTATATCTTTAATTTCAAGTTCCATTTTTTTAATGTCTGCTAGTTCCATAAAATGGTGTTTGATCATTAATTGCACACAATTGATAGCTTAGACATGGCAATTTTTGTGTGGGTCATTAGTTTACATTTGAGCCCATGCATGTCAAGTTTCCTAATGTTATGGACCATGGTTGGATTGATTTTTTGCCTGAAATATGATGTAGTGGCAAAGTAGATGCTTTTCCCACATCAGTTTCTTTATGACTCTTGGGGTCCGTGCAATGAAAAGTATCACCTCTTTTCTATAATCTGGCATGTTGATGGATTCTTGCCCTGTTGCTACATCTTTTTTGGTAGTTGAGTTTATTTATCACTAATAGGATAAACATTTGTACATTGCTGATAAGAGAAACTTTACCAATGTGACTTTTTTCTCTAATGGATTTTGATTATATTTTCTTGCTTGTAGGATATTACTCAGGTGATGCCCCATGATGCACACCCAATGGGCATGCTTGTCAGGGCGATGAGTACTCTTTCTGTGTTCCATCTAGATGCCAATCCTGCTCTAAGGGTAAGTTGGTGATGTGAAGTTTATGCCCATTGAATGGACTACTTATAACACCATGAAACTAAGTCAAAAGATCTAGCGGACCCAATTGGTAATTGTGTTGTGTTGTAGTGGGAAAAAAGAAGGATAAATGCATCTGTCTCCAGGAAAGAAGATATGGAAAAACCCTCTCATGTGTCTTGGTAAAACAAGTTCTTGGGTTGACACTAGAAGAGCCACAATCTTCAAAAATACTGGAAGATTTCCTTACTTTCATGAAAGGACTCATCTCCTTTCCACTATATATTCCAGGCACTCCACATGCAAGAGCTGTTTAGGTACTTCCAATCATATTTCAGTAGAAATATTTCAGACCCTTTTCATGCATAGATACCATTTTCTTAGGTAAGTGTCGTTTACACCCATCTTTTTGATGCACACACCATTTTCTTCTGGTTTCGGTACTATTACAGTACCTATAGTGCACTACTCTACTATCAATAAATAGAAAGATGGGGTGTTTGCAAGAAAGGCACAGGGTTGTAAACATCTCTCTTCCATTTAATTTCCTTTATCATTTGACAAGACTAAGGTTATAGTTTACCACCATTTTTGAAGGGTGGTGAATTATCCACACTAGGCATATATGTAAGGAAATCCATGGGCATATTATGGTTGATTGAGAGTCCAAAATGATGCTGCCCAAATGATCCTAACCATCAGATCAGTCTGATATTGAGGTTGTTGTCTATCCCAAAAAGTGCCACTTAATTTGAAAGATCCTGATTCTGATACATTTTTTTTTTATAGAAAGGTGGGATCACACCACCTGGGATTCATTGATCAAAAGGATGTATACAACGTATGGGAGGGCACCACAAAATGATCAGGCCTCACTAGAATGAAACTCATTCGGACGGCCACCAAATACAATGGCTGGCCCACCTATCATATCTATACAGAAAAAGACGGACTTTTTTTATTATTTTTTTTAAAACAAACCTATAATTTTAAAGAAGAGAAGATGAGCCTCAACTACATTTGCCTGATGTTCCCAACACCAGCTTTATCCATGAGTAAGGATCCATGCACTAATCTCGAGAGGGTGCCGTGCGAATTATACAACCTGTTTGGGCGTCCTTCACTAGCCAATCTGGCCAAGGCATCTGCAACTGAATTCCCTTCACAGAAAATCCTGATTCTGATACATGCATCACATGTGAAGGGTGCATGGATCACCACCATTTTGAGACTGTTAGTGAACTACCACCATTGGTGTCATTTCAAATTAGATATTTGCTCCTTTTACTTTCTAACTAGAACTTTTGACTGATTTTGTGTGTGTGTATGCAGGCTAGAGTAATAATATCTTCTACAGTGAAAGCTATAGTTGAAGAGAGAAGATCAAAGGGAGAGAACTCTGCTGGTAATAAGCAAAGTGATTTCCTTGAAATACCCTATCGGCAAATAGCCTGTCCAAAGATGAAAGGGTGAGCTTTGTACTGGATTCTTTGTTGGGTGGATTTGATATTGAATTTTTTATTACTTAGCTAGATGATGAATGTCAATTACATGAGTTGTACTTGATACTATGTAAAAAGGATTCCTTTCTTCAATGACTCTAACCACATACGTGTACAAGATCTAGACCATTCATTTTGTGGCCTCTACCATAGATGGTTGATACTATAATAACTGTTTGTCACTGTAGAATCGTTTTCATTTCCAACTGCCCATTTCCAGGCCGTATTTGGATGCATAGGACTGTTTCATTGGTGGGACATCTGGGCAATTATCAATTAATGGTGGGCCCACCAAAATGTGCAGTGCAGATCACGTGCTAGATTAGATTCCTATACGGGGAGAAAAAGAAAAGGGTGCCTTTGTCCATTATCATGCATGAAAATATCTTTCAAAATTTCTTTTGTAGGATGCTTCTATTAATCAGTCGGAGGTCTTCAACGGGGTTGTTTCTTGTTTGCATTTTGCTAACCAAAGATGAGGTAAGTATTTATTTCATTTTATCTTATTTTATTTTATTTTTTGTTTCCATTGATTTGCATGAAGTTCAATTTGAACAGCTCTATATCTCTTATCGATTTTGTGCAACTTGTAATCACCATGCATGGATGCACTACTACTATATGTGATAAAGGGAAGCAGTCACCAGAAGGTACAATTTAGGCTGTCATTGAGTTCATTACAAGAAGAGGCAATGAGTTGAATGAAACTGATTTTTCCACATCATGTATTTTAGTTTGCAAAGTATGTAGATTTAATCTTAATAGGGATTTGATGGTTCAAACCATGGATGCAGAAAACCACTCCCGCACCCGTATCTTTTGCTACTTCACTATTAGTGCATTTGAAGAGAAATCTCCAATGGGGAACCGTATGCAGAAACAAGAAAGTTTATTACACCTGAATTAGGAACTCTTTGCAACAGATTTAGAATTCAATTCCTAAGAAAAATCTTCTAAGTGCAGAAAAAACATAGAAGCTAGAATTCAAATATGAAAATATAACAGTCATCAAGTCTGATAAGCATGTGGAACTGATCAACATTGCCAATCTGAAAATTGGTGTATAGGCGCAAAAGTATCATATGTACTACCTTCTCCTTTAATGCTTTTGTACTGTTATGTTCAGGCAGTCGACTGATTACTAAGCCATGTTATTGCTTGTCTCTGTTTTGTAGGAACTTTTTAATTCTAGTTCTTCTTTTCTGGTAACATCATTTCCCTCTATTTCTAATTGCTTTCTCTTAATAGCAAACCTCTGTTTTGTAAATGATCTTATTAAGCAATATTGTACAAGTCATAATTGTATCATTATTTCAGTGATTTTTATTATTATTATTATTTTTTGGTTCTTTTTGTTCCATTTACATCTTTACTCTTTATAGAACAAATGAGAGCTGGTTATTTTTTAGCTGTATTTTCTACGATTACTAAGCCATGTTGTTGCTTGTCTCTGTTTTGTAGGAACTTTTTAATTCTAGTTCTATTTACACCTTCCCTAATTGTATAAGTGGCTGAACCAGCTCTGTATGTTACACATGATTTGTCATCCACTAGTTTTTGTAAATGAAGATAAGAGGATTGATCTTAACAGTATGGTCATCATGCATATAGACAGAAAATGCTTGCAATGAATTTTTATGGGTACTTGGTAATTTTGGAGTCCTTGGTTAGGGTTTGGGCTGAAAGTACGAGTGCTGGAGCGAATGCTTTTGGAGTCTGAACTCATTCTTTTGAAAAATAGAAAAATGAGAATATTAGTAAATATGGATTTTCTTATTAAGAAGAAAATGGAAGATGGATTGAAAAAACATAAAAGAGATTTTTTTTTCTTCCTTTTTGCTTCAATAGAGAGAGACTAAGCTAATAATGAGCTTCTTTCAAAGGATCAATTGGTTTTGTTTCACAATAAACCAAGCTTTACAACTAAGCTAACAATGAGCTTCTTTCAAAGGATCAAAATTGATAGCACTCTTACCTAAAAAGTATTGAAGGTCTTTAAAGTCCTTTATCTTAAAATTTTGAGAGAGATTTTTCAAAATTTTCACATATCCTACAACACCACTTGTGATGATCAAATTATCTATGTCAACAACACAAAGTTTCATTTATATATTTCTTCACAAAAGTGCATGTATTAGTAAAAGGGAAAATAAAATTACTTGAAGAAAGTATTCTCTAACCTTTGTAACCAAGCTTTAGATGCTTATTTTAGATTATGGAGTGCCTTTTTTGGTTTGCATGCATGCCTTAGCTTCATATGATCATAAAATTTCATAGGTTGATCAATATATATAATGAAACCCTACTCTCTCACAACAATGTGAGAATAACAGCACTCCAGATATGCATATCCTTTATCTTTCTTATATGTAGTTACATGTCGAATTTCTTCGTTCTTTGATTCATTACACTCAATTCAGGTATGATTTGCATGAATTCAAGAGACTGTACATTAGGCATTCAATATATAAGACTGGAGTGAGACTGATTAGGCATTTAAATGTGTTGCAGGATGTTGTTTGAATTGCTTGTCCTAATAGGTGCACAACTTGGAATGAATTGGACTTCTATCTTGAGAAAATGTCATAATTTCAGGTAGTTATTATTGTAATAGAAAGTTAAAAAATTAAAAGAGAGAGAGAGAGATAATGAATTCATGGAAAGAAATGTTCTTTATCATTAGATCTGCTTTCGTCGGGTTTGATGCAAAAATCGTCACCAACTTCACAGAAAGACAAATAGCATCAATGGTCACATATTGCAACCTGGATTTAAACAAGGTTCGAGGTGTCATCAACAATGCTAACATAATCCTCCAAGTCAGATTGTTGATTGGACCTGATTTTATTTGAATAATCTTGATAATTCATTTGATTTAAATGAGCAGACCCGGATGTGCGTCGGAGCTATCCGGATGTTGAGCAGGGGTCCCTAGAAGGTGGGAACCGCTGTTATGACCATGATGAAGCTGTCTATTTTCTATGGACAGCATTGGAGGGGCCTGGCCATTTGGACAGGCCGTATTTATGTATTTGCTCAAAATTAATGAAGCAGACCCGGATGTTCGTCGGAGCTATCCGGATGAGCGGGGGTTTCTGGAAGGTGGGAACCGCTGTTATGAACATGATGAAGCTGTGCATTTTCTATGGATAGCATTGGAGGGGCCTAGCCATTTGGATAGGCCGTGTTTATATCTGTATTTGCAGGGACCACACCCTTAACCTAAACCACACCCTAAACCTATAACCTATAACCTAAACCTATACTTATAACCTAAACCTATTCTCAAATCCCAAAACCTATAACCTAAACCTAAACATAAAACCCATAACCTAAACCTAAAACCTAAACCTAAACCTAAACCTAACCTATAACTTAAACCTATAACCTAAACTTAAACCTAAACTCCGAACCTAAACCTATATAACCTAAACCTAAACCTAAACCCTATAACTTAAACCTAAACCTATAACCTATAACTTAAACCTATAACCTAAACTTAAACCTAAACCCGAACTTGAACCTAAACCTATATAACCTAAACCTAAACCTAAACCTAAAAACTACACTTATAACCTAAACCTAAACCTATAACCTAGACATATAACCTTAACCTAAACCTATTCCTATAACCTAAACATATTCTCAAATCTCAAAACCTATAACCTAAACCTAAACATTAACCTAAACCTAAACCTAAAACTCAAGTGTAAACCCGATCTCGAACCCGAACACGATTTCCTAAACCTAAACCTTAACCTATTCTCAAATCCCTAACCTAAACATACACCTAATCCTAATCTAAACTCCCTAACCTAAACATAAACCTATACTTCAAAACCCAAACCTAAACTCGATCCCGAACTCCGAACCCATTTTCCTAAACTTAAACCTTAACCTATTCTCAATTCCCTAAAGCTATAACTTATAACCTAAACCTAAACCTATAACCTAAAACCTATACCTATACCTAAAACCTAAATGTATTCTCAAATCCCTAAATGCAAACCTACACCTAATCCTAATCTCAACTCCCTAACCTAAACCTAAACCTAAACTTAAAACCCAAACCTAAACCCGATCCTAAACCCCAACCCGATTTCCTAAACCTAAACCTTAACCTATTCTCAATTCTCTAAAGCAATAACATACAACCTAAACTTAAACCTAAACTTGAAAACCCAAACCTAAACCCGATCCTAAACCCCAACCCGATTTCCTAAACCTAAACCTGAACCTATTCTCAATTCTCTAAAGCAATAACATATAACCTAAACCTAAACATAAACCTTAACCAAAACCCTAACTTATAACCTATACCTATAACCTAAACTCAATTTCCTAAACCTTAACCTATAACCTAACCTAAACCTAAACCTATAACCCGAACCCGATTTTCTAAACATAAACCTTAACGTATTCTCAAATCCCTTAACCTAAACCTACACCTAATCCTAATCTCAACTCCCTAACTTAAACCTAAACCTAAACTTGAAAATCCAAACCTAAACTCGATCTCGAACCCGAACCCGATTTCCTAGATCTAAACTTATAACCTTAACCTAAACCTATTCTCAAATCCCAAAACCTATAACCTCAACCTAAACCTATATAACCTTAACCTAAACCTAAAACTTAACCTATAACCTTAACTTATAACCTAAACCTATAACCTAAACTCAATTTCCTAAACCTTAACCTATAACCTAACCTAAACCTATACCTATAACCCGAACCCGATTTCCTAAATCTAAACCTTAACGTATTCTCAAATCCCTAAACCTAAACCTACACCTAATCTTAATCTCAACTCCCTAACCTAAACCTAAACCTAAACTTGAAAACCCAAACCTTAACCTGATCCCGAACCCGAACTCGATTTCCTAAACCTAAACTTATAACCTTAACCTAAAACCTATTTTCAAATCCCAAAACCTATAACCTGAACCTAAACTTATAACCTTAACCTAAACCTAAAACTTAACCTATAACCTAAACCTTAACCTATGACCTTAACTCATAACCTAAACCTATAACCTAAACTCAATTTCCTAGACCTTAACCTATAACCTAACCTAAACTTAAACCTATAACCCGAACCCGATTTCCTAAACCTAAACCTCAATGTATTCTCAAATCCCTAAACCTACACCTAATCCTAATCTCAACTCCCTAACCTAAACATAAACCTAAACTTAAAAACCCAAACATAAACTCCGATCCCGAACCCGAACCCGATTTCACAAACTTAAACTTATAACCTTAACCTTAACCTATTCTCAAATCCCAAAACCTATAACCTCAACCTAAACCTATAACCTTAACCTTAACCTATAACCTAAACCTTAACCTATAACCTTAACTCATAACCTAAACCTATAACCTAAACTCAATTTCCTAAACCTTAACCTATAACCTAACCTAAACTTAAACCTATAACCCGAACCCGATTTCCTAAACCTAAACCTTAACGTATTCTCAAATCCCTAAACCTAAACCTACACCTAATCCTTAACCTAAACCTAAACTAAACTTGAAAACCCAAACCTAAACCCGACCCGATTTCCTAAACCTAAACTTATAATCTAAACCTAAACCTATTCTCAAATCCCAAAACAACCTAAACCTATAACCTTAACTTAAACCTAAAACTTAACCTATAACCTAAACCTTAACCTATAACCTTAACTTATAACCTAAACCTATAACCTAAACTCAATTTCTTAAACCTAACCTATAACCTAACCTAAACCTAAACCTATAACCCGAACGCGATTTCCAAAACCTAAACCTTAACGTATTCTCAAATCCCTAAACCTAAACCTACACCTAATCATAATCTCAACTCCCTAACCTAAACTTGAGAACCCAAACCTAAACCTGATCCCGAACTTGATTTCCTAAACCTAAACTTATAACCTTAACCTAAACCTATTTTCAAATCCTAAAACCTATAACCTAAACCTAAACCTATATAACCTCAACCTAAACCTAAAACTTAACCTATAACCTAAACCTTAACCTAAACCTATAACCTAAACTCAATTACCTAAAACTTAACCTATAACCTAACCTAAACCTAAACCTAAACCTAAACCTTAACGTATTCTCAAATCCCTAAACCTACACCTAATCCTAATCTCAACTCCCTAAACTAAACCTAAACCTAAACTTGAAAGCCCAAACCTAAACTCAATCCCGAACCCGAACTCGATTTCCTAAACCTATTCTTAAATCCCAAAACCTATAAACTAAACCTAAGTCTTAACCTATAACCTAAACTCAATTCCCTATACCATAACCTATAACCTAACCTAAACCTAAACCTATAACCCGAACCCAATTTTCTAAACCTAAACCTTAACGTATTCTCAAATCCCTAAACCTAAACCTAAACATATACCTAATCCTAATCTCAACTTCCTAACCTTAACCTAAACCTAAACTTGAAAACCCAAACCTAAACCCGATCCCGAACTCGAACCCGATTTCCTAAACCTAAACTTATAACCTTAACCTAAACCTATTCTCAAATCCTAAAACCTATAACCTAAACCTAAACCTAAACTTAAACCTTAACCCATAACCTTAACTTTTAACCTAAACCTATAACCTAAACTCAATTCCTAAACCTTAACCTATAACCTAACCTATAACCTTAACCTAAAAATAAAACCTAAACTTAAACCTATACTTATAATCTAAACCTATTCTTATAACCTAAACCTATTCTCAAATCCCAAAACCTATAACCTAAACCTAAACCTAAACCTTAACCTAAACCTAAACCTATAACCTAACCTAAAACCTAAACCTAAACCTAAACCTAAACCTACACTTATAACCTATAACCTAAACCTATAGCCTAAACCTAAACCTAAAATCCAAACGTAAACGCGATCTCAAACTCCGAACCCAATTTCCTAAACCTAAACCTTAACATATAACCTAACCTAAACCTATAACCTAAACTCAATTCCCTAAACCTTAACCTATAACCTAACCTAAACCTAAACCTATAACCTTAACCTAAACCTAAAACTTAACTTATAACCTTAACCTAAACCTATAACCTTAACTTATAACCTAAACCTATAACCTAAACTCAATTTCCCAAACCTTAACCTATCACCTAACCTAAACCTATACTTATAACCCGAACCCCATTTCCTAAACCTAGACCTTAACATATTCTCAAATCCCTAAACCTAAACCTACACCTAATCCTAATCTCAACTCCCTAACCTAAACCTAAACCTAAACCTAAACTTAAAACCTAAACCTAAACCCGATCCCGAATCCAAACTCGATTTCCTAAACCTAAACTTATAACCTTAACCTAAACCTATTCTCAAATCTCAAAACCTATAACCTAAACCTTAACCTATATAACCTTAACCTAAACTTAAAACTTAACATAAACCTTAACCTAAACCTATAACCTAAACTCAATTTCCTAAACCTTAACCTATAACCTAACCTAAACCTAAACCTATAACCCGAACCCGATTTCCTAAACCTAAACCTTAATGTATTCTCAAATCCCTAAACCTACACCTAATACTAATCTCAACTCCCTAACCACACCTAAACCCGATCCCAAACCCGATTTCCTAAACCTAAACTTATAGGTTTAGGTTAAGGTTTAGGTTTAGGGTATTTTTGTTTATGATGTTAAGCTTATATATATTTATGCATGAATGAATGTGATGTGGATAAGATTATTTGTGTTTGGATGAATGTAGTTTATGTTTGGATGGATTTACTAGTTTGGGTTTAGATGGATGTGAATGTAAATATGATGAAATATATAACAGTTGTATATTAGGATGAATATGGTGTATATCGGGAATTTTGTGCTGGAATTTTTATTTTTTTTAAAAGAGACTTTTAACGACGAAATTTTTCGTAGCTAAAAGTTTTGCAAAATATTTTTAGGGACGAAAGTTTTCGTAGCTAAAAGTTTATGCAAATATTTTTTAGCGACGAAAATTTTCGTCCCTAAAAGTTTTTGCAAATTATTTTGCACTAAAAGTTTTGCAAAATATTTTTGGCGACAAAAATTTTCGTAGCTTAGCTAAAAGTTTTGCAAATATTTTTGCAAAATATTTTTGGCGACGAAAATTGTCATAGCTAAAAGTTTTGCAAAATATTTTTGGCGATGAAAATTTTCGTAGCTTAGCTAAAAGTTTTGCAAATATTTTTAGCGATGAAAATTGTCCCTAAAAAGCTTGCCTTTGGCGACGATTCAAAATTTTCGCTGATAAAACCCTTCTACGCCGGACTTTTAGCGACAAAACTTTTCGTCGCTAAAACTGTTTAGCTACGAAATGTTAGCTTTTAGCGACAAAAATTGTCGTCACTAAAAGTGGGATTTCTTGTTGTTATGCCCCACCAGAGTCATGAATCAGCCTGATTTTTTTAGTCTTGGTAAAATAACCAGGTGTCCATGATGGATGACCTGGATTTCACATGCACATCATGGTAGGCCCACACGGCTCTATCTACAATCTGTGGTAAGGTTGGAACTTATGATGCTCTATGTACTTCATTCTGTTTACCTCGCCTCATTAGAACTGACAACTCGGACAACTGTTCCTATTGCTGGCTTTTCCCCCCGGAGGATTAAGCAGTAGATAATACCCAACCATGGGAACTCGACTAGATCATCCATGATAAGTCTATCATCCCGACAAACTCATCGGCAGATTCAGGTCCTTTATACATATATGAATGTATGAATGCATACATACATATGCAAACACACACACACACACAGACACACACACACACATACTGCCTCATTAGAACTGATGATTGAGACAATTGATGACTGAGGCAACTATTCCTATTGTTTGCTTCTTCTTCTTTTTTTTTTGTCTCCCGGAAGATTAAGCAGTAGATAATATCCAACCACAGGAACTCAACTGGATCATCCACAATACGCTATCATCCCCGATGCATCAACAGATTCAGCTCCCTTACCTATCTTCTGTATATAGGTACATATTGATGGGTTTTTTTTTGACCCGTTGTCCTTTCGCAACTGGGATGCGCAAGTCCTTTCACAACTGGGATGCGCAACTAGGATGCGCAAGTCCTTTCGCAACTAGAATGCGGAAAGGAGTTTCCTAAAACTATAAAAAAGGGTCCCTAGGATTTTTCTACGGATGTTGTGTTGATGAGAAAAACACAATAGGGCTATCAAAGGTGAGAGAGAGGGGGAGAAAGAGAGAGAGAAGAAGCTTGTAGAAGGGAGGTTATGCTCGTGGAGGTGATCTACGGTGCAGTCTATATCTCAGCGCTTCTACGTCCTCGTAATTGGTGAGATCTCTCTGGTTTCTTTTATTCTTTCATTGTTCATCCACTCCTGCGTGAGTGAAGAAGGTTGTAAATGTTCTACTTCATAGTGGATTGTTGATCTGGACGAGGTCCCGTGGTTTTTTACCTCTTTGAGGGTTTTCCACGTAAAAATCTCTTGTGTGGTGTGTGATTGAGGCTTTGATTTATTTCATTGCTTTATTATCCATAATCCTGGTTTGTTCTGGAGGGCTAGATCCTAAGGTTTTGTGCAAGGCCCCCAACAAAGTGGTATCAGAGCTAAGTTCATTGAACGGGTAGGATCGGTTTTGAATTATGGAAGGTGGCTCAAGGATGATCAGCCTCAATGGTTCTAACTGGACCATATGGAAGGCTAAGATGGAGGACTTGCTTTATTGCAATGACCTATATTCTCCAATCTTAGGCATATCAGAAAAATTCAAGGATATGACTGATGATGATTGGAAGAAGATGGACCGAAAGGCGGTGGGGTTTATTAGACAATGGTTGGATGATTCCGTGTTTCACCATGTGTCTACAGAAACCTCAGCCGCAAGCCTATGGCTGAAATTACAAGGGCTGTATGAGAGGAAGACAGCCGGTAATAAGATATTTTTGATAAGGCGACTTGTGAATCTCAAGTTCAAGGATGGTGGTTCTGTGGCCGAGCACACGAATGAGGTCAGCAATATAGTGAACCAACTCACCTCTATGAAGATGGTCCTGGATGATGAATTGCAGGCTTTACTATTACTTAGTTCATTGCCTGACAGTTGGGAGACATTGGTAGTGTCTCTAAGTAACTCCGCGCTAGGTAGAAAGATATCCATGGAACAAGTGACTAGCTGTCTCTTTAATGAAGAGACAAGGAGGAAGTCTCAGGGGTCTACTTAACAAGAGGCTCTTGTGACGCAGGAACGGGGGAGAGGAAAGAACAGGAAGGGCGGGAAGGCCCGAGATAAATGAAGAAGTAAGTCGAGTAACAGAAAAGATGTTGAATGCTGGAATTGTGGTAAGAAGGGCCACTACAAGCATGAATGTCGTGGTAAGAAAAACGACAAGAAAGGAAAAGGGAAGGAAGATGAATCTGATTCCACTTCAGTCGCTTCAGATGGCGACATGATAGTTATTCTTTCTACAGATCATGACGTATGTTTCACGGCTACGAGTCAGGGTACCGACTGGGTGATAGACTTGGGAGTTTCTTTTCATGCGACTCCGCGCAGGGACTTTTTCACAAGCTACAAGTCAAGTGACTATGGGATTGTGAAGATGGGAAATTCTGGCGTATCAAAAATCGTGGTAGTCAGTGATATTTGTGCAAAGACCGATGTGGGCTGCACATTGGTTCTCAGGGATATGAGGCATATCCCAGACCTTCGCCTCAACTTGATATCGACGGGAAGGCTGGATGATGATAACTATGAAAGCTGGTTTGTTGGTGGGCGATGGAAGCTCATCAAGGGTTTGTTGATTATGAGCAGAGGAAAGAAGTGTTGCACCCTATACAAGGCAAGTGTCAGTATGTGCAAGGGTGAGTTGAACGCAGCGGAAGATTCAGTTATTGACATGTGGCACAGGCGTCTAGGCCACATGAGTGAAAAAAGGCTTCAGCTACTAGCGAGGAAGCAGCTCCTTCCAGACGTGACAGGTATACCTTTAAAAACCTATCTTGATTGTTTATCAGGGAAACAGCATAGAGTTTCATTCATTAAAAGTGTTTCTCATGTTAATAAAGTGCATGCATTAGATTTGGTTTATTCTGATGTTTGTGGTCCTATGAGGACAAAAACCTTGGGTGGGGCATTGTATTTTGTTACTTTTATAGATGATGCACCTAGGAGGGTTGGGGTTTATGCTTTGAAATCCAAGGACGAGGTCTTTGGTGTGTTTAAATTGTTTCATGCTATGGTCGAGAGAGAGACAGGTAGATCATTAAAGTGCATCCGCACTGGCAATGGTGGTGAATACATTGGCGACTTTCATGAGTACTGCAAGTCCCTGGGTATACGGCATGAACAGACGGTTCCCAAGACCCCCCAGCATAATGGTGTAGCTGAGCGAATGAATCGCACCATTGTTGAGAGAATCAGATGCATGTTATCCCATGCGAAATTGCCCAAGACGTTTTGGGGAGAAGTAATGCACACGGCGGTGTATTTGATAAACAGGTCTCCATCAGCCTCATTGAATGGAGAAGCACCTGAGAAGGTGTGGACTGGACATGATCCATCATACAGTCATCTCAGGGTGTTTGGATGCAGGGCATCCATTCACGTACCAAAGGATGAAAGGTCCAAGCTCGATATGAAGATCAGGCAGTGTGTGTTCTTAGGGTACGGTGATGAAAAGTTCAGTTATAAATTATGGGATCCGACCGAGAGGAAGCTAGTCAGGAGCAGAGATGTGATTTTCTTTGAAGATCAGTGTATAGAAGACATTGGTAAGCCAGAGAAGAACCAGCCTAGTTCAGGTGAGCTAGAGGACATAAATCCGGTTACTCCTCCCGTGGTGCCTGATGACAGGGGAGTACAGCAAGGTGCAAAGGATGAGAGAGTTCCTTCAGAAGATGGACCAGGGGAGCAGCCCCCACTTGATCCACCCGTTGAGCCACAGGTGAGGAGGTCATCTAGGGACAGACAGCCGTCCAAGAGGTACTCGCCACATGAGTACATTATGCTTACTGATGGGGGAGAGCCAGAAGATTATTCTGAGGCCCTAGCCGATGAGCATAAAGGGGAGTGGTTGAAAGCTATGCAAGAGGAGATGGAATCCTTACATAAGAACCACACCTATGATATAGTGAAATTGCCTAAGCGCAAGAAAGCTTTGAGCAACAAGTGGGTGTTCAGAAAAAAGATTGAGCAGAAGAATTCACATACGAGGTTCAAGGCCAGACTTGTGGTGAAAGGGTTTGGTCAGAGGAAAGGTATAGACTTCGAAGAGATATTCTCACCAGTGGCGAAGATGACGTCCATACGGGTGTTGCTTGGGTTGGCGGCTAGCATGGATCTGGAGATAGAGCAGTTAGATGTTAAAACTGCCTTTCTCCATGGTGACCTGGAAGAAGAGATCTACATGCACCAACCAGAGGGGTTCGAAGTCAAAGGCAAGGAGCATATAGTGTGTAGGCTGAGGAAGAGCTTGTATGGGCTGAAACAAGCTCCACGACAATGGTACAAGAAGTTCGACTCGTTTATGTTGAAACATGGGTATGACAAAACGGAGTCGGACCACTGTGTGTTCACGCGCAAGTTCTCAGATGGTGATTTCTTAGTTCTGCTGTTATATGTTGATGACATGCTCATCATGGAAAAAGACATCAAGAAGATTGACAGGCTGAAACAGGAGTTGGGCAAGTCTTTTGCGATGAAAGACTTGGGCCCAGCTAGACAGATCCTAGGAATGGAGATAACCCGTGACAGAAGCAGCAAGAAGCTTTTGCTGTCACAAGAGCGGTATATTGAGAAAGTCCTAGAGCGGTTCAATATGAATGCAGTAAAGTCGGTCAGTACTCCACTGGATAGTCACTTCAGATTGAGCGACAGGCAGTGTCCCAAGACGAAGGCAGAGGTGGAAGAGATACAGAAAATACCTTACGCGTAGCTGTAGGAAGTTCGATGTATGCTATGGTGTGTACACGCCCAGATATAGCATATGCGGTTGGTGTTGTTAGCCAGTATCTTGCCAATCCTGGTAAAGAGCATTGGGCAGCGGTGAAATGGATACTGCGATATCTAAGAGGCTCATCTAGGTTAAGCCTATGCTATGGTGATGATAAACCTGTGTTAGAGGGCTACACAGATGCAGATATGGCAGGTGACATAGACTCCAGGAAGTCTACATCGGGGTTCATATTCACGTTTGCAGGGGGGAGCGGTTTCTTGACAGGGCAAGCTACAGAAGGTAGTAGCATTGTCAACTACAGAAGCCGAGTACATTGCAGTCACAGAGGTATGTAAAGAGATGCTTTGGATGAAGAGGTTCCTACAGGAACTTAACCTGAAGCAGGAGGAGCACGTGGTCTATTGCGATAGTCAGAGTGCTATACACTTGAGCAAGAATCCAAGTCAGCATTCTAAGTCAAAGCACATAGAGATTCAGTATCACTAGATCAGGGATACTTTGGAACAGAAGGTATTACAGCTTAAGAAGGTCCACACGAACGATAATGGGTCAGATATGATGACCAAGGCCTTACTTAAGGGCAAGTTTGAGGTTTGTAGAAACCTGGCTGGCTTAATGAAGGTGAATCCCTCCTGGGTCAAAAAGGAAGAGATTTGATGGGTTTTTTTTGACCCGTTGTTCTTTCACAACTAGGATGCGCAAGTCCTTTCACAACTGGGATGCGCAAGTCATTTCGCAACTAGGATGCACAAGTCCTTTCGCAACTAGGATGCAAAAAGGAGTTTCCTAAAACTATAAAAAAGGGTCCCTAGCATTTTTCTACAGATGTTGTGTTGATGAGAAAAACACAATAGGGCTATCAAAGGTGAGAGAGAGGGGGAGAAAGAGAGAGAAGAAGCTTGTAGAAGGGAGGTTATGCTCGTGGAGGTGATCTACGGTGCAGTCTATATCTCAGCGCTCCTACGTCCTCGTAATCGGTGAGATCTCTCTGGTTTCCTTTATTCTTTCATTGTTCATCCACTCCTGCGTTAGTGAAGAAGGTTGTAAACGTTTTACTTCATAGTGGATTATTGATCTGGACGAGGTCCCGTGGTTTTTTTACCTCTTTGAGGGTTTTCCACGTAAAAATCTCTTGTGTGGTGTGTGATTGATGCTTTGATTTATTTCATTGCTTTATTATCCATAATCCTGGTTTGTTCTGGAGGGCTAGATCCTAAGGTTTTGTGCAAGGCCCCCAACACATATATGTGCGTATGTGCACGTGTTCGTGCGCGTGCTTGTGTGTGCGTGTGTGGGTGCATGCGTGCGTATGCGTGTGTGCGCATGTCTGTTGATTAGACAGTTGTGCCTCGAGCTCGCAATAGCCTCAGTATGAACCAGATCGCAGGGGAAATTTCTCTTTTCAAATGACATTCTATCCACCACTTATCATCTTATAGTCTTGTCCCAATTAACTGGGGTTGGCCATTCTTTCCACCGCTGATTCTCATACTCATTAAGCTTTTGTTTCCCAACCATGTTTTTGTGTTAGGCTACTGGTATAGTTCTCCGTTGAAGCTTTCTATATATATATTTATATGATTTGTGGAGAATGATTCAGTTATCAGGATTCACTCGGTATGCAGTGAAAAGAAACTTTTGTTGATTTGTTGAGGAAATTAACTTGATACTTGTGCTTGTAGTCTGAGAAATTTGGAACTGAAGAATGCTGGCCGGATATCTTCTCTTTTGTTGTTGAGACCACGGAGGCAGCTATAAAAGTATGGCATGAAACTTCAAAAGTGGATGCGAGGGTGAATTTCCTCCTCGATAAACAGAAGACACAGACTGATAAGTATGCTCCCATTGTCAATATTGATAAGGTATTAAACCTCCTCTCTGTATTTGCTTCATCTGATTCATATCTAATTCATTGTTGAACCTTGGTTTGTGATGCATCCAAGCCTTCCATCCCACATGTAGAATAGGAGGTCCAAACTAGTTCCCATGTGACACATGTGATCATGTTACCAATTCATATGGGAATCCCATGCATAAAAAAGTTTGCTGCATGGTGTAGTTGGGGTCTTATGGCTGTTTTTTCTAATCCCTGGAAGATGGGTGTTGTCTCTAAGCTTTGTATATTATCAAGAGTCCAGAGATAAATGTTATCTCTAAAACATATAGGGGCAGTTTGTATACACCAATAACTGCTTTAAGTTAAAAAAAATAACCAGTTAACTCTTTTTTAGCGATGTTAAAAAAAAAAAAACCAGTTAACCCTTTTTTAGCCATGTTTGTTTAAGCAATGAAAAGTGGAAAAGGTTTTGCCCCTGGTTAATGTTTTAACCGAAAAAACCCTAAAAAACTTGTTATTTTTTGATCTCCTAATAGTAATGTTTCCTTTTAACCTCCTTTTTTTTTATTTTTTGCACACACACACACACCCACACACACCACGTGGGTACTCGAACCCATGACCTCCGTGTTGAAACCCATAGGGTCTACTATTGAGTCATGAGTAAGGATCCTCTCTCTCTCTCTCCTAAATACATTACTAGGGGTGGAATGGATTGGGTTTGGGCTGGACGCAGCCTGTCTCGACATGTAAGCCCCTATGCTCCAGCTCAGCTCATGCCTGGCATGGACCTAGCACAACAGGCCCGATCCTGAGGCCATGGAAAAAGTTGTTGGATGTAGGCTCAACCAAGCTTGGCTCGAATATTGATAAAATCTCTATTTCTCACTTGAATATTCCTAATCTATCCATTGATCGAGTGGGCTACACATGTTCAAAAGAAAAGAGATAACAAAATTAATTGTCTACATTCAAGATGCATGGGGTGGTTAATTCAGAATTAGAATGACGTTTGTAGGATATAAGACATGCTTTCGAAGTCAGGTTAGTCGGGGCAGGGTTGCGCTAGGTCAGGTCGGGATAAAATGACTTGAGCCCAAGCCTAGCTCGAAAAATTGATCAGGCCATGCACGTCAGGCCCAAGCTAGGCAAGCAGGCCAATCTAATAGGTGCAAGCCTAGTCCAAAGTTGAGTTGGGTTCGTCAAGCAGCCCGTCCCATTGCCACTCTTACCCACAATCACACATGAGAAATACGTAAATTAAAAATTAAACTGTCCACATGGGCGGCCCTACTTTAGATGGATAATAAATCAAACATATGGGAAATATGTAACTCAATTTAAACCGTCCAAATAGTGGGCCCCACTTTGGATGGATCATAAACCAACATAAAATAGCGAAATCATATTTTCGTTGTTAGATTCGTGGATGCTTGATGGATGATACTTTGTATATTTAATTTCAATTCTAGAATAGTACATAAAACGGGTTCATAAATACTAGTTTCGACGAGTAGGTCGCTGGGAAGCTTCCCCACAACCCTTTATCTACTTTCTCTTCTTCATGGGGTTCTTTTGTTGAAGCTATTTGGTAAGCTTTCTGCTATAAATACAGACACACCAATCATAAGAAATCATCTCAGAATCAAACTTCTCCAAAAATACAATTGTCTAAAGATGGTACTTCATAAAGGAAATAAAATACCACTTATTTCAAGAATTTTACTACTTGCATCAGCCATTTCAAACCTAAACTCCAGCAATTACCTTATCTTATGCTTTGTTTTGAACATAACTAATTTCTGTAATCTGTTTATTTATTTTTTTATTTTTTGCTCTGAGCCTCAGGATTATTTGGTGAATGATTCAATGTAGATAGGGTGACATGAATAACTTATTAGTATTTCTGTTTGGAGGGGCATGACAAACTTTTAACGCTGTTTTGGCATGACAAACTTTTAATCCGTCATTTTTTTCCATTTTTCACGTAGCCAGTCCTCATTGTTCTACTTTCAGCCATAACGATAGAAGTCAGAGAGCTGTTCTGCTACTGCTGACAATCGTCTCTTATCTTGTTCCAGGCATTTGATTCACCCCACACACACAGCAACTGTTTCTCATTTCTAAGGCAGTATGCTGAGGACTCTTTTTCCAGGGCTGCTTGCTTGGTGGCACCCAAGAGTATTATATCTTATCCACAGGTATTCACTTTTCATTTTATTTTTCTAATCTTGGTTACTAGTTGTGTTTGTGCATGCATGCATATGTTTCACATATTTTATTTGTTTCCCTACTTGAAAAAGGCTTTTTTAAAGTCATTGATCCAAGTTTTGATATTCTAATTCTCGGGCCGAAGATTGTCTCAGTTTTTGAGGAAACAAATTTCCAGAGGCAGACTAACGTAAAGGATGGTGAGTCATTTGATAGCCAAAAATGCTTGTCATCGTGCGACCCACCACAATGATGGAGGGAACCTTTATCTGGAAACTTTAATTTGTTCCTTCTTTGGAAGTGATCTCTCTTCCTTAGGGTAGAAATGGTGTTGATTCTTTGTCTGGCTGGGTATAACAAGAGGAGGAGTTGGTACTTCATTGTTCCCAAGCGAAACTGAAGATCCCCAACCTCTGGTTTCTCAAAGGCTAAGGGCCCGTTTGGATCAACTTGAACAAAATGGGGTTTCGCGGAAGGGATTTCAAGCCTGCTTTTTGGTCGATTGGTTTTCATCGAGTCGGCATTGTAGCTAGCATCTATTTTGTCTAGTGGGATGGTGAAGCAGGGGTTCGCAAAGTGCATCCAAATGCACATAAAAAAGGGGGGTTTAGGCTGCAGATGCCCCTTTGGCTGGTGCCTCCAAACAGGCCCAAAAGGTCTTATCTCTTTATGACAGGATTTGGGATTGTCATATGAAGGAGAAACTCATTTCTAGGGAAGTTTGGCTACTACGAAAGATCAGATGGGAGAAGAGATGTGGGGATCTCAAATCAACACCAAAGGGAAATTCACGGTCTTTTTATCGTTGATTAATTATGATGAAGAAAGGAGGTGGAGGAAGAGGGTTAAAATCCATTAGGAAATGAAGATAAATCTTGAGAGCACGAGGGATCTCAATCCCCAGATTGAATGTTTGTGGTAAAAGGGTTGATCAGCAAGAGGAAGGTCGATATTTTGAAGATACAAAAGTCAAAGATGCAAAGGTTGTTGGACGTAGACCAGTGGGGCCCACTTGTGAGCAATCACTAGTGGGTGGGTCCTATTTGGTTAGACTTCTTCCGAAGTTTTTCCTTTCCGTTGGGATATTGAATTCAACTTTGAATTTGATTTTGGATAGGAGATAGAGAGAAGATCGGATAATCCGTTCCTCATCCTATCTCCTTTCCTTTCCTACAAAATGGATGCGCTCTCTCTCACAGATATATGAAACACCGAGAGTATACAGAGAGATATAGAGTGCGCTATAGTCTGTCCATCTCAGCTTGTCCTTGGGACGATCTGATCCATAGATCGCAATCCGGGGCCACTATATACCACAGGATCAGAGGTGTGAAAAGTTCCATCTACTACAGTAGTAGATAGACGGGCCATTGGAACACCGTACTTCTGCTTTGTGAGGGTCTCAATCATCGTGTAGACCGTCAGATCTTGAGGGCTCACCTTCCGCAATTCCTACAAAGGTGGACAATGAGATAGGGTAGGGAAGATGAGGGAAGGCGAAGGGAGGGGTTACTTACGAAATGGAGATGCTTTCTGGAATATGAGGGTTCTAATCCCCAGATTGTAGTTTTCGGTATAAGGGCTACTCAAGAAAAGGAAGGTAGATATCTGAGGATCCAATAATCAAAGCTTCGAATGTTGAAGATAAGATAGTCTCCCAGTTATCTTAAACAAAATCATTGCCATTTCTTTTAAGTGTCATCATGTTCTTATGGACAAGGAAGTGATGTAGTAGAAGATGAAGCAACTAATGCAACGGAAAGTTGCATTCCTAGGTCTTATGGGCAATGAGTGGTTCTGGATGTTTATGTTCATCTTTGGGGGTCTAAAAGCATGTAATATTGACTCAGGGAAACAATAAAGAAACTTGTGGAAATGGTATAATTTTTCAACAATACTTCAGGAGATTTTAAAATACACATATTTGCATATTTAAGAACCAAATAATAGCGACAAAGGTACATATTTTCATATTTAGCAATAAGATAATAAGTTTCCCTTTAATGGGGCCTAAAAACATGTATCGCTGACTTAGGGAAACATTGGGGAAACATGGGGAAAATGGTGAATCCATCCATCCATCCATACATGCACATACATTCATACAAACACCATGCATGATCCATCCATCCATGCATATGTACATCCATTCATGATCCATAATTCCATCTATGCATGCATACATATATAGACATGGAAACATGCATTTCATAATACAACCATGCAGCATACATATATAGACATGGAAACATGCATTTCATAATACAACCATGCAGCCATAAAAAAAAAATTGAAATGGAAATTTATTTTAATAAATAGATTTTTGGCGATATCAATACATTTGCAGTATTATTGAAATATCGCCGATACATTGGCGATACAAGTGACACCTAAAATTTACACAGTCAAATATTGGTGATACAAGTGGCACCTGAAATTTACACGGTCAGAAATATTGGCGATACATTGGCAATATCGATACATTGGCTATACTTAGTGATATATTGCCGATACCTGGAATATCTGTTATTGTTAATGTTATCAGTATCGCTCAGCTGGAGATATGGATGATATTGGGGATATTATCGGTAATATCAGGGACACTCCAAACAATGTTTCCTCCACAATAGCAGCTAATTCCCAGGAAATAACCCTTAACTCGCCCAAGAAATGGCTTTTGAAGAGTCACCTTCTATAATGGCTGGAATTAAGTTGAATGAGAAAATGCACTTGACAGCTTGCAATAGCACAGCAGCCGCCGCAAAAACTGGAGTTGGGGACACCAACTAAGCCTGAAAACTCAACAAAAACAGCACTGTTAACAAACAAGTACCTGATAAAATTCATTTTAATGGTACTTTCAGGTGAAGGCTTTCGGGAGGGGACAGCTTGATTTTCTTCCTACACTCATCAAAACAGCATCCTAATTTGACTTGAACATCAAGCCTGGGATACCACAAAATCTAGGATTAGCCATAGCTGAGCTCTTTACTAACTGCACTATCTTCTTAACCACAATAAAAACTGATGTTCACTTACTGGAAAAAATGTGGCTGTACCTTTCAATCCTGATCGACCATATCATGGTGTAGACAGTCATGCCCCACGAAAATTTCCCCATGGATCTCATGCTGCAGCAGATCAACCAGCTACCACCTCCAGAACTGATCTAGTTTTACTGGATTTTAGACTCCACCTCACAGTTAACCAGGAGATGATGTACTGATTCTTCACTGTTGCAACACATGCAACACCAATTTGGAATGGCCATTCCACGACACATTTAAGTTTTGGCGATCAGAATTTTTCCTACACGTGTTTCCCACGACCGCCCCGATCTTTACTGGGATGAGAGCTCTCCAGACTGTTAAGACGAAAGACTGCACATCGCTAATGCTGCCAGCTAGTAATTTGGACAGTGAGCTAATGGAAAACTGCCCATTGGCTTCCAGTGACCAGATTCTCGAATCGAGCCTTTGACAAGGGTAATTTGGACAGTGACCATTTGCAAATTTTATCCATGAAGAAGGATATACTTGTGGAACAGCCCTTTCATGGGAATCTACTGTATCATGAAAGACAAAACCAGTTAGGACTTGAATCACATCCAATGGCCGAATCACACCGTTTGAATCATGACCGAGTTATTCAAATGATTAAGGAAGTAACAGGCCAAGTTTGTGGCCATATTACTACCTCAGTCAACCATAAGCCCTAGTTAGAATGGATTGACCGACAATTTCCAATGTCATGGTTGATTTTGCCATTTTTCTGATCAGAACGGTCGAAATTGTCGAATTTTTCAATCAAGATGGCCAAGTCGGTCGACTTTGATATTTTTCGATCAAGATTACTGAGTTCGACTAAGACAGCCGAATTTGTTGTCTCTCAATCAAAATGGCCTAATTCGACTGAGATGGCCGAATTTACCATTTTTTTATTACGATGGCCGAGTTTGACCAAGACAACGGAATTTGATGTTTTCTAATCAAGACAGCCGAATTCAGCTAAGATGGTTAAATTTGTCGTTTCTCAATCAAGCTAACTGAATTCAACCAAGATGAGCAAATTTGTTGTTTTTCGACCAAGTGGTTAAATTTACTGTTTTTTGGACTAAAATGACCAAGTTCAACCAAAATGATCGAATTTACTGTTTTTTGACCAAGACTGTCAAGTTCGACGAAAACGGACGAATTTGTTGTTTTTCGACCAAGATGGACAAGTTTGGCCAAGTCAGCCGACTTTGACGTTTTTTAATTAAGATGGTCGAGTGCAACCAAGATGGCCGAAATTGATATTTTTACACATCTAAGTAATCATATTATTGTGTCAAACAACCAATTAACATCGCATTTACCTTTTTACCAAAGGTGAAGCAATGCAAGGGAGGCAATGTTATACCGTATTCTTGATCGATCTTGGAAAACCCAATTGGAAAGGATACATGTTATAGCAAAGGAAAGATATTACAAACTAAAGATCTTCAAAGATGCTTTAGTGTTTTTTAAAGAATTACAGTTGACAGTATGACAAGACAATGAGCAATTGAGAGGAAATTTAAAAAAAACCAAGCAGTCGATAAAGCAGCCGATGGTCATTCAAAAGGTAAACCAAGCGACCAATATTCCTCAAAGAATTCGACCGAAAGGCCGAGCGGAATGCGGTCAAGCAAGCAAGGAAGCCTGGACTGATTACTAGGGCAGATGGCAAGTTTACAAAGAAGTATCTAGAAAGTCATGTAGTACTCAAACGATTACAGCAACCATTAGAATGTGGGAAGCATCCAAAAGCTCAAATAGCGTTGAACAATTACAGCAACCTTAAAAATGTGGGAAGCATCTAGATAGCCGGATTGAGGCTATAAATAGCAAAGGAATTTAGCAAGAAGAATTTGTCTCATACTAACCCAATTAAACCCAATATGTCTTTCAATTATCTTTCAAATCACCCATCATTTACATTCCTTATTAGTGTAATCACTCTACGTTTCTGCAAGTCAATTACATTTCTTAGCGTAATCCTTTACTTTTTACTTGTTGTTTACATTTCATACTATAATTCATAACATTAATCAAGTAGTTGATAATCTTAACTGTAATTTGGGTCTACGCTCGTACAAATCTACATCCAAGGTGTTCCACAGCTGTTTTTCACGACTGACTATAAGATTTCCTTTCCTGTATTTCCTTTATCTGCATCAAAAAGACATTTCTTATGAAAGGCAATGGTGTAACCCATTACCAAGAACGAACCCTACACGGAAGGCAATGGTGTAACCCATTTGATCTCATTCGATCTCGATAATATACTATAGATCTGCCTATCTCGGGGCTGGGATCATAATTGTCCGGTTTGAATTGAGCCGCAAATTCAATTCACTTGACTAAATTTAAAAAACAACTGCAACACATCCAACCAGCAAAAAGGAGAGGACAACACAATCTGGCCGGGTGAAAGGTCATGCAGAACTCAAGTGCGCCACACCATTGATAAAAGTAGGTACGCGGTGCCTACCACCGAAACCTCCTTGGACCCCACCACAAGTTTTCCATAGGTTGATATTTGAACTTTCCTTTCATCATATCAATGGGTTGGACGGCATATAAATGTCATGGTGTGACCCAGGAAGGTTTCATCGGTGGATGCATCCATCCCTACTGTTCCTCGTCGTGTGGCCCATTGGAGTTTTGGATTGGCCTGATTTTTGAGCTTATATACTAAAGTGAGGAGGCGCAATTGATGAACGGGGTTGATGTTACAAAAACCTTACGGTGGGCCCCCTTGGATCTTTCTTTTTTTTGCAAGGGGTCCCTACAATAAAATTCGTGTGGGATAGTTCCATTATACAATTGAACCTATAGATGCTCGTCAGATTTATTGAAAGTGAAGTAATGTAGGCCATTTCAGATCCGGCACACATGACCATCAATCCTGACCGTCCATCTGGTGATCCACTATTCAATGGACTTCTGCCAGATGAATGTGGACCAATTATCCACGGGTCATTGACTAGGCATTGAGAAACATCTGTCGGTGCAACTGTTGGACAGTTCCCACCCACAAAGACCATGATTTGAATAGTCTGAATTGGAATGCATGTAGGCCACATCTCTGGCTGTGAAAAAGAATGCCAGTTTAATGTTAGATCGGAACGTATAATTGCTTGATCTCATTTTTGCATGGTAGCCAATAATTGTGCTGTCAATATAGTGGACGGTGCAGATCGATAGATGGGACTGTCCAAATGTCACTAGGAGCACTCTAACATATAACACTCAGAGTGCTGGATCAATTTCAGTAGAAAATGCAATCATTTTATAACACTATGAAAACATGCACTCTTCCCATCTCCATACAATTAAGATAAGAGATTTGCAAATGTAACTTTGTTTATTTTTATTTTTTTTTGTTTCAAGATAATACTCTTTCAAACCATACATATGATGATGCTACATCTTGGATGGCCCACAAGAGACCTTGTGGGACCCACTATCTTAGATTGCCCACTTATGTATTTCTTCTTTTATATAACTTAAGAACTATACTTGCATTAGCTCTTGGAAGGTCTCCATGGCACTAACAGGCAGACCCAGTAACACATCTGTGCTCTTTCTCTCCCTTCCATGAGATAGAAACAAGACCACTTCCTTCTCAGGCATGGTCACTGGCCCAGACTGAATAGGCTCACCCCACCCAAAGTCAGTCGAATTGAAGGATAGCCTGGCCCATGTGGTGATCAGAAGAGTGGCCGTAAGCGACGGCCTTGATCGCGTCACTTCAAAATAATCAATCGCTGATCGAATGTAGTCCTCAGTCACTAACTTGATTGCGTCTTGTACTAATCGCACCACGAACGACAATGGTTTATCTACTAATTCGCCCGCGCTACATAGACAATAAGTGAGTGCAATGCCATTGCCAAAGTACCCTTTTGGCATTGGTGGATTGAATTTGGACCGCCCATCGATGGCAAATAAGAGCTTACTTTGTTGGGTGGGGCCCATTTTGAGTGATTTGGTCCTGGCCCGCCAAATGAACGCTGAGAGCAACACGAAGTTTGTGCACTTGCTTATGGCACCATCCTCCATGGCTAGTTTCTTGAGCTGAGTGAGTGATTCTGGGCTGAAACAAAAGGATCTGTATTGCATTTCTTGATCTTGGTAGCGGGAAATGAGGTTTGATACATCGTCGATCTCGGCGAATTCGTGATGGGGGAATTCAATCTTGGGAGGATCCCTTGATCGTAGTATGGATCGGTCGATGAATGGTGGGATGGATAGGGGAAGGCCTCTGGCAAATTCTGCCCATGAGTGTATGAACTCCATTGCAGCTATCCCATCAACCATGCAGTGGTTTATTGCTATTCCAAGAACAAATCCTCCACACTTGAACCCTGTCACCTGCAAGTAATGCATCCAGATTTAGCTGTCCACATGTGAAAGAAGATAGGTGCCAGCCATCTCCAAGCTGCTCATCTTGCAATCCCCACAATGGATGCAACATGGATATAATATAAAATCCGTAAAAAATGTGGACGCCACCATGATGATCACCTCAGGCTGATCGGCTCATCGATTAGGACACAATATCAAAATCAATGGACCGCCCCTGGTATGACTCAGGGTAATGGTGTGGCCCATCCAATTAGTTGATTGGGAGGAGTTTTATCTAAGGTGATCTAGATAGATTGTCTTCCATCTTGCATGGATCAGATATTCTACACATAGGACACATGGATGGAAAAATGGTTATTTATCTGAGACACACTATTTCTAGTTTAATGTGTAACATATATAATAACATTAATTTTTTATTTTTTTTGTAAGGTCTGTTTGGGTAGGGGATCCTACTAAATCAGGATTAAGTATAATCCTGATTTTGATAGGCCCCATGCCCTCCAAGTCGAATTGGGTACGTGCTTTAGAAAAATATTAGAATATCACTAATTGAATTAATGTGCAGGAAAGCACCACTTTAGATGTAGCCCATATTATGGGTGGATCTTCGACCAAAATGGACCCTAATAAATGTATGAATCAAATTATTTATTTGAGTTATCTTTGTGTAAATAATCTTGGTTGTCCTGTTAAATACCATTGACAAAATCATAACTATTTGTCACCTCAGTGCAATGTTGGCATTATAGCCCATGAAATGTGCATGGGACATAGTGAATAGATATCATGAACTAGACTCTTTCAAGTGTTCCGGTACAACTAGGTGCCCCATAACTTATGGTACTTCAAGAGTTCTCGAATATCTCTCTTTACTTAATATTAAGGGTTCTGGTGCAAGCAACTGATGTGGAGAAAGTGGGGAAAGAGAGAATGAGAGATAAAATTCAAGAAAAGAGTGTTGCTACACACATGCAAGCTACACGTAGAGAAAGAAAAAGAAGCGATCCCTCACACGTCTTTTTGTATGTCCAATTCTATTCAATCTTTAGATTTTCAATTTTTTTTTGTCTACACACTAACATGAGTCAACAGAATAACCCACGATGTGGATGTCAAAAATAAAATTCATTAGAGTAGCCTTATAGAGCCTTTATTGTATGGGCTACCTAATGTTATGCGTTCTGTTATGCTTACACGCAAAGAAAAGAAGTAGCTAACTCAGAGGAGTTTGAAAGAATAAAATTATCCAAAGGTTGAAAAACCCTAATTTTTATGGGTCTCCTCGACTTATTGCAGGGCAAACATGTCCAAAAGCTATAGTAATAGAGAATACATGCAAATGCAGGATACCTACATAGACATGTGTGTTTGTGCATGCATAGATACATGCACACAACCGAATGTATGCAAATGCATAGATACCCACATAGACATATGTGTTTGTGCAATCAACCATACAAATATGACCTCTAACCTTGTAAGTCCAACCGAATGTATGCAAATGCATAGATACCCACATAGACATATGTGTTTGTGCAATCAACCATACAAATATGACCTCTAACCTTGTAAGTCCAATGATATACATGCATCCCATGCATGTGTTAAATGCATGCATGCATGTACATGTACCATACCTGCACTGTCAATAGAGGTATTTCCAAGAGGTTCCTTGCACTAGGATATGTATGCACAAGCTTCCCTAACTTATTAGGATCAGGGATGCAAATATCACCCAACACTTCAATCTCATGGTCTGCGGCTGCTTCAACGAATACTACACCTTCACCCGTGCATCTCACTATTAACTTCCCATCTGAGCCGATCGTAAGGCTCCCGGCAAGTGGATAGAAGTGGACCAACACCTTGGCCAACGCTTGCCTGATCACCTTCCCAGGATCGGCCACGCCGCTGCTCTTATCACCCTTGAAGCAGTATAGGGTTTGGATGATGGTGGTGATGTTCTGATCAAGGTTTGATAGGAAGTAAAACCCGCCGTTGGTTTCCTCGGCAGGCCGTACTAGGACGGGATCGAGTTTTTTAACGGTGAATGCATCTCCATCTTCATGCAATCCCTCCATTGGATCTGTTTTCTGCAAATGAAAAAAAATATATAAAAAATCATGCACTTCAATGCATGTTACCATAACCCATAACACCATATATAAAGCCTTTGGCAGGAAGTTCCTGCGCTGGGATGCTAGGTGGGGCCCACAATAATATTTCTCAGAAATCCACACCGTCCATCCATTGTGGGAGCTCATTTTAGGACATGATACCAAAAAAGGAAATAGGTGGATCGAAAACTCAAGTGGGCCAGACGAGATGGAAAACCGGAAGAAGAGTTTCCTACCGTTGAAACCTTCCTGGGATCTACCTAGATATTTATATGCCATCCTAACAGTTTATAAGGTCATTCCCACTCGGATGAAGTGAAAACACCAAAAGCTTCGTCTGATATGAAACTATGTGGCCATACGAATATTTCAAACGGTTGTCACATAATCTACACTGTTTCCTCCCGTAAGGGCCTCTTGAGTTTGGATACACTTCGTTTTTGGCGGCATGTCCTAAAATGAGCTCCCACAACGGATGAACCGTGTGGATTTCTCACAAACATTACGGTGGGCCCCACCTAGCATCCGGCACACGTGACAACGTGGGAGGCATGTGTGAGATCTGGGCGGCTCATCGCTTGGGAACCAACTTGAAGATGCCCAGGCCTAAAAATTAAGCTGCTCCACTCCATCCGGCCAGACTTGTAATTTGAATAGAATGTTGATCTTCTTTTCTTTTTTTTTGTTTTGTTTTTCTAACCATGAATCTCCTACATGCACATTTGGCCCACATGATGAACGGATGGGCCTGAGTTCTTTCTGGGACATGTTCATGGTGGTCCCAAAAGAGGGGTTGGGATTTTTTACACATGTGCTACGATCATACGATTCAGAAATTAATACTCATCATGCAACTGATTGGATGAAACTGATGTGAATTGCAATCAAATGATCTTGGCGTATTATCAAAACAAGAGGCTTTTAATTCCAATTCACACTCAATACACTCTCCCAAACGACTAATCCAATCACTAGGTGGGCCCCACTGAAAAAAGAAAAAAAACAATATTAGCTAGGCAAACCATTGATAATGATCCAAAGTACGGTGTGGCCTACCTGATGGATGGATTTAGATCAGGGTCAATCTTTTGGACGGATTAGATATGTCTGGAACACAGACCTGGGATGTAAAATACTCGAGAGATGCACACACAAGAGAAAGCTGATAACAGAAAATACAATGGCCTCTCTTCCAAAACCCTAAATATATAGCAAAAACGGCAGTGAGAATTGAAAAGGATTGCATTGCTAGCTTTCCACATACGTGGTTAAATCTCAAGGACTGATTAGAGTGTGCTTTTCCATGATTTCTTAAACGGTGGTGATTCATTTCTTCTCTTTGTACGTGGTTGAGTTATTCAGTATGCTTTATCGTACTAAGTAAACTCTGTGGGTCCCACCGTGAATGTATGTAATTTATCCACGCCGTCCATTTGTTTTTAAAACTCATTTTAAGGGTTGAGCCCAGAATTAAAACATATTCAAATCTCAAGTGCGCCACACTTCAGGAAACGGTGGGAATAATGATTTCCACCGTTGAAACCTTATTAGGGCCCACAGTGATGTTTATTTGTCATCCAACCGTTTCATAAGAACACAAAGACATTGACGAAGGGAAAACACAAATATCAGCTTGATCCAAAACTTCTGTGGTCGATAAGAATTTTTCAACAGTAGATGTTCAATTCAAACTGTTTCTTATGGTGTAGTCCATTTGAGATGTTCAATTATCTGATAAAATGATGGAAAGAGTGGATAAAATACATAGATCACGGTGGGCCTCCCAGAGTTTACTCAGTACGCAATCCGTGTATGGTCTCGAGTATACTCGAGATTGCTCGACTCGGGGGCGACTCAGGGGCTCCTTTCTGTCCAACCGGCTTGAGTACTACCTAATCCGAGTCGACTGGGAATTGTGAGTCCTAAAACCGGCTCCAAGGTGGGTACTGTGTACACCTGGCAAAGCTATGTGGACCCACCATGATATATAATATATGTAATATATCCACACCATAAATCCTTTTCTTTTTCAGATCATTTTAGGGCATGGCCCAAAAATAAGTCATATACAAAGTTCAAGTGAACCACACTACAAAAAGTAGCAGGGACGGTGACGCCCAGTGTTGAAACATTCCCAGAGTCTATCGTAATGTTTATTTGCCATCCAACATATTGATAAGGTAAAACAGATATGGATGAAGGGAAAATACAAATATCAGCTTGATCCAAATCTTCTATGGCCCACGAAGCTTTCATTGGTAGGCATTCAATCCCCACTGTTTCCTATGGTGTGGTCTACTCGAGCTTTGGATCTGCCTCATTTTTAGCTAAATGCCTTAAAATGATCTAGAAGAATGGATGAACGGTGTGGATAAAGTGTGGATAAAACAAAAACATCATAGTTGAGCCTACATCCCTTTGCCGCATATACTGTTGGGACGTCGTGACGTGTTCTCCACCACGCAATCCGAGTCCGAGAAATACTCACATCCGACCGTTTTCGACGGACACGGATTTCGTCCTACCCCCGCCCCGACGGTAAACCGTCCGGGCAGTGCTCTATGGGGCCTTCCGTGATGTAAGTGTTTTATCCACGCCATTAATTGCTTTTCTCGGATCATTTTAAGGTATGAGCCAAAGACACTGAGCAAGGTATGGGGCTTGAGTAGACCACAAAGTGGGAATTTAATGTCCACCATTAAAAAATTCTTGAGAGCTGGAGAAATCTCAGATCAAGCTAATATTTGTTTTTTCACTTCATCGACATCTACATGACCTTACTAATTGGTTGGATGATAAAAAACACATCACGGTGGCCCTTAGAAAGGTTTCAACGGTGAGTGTCACTATCACTGCAGCTTCCTCCGGTGTGGTCCACTGGAGCTATGTACTTGTTTAAATTTTATATGCATACTTTAAAATGATCTTAGAAAAGTTATTAACAGTGTGGATAAAATGCTTACATCACAGAGGGCCGCACAAAGCACTGCCCGATGGATTACTGTCCGTGCAATGGTAGGACACAGTACGCGTCAACAACTTCGAACATGGACGCGGATTACGTCCTACCCCCGCCCGGATGGTAATCCGTCCGGGTAGAGTTATGTAGAAATGATATAAGTATTTTATCCACGCCGTTCATAATTTTTCTCCGATCATAAAAATGAGGCAAGTCCAAGGCTTAAGTAAACTACAAAGTAGGGATTTAACTTTCACCATTAAAAACTTCTTGGGAGATGGAGAAGTTTGGGATCAAGATAATATTTGTGTTTTCACTTCATTCACGTCTGCATGACATTATTAATAGGTTGGATGGTAAAAAAATAAAAAAATATCATGGCAGCCCTTAGAAAGGTTTCATTGGTGAGAGTCATTATCACTGCAGCTTCTTTTGATGTGGTCCATATGTGGATTTGCTTCGGTTTTTTATTTGTACTTTAAAATGACACGAGAAAAGCGATGAACGGTGTGAATAAAATACTTACATCACTTTGGCCCCACGTAGCCCTGCTCGGACGGGGTAGGACGCAATCCGCGTCCCTTCGAACATGTCACATGTATTCGACATCAATCCATCCATTGGGTTGCCCCCATGAGTCAGCTTGGGAAACGGATTGGCTAGTGGGCCCCACCATGATGTATGTGTTTCATCCATGCAGTTCATCCATTTTTACAAATCATTTTAAGGCTTGATCCCAAAAATGAGAGGGAAATAAATCTCAGATTGACCACACCACTGGAAAATAATAGTAATTGGATATCCACCATTAAAATCCTCCTAAGGCCCATTGTACTATTTATTTGACATGCAATCTGTTGATTTGGTCATACAGACCTAGATGAAGGGGAAAAAACGATCGGCTTGATCCAAAAATTTTATGCCTCAAAAATTTTTTAACGGTCGACATTCAATGCCTCCAAAAAGTTTTTAATGGTCGACATTCATTCAATACTTTCTCCTCAAATGTGGTCCACAGAGCACCTGGCTGACGGTAGGGGAGTAGCCAATCCGCTTCCGTCAGCTGAGCACCGACCGGCAGCCATTGGCTGGTGGCAGGGGGAGTAGCAAATCCGCTTCCGTCAGCTGAGCACCGACCGTCAGCAAACCCATGCCACCCCAACAAGTGGGCCACACCAACTAAACAGTGGGAAAAGCAACGTCCGCCATTGAAACCTTGCTGCGGCTGACCATGACGTTTATATGCCATCCAAACCGTTCATATAATTATTACCACAGATAAATGGAAGGAACAAATATCATCATGATACAAAACTTCTGTAACCTCAAAGCATTGAATCCCCACATTTTCGTGTGGTTACGGTCTAGAAACAAATGATTTAGAACAGAGACAGCAATGGTCTACGTTATAGTGAAAGATGGTCCAGAGCTACTTTCACAGGCATATCTTGTTGATTGATGTTTAAGGGAGATTCGATGCTTGTTTGAATTGGATAATCTCTCTTTCTTGTAATTTTTTGGTTTCACTTTGGTACGTAACTTTTTCTTCAAAGGATTTCTGTACATTAAATTCGGTTTATTCATGTTTAAACTTATATGTGAGATTGGATTATTTTGCTTGATTCATCTCTATGTGCGGCCCTGGTCCCCAACATATCCATCCTTGTGTGCGATGGCCCCAAATACTTACCCTGTAAATTCTGCATTTCCATATCCTTGAGAGAGAGAGAGAGAGAGAGAGAGAGAGAGAGAGAGAGAGAGAGAGAGAGAGAGAGAGAGCGCCATCTCCGACATAACTGTTTGACATGGATGATCTAGGTTCGACGGTGGGCATGGACATGTACGACACTGATTCGTACATCTTGTCGGAGCCATCTCCGACGATAGGCTTGCCACACAATGTTCAGGCATGGGCATTAGATGATAGATGTCTCGCGATTTTTCCAAGCCAGTGTAGAAAAGAAAAGAAAAGAAAAAATCACTAGAATACTTAGTTTTTTTTTTCAGCAAACAAGTAATTAATATTAATTTTTAACTAAACTTACTTATTCTAGATAATTAACTAAACTCCGATATCAGTGTAAGACGTGATTATTGAAATATGATACATTAGACAATGTGTCCCACTCAATGAATTGATGAAATGTTATAATTTCCTGATAAAAGTGATTCTTTAGTAATAGAGAGGTATGTTGAATTGTTGATTTTGAACCTAGTTTTGTGTTAAAAAAACCTTGAGTGTCAGAATTAAAGACAACTGATCTGATGGTTAATATTAGTCGAGCTGTTGTAATGTGATGTGATGTTTGCATGGTGGACCATGAAATCCACGTTGGACATAACCAATAGTCTAAATCAATGGAACGGATTGTTTAAACGTCATAATGGAGCGGACTTGGCTGGGAGTATGGAACCAGTCATGTGTGAGACCCTGACCAATGTATTCAATGCATTTCCACGTGGTTTTGTTTTCAGCTTATTTTAGGCCACGGTTCTTTTTATTTATTTATTTTTTATTTACATGCCATTCATTCATTTCTCCGTACTATATATTGCAGATCCAAATATCAGGTGAACCACACTACAGGAAATAGCTAGTGGTAATTGAGTGCCTCACCAGTAAAAATTACAACCCATCGTAAGGTTTTCTTAATGTATATTTGCCATCCAACCATCTGATAATGCCAAGAAAACCTGGATAAAGGGAAAATACAAAGATCAGCTTGATCCAAAACGTTTGTGGTCCACAAAAACTTTTTAATAGGCATTCATCACAGTTTCTAGTGGTATGGTCGACCTGAGATGTGGATCTTCTTAAGGTTTGGGATTGGATTCTAAAATGAGATGGACAAACAGATGAACAGATCGAATGAATATACAACAAATACATCAAGGTGGGTCCCACATGGTTAGGGTAAGTAATAGCTAATCTGCTCCCCTGCCGGGGGTGGTGTTGGCAGCACCACCTGATCCGTGTCCGTTGCAGGTACGGGAAATTCATGGTGGCCCCAAAGAGTCCTTACACCAATTGTAGCTTGGTGGTGATTGATTAGTGTTGCCCACGGCCACCCAGCCATGTTATTGTGATGTGTTGGGCACTATGGGGCCATATTGATGTATGTGTTTTATATCAGTGTCATCCATCCATTTTCCAGCTCATTTTCAGTCATGTACTAAGAAAATGAAGTAGATCAAAAGCTCAAGTGAACCACACTGCAGAAAACAGTGGTGATTGAATGCCGACTGTTAAAAAAATTTTGGAAATGGAAGCTTTGGATCAAGCTAATATTTGTATTTTACCTTCAATGGGACTCAGTGACGTCGTCCACAACAAGTTGGATGGAAAATAAATTTTATAGTTTGTTTTAGAAAGTTATCTTTGATAGTTGTCACTATCCACTTTGAGATGTTAATGTAAAGCAGGTTGCAGACACTTTAGCCCAGAGAAGGAGAAGGCCCGATTGAAGGTAGAAACGGTCTAGATCGTCAGAACTTTAAATCAGTCGTATATATCTATCTTGCAAATGAGATGAGTTTTTTGACATATTATATATGATTTTAAGGTAGGAGGACCTACTTTAGCTAACTAACCTTGTTACACCAGGTTTCCCATGACAGATTTGTGAGATTCCATCAGATCGATGGTTAAAGGTCCTATTTAGTTTTGTTTTTATTACAAATAATAAGTTTTAGTTCAAGTATAACTTTCGATCCTTTTGAGTTGTATAAGTCGTGCCCAACATGAAAAGGGCTTAGAAAAGTTAGGACAATAATGTGTTTGGGCCAATGTAGACACTCACTATTTTTTGCCGTAAACCACCAAGTCTAATAAGAATAGAGGTCATCTATAAATAGTAAGTTTACTATTTATAGTAAGTCACGTTTTTAGGATGTTTGAGTTGGAGTTTAAGTCTAAAACTCCATCTTAAGTTTGAGTTCCTTATTTAAATAGTTGTAATGTATTTATTTGTTTATCATCAACCAAGTCATTTTAAATTTATTATGAATTATTCATACTTTTATCCCTCGTTGATTTGAGAAAGCTCTCTGAGGAGTCCAAAAAGCTCCACGGATTTGTAGTAGTTATTCCTAGAAGAAGACAATGATTAACCTTATCACTTCTGATCTCCTTGCACTAGATTCTGATGTGCTGCACTTATGGGTTCATGCCCTAGAGTAAGCTAGCAAGCCAAATGGACGGCATGGATATAGAACATATACATCACAGTGGGCCACCCACAGCTAGGATTGATGTTGGCAAAGCCACCCACCTCGGACGAAAAAGCTTTTTGCTCTTTATTCTGCATTAATTGTATTTCAACAGATACAATCCAATAATACATTGTCCAAATTAAAGAAGAGATCATGTCCACATTTTAAGTCCTCACACCATAGGACTGAGATCTTACCACGTGTGCCTTATGATCCGTGTCCCATGCATGCTCCTTCAACACATGGACGTCCATTTCCTGAATTTAAACCGTGGATATACACATCTTTGTCTTAATGCAGCATGCGATGTAGAATACATTTCAAGTGTTATTATTGGTAGGTATGAATTACTTTGTGTGATCATGACTCATCTCAACATGTCTGATCGCTTTCTACATTACTTCATAAGGACGACTCATCTCAACATGTCTGATCGCTTTCTACAATACTTCATAAGGACGGCTCATCTCAACATGTCTGATCGCTTTCTACATTACTTCATAAGGACAACTCTCCGCATTTTCTTCATGAAGGTGGACAACATCACGTGTTAGTTCACCTCATTTACAAATGATGGGGACACATTCAGCATATACGAGGAATTGAATGATGCATGACAACCATTAGCTTAAAATAAACAAGTTATAAGTTGTGTTTTTATAATAAAAATAAAATATATACTTTTAGAAAGTAAACAAATAATTATATATGGAAACTTTCTTTAAAAATATTTAATTTCCACACATGTGGTGCGGCCTATAAGGTTACTTAGGTGTAATTTGCATGTTGCATCGTCATGAGAAGCCTAAAGATTCTAACCTTTTTAGCAATTGGTTTTGACTCATCTTAGCTATAATGCACTTAGGGAGAAAGCAAAGGTTTAACTAGTGATTTAATTCATTGACACCTAAGGTTCTAACCATAACGTTGATTGAGTGTGCCTGACACATATTTATACACATAGTAACAATTGGATTGATTATAATTTATGTGGCAATTACATATATTAGTATGTGCCAATAATTTTTTGTTATCATTTAATTATATTTGTCCAAAAAAGATTATAAGTAAAGGATCATGTACATTCATACCAAAATAATTGTTATGTATGAATTAATGGGCATATGGATGTTTTGAAGAGACATTTTTCTATATCTTGGAAGGACACCCTGTCCCTTCAAGTTTTATATACTGTATACATTATAATTTAGAGAGTTATTAAACCATTCTTAAATCAAGCCATCTATAATCCAATGCTCTTATCTCTACCCACATGCATAAAAGAATTTCTTTTGAAAACATTTATATGAGATATATTAGCGTCTATACATGAATGTTTGTTCAACAATACTTATTAGTCCAAATTTTCATGTTAAATTTTTCCATTTAATATTTTAATCTTGAACCTTTTTATTTTCACCTTTGTATATTATACTTTTCGAACAATAATAACTATTTGATTTTGCCCATAGGTGTATGTGTAGAGAAGTCATCCCCACAGGTGCCCACCTATAGAAGCCTTTGAAAAAATGTTTTTCCTTTAATGTAGCCAACCCCAATTAGTTGAAATAAGACTTAGAAGACCACGATGATGGCTAGACTCTTATGTTAGTCTTATACCATTTAGAAAAAGTTGGTTATTCTTCAAGCGAACACATGGCAAGGATGCACCTAATCATTGACCCAAATAAGGACTCAACATTACCAATGGAGAAGATAATATTGGTCATTTGCTTTTTCCCTTGGAATTTGTACACATAAGCCTATTTCTTTTAATTTCTCATTGGATAGCGGTTTATTTAGATGGGTTAAGATTTATTGATAAATGAGATTTAAAACATATGATCTTACAATTTGTATTATTGATGTAGGACATGGCAATAATGCATTCCTAGCATGGTCCAAAAGAAGACCAAATGAAAGTGGGAGTAGTTCATCAGATCAAGGCCCAATCCTATGTACGGCATGATCCAATTGGCCTTAGATAGGTCTGATTTAAAGAAATTCAATCCAGATGGAAAGAGATTTTTATTCGGAAGTATGAAACATAAATCAGCCATAACTTTTTTATCAAGGCATCATCACAGGATACATGACCCATCAATCTTTACCATAACGGGCCATCTGACCCATGAAGTGGGTCGTGTCTATTCATTTAACAAGAAAACGTATACTTTTAGTTCAAAAACGAGATTTTAAGAAGAAAAAAAACTTACTACTTTTAGTAATTTCAATTTTTGTAATCATTAGAAGGCTTTTTATTTTTTAAATTTTAAATTTTCATTTTTTAGAAATTAGTTGTAATCATTAGAGGGCTTTTCTAATAAGATTTATTTAGTCTTTTTATTTTTGAAAATTAAGCTTTAGAAGAGTTTTGTTAGAATTATGACTTCTATTAAGTTTAGAATTTTACTATTTTTGATAATTATGAATTATGATTTTAATTTTTCTTTATTAGTAGTGTAATTGAGAAATAAGATAGATTACATAATTATTGATTAATAAAAAATCTAAATTTCCTTTTTTTTTTTTTGCTTGTGAATTCAAGGTTTTACACGCTTGAAGGAAATAGTGATCTTCCTCATCACACCCTTCCCCCGTGTAAGTATCTAGAGAGTTGTAAATCATGTATCCTCATATGTGAGGAGGACAAGTACCACCCTTTTTAAATGGTGTTGAACTAGCACAGGAGTTTGTCCCTTCTGGCAGACCTGACCCACCAGAACATGGTCCATTTTTTGGGTTTTGAACTACGGTCCAACTTCAATGTGCATATGTGGCCCTCTTGATGAGTGTGATACTCCGATTTTTATTTTTTATTTTTTTTATTTTGTTACATGGCATGTTCCCACTGTGCACTATCTAATGAACGGCTCAGATTTATTGGAAGCGGATTGCTGGTGACCCTGCCTGGGCATAGAGATTTACCTGTGGCCGGGGCTGTATGGGGCTACAAAGATGTCCATCACAAATCCTCTCCGTTCATCTGTTTTGCAAGACCAAAATAGAATAGGATTCTAAAAATCATACAGATCCAAAACTCATGTGAACCATACCACAGAAACAGTGGGGATTGAACGCCTGAGGGATGACGGAGGTTTTGCATCAGGATGATATTTGTTCCTACAGTTTACCTGAGTGGTAATAACCTGTGAATAATTTAGATAGCACATAAACATCATGGTCACTCCAGAAAGATTTCAACGGTGGAAGTTTCTGATTCCACTGTTTTGTCGGCCGTGTGGCCTACCTGACTTTTGAATCTGTCTAGTTTTTAAAATCCTATCCTATTATGGTTTTTCAAAACAGATGGATAGAGCGGATTTGTCATAGACATCTCTGTGGGCCCCATACAGCCGGGTCACAAGCAATTAGGGGTGTCAATGGGCCGGGCTCAGGCCTGAAAATAAGAATTTTGAATAGGCCCGGCCCGTTGACAGCTGAGACAATCCACTTCCAGATTTATTACACGTGATATCTTCGCATGGTAGCTAGCATAGTGGGCCCCACATTCTATCGGAATGGTTTATGTTTTGTATGACTAGTTTTGGGTCGGTTGTTGAATTTAAGGCCATTCTGTTGGGTGTTGGTTGAAAGAGAAGTTATGGCGTGTTTCACTTGCGGATGAATTTCATTTTCTCCCTCGTTTTGGGGTCCACCGATTAGACGGTCAGGATCATCCCATTAGATTTGCATTCTTTAACATTTTCCATGCAATTAAAACAAGGATCACTAGATGAGTAATCTGATCTTCCACGTGTGCTGCTGAGAGATGCTTTCTAGAATAGGCTTATCCTGCAGGTTATTCACCTGCGTGTATACAAACGTTTATTCGCCTGCATGTACAAGTGGCTCATCTGCTTTTTGAACTGCATATCCACTCGCCATGCCGTTTATGCACCATCCAAACCGTACATTTAATGAACCCCACTATGAAGATTAAGCGAGATAAAAATAAGGTCTATTAAATTATTAAGTGGACCACAGTTTACAACCATCCAAAACCTTCAAATTCACATAGTGCCGCACTTGACGGTTGGATCGGCCTGATTTTTTTAAAGTTCAACTTTCCTGCGTTGCAACCTTTCTGATAACGTTGGATTCTATACAGGTGGGCCCCACAGCTATAGGAACCGTAGCTGGTGTACCTCACACCACTGTTGAATTGACGTCAGCAAGTTCTGCGGGTCTGATCATGAGGCATGTGTTATATCAAAACTGTCCATTCATTTGGCGAGCTCATCTTAAGTCTTGAGACGAAAAATAAGACAGATCTAACTATCAAGTGGACCACACTGCAAAAAGCAGTGAGGGATTGAATGTCTACCATTGAAACCTTTTTGGGGTCATAGAAATTTTGGATCAATATGAAATTTGTTTTTCCTCTTCATTCAGGGCTTTGTGACCTTATGAACAGATTAGATAGAAAATAAACGTTATGGTGGGCCGTACGAATTGTTTAATGGTGAAAATCATTATCTCCGCTGCTATTTTTGATGTGGTCCATATGATCTTTGGATATGATTCATTTTTTGGCTAATGCTCTAAAATGATCTCGAAAATTTGATGACCGGTGTGGATATAATAAATACACCATTGTGGTCCCATGTAACTTTGATATACTTTGAACCGTTCGTACAACTCAGAGCTCGAGGAGCGTCGGCGCTCGTCTTTGCAGGACACGTATCTACATCAGCTGTATAGCTGGTGTGTGGTACACCAGCCGATCCGATTCCGTCCTGCCCCGCCCGGACGTTAATCCGTCCAGGCAGGGCTCTGTGGGGCCCAACATGATGTATGGGTTTTATCTATACCATTCATCCATTTTTCCATATCATTTTATGATATGAAACAAAAAATGAGGCAGATATAAGGTTCAATTGGAACACACAGTGAGGATTGAATTCCCACCGTTAAAAAATTCTTGTGAGCCTCATAAGCTTTAGATGAATCTGAATTTTGTGTTTTCCCTTCATCTAGGTTTATATGACCTTATGAACGGGTTAAATGGCAAATAAACATCATGGTAGCCCCTAGGAAGGCTTCAACGGTGAGTTTCATTATCACCATTGCTTCCTGTGGTGCGGTCCACTTGAGCATTAGATGTACCTCATTTTTAACACCCATATCCTAAAATGATCTGAAAAACTTAATGGAGGACGTGGATAAAACTCATACATCATGGTGGGACCCATAGAGGTCAGGATGGTTTAATATCCGGGCAGGTTGGATGGCACGTAACGTTCCACTAGAATTCATACCAGTTTGGATGGGTGGATTGGAAGGGATTGGATGGTAGGATTGGAAGTTAAATCCCGGGATTGGCCGGGTGTGCCAAACAGACTAGGTGATCTGATCCCGGGATATAGCAATCCCATGGATCTTAAGACAATCCACTGACAACACCATCATTACCTTTAAATCCCATCCAATCTACCCTAATCCGTTCAAATTTACCTGGTACGTGCTTGGTTCGAGGGATTGGAAGGGATGAGAAGGTTTAATCCTAGGATTGGCTGGGCGTGCCAAACAGATTCGATATAGCAAATCCGGGATATAGCAATCCCATAGATCTTAAGACAATCCACTGACAGCACCATCATTACCTTGAAATCCATGCCATCCACCCTGATAACATTCAGTCCCTTCCAATCCACCCGTCCAAATAGGCCCTAAAGTTTTTAACAGTGGGATTCAATCATGACTGCAGTCATGTGGTATGGTCCACCTAATACTTGACCCAGCTTCATTTATGGGATTATGTCCTAAAACGAACTATCAAAATGGTTGAATGGTGCGGATTTAAGGCACATACGTAACAATGGGCTCGCAGTTTGTGGATTTAGGAAATCTTTCCAAGTAAAATGACTTAATTAACGATTTTCGTAAGAAGTTTTAAGCCAAATTGTAGTGGTTAAAAAAAAATTTAATTCCAATTGATTTTTTCAATTAAGCGTATAATGTCTTTTGGTTACAAACAGTCTGATTTATTACCAAAATTACGGAAAATTGTATTTTTAAGTGATATGTTAAAAAATTAAGTTTTACCAAACCACCCTTAGAAATGGTACATATGGCATATACTAACTCAAATTATGCTTACTAGATTGTGGAATCATGATTACTCGGTTACCATCTATACAGTGTTTTTTGAAGTAAGACCATTAAATATATTTTATTTTTAATCATTGAATAAATGTCTAGTAATCTTATAGTTAGATAACTAAATAAAAATATAATTTTAAGTTTATAATACATCAAAATTGGAACTCATTGTTTGCATGGTCAATTTAATTTGAGTTACTTGTATGCTACATGTTCAATTTCTCAATAAATTATGTTAAAGTCCTTTGGTATGCATTAATATGACATCATCTAATAGCTCAAGTTTTAGATCAAGTGGTTATTTGACATGATATACTTTTGGTATCAGAGCATGTTGTCTTTAAGAACTTTTTACAATACACCACATCTCCTAATGGCATCAAAAGAGGTGATAAGAGAATAATTTGTGCTAAGTAACCCGTTTTGATCTGCACACTCGTAAAGTGAATAGATCAACTCACACATGCGATAGGCAACCTCACTAATCAAGTGAGGGAGCTCCAGCGTGGAGGGAATCCAGATACTGAAATCAGATCACATGGACACGTATGGGGAGGTCCCCACCAAAGTCCTAACCAACTACAAGAGACCATGGTTTATGAAGACACCAATGATTTGATCATTCAATGTTATAAACCCCAAAATTAAGGTAGCAATTCTAAAATTTCATGGCCAATTTTATATTGATGACTTCATTGATTGACTAAGGTCGAAAAAGTGTTCGAATACAAGGAAGTCGCAGATAATCAGAATGTGAATTTAGTAGCTGTGAAGTTTTAGGATCACATGTTAGCATGGTGGGATGATCTCCAGGTCGAATAAATCGGTCAAGGTAATGAGAAAATAAACTCTTGGAAAAAGATGAAAAAAATAATAATTAAATGGAAGTTCTTACCTCTGACTTACAGCCGTGACCTTTATCAAAGATGTCACAAGTTACATCAAGGGAATAAGTCGGTAAATGAATACATTGAGGAGTTCTATACCTTGACATTATGGGTAAGGTTTCATGAGTAAGAAACCAAAAGATTTCAAAATATCTTAATGGTCTTAACCCATATATCCAAAATGAATTAGTTTTCAACAATGTTTTTTAAATGTATGATGCATATACACTTGCCTTGAAAGCCGATGAGCTAATTAATTAGCGACTTGGGAGAAGATTTGGTGCCCCATGAGGGCCTCATCAATGACGGGGCAACGTGCTTTCTACATAAGGCAACCACAGGGTTTCCCATAGGCTGAGAGACAATGGGCCAACGTCCAATAATAAAGCCAACCCCCAACCCTGGGGAAGTGGTTATGTGTGAGGGACTAATGCATCCAAAATGGGACAAAGTAACACTTCTTTCATGTGTAGTGTGGGCAATCGGGACATCGTTCATTTCATTGTCCTGAACATAAGTCCACAATTACAGTAAATTTGATTAAGGAAGGAGAATACATTGAAGATACTTCCCACCATATGCAAAACAAAATTGAAGAGAACACAGAATATGAAGACAATGCTTCTTCTTTTTTTTTTTGGGTTAGCTTGTTAGTACACACACCCCACTGTCAGTACACACTCCACTATTAGCCACCCCCACTTGGGAATTGATACCATGACCACAGACGTTGAGACGAGGTATCTTCTCTCAATCTACTACTTGAGATATGGATCAGGGTGTATATGAAGACAATGCATATGAGGATGAGGTGCCTATTGGGAAAGATGCAATATGTGTATGGTGATAGGGGAGAGTCGTTGGTTATCCAATGGACTAGGTTATCGACCCCTTGAATTAGCTGATGAGGAAAGATGGTTGCAACACTATCTTTCATAACACTTATAGTGGAAAGATATGTACCATTTTGATATCGAGCTTTTAGAATACCTAGTTGTTTGACATGGTACCAGAACAAAATGTATTGTACTTGAATCTTGAAGATGCAAAAATGTCTCCATAATAAATTTTCCCATTGGGGGCATTGTTTATGGTGTGAGTGTGAGTCTCTCTGCGCAGTTCTATCCCTCACCTGCAGGGGAATGTTAAAATCCCTTGATATACAATGATATACCATCTTCTAACAACGGGAGCTTTTATATCAAGGGGTTATTTGACAATTTCTAACTACTAATGCGTCATCCATCACACTTTGCCAAAGTATCAAAGTACTTCTCGTATTACTGCTATTAATAATGGCAGTGGTGTTTGGCCCATTTTGCCTCTACATTTAGTCACTGGTAGGGGCGTGATTTTTTATTTGAAAATGGAAGCGGGATGTATCTAGCCTTTTATCAGGGCAATTTTGTCATTTCCATTCTTTCATGCAAATATCCTGCAATCTCCTCCTGCATAACCGATATGGTTGAGGCAATAAAAGAAATAGCAGCCTGGAATTCGGTTTGAATTTCGTCACACTTACACTCAAGTTCTTGGGTATCCCTCCTCAATTTCTTTATGTTGTTATTGAGGTGTCTGAGATAACCGATTTGTCGAGAAACAGGACCCCAAATTGAGAGAAATATCTCAGCAACCGGACTCAAGAAATCCATTTTAGCAAAGGCTGGCAAAAGAAATCAAAGTATTGTACATAACAGAGAGCTCGGAAACAGAGTGATAGAAGAGAATACTAAAACAAGAAAAACTAACCTAACAAACGCAAGAAGTTTGGACGGTCCATTTCTAAATTTTCCACTGGCAAATTGGCCATTCATTATTACATACTAATCATTTGAATTGGGATGTGGATAGGCTTTTGGACGCCGATTGTGTAGTGAGATGCCCACCACACTTGATTATGTAAGCCGTGGACATGTCACGGATACCTTCCCAGTATGGCTAGACTAAAAGAAGGCCAAACAAAAGCGGAAGTAATCCATTAAATCTACGTGTGGTTCACTTGAGATTTTAATTTACCTTATTTTGGGACTCACACTTGAGCTGGAAAAATGGATAGACAGCATGGATAAAATACATACATCATGGTGGGGCCCACAGATCAACATTGTTACTTACAAGATCAGTATCCAATCCGCGTCGACGCAGAAACCCACCCTGTGTGCTACTAGAAAAGCTCAGCGAGCCCCACATGATGTATGTATTTTATCCACACGGTCCATCCATTTTTCCAGTTCATTTTGGAGTATGATCCAAAATGAGTTAGATCCAAATCTTAAGTGGACCACACCATAGAAAACAATAGTGATTGAATGCTCATCATTCAAAACTTCTTTTGGATTAAGCTGATATTTGTGTTTTTCTTCCATCAGGGCTGTGTGACCTAAACAACAAGGTGGATGGCAAATAAACATTACACTGAGCCGTAGGGATCTGTAAACAGTGCGCATTCGATTACCATTATTCATGTGGTATGGTCTACCTAGATTTGGACCTGCCACATTTTTGAGCTCATGCCCTAAAATAAGCTGGCAAAATAGATAGACACCATGAATAAAGTTAGAGTTGCAGACGAGTTGAACCGAGTCGAGCTTGGCACAGCTCGACTCGGCTCGGCCACTAGCTGACCCCAAGCTCGAACTTGACTTGGCTCGGTCCTCGATCTTAACTGGCCAGCTCGGCTCAATTCAGTCAGTAGCTTGGGCCAATTCGAGCCGAGTTTGAGCCTATGCGACATTTTCTCCAACACATGGAGTGCACCTTCAATTTCTCACAATACGCAAAACAACGGCTGCAGTTTACAGGTATTTCATCAAACACTCAGTAAGCAGCATCAAAATCAAGATACAAGGGTAGTTTTATCATGTAATGACTTTTTTGTAGTGATTTGTTTCGTATCCATACCTTCCTCGCCACCAACCGATCCCGCAAGGAATGTATGCACCCAAAACAGCACTTCATTGAGTCATTTCATCCAACACTTGGTGAGCAACGTCAATATCAAAATAACCGAGTCACCAAAATGGTTCGATTCAAGTAGAGGTTTGATCTAAGTCGATTCGAGCTCGGACAAACTTGAACTTAGCTCGATTTTTTTTTAGCTCAAAAAATCAGCTCGACTCGACTCGAACTCAGTTTGGAACCGAGTAGAATCGAGCTTTTTCAAGTCGAGTCGAGCCAAGCGAGTAAACCGAGCTAACTTGGTCCATGTACAGCTCTAGATAAAATACATACATAACGGTGGGCCCACGGAGCACCATATGTCAATATGCAATCGTATTGAGGAGAGTGGTAGAGTGGTAGGACCCGGATTGTGGGAGTAAGAGGGAAAACACAAATATCAGCCGGATAAAAAAATTCCCATGGTTTCAAAAAGTTTTCAACAGTAGACGTTCAATCCTCACTGTTTCCTTTAGAGTGGTCCATTTCTTTGTATCTGCCTCATTTTTGGCTCATACTCTAAAATGATATGATAAAATGGATGGACATTATCGATAAAACACACACATGACTTGGTGTTATCCTAACCGTGTGGACCCCATCTTGATACATTTTTTGTATATCTACACTATACATCTGTTTTTCCATCTCATTTTAGGATTTGATCCCAAATCATAAGAAGATCCAAATCTCAGGTGAACCATACTAATGGAAATAGTGATGAATAACTATTAAAAAGTTTTTGTGAGACTAGCCACAAAAGTTTTTAATGAATTTGATCTTTGTATTTCCCCCTCATCCAGATCCTTTTGACATTATCAACAGGTCGGATTGCAAATAAACATTAATAAAACCTTACGATGCACCCTTTGGAATTTTTAATGGTGAGGCACTCAATCACCTCCATTAAATTCCTGGGGTGTGGAACACATGAGATCTGGATCTGCATAATTTTTTAGAAGACATTGCGACAAGGAGCAGTATCAATCCGGAGACCACTAGAGATGCATCCAAACACAAGTTTGTAGATTGTTTTCAAAAAGATGGGAAGGCTTTAATTAGGGGGTGTTTTGATAGTTACTCATGATAAGCTACTTATGCCTTAAGTACCTTATCTTGATTTTTACTTATTAAATTGAAGCGATTACTTTAAAATTATAAAAAAAAAAAAAAAAAAAAAAAAAAAAGCTACTGATATAATTGATCATGAACCGAACTTACTTATCTCAAATAAATTACTTATCTACTTCTGTAAGTAGAAAAGAAAGCAACTAATTTGATGATATCAAAACAGGCCCTTAATAATACATTAATAAGGGGGGAATGTCACGCCCCAAATTCGAGAACCAGGCTCACAAAATTCCTGACTGCCGACAGGGAACATAAAAGAGAAATGTAGCATACTATATAGTTTGTCTGGATATCTGTAAATTCTCATGTAGATGAAGATGGTGTTCCCATGTTCCCTTGTTCCATGATGAGGGGGAAAAGGAAGTTGTTACGTTGGTCGGGCTGAGGCTCCACATAAATTCTAGTGTACAGGGACTTGGAGTTTTCATCTTCCCATTCCAATCCATCCCACCATTGATCTCTTTCACCTATGATTTGTCCTTGTATTTCTTGTATGCAGAGCACAAGAGTGGGAGCTTCTTTAGCTTAGGACATGAAACTACACGGATCACTTTCAAAGATGTGAAGAAAGAAGATGGGATACAAATGCTTGATAATTTCTGTAAATTGTCTAGCAATAGTAAGCGTAATCTCGGGAGCGAATTCTCTGGCAGCATATCACCTTCTATAATCTCCTCCATTCCATCACAATCTCTTACTTGAAGTTCCTCCAACTGATGCAGATGTTCTATTATATAAGAGGAGAAGAGGCACCTTAACTTGGGGCAACCTACAACCAGTATTTGGCTTAGTTGCTGAAGGTGTGTATGTTGTGGTGGCATTCCACCATTGAATACCTTCTCCAAGTTTGGTAAAGTATGGAGAAGCAACTGCTCCAACATTGCAAAGCATCATCTCTCAACTCTCCCCAGTCTACAATGCATTCCAGTCCACTGAATAAAATGACTTTAAGCCATTTTAAGCTCTTCGAACCACCTACTAAAAGAGAAAGACATGTTATACCTGTGCATTCGTCGAAACGTAGAAACTCAGCTTGTTTTACCAACTCCTCGATCCCAAGGGGGAAATAGTAACAACCACAGATGTTCATCTGCTTATCATAATCTGCAAACCAAAAGTTCTTTGAACCAACGTGAACATTCAATTCTCTTAAGACCGGCCACCTTGAATGGTGCACATCATTTGCCCAGATGCCATGAAAATTGGGTACGTCGATACTTAAAGAAGTGAGGCTTGTAAAGGTTGCTACCTTCCGCAGAATAGCTCCATTTGCATGTTTCAGCCCCAACATGTTTAGTTCTTCCAGACAAGATAGCTTGGATATGATATTGTGGGGAATTTCAGCAAGAATATTCATATGCGATAGATTCAATTGCTTTAGTTTAACCAAGTTTGCAATTCCTTGAGGCAAGCTTCTGATGTTGGAATGCGACAGATCGAGAAGTTGGAGTTTCGTTAGCTATTCCAGTGGCGGCACTTCTAGTAAATATTTGCAGAATCTTAAAATGAGTACGTCTAAATTCACAAGTAATGATAATGACACTGGAAGTGAACCAATGTGAGTGTTACTTAGATCAAGAACCTCAAGCTTTGGCAATTCCAATGGTGGCGCCTCGACTAAATGCATGCAAGATCTTAAAATGAGCACACGTAGATTCCCCAATAATGAAAATGAAGCCGGAAGGGATTCGATGTGAGTATCACTTAGATCAAGAACCTGAAGCTTTGGCATGAGTTCAAAGAAGCTAGTATGAATGGTATGCAATTGTCCATTGCCTTGGAGGAATAAGGAGATCAAGGTAGGGCAATTGGGCTTAATCTGGAATTCTTTTATTTTATTGCGCATCAATGAAATCCTTTCAATCCCTTCCCACATTTTTTCTTCTGGTGGCTGAACTAGTCCCTCTCCAACTTTCACTAGGAATTTTGAGCCTTGGTTCAATGATGATGAAGATGATGATGATGATGGTGATGTGATCCAAATGGCTAAGTCACGGAGCAAATCATGCATCCTAACATATTTGTTACCTCGATGCCCTTCCTCCAAGAGGCACGCGTCCTTGATTCTTTCAAGGATTTCATGCCCCTTGTTTGATGCTTCCTCCAAGTTATTTACATTATCCAGCAATCCTTCTTCCATGGCCCAGTATGTTACAATTTCATCTATCTTTATTTCATAATCTACTGGAAATATCGAACAATACAAGAAAAATAGTTTGATCTTATCATCTTCTAGGCAATCATAACTAAGTTTCAAAGGAAGAAACACATCTCTTTCCATACCTGGAACCTCTGGTGCCGATCCTTTCAAACCCCTCAATGCATTCTGCCACACCTCTGTCTTGTCCTTACCATGCATAGCCCGTCCCACTGTCTTGATTGCAAGTGATAATCCGCCACACTCCTCCACAACCTTCTCTGCTACTGGTTGAATCTCGGGTGATAGAACCACATTCCCAGATTTTTCACAAAACAAATTCCACGCTTCCTCACTTGTAAGAGTCTTCACTCTAATTTTTCTATCAGCCTCCATTGCGTTACTCACTGCAACTGATCGAGTGGTTATCGCAATCTTGCATCTAATTTCTTTGTCCGGCTTTGGAATTCCGACTTGATCCAAGCTAAATGATTGCCAGAGATCATCTAAGATGAGCATATACCTAACATTCTTCAGACGAGTAAATAACCTATCCCTCTTCTCCTCATTCTCGCGGAATATCATTCCCAACTTATTCCCAATCTTCGCTTGGATTAATCCCAAATTAAGGTCTTTAGACACAGTCACCCAAATCACAACATCGAAATCATGGGTCCCAATGAGCCTATTGTTTATGGATTTCATGAGAGTGGTTTTCCCGATTCCACCCATCCCAAACACACATATGATCCTGCTCTCCTCATCGTGTAAGCATTGCCATATCTCTTCCAATGTTTGCTCAAACGTGCTTTGTTGTCCACGTGGTAATGATGTTTGCATCTCTAAAACCCGAGGCCGCGGAGGGCTGACAGCTACGGTATCAAAGACTCCTTTCCCTTTGAGGTTTTGGACATCTTTGAGCCTTTTAACGACCTTTTTCCCCAATTTGAAGCGAGACAAGTGATCGGCGGAACAGCAATTCAAGCAGCTGCTTCTCCTTTAGCTAAACTGCAATAGCATCGAATCAACTTGAGTTTCGATATTGCTGACTTCAATGAGCCAATTGTCCACCTCGCGTACGGGATTTTTTCCAACTGATATAGCAGCCTGGAATTCGGCTTGAATTTCATCACGCTTGCACTTAAGTTCTTGAGTTTCGCTCGTCAATTTCTCCATGTTGTGATTAAGGCGTTTGAGATAACTGATTTGTCGAGAAACAGGACCCCAGATGAAGAGAAATAGCTCACCAACCGGACTCAAGAAATCCATGCTAGCAAAGGTTGCAGGGAAAAGAAATCAAAGCACTATAAATAACAGAGCTCCGAAACAGAGTGATCGAAGAAAAAACTACTGCAAAAGAGATCAAAGTACTGTACATGACAGAGACCTCGGAAACAGGATGATAGAAGAGAAAACTACTGCGAAAGAAATTAAAGTACTGAACATAACGGAGACCTCGGAAACAGAGTGATAGAAGAGAAAACTACTGCAAAAGAAATCAAAGTACTGTGTGTAACAGAAAGGTCACATGAAAAGCTATGCTAACGAAGGCAAGAAGAATAGACGATTCTCACTGACATATGGGCCATTCTTTAGTGTGTAATTATTTATCATTTCCACAAATTTGGATCTGATGGGCTTTGGGATGACGATTGTGTGGTGAGGCGCTCACCACACTTTATCGTGCTGTGAAGACCATGTGGAGGCAGGGGCGGCTCAACATTTTGGGGGCCTTAGGCAAGTCATAAAAATGAGGTTTTTTAGTTTTAAAAATTAAAAAAATAATAATAAATTTAAAATTAAACCATAAATTTGCTTCTTGCCTTTTTAGATGCAAAATGAAGTTAGAATTTAATTTAGAAAAATGATATTAGAATTTAAATTTTTGAGAACTTAATTAGCAATAAAGTAGGTAGTTGTGGTCCTAGGTTTTAGGAGAAGAATTTATTGAGAATGATGCTATTATTTTCGAGAACCTTTATAAATTATAATACACAATACACATGAGTGTTCAGTTTTTTTTTCCAGATTAGAGGACATTTGAAGCATTACATCTCTTGCCTCAGATGGTATGGGCTGAAAAGGCTACTGGAGAAAACTCATCATAGTCGGTCCAAGTAAGGGCGACTTGAGGGCCTTCTCGGTTACGAGTTTTTTAGGCCCAATCAACAAATGGGTGATCCAAACCAGTTTTATGAAATTATTGAGGCCCAGACTGAGGTATGGCCAGGCCCATTTATGACCTGTCAACAGGGGCGGCTCAACATTTTTGGGGGCCTTAGCCAAGTCATAAAAATGAGGGTTTTTAGTTTAAAATTTAAAAAAAAAAAATTAATAAATTCAAAATTAAACCATAAATTTGCTTCTTGCCTTTTTAGATGCAAAATGAAGTTAGAATTTAATTTAGAAAAATGATATTAGAATTTAATTTTTTGAGAACTTAATTAGCAATAAAGTAGGTAGTTGTGGTCCTAGGTTTTAGGAGAAGAATTTATTGAGAATGATGCTATTATTTTCGAGAACCTTTATAAATTATAATACACAATACACATGAGTGTTCAGTTTTTTTTTTCCAGAGTAGAGGGCATTTGAAGCATTACATCTCTTGCCTCAGACGGTATGGGCTGAAAAGGCTACTGGAGAAAACTCATCACAATCGGTCCAAGTAAGGGCGACTTGAGGCCTTCTACAGTTCTGAGTTTTTAGGCCCAATCAACAAATGGGCTGATCCAAACCAGTTTTTATGAAATTATTGAGGCGGATCGAGGCATGGCGGGCCATTTATGACCTGTCAACAAGGGCTCTCAACATTTTTGGGGGCCTTAGCCAAGTCATAAAAATGAGGTTTTTTAGTTTAAAATTTTTTTAAAAAATTAATAAATTCAAAATTAAACCATAAATTTGCTTCTTGCCTTTTTAGATGCAAAATGAAGTTAGAAAAATGAAGTTAGAATTTAATTTAGAAAAATGATATTAAAATTTAATTTTTTGAGAACTTAATTAGCAATAAAGTAGGTAGTTGTGGTCCTAGGAATGATGCTATTATTTTGAAAAGAGACATAGAGTTAGACTCTTATTATTGATAGTGCTAGTTTCTAGAATTTGTTTTTTATTTTCAATTTCAAATTTATAAACTAATTTTTAGATGTTCCTATTTTGTAGGCCTTTCAATAAGTTTTATTTCAAAAAATTTAGGCTTTTTTCTTTTTCTTAATTTTAATTTTGTTATAATATAGGACTTTCATAATTAAGAAATTTTAATATAGGGCCTTCATAATTAGGGGGCCTTAGGCAATTGCCTCACCTGCCTACCCCTTTGAGCCGCCCCTGTGTGGAGACAGTGTGATGTGTGCACTGTCTATGTCGTGTATTGGTTTTGCAGCTTGTTTTAGAGATGAGGCCGAAATTGAAGTATATCTAAAGCCCAAGTGAATCACACCACATGCCACAAGGAAGAGCGTGAAATGTCACACCCCGAACTCGGAAACCGGGCTCACAAAATTCTCGATCGCCGAATCCGGCGCCGACAGCCTCCGTAGAACCCCATTCTCGGCTCCTAGCGCCCATACGCCCAGTTAGATCCCGGGGATGCTACAAGGAGGATTTCTAATAATCTGAGCACAACCACAAACATAACCCACGAACAATAACCACAAGAACACCATCACAAAATCCACTATGAACAAAAACTTTAAGTACAAGGCGTAAGAAAGGGAAATACAAGATAATGCTAATAAAAAACTCCAGAGGCTCGACTGCACGCTCCAATCGCTATGGCGAGACTACGGCTACGTCTGGCGTCATGCGCACGCATCAATCGTGCATAAACATATAGAAAGCTTAGAGGGTGGTGTAAGTGTGTGCGCAATATGAGCGTGCTCGAGAATGCGGGGTCGAGTAATGCGAATCGTGCCAATGAGTACATGAATGCGGTCAGGCCGTACCAAGGCTATGCGGTCAAGATATGAGTGCAATCGGCCATACCAACCATGCGATGCAAGATGCGGCTCAAGCATGCCAATCCTCATGTCAATCTGATTATCGATCCCCGGATAATCACTTGGGGTCTAGTACACTCTACGCCCGGCTTGCTTGCGTCCCTATCCGGACGCCTGGCTGGAAGAGCGAAAGAGACCTCACTATCCACACTGCCAATATCGGGCCGGGCTCGTCGATAGCGGACCGATTCCTCAAGGCTGGTCAAACTCGACCTAGAAATTGCCCCTCACTCGGGCGGGTAAGGTCACACCCCTTTCAACCGACCACGACACGGTGGGAGACGTGGCCTCTAGTATTCGGCCCTCATGCGCTCGTACATCCACTCGGTGCGGACGTTGGAGTCATCCTCTGGTACCATCGGGTTTAGGGATTTTCACCCGGGGACATCTATGGCGCCGTATGCTTTAGGACCAAACATTTCGGTATCGAATCCGGCCACCCACGATGTGTGCAGGAAGGCTATGGCCCAGGTGTCGCTTTAGCATACGATAACTACAATCACACAATGCAAGTGCATGAGTCACACTACCGGTCATGCAACAATCTGCGTAAACCATGCGCTCATGTAGGGCAACTCCGCCTTTATCGGGGAGCCCATAAACGGTTCGCCCAGAAGGCATATGCTATGATCGGTCACTCCTCATACAGTCATACATATGATGCGTATGATAATGAATCATGAATCTATACTAAACATGTATATAGGGATGGGCTCTGCGTATCACGAGAGATGGGCCTAGGCGGCTGCGAGTACAAGTATGGACCTATCGGTGGGCTGGGGAGAGTCGTAATGCGGACATTTAACCAACATTACTCGTACAATGTCGACGTCAAACCAACATTGTCCCCAGGCATAACCTATCATCAAACATCATTACACGTACTATGGAGGAATCTCTCATTGCAATGGACCTAAGGACATCCTGTTGGGCCTCGACCCATGGGCCTTACATTCATCAAATGGGCCGCATCATATGGGCCTTTTATAAATCAAGTGGGCCACATCAAAGGGGCCTTATGTACATTGCAATGGGCCATATCCCCACGGGCCTTTGAATACGTCACAATGGGCCTTGTGACATGGGCCTCAAATACATTGAATGGGCCCCCTCACATGGGCCTTATAAATATTAAGGTGGGCCTCAACAACACAGGGCCACAAATACGTCAAATGTGGGCCTCAACAAACGGGCCACAAATATCTCCAGATGGGCCTGATCACATGGGCCTTACATGTATCTGAGGTGGGCTACACCAAAATACAAGTGGTGATGATGATTTCCACCATTAAAATCCTTAGGGCCCACCATAACATTTATTTCTCGTATGATCTGTTCATAGGGTCACCAAGAACTTGGTGGCCCAAGGGTCTAATGGTGGACGTTCAATCGTCACTGTACATTGTGGTCCACATGATAAATAGATCTATCTTATTTTTTTTTTTGGCCCCAAGCCTTAATACAAGCTTGCCAAATGGTGGAATGTTTGGATGCAACACAAGTATCATGGTGGGGTCCACATGAGGGCCCACCATAATAATATAACATATAATTTATATATAATATATATATACAGTATCATATATGATATAATATATATATATATACACACACACACATACATATACACATGCACCCACATACACTCACACACACACGCATGCACCAACCCACACACCTGCACACTCACACACATGCACACACATGTGACAGGGGCCACCGTCCGTACGGACGGTGGGATAAACACAAACATCACGGCGGGCTTCCACCGTCCATTTGGACGGTGAAAATAAGACACATACTTCCTTGTGGGCTCCATATGGGGCCCATTGTAATTTTACCTTACCATCCAACCCGTTCATGAGGTCACACGGACACGGAAATGAAGGGGAAAAATAAATTTCAGATTGATCCAAAACTTGGTGGGCCCGGGAAGGTTCCATGGTGGAATTTAATCACCGCATTTCTTGTGGTGTGGGCTACTGAGCCATGGATCGGCTCGATTTTCGGAGGGACCCACCTTGGGGGTGGTCCACCTCATGGACGTGTGGATACAACATATACATCATAGTGGGGCCCACGGTGAGGCCCGTGGGGCGTTGGCGTCCGCCCGCTCGTCTCGACACGGCCGACGGCTTGTGATTCTTTTTTTTTTTTTGAAAACCTTAATTCTTGAGGTTTTTCATGTGTGGGGCCCTCTTCAGCCAAATCCACCCCATCCACAGTTTCCATGGCCCAAGGCAGTTCATCAAGACCAATATTGGACATTTTTCGGCATGTAGAAAGATTAAGGTGAGTTTCAACGGTGAAAATCACTATTTCCGAAGGTATGGTCCGTCCGAGAGTCGGATTGACCTCATTTTTCAAAACGCCTAAAATAATACGGGAAAAAGGATGGACGAGTGGATTGAAGACATACATCAAGATGGGGCCTACACACGTGGTCCACCCAAAAAGCTTGTAAACCAATCTAAAATTTGTGCTTCCTTTCCGGACGTCCGAGAGCTTTCTTTCTTTCCTTTTTTTTTTTTTTTTTTTTTGGTCATGGCATACAAATAACGTTAAGGTGGGCCACCTTAGGTGGGCCACCACATGGATGGATGGTGTGGGTGCAACACATATGTAAATGGGCCCACCTATAAATGGCTTACATAAAAAAATCATGCCTCATGGTGGGGTCCATCCGGGTAGGCCACACAATCAAAACACCACAAGAAAAGAAAAAAGAGAGAGAGAGAGAGAGAGAAATGGGACACGCATGATGGAGGGCTCCGCCATTATGAGCCCTCCCTTACAAGCATCCAATCATATATCAATGGGTCCTATTGCATATGGACCCTCCAAATCAAATATCAACGGTGGAGATCCCTCTCCACCCAAAATGAACAGTCTCTATGACCTCTATTCAAGCTAGGAAAGTAAACATCATGATGGGGTCCATGGAGAATGGCCCCATCATGGAATGATATTGATAATCAAGATGGGCCATCGGCCACATCTTAGGATCCAAAGTAAGATCCACACCATTGATCGGTGGGCCTCACTTGGCCCATCATAAAAATATGAAAACTAGCCTATAAGAGCACCCACCGGTTGATCTCTTCGGTCCGTTGGAATGCCACCCTCCTTGTGCTCCTCTTTGATGGTGGAGATGAGAAATGGATGGCTAGGATGATGGGTTTTGGAATGGGAAAGGTGGGCCACACAAACTCTCTTTTCTCACTTGGAAGCCATGGACGTGTGGGCTATCTCCTTGCTTGGAAATGGTGTGAGAAAAGAGGGAGAGAGAGAGAGTTGTAAGGAGAGAGGGATGGGAGATGTGAGGTGAGTGATGTGAGGTGATGGATGTGGTACTTGACTAGGTATGGGTGTGTAAGAGAGAGGGTAAGAAAGAGTTGACTTTGGAGAGAGAAGGCATGGGTTGCTTGTACTTGACATTGAAGTGATTGATTGATTGATGTGATTGATTGATTGATGGGATTGATTTGACATTGTGTAGAGATTCTCTCGGGATTGAGAAAGCGCGGCGTTTCTTCAAATAAACGCCGGCTCACATCTTTCTGGTCAGGGTATCGGATCGGTGCGTGAGTCGCGGCGTTGGAACCGCGGCGGCAGTGCGGTCGCAATGATATAGGTCTCGGATTAAACCGACTCGAATCTAAAGGATACGACTTACGATCGATCGCAACGTCGATTATCAGTCGTGGATTGCCGGACTTCGACGGAAATGATCGCAGGATTCATCGGAACAGTACGAACTAGGATACGGGTCTTACATGAAATAATTAGAAGAAGATCACAGTCTTACTCAAATGTGCAAAACCTTGAATTTGCGTGGGTATTTTCTTAAATTCACGAGGATCAAAAAAAGGAAGAAGAAAATAATGTCTATTAACTCTCAATCACTCTGGGGCTGGAGCCTTGGCACATATGATCATTCGCCAAAGATATTTCTGGCCAACAATTCAAGCCGACTCTAGACACTTTACTCGGAAGTGTGACAAGTGTCAAAGATTTGCAACTGTCCCCAGATAGTCGGCGAAAGAACTGACCCCTATGAGTGGACCTGGGCCATTCGCTCAATGGGGCATCGATATCATCGGCCCGCCACCCTAGCGAAAAGGGACAGACCAAGTACGCGATCGTAGCAGTGGAAAGCCTGTTGCCAAGATTACCGAACAGAAGGTAACGGACTTCATCTGGAAGAATATTATCTATCGATTCGACATCCTGCAGACCATTTTCTCAGGCAACGGGAAGTAGTTCAATAATGATAAGTTCAAGAGCATGTATCAAAGGCTCGACATTAGGAATGCCTACTCTTCACATCGACATCCTTAGTCAAACGGCCAAGTAGAGGCAATAAATAAGATCATAAAGGGTCATCTCAAGACGAAGTTGGAAAAGGCGAAAGGCGCGTGGACCGACGAGCTCCCATTCGTGTTCTAGGCATACAAGACTACAGCTCGGACGACAACAGGAGAAATGCCATTCCCCCTTTCCTATGAGGCTGAAGCAATCATCCAGTCAAGATAGGACTCCCCACTGCCCGAGTGCAATCATATCAGGACAGGCAGAACGCCGACCAAATGGCAATGAGCCTTGAATTGATCGAAGAATTGAGAGATACTGTCAAGCTACGAATTGCAGCTCGACACCAACAGGTCACCCGCTTCTACAACTCCAGGACCAAAACAAGGTGTTTCCGACCGGGAGACCTAATCCTGCGTCGTGTATTCCAAAACACGTCGAAACCAGGAGGAGGATCCTTAGGACCTAATTCAGAAGGTCCTTACCGGGTTGTTAGCTCGCTAAAACCCGGTTCTTATCGACTCGAGAGCTTAAAAGGGCATCCCTTACCAGACCCATGGAATGTCGAGCATCTGAGAATTTATTACTCTTGAAGGGAGCAATGTAAGGGTCAGTCCATCTTGCCAGAAATTTACAATTTTAATAAAAGATGCATTTTCCTACAAGTTGTCCCAGTTCTTTTCTACTCAATCTACATGGGACCTCCATAAGGGATAAGGCCCTATGAATGAGCCACCATTCGATAAAAAAGGTCAACTTATTATCTGAGAATGCTACGAAGGACCATCTCTCATGTGCAGAGATGGGACCCTTCGGCGAGCAGACTCTTATAAAAAAGATCGGCCCGTCATTCGACGAATTATACTAAACACAATCTACATAATTTACAATCATAAACCAATAATCATCATTCAACAGTCAACAGCATTCAAAGAATTATCATCCAAAAATATCCAAAATAACGCCGGGGCGTTATAATATCCACTAAACTTAACCAGGAAATATAAAGATAAAGACTAATTAGCTAGAGGAAGATCAGCACCAAGAGGCTGGGCGGCAGGAGGAGTCTCAGAGTCAGGAGCACGGCTGGAGGGAGCGCCTTCTGCTGATTTCTCCCCTGCATTGTCGACGACTAGGGCATCAAGGCTGAGGTCGGGATATAGTTCTCGGACGTCGTCTATGTATGCATTATAGCCACAGTAATAGAACTTGTTGGTCTCCACAGCCCTTTCTGCTGAAAACTTGTATTCTTCAATGGCGGCAATGATCATTGAAGCAACTGAGGCCTCAAACTCAGCACGCTGGGCTACTTTAACTTTCTCGACCTCGATCTTTAGCTCCGCAGCAACATCTATCTTGGCTTGTCCTAACTCAGCTGTCAATCAAGCGTTATCATCCTCCACCGAGCCAAGATAGGTCTTGATCTTCACGAGCTAGGACTCAGAAGCATCACAATGGACCTGGAGCTCGTTGATGTCCCCTTCGTATAGAAGCTCCCTTACTTTCTCCTCCTCCAGCAATCCACGTAGCTCCTCCCGCTCCTGCCGAAGTGCTTTGACCTCGCCTCGGAGAGTTTCAATCTCCTCATCCTTCATGGTCACTTCACATAGTCTCTCCCAAGTCGATAAAAGCATAGGTAACAACTGAGCCAAGGAAACAATTAGGACCAATTCAGAACCATATAAGAGAAAAATCGCGCATGAAAGTTATCTTGTAGTAGATAGAGGCAAGATCATTGGTGAAAGACTCATGCCGGTGAGTGAGAAGTTTGACGATCTCCTCCTCAAGGGCCTGTTTGGCCGCCCAGTTAACTAAGTTGGACATGTGGTGGCCCGGTGGTAGTCTTCCAGATTCGGGGAGAGGGGCAGATCCTGCCGCCTCACTAACACCACTGGCCGCCGAGACCTAAGCTTCGGCCATGGCAGTGCCTCCATCCCCTGGCGGGGAGTGCATGTCTACGGCAGTCAAATCAGCCCATTCCTGTTCGAAAGAAGAGGGGATTGCAATCGCTGCCTCTTCAATTCTCTCTCCTCCCGCCATGGGAGGACGTCTGAAGGTAGTAGGAGCATCTCGGGGGCTTGAGAGGAGACAACAACAGGTCGAACTGTCGAGGTAGAAGCGACCCCAGCCCCAGAGACGGCTGCAGTCCCAACCTCCGAAACGGCGTCAGGGGCTGCAGCGAGAGAGACCTCGGCTTAAGAAGTCTCATTTCTCTTCCGAGCAGTAATTTTTACTCAGGGGGGTTCAGAGAGCAGCATCTCCTGGAGAGGTGGGGGTTTTCTTTTCCTAGTTTCAGAAGCTTCGGCCATACCTACACAAACAATAGAACTTGAGAAAACCTCTATGACCCAAGAGTTTCAATATAATGGAAAGATACTGACTTAAAGTGAAAGAGAGGGGCTTGAGCTTGTAAAGCCTGGACTGATGAAGATTATTCATAATGATATGCAGTGTCAGACGCGTTGCTCTTCCTTGAGCAACCTCGCTTTGGCCACTTGAGCCTTGAGAAGAGAAGAGAGTTGGGGGGCTCCCTTCGAGTATTCTACAAAGAAGAACAAAAATCAGTCAGAATGGAACAAGTCGGAGAACCAAGGAATTAACTGGCACCTCTCGAAATCTGACCTGAGGTGAAGAATCTGGTGGGTACTTGGACCCGCAGATTTTCAAGTTCAGCCGTACGCGCTTCCCATTCTCCCGAAGCCCAGAACCACTTGTTCTTCCAATCTTTGTTGGAAGAAGGAAGTTTGAGAACGAAGCTTGAACCTTGATGGACCCTGGCAACGAAGTTGTGTTGAGGATCAAATATTGCATATCAGACCCTATTTATTGCCTGAATTTACGAACATAGTACTGATTAACGGTTTGATTTAATCGTGTTTTCGATGCAGGATGTATTTAGGAGCTTAAACTGAAATCTGGTACTAAAAGTGTGGATTTGACGCTCAGAATTCACCAAAGCTTGGGAAGGACTCCAGGGGACCAAGATCGACAAATTTACACACCAGAGATCCGAGAAAATCGAGAAACTGAAGCACAGAATGCAAGATCACAGGTTTCCCACCATCCATTTGTCCCAAAATTTCGTACACGGCCTGAAGAACATAAATTAACCGTACATGTAGAATTGCGGCCGTTGGATCCTGGTGGAAGTGGCCTAATCGATAGATTGTCCCTCAGAATCATGATTCTGGGCCCACTTCTTTGTCCGGATATGCTTCAAAGTTGGGCTCGACCCCTTTCATCAGCTGAGGAAATAGACGGACGGAGCGGATTTCTTAGAACTAGTGCATGTGGACCCCATCTGAGATGGGCGTGCATAGTGTCCAAGAGCACTCGCACTGCACCAAAACACACAAAATCGGTCGGCGAAGGCGACCAATTTTTTTTTTTTTTTTTTAAAAACGGAATTCCCGTTTTCGCCACAGCGTCCGCAAACAGAGCTTGCGGGTGGATGTTTGTGGGCCACCACCGCGCATCAAAACTATGATCCGGACCGTCCATTAGCTCCACGTGGTCCATATTACGACTGTCAAGGTGGCGGAATCTCGGAAGACCGTGGAGATCATCTTTTCGTCCGTTCGGAAGCAGATGGACGGTGAATGAAAAACTCTGTGGGCCGCACCAATGTTTCTCCAAAAATTTGCTTTCCTGGACGGTTTTTCGTCCTGAGATCAACGGACGGAATGGATTTCTTATCCAACGTCGTCCTGGGGCCCACCATTTATCGCAGCAGCAACCGTAAGGCTCTGTTCACAACAGAGTCCGCGGGCGGAACAAGTGGGCCACCACGGATGGTCGATCAGATTATCCAATCCGTCCATTATGCTCCTCGTCCAAAAATGCCCCAGATGACGTGAATTTTTGGGAAATAAAGCAATGAAAGTGGAGGGTTCACAGCTGTTTTCTTAGCTGCGTAAACGCAGATCTGTGATGAGGCTTCGTCTCTTTGCAAGCGCCGCTCTCTGCATTGCTGTTCTTTGCGTAAGAAGCTTTGAGGAGTTTCCACAATGACTCAGCTGACCACAAAGACAGCCCCCTAGTGCTATATAAAGGAGGAGAAGAGAGAGAGAGGGCGGGGAGGCGACAAAGGAAGACGTGGAGCAAAGAACTTGCAGTGGAGGTTTCTCAGGAGAGTTTTTTTTCTCTTTTCTTTTTCTTTGTTTTTATTTCTTTCTTTATTTTTGAGAGTTCCAGCCTATTTATGTCAGGCTAAACCTCTTAGCTAGGGCTAAGAGGTGAAGCTTGATAGCGTGATGGGAGAGTCTATGCTTGTGCCTTTTGTTTAAACCGAATGGATTTTTGATTTAATTTTATTAAGGGAATGTTTTCGGTCTTTAATGGTCTGTTGTGACCGAAATTACAATGGATGCAATGGCTTTGAACATGTTCTTTTTCTCTTATGTTTATGACGTCGGGAAGCCCTTTGTTCACCATCGTCTCCACGAGCATGGTTGGATGTCGGTACCCTTCCTAACCTTCATACATTGATTGGTTGGTAATTAGTTTAATTACATTTATTTGCTATGTCTCCAGGCATGGTTTGATGATGGAATCCATCCTAATTCATATACCTCTCATCTCTTGAAATCTATATCAATGGCGATTCGATTAATTTTCCCGATTTATAATACGACATAAGATCTCCCGATCTCTACAAGTGGATCCTCTGAATCCCTAGTTTCCCTTTTCCAATTCTTCTTAAGTTTTAGATTAATTATTTCACCATTATTCCTCAAATCAAAATTGGTTTAGATTTCATCTTAGCCTAGTTCTAGATCGGTTATTTTTAGAAAGCGTACGGAGTTTCAGTCCCTGTGGATTCGACCTCGGTCTTACCGAGATTATTACTACATCACAACCCTATACTTGGGGAGTGAACAAGTTTTTGGCGCCGTTGCCGGGGACTGACGGCTACGATTTTTTAAAATTAATTGGATTTAGAGTTAGTTTAAGATTAGGATTTTACTAATTTTTAATTTTTAATTTTGTTTTCTAATCTTCATAGAACTAACATATTTCTTATTCTGTAGGTTTTTAAGATAGAACTTCTAATTTGGTAAACTCTTTCTAATTTGCTAGATTTTTTTATTCTTAGATTTGATTTGCTTTAGAAATTTCTTCTATTTTAAAACTAACTTATTTTATTTTGTTTTGCAGGTCTTTAACTTAGGGACTTCAAGTTGGTAATCTCCTTCCAACTTTCTCTTTCTTCCTAGATTTTCATTTTCTTTCTTAGGATTAGATTCAGAATTAGGATTTTACTATGCAAGAGTTGGAACGTATATATGCTGAGATAGCTAAGGAATCTTGGGAAAAATTTTTGATGTATGATGATAATAATGGAAAACAGTCTATGCCCCAAATATTTTCTGAAAATTACTTCAACCAATTGAAACATGATGCTCCACCGATTAAGAAGTCCTTCTGATTATCTACTGGGAAAATAATTGCATTCCACGAGTTAAGAAAACGATGCGTGATTATTGGAATGATAACGCGTATCAACTCCCGACCGATGACCCGTATGACTATAACCCGGTGGAACCATCAAAGCGGGAAGATGAACCAACAACATGTAATGATTATTCTCTTGGATCCCATACCTTTGAGATCCAACCGAAAGCGATCCAAGAGGATTCATGTTTTAATCTAGAACAATTCAACCAACATGTTGCGGAAGCGATGAAAGTAATGGAAGCACCTTGACCATCGCGCCTTGAAAGGATAGAAGAAGCTCGTGCATCCCAACTACAATCCAATCTAGAAATACAATGCCGGAAAGTGATCCTCACTCGCTTTTGACGAAATCTGAATTTGGAATGAGGAGTTGGATTCCATTAACGAGCACGTGGTTCAATTTCCCAATGAGCCGACTCTCGATGACTGTTCAAAAGAATGGTGGAGATACATGGGTGTCTTTCAAATACGGTGATGATGACACACCTCCTTACTTGACACACATGAATTCAATGATGAGGTAGAGGTTAGTTCATTCGAACCTCAACCGAATTTAGGAATAGATTGTGAGGAAAGCGATCCCATCTCAAGTGTGTCTTGCCTTTGAATTGGAAGGCGAGAAGTATTGGAATGAGATTCATGAGAGCACAACCCAAATTCCCCAATCAATCTCAAGTATGGTCCGGTCAATGCTCAAGAAGCACACGAAGTGATCGGTCATACTGAGCTACTCCACTCACCTAACATATCTGATTTAAAAGTGGAAGATGAGCTCATTAAAACCGACCCTTCCAACTTCTGTGAGACATGTTTGGACCACTCTCTTGAATTGAATGATAATGTGATTCGGGAGAAGGACGAGTACTTTCGTTACGACTCTAGAATTTGAAACCACTCAATTAAGACCACCATCTGAGCTGTACACATCTGACAGTTCAACGCCTCGATTGAGTAGTTTCAATGAACAAAGTGATCCCATCGATGCTTCCCCTATTGATCTTCAATATGTTTGTGCGGGTGAGTGGAGCAAGAGAACATATCTTCATATACTTTTAAGGCGAGGAGTCCTTGAGCATCTCATTACTGATTTCCATGAGGAAAATAAGTCACTCTCGGTGAAATTTCCGACTCTTTTGATAATTGTTTGGCACACTTTTCAAAGTCAAACGATTCCATGTCAAAAGACAAAGTGGATGCCTTGCAAGACAACATCTCGGTAGTTATCACTGACCGAGAGAACCCTTATCTTGAAGCCCCTTCTTTCCCGATCTAACCGTCTACCATTAAAGGAGGAGGAGCTGAAAATTGAACCGAAGATTGACACTTCGAAATGTGTTGAGGCTACATCACTTTTTGCGAAGTTTTCTAAACTTTATCTACTTGTAGTCTCGATTCACCATGGGATACTAATGTTGAAACTTCTTCTGTCACAGTGAATCGTACATACTCTGTTACCTCAAGCAATGCAATGGAAAATTTCTTATAAGGTACATAAGTCTCTCTGGAAAGTCATGCTCCAGGGCACCCAAGCCTTTTGCAAAAAAGGGCTTTTGGATGATCTTGTTGAGGAACTTACTGAGGAACTTATCAAGATACTGGCCAGAAGATGAACCTTGCAGCATGAGTAGATAGTTCAATGTTTGTGGGTAACATTACTGCAAACCCTCACGAGACTACAACTCGTCCACTAGGGGCAACCTAGGGGTTTAAAGGCTTGTTGCATGCGCTAAATGCAATCGAGAGCACCTGCGAAAGTGGTATAGGTAGGATTTTATTTTATTTTTGTTATTTTTGTTCTGCTTTCTCTCTCGTGCTGACTGAATTCCATGCTGCGATCTCTTGGAAAGTCTCTTACGATTCATCATCCAGGTACTATCTTCCCATTACTTCACATTTACTTTTGTTGTCCCATGTGCATTCCATGCTCATATCTTTTACATTGAGGACAATGTAGATTTTAGGTTGGTGGTAGGAGATTAGGTTACCTAATCAGTGTTTTCTTCGTCTTGAGCAAAAATTGTGAAAATTTTTAAATTTTTTCTGGAAATTCTTGTGCATTTGAAGTGATTTTGACGACTATCCTGGATTTAGAATTTCAAGATACGTTATGTTGGTGATGATTTACTACTCTTGGATTCAGTTGCTCGGTAGATTTCACAGTTAAGTTTGAATTGTTAATCCATGATTAGAAGTTGTGAACATTGATTGAGTTATGATTTCACATACCACATCTCACTTACACATTGAGATTTCAGTTTGATATTGAATGATTAACTTGGTAATCACTGAGCATGAAAGAAACCAGCCTAAAAGATTTGGCCATCAGGGTATAAAAAGAGAATTACACCATGGGTTTGCTCCCTATAGGTGTGGATTTGATTTTCTATGATTAACAGTTAGACAGAGCTAGGCGACTATTTTCACCATAGGTTTGCTCCCTATAAGTGAAAATTTGATTCCCATCTTGACAAAAAAAAAAAAAAAAAAAAAAGAGAAAAACTAGAAATTGAAAGAATGATCTATGAGGTAAAGTACTGGTTTAGGTGATGGTTGTTATGAATTTTCTGATTGATTACTAATGATATCATGAAATCGACAATTTGATCTCTTAATGATGATAGGCTGAGATTTCACTATACACCCATGGAACTCAATGTTAAAATTATTCTAGTTTATGGATTAATATTTGAACTTGATTATGAAATTCACCGTGCATGAGAGGCCAGGAGAAATTAATAATCAACATTCATGAATCTTAAGATTTCTCATATCTGGATTGTTTTTCAAAATATCACTCGGCTTCACACGAATTATCTCGTAATTCTCAACTTAATTTTTGCATACTTTGCTCGGGACTAGCAAAATGCTGGTTGGGGGTTGTGTTGAGGATCAAATATTGCATATCAGACCCTATTTATTGCCTGAATTTACGAACATAGTACTGATTAACGGTTTGATTTAATCGTGTTTTCGATGCAGGATGTATTTAGGAGCTTAAACTGAAATCTGGTACTAAAAGTGTGGATTTGACGCTCAGAATTCACCAAAGCTTGGGAAGGACTCCAGGAGACCAAGATCGACAAATTTACACACCAGAGATCCGAGAAAATCGAGAAACTGAAGCACAGAATGCAAGATCACAGGTTTCCCACCATCCATTTGTCCCAAAATTTCGTACACGGCCTGAAGAACATAAATTAACCGTACATGTAGAATTGCGGCCGTTGGATCCTGGTGGAAGTGGCCTAATCGATAGATTGTCCCTCAGAATCATGATTCTGGGCCCACTTGCTGTCCGGATATGCTTCAAAGTTGGGCTCGACCCCTTTCATCAGCTGAGGAAATAGACGGACGGAGCGGATTTCTTAGAACTAGTGCATGTGGACCCCATCTGAGATGGGCGTGCATAGTGTCCAGGAGCACTCGCACTGCACCAAAACACACAAAATCGGTCAGCAGGCGCTGACCGATTTTTTTTATTTAAAAACGGAATTCCCGTTTTCGCCACAGCGTCCGCAAACAGAGCTTGCGGGTGGATGTTTGTGGGCCACCACCGCGCATCAAAACTATGATCCGGACCGTCCATTAGCTCCACGTGGTCCATATTACGACTGTCAAGGTGGCGGAATCTCGGAAGACCGTGGAGATCATCTTTTCGTCCGTTCGGAAGCAGATGGACGGTGAATGAAAAACTCTGTGGGCCGCACCAATGTTTCTCCAAAAATTTGCTTTCCTGGACGGTTTTTCGTCCTGAGATCAACGGACAGAATGGATTTCTTATCCAACGTCGTCACGGGCCCACCATTTATCGCAAAGCTGACAACCGTAAGGCTCGTTTCGCATGAATGAGTCCGCGGAACAAGTGGGCCACCACGGATGGTCGATCGATTATCCAATCCGGCCCATTATGCTCCTCGTCCAAAAACGCCCCAGATGACGTGAATTTTTGAGAAATAAAGCAATGAAAGTGGAGGGTTCACAACAAGTTTTCTTAGTCACAGCGTAAAATGTACTATCATGCAGATCTGTCTCTCTTTGCCACGCACGCTCTGCATTGCCTTTGCGTAAGAAGCTTTGAGGAGTTTCCACAATGACTCCAAGCGACCACAAGCCACCGCCCTAGTGCCTATATAAAGGAGGAGAAGAGAGAGAGAAGGGGCGGGGGAGGCGTTGGAGCAAGAACGGCTGGTGGGAGGTTTCTCAAGGAGAGTTTTTTTTTCTTTTCTTTTTCTTTGTTTTTATTTCTTTCTTTATTTTTGAGAGTTCCAAATATTTATGTCAATGTCAGTAAACCTCTTAGCTAGGGCTAAGAGGTGAAGCTTGTAGCGTGATGGGAGAGTCTATGCTTGTGCCTTTTGTTTAAACTGAATGGATTTTTGATTTAATTTTATTAAGGGAATGTTTTCAGTCTTTAATGGTCTGTTGTGACTGAAATTACAATGGGTCTGCAATGGCTTTGAACATGTTCTTTTTCTCTTATGTTTATGACGTCAGGAAGCCCTGTTGTTCACCATCGTCTCCTGAGCATGGTTGGATGTCGGTACCCTTCCTAACCTTCATACATTGATTGGTTGGTAATTAGTTTAATTCTGTTATTTGCTATGTCTCCTGGGCATGGTTTGATGATGGAATCCATCCTAATTCATATACCTCTCATCTCTTGAAATCTATATCAATGGCAGTTCAGTTAATTTTCCTGATTTATAATACAGGCATAAGATCTCCCTGATCTCTACAAGTGGATCCTCTGAATCCCTAGTTTCCCTTTTCCTGAATTCTTCTTAAGTTTTAGATTAATTATTTCACCATTATTCCTCAAATCAAAATTGGTTTAGATTTCATCTTAGCCTAGTTCTAGATCTGGTTATTTTTAGAAAGCGTACAGGTTTCAGTCCCTGTGGATTCGACCTCGGTCTTACCGAGATTATTACTACATCACAACCCTATACTTGGGGAGTGAACAAGTAGTACCAACACGGCTCGTTTGAGAACGAAGCTTAAACCTTAATGGACCCTGGCAACGAAGTAGTACCAACACGGCTCGTTATGATCATATTTGGTCTGGTAAAGGGACAGAAACTCATCGGGCGTCAGCTCCTGGTTCTTGGCTTGGTGTCATATCATATACAACGCCATCAAAATTCTTCAAGCATTAGGAACAAGTTGGCTCGGGGATAGCTTTAAGCGCGCTACCATGGCGCGCAAGAAGGGATGCAGTGGAAGCTGAAGTCCGCATTGTAGAGCATAAACAAAGATGGCGACGTCACCCTCAGCAGGATCACTAGGGGCATCATGGGGGGCAAGTGCTTGTATATGTACAGAGTCAGGGATCTGAAACTCCTCACAAATCCAAATTATCTAAGACTCGATGAACACTGAGCCCTTAGGGACGAGCTCCACAGGTCGACCACCTGATGGCCCTGTGATAGCCCTTCCCATCGGGTCTCAGGATATTCTTTTTATGCCCTTGAGGCGAGCACTGGCTTTAAGGCCTTTACCCTTTTTAGGGCGAGGATGGAGGGGTATCGCCTCCAAAGGACCCTCCGAGGCCTCAAGCCTAGAGTCCAAGCTCTCCGACCCAAATTCGCCTTCGTACGCGCATCCTTCCTAAATCTTACTCAATCTGTTCAACATCGTAGAATGAAAGGAAAAAAGAAAAGACTGAAAGAAGGCCGGAAGGAGGAAAAACTCACTGAAAATTGCCTGCTCCAGGGAACTTCTACAATAAGCGCCTTCCGAAAAGTTCAAGGGCAAAGTTGCTCTGAGGAAAGGGAGAATAGTTTATATAGCCTAAGGTTACCATCTGTAATCACGACACATAGTTATCTTTGAAGCCGAATCACCTTAAGCCGAGCTGGCGAGATACGTGGCAACAGACCATTAGCCAAGAAACATCGAACCACGTGCTGTTGACATCAAGTAGCTGTAACGTCTCCACTCCGTCCTTTGGAGTCAACGCTGCAACCCCATAGCTACCCTGACGATTCAAATCCACAACCGCCACCACGTGCTCAGCAGCTATGGGCTCACAGCTGAAGAGCCGCAGCGACACACCATCTTAATAATGGGGAATCATAATTGCGACTGTACGCTTTAATTGAGTCGACTCTTCGTAACATAGGGTGCGGCAGATCATTTCCCCATGTATTTACTTCCTGAGTCTGAGTTCGTACTCAGAGAGTAGGGGGCTTCTATTATGGAAAAATCTAGAGTATGTCCCGAGTTGGCTTATAGTGCTCTCCGAGTAGTGAGGTCCGATGAGGTGATGCTAAGCTCAACTTAACCTCATCCGCTTGAAGTAAGGTCGGACTCAATCCCGAAGCGCAACGCCGATGTCACTCACCAAGTCAAGCAGAAAGAGTATGGGTGCAAGAGTTGACAAGTCAATCTATATGGAGATGTGACCTCCGAATCATCCTCAACAACACACAATCTCAGAATAACCGCATAACTGCCAATATCTGCACGTTCGTCATTCGTGGCCAGAGGCTAAGATTGTGTCGAGAATGACGGGCACATCCACTCCGATTGAAAGGTATAAATAGCTATCAAATACGCAAGAACAAGTATGCAATATCCGATACCCTGAGCCCACGCTACTCTACTTAGACCCAGATTCCTAGCCTGACTTTGGCATCGAAGGGTCCCCTACTCTAGCCAGGGTCTCCTTTGTCCTTGTCTTGTGCAAGCTAACAAGGCTCGGTTTGAGTGCTCAGAGTCGGCGAGGGTGAACTAGATTTTAGCATCAACAAGTAGCATTTGGCATCCAGAGCTAAGTTAGCCTCAATAATGGTTCATAATGCCGACCTATTCTAGATCCCTTGGATCTAAAAAAAAAAAAAAAAAAAACTTCCAAAATCCAAAAACATCAAATATTCCAGCTTTACAAAACATAAAATCTCTCAAAACCTACATGCAATAATGTGCCTTGTTTATCTATGGAGCCGCATGAGTTCAAAGTCGACACATATGATTTCGACATTGAGTTAGACTTCGAACTTATGGGTATGGATGAAGCACAAGATGGAGAAGATGACACGACTTCTGACCTAGAGGATCTCCTCAAAAAGTTTGAAACCAAGGCTAATGTTGTGGCAGACGACTTCGAGATTGTGAATGTGGGAACTCCTGAAGTTCATTGGGAAGTGCACATAATGAAATCCCTGTCTCCAAAGTACAAGCAAAAAAAGGTAGACTTCCTAGCTCCAAGGCTGTCCAATTTCACAATGCGGTATACAGTCTAACCCAGAAGAAGCACGGCAAAAGACTCTTTACTCTTTACCGGACCTTTTTACAACACATATATGCAGAAGAGATTGAACCTTCAGTTTCTACCAATACAAACCCTTTTTCTTATCTTTGGAAAGAGAATAAACTACAGATTCAAACATCTTGCATCTCCATTAAACTGGAGCCAACAAGCGCCTTTGACCATATATTGTACACGATCAAGATTGGTCCACCATTTCACCAACTTGTCTGTGCCTTAGTGGGCTTGAGTATTCAATCCCCCTCTCAGATGATGACTCACAAGAAGACAAGGATGATGAGTCTGGCACTGAGGTGGCCACCGGAGTGTGTATTTGCATCTGGCTCCTGAAACTCTGTGAAGCAAGAGATGGGATGGGCCTCGGATTTGCTGTAACCCTCTTGCAAATTGCTTTAATCACCAGTAGGGTGCGAATATCGCCTTGAAGATAGCGACATCGTAACACACCTTAAGCCTATCTTTAAGTGATTCATTTTTTATTTTTCACCTTCAATCATAACATTTGTCATAATAGCATGTCTACTCACTTTCTACATTACTTCATGGAGGACCACTCTCCCCATTTTCTTCATCATGGACATTCACTTCCTGAATTTAAACCGTGGATATAGACATCCCTGTCGTATTAGCATGCCTGGTCACTTTCTACATTACTTCATGGAGGACCACTCTCCCCATTTTCTTCATGAAGGTGGATAAGATCTCGTGTTAGCTTGTCCTATTTACAAATGATGAGGACACATTTAGCACATACGAGGAATTGAATGATAACCACCAGTAGTTTAAAATAAACAATGCCTATGTTGTATTTTTATAATAAAAATAAAATATTTATTTTTAGAAAGTAAATAAATAATTATATATGGAAACTTCCTTTAAAAATATTCAATGTGGTGTGGACTGTAAAGTTACTTAAGTGCAATTTGCATTTGGTATCATCACGAGAAGCCTAAAGATTCTGATTCTTTTTAGCAGTTGGTTTGGACTCATCTCAACCATAATGAACTTAGGGAGTAAGCAACAGTTTAGTTGGTGATTTAATTCATTAACGCCTAAGGTTCTAGTTATAGTATTGATTGAGTGTGCCTGACATATAATTGTACTTATAATGATAACAATATTGATTATAATTTATGTGGCAGTTGCATATATTATTATGTGCCGATAATTTTTTGTTATCTTGCTTAATTATCTTTGTCAAAAAAAAGATTAAAATAACTGCCATAAGTAAAGGATCATGTACATTCATAGCAAAATAACTCTTATGTATGAATGGGTATATGGATGTTTTGAAGTGACATTTTTCTATATCTTGGAAGGACACCATCTCCCGTCAAGTACTATATATTGTAGACATTATAATATAGAGAGTTAATAAATCATTCTCAAATCAAGCCATTTATAATCCAGTGATCTTATCTCTACCTTATGCAATTTTATTTTTCTTCAAAAACGTTTATATGAGACATATTAGTGTCTATACTCGAACATTTGTTCAACAATATTTGTAAGTCTAAATTTTCATGTTGAATTTTTTTCATTTGATATTTTAATCTCAAACTTTTTAATTTTCACCATTGTATATTGTACTAACAATAATAATAAATTGATTTTGCCCATAGGCGTATGTGTAGAGAAGTCTTGAAAAGTACAGCAATCTAAGAAGGTTGGAGGCATCCCCACATATGCCCACCTAGAGAAGTATTTAAAAAAAAAATGCTTTTCCTTTGCAGCCAAACCCCATTTAATTGAAATAAGACCATTGATGATGGCTAGAATCTTATATTAGTTTTGTACCATTTAGAAAAAGTTGGTTATTCTTCAAGTGAATACATGGCAAGGATGTACCTAATCACTGCCCCAAATAAGGATTCAACATTACCAATGGAGAAGATAATATTAATTATTTACTTTTTTTCCCCTTGGAATTTGGACTCCTAAGCTTTTTACTTTTAATTTCTTATTGGATAGTTGTTTATTTGGATAGGTTAAGATTTCTTGATCAATGAGATTTCAAACATATGATCCTATAATTTGTATCATTGATGTAGGACGTTGCAATGATACATTCTTAGCATGGTTAGGCCAAAAGAAGACCAAATGAAAGTGGAAATAGCCCATTAGTTCGAGGCCCAATCCTATGTAGGGCATGATGTAATTGGGCTTAGGCAGGTCCGATTCGAAGAAATTCAATTCGGATGGAGAGAGATTGTTATTTGAAGTGTGAATTGTAAATCAGCCATAACTATTTTATTCAGGCATCATTAGGGACGTATGACCTATCAATCTTCACTGTAATGGACCATAAGGGTTCAATCAACTCACAAAGTGGGTCGTGTCTATTCATTTCACAAGAAAATATTGTGCTTCTAGTTTAAAAACAAAATTTTAAGAAAAAAATTATTACTTTTAATAATTTTGATTTTTGTCATATTTCTTAATTTTAGAGTTTTAAATTTTCATTTGTTTAGAAATTACTTGTAATCATTACAGGACTCTTCTAATAATGTTTATTTAGACATTTTATTTTTGAAAATTAGACTTTAGAAGAATTTTACTAGAATTATGACTTCTATTAAGATACGAATTTTGCCATTTTTGATCATTTTGAAATATGATTTTAATTTTTCTTTATTAGCAATGTAATTGAGAAATAAAATAAATTACATATTTATTGATTAATAAAAAAATTCAAAATTTTTATTTTTTTTCTTGTGAATTCCAGGTTTTGCACGCTCAAGGTAAATGGTGATCTTCTTCGTCACACCCTTCCCATGGTTAATTATATGGATAGTTGTAAATCATGGTCATATGAGGAAGATAACTACCATCCTTTTTTAAATGGTGTTTAACTAGCACAAGGGTCTCACCCTTTTGCTGACCTGACCCAATAGAACATAGTCCATTTTTTGGTTGAAACTTCAATGTGAATATGTGGCCCTCTTGATGAATGTGCTACTCTGAATTTTTGTCCCCCGGCATGTTCACACTGTACACTATCTAATGAACGGCTCAGATTTATTGGAAGCGGATTGCTGGTGACCCTGGGCATAGAGATATACCAGTGCCCGAGGCTATGTGGGGCCTACAGAGATGTCCATCACAAATCCACTCCGTTCATCTGTTTTGAAAGACCACAATATAACAGAATTCTAAAAATCATGCAGATCCAAAACTCATGTGAGCCATAACACATTAAAGAGTTGGGATCTAATGAGGATGACAGAGGTTTTTCACCAGGATGATATTGTTCTTACTGTTTATCTGAGTGGTAATAACCTATGAACAGTTTGGATAGCACATAAATATCATGGTCATTCCGGAAAGATTCCAACGGTTGAATTTTTCTGTTTCCATTGTTTTGTCGGTGTGGCCTACCTGAATTTTGAATCTGTCTGATTTTTAAAATCCTATCTTATTATGGTTTTTTCAAAACAGATGGATAGGTTGGATTTGTTACGGACATCTCTGTGGACCCCACACAGCCAAGCAATTAGGTGTACTGGCCCGACGGCCCGGCCCATTGACAGTTTAGGCAATACGCTTCCAAATTTACTACACGTGATATACATCTACGCATGGCTGCTGTCAAACTGGGCCCCCACATTCTATCGGAATGGTTGATGTTTTGCATGATTAGTTTTTTGGTCGGCTGTTGAATTTAAAGGCGTGTTTCACGTGCGGATGAATTTCAGTTTCTCCCTCGTTTTGGGATCCACCGATTAGACGGTCAGGATCATCCCATTAGATTTGCATTCTTTAACGGAAACGGATTGGCTACTCCCCCTGCCGCCAGCCAATGGCTAGTGGTCGGTGCTCTTTGGGCCCCACCATGATGTATATGTTTCATCCATGCCGTCCATCTATATTTCTAAATCATTTTATGGTATGAGCCCAAAAATGAGGTATATCCCAATCTCCAGTGGATCACATTACAGTAAACAGTGTTGATTGAACTTCGACCACTAAAAACTTTTGGTTCAAGCTGATCTTTGTATTTTCCATTCATCTAGGTCTGTATGACCTAATCAACAGATTGGATGTCAAATAAACAGTATGTGGGCCTTAAGAGGATTTTAATAGTGGATATAAAATCACTATTGTTTTCCTGTGGTGTGGTCCACCTGATATTTATATCCCTCTCATTTTTCGGATCAAGCCCTAAAATGATCTGTAAAAATGGATGAACGGCATGGATAAAAGACATACTTCATAGTGGGGCCACAGAGCGCCGACCACCGCCCGCCAATGGCTAGTGGTCGGTGCTCTGTGGGGCCCACCATGATGTATATGTTTCATCCATGCCGTCCATCTATTTTTGTAAATCATTTTACAGTATGAACCCAAAATTGAGGTATATCACATAACAGGAAACCGTGTTGATTGAACGTCGATCGTTAAAAACTTTTTGGGAGCCATAAAAGTTTTGGATCAAGCTGATCTTTCTTTTTTCCATTCATCTAGGTCTGTATGACCTAATCAACAGATTGGATGTCAAATAAACAGTAAGTGGGCCTTAAGAGGATTTTAATAGTGAATATACAATCACTATTGTTTTGGGGAGTTAGTGTACATACCTAGTTTATCTCAGGCAATGATGCGCTGAAGAATAGAATTCATGGCAATATATAACCAACCAAAAAGTCTGAACGAAACTTCTTATAAAAAAAAAAAAATAAATAATAATAATAATAATAATAATAATAATAAATAAATAAATAATCTATAAAATCTTGAGAATTATTAAGCTAAGAATATAGAAACCAGCAACAAAACACCCCCCCTAAAAATTGCTCATATGCTTTTGGAATTGCAGGACTAGATCCAGTCCTACTATAACTAAATAACTAAAAATGAGGGAAACAGAAACATACGAGTGCAAAGATAGTATTCGTGGTGAAGCACAAACATGAGTGCTCCAAACCTTGTCAATGGCGCGAGGGATGCCCAATTTTCAATTTAGACCATTGGCTCATTCATACTAGGAGCAAGCCATGATGCAAAAATCACACCAATCAGATGATCCTAAACATCAGATCAATTGCATGAGAAATTAACAATCAAGAACGGGTGACGAAACAAAATAGTCCGATCATTGTCTTGAAATATCAATTCGATAGATCTCTTTGTATTGTTTATTATTACAAAGTAGTACTTTAGTACTTTGGTTTGATGATTCTAACCATGCAATCTGCAGCTGGTAATGATCAGACTGTTGTAACAAATCAACCAATTCTAACCATGCAATCTGCAGCTGGTAATGATCAGACTGTTTTAACAAATCAGCCCATTCAAAGGGTTAAGACAATGTTGACACCTAATAGTTTAAACTAGAAAAACATGATACAATAAAATGCCAATTCATGAGAGGACCATGGCACCCACATGAGTAGCACATTTCAATATAATCCCACAAGCACATGGGCTGCCGTCTATTTATGATTGTGGAACCCATCGAAATTAGTGGTGTCCACAAGTGGGAGACTTGTGTCATGAGTAAACTAACCATTAAAGGCATTTCAGCCAGGTTTATCTTGCAGGTCCAATAAATGCTAAAAAATGAGTCATGTTCTAAAGAAGCCTCTTCCAATATAAAAATATCACAATGTGGTATACAGTCTACACCAGAAGAACCACAGGAAAATACTCTTTACCTTACCTTTTTACAGCACATATATGCAGAAGAGATTGCACCTTCAGTTTCTACCAATACAAATCCTTTTTCTCATCTCTGGAAAGAGAATAAACTACAGATTCAAACGTCTTGCATCTCCATTAAACTGGAGCCAACAAGCGCCCTCGACCGTATACTGTACTTATTGCGCTGTCTAATAATGTCGCTCGATCAAGATTGGTCCACCATTTCACCAACTTGTCTGTGTCTTAGTGGGCCTGAGTATTCAATCCCCCTCTCAGATGATGACTCACAAGAAGACAAGGATGATGAGTCAGGCACTGAGGCAGCCACCGGAGTCTGTATTTGTGTTTGGCTCCTGAAACTCTGTGAAGTCAGAGATGGGACGGGCCTCGGAGGTTCAGGGTTCCAAGGCATCTGGCCCTCATCCGCAAGCCGCCTTAGAATGTTTGTGACAGTAGGTAGGAACCTTGACGATATTGAAAGAATCCCTGGCAGCTGCACACATAGACCGACATTGGAGAAAGGGTTTATTGAACATTGTATAAAGCACATCAAACCATAGTGACAAATCTCATTCTCGACAATTTCTCAGCCCGGAAATTTCTCCGAGATTTTCAAATTTTGAGGTTTTCTTTGGATATTTTCGGGAAAAACTCACAAAAATAAAATATTTAACTTTTTTTTATTATAAACTATTAAATAAATTTAAATTTTAAATGTATTTATATAACAAATTCCCTAGTGTTTTACTATTTTCACGTTAATAGCACGTGAACATCGCGATAAAAACACGATATTTTAAAATTTTCTGAAAATTTGAAAATATTGCAGTAATATAATTTAATGTACCATTTCAAAATCTAAATGATATTTGTCACACTGCATCAAATGGCTCAAATATCCACCATTTAGGGCAATCTCAACATTGTCGCCTAAGCCTTATACCAACTAATTCTGGTTTTCTCACTTTCAACTAAAAAAGGGTTTGTCGAATATTGTATGAAAGGTCACTGCCCAATACGAGAATCTAATAGAAGACTAATAATGCCTAGCTCTGTCTTGACAAACTCATAGATCACTACCAATACCAAAATTATATTTAAAATTTTACAATAACATATAAAACTTCAATTTTTTTTAAAAAAAATTTATTTCTAAGCATTACATAACCTTTGCCAAGCAAAAATAATGAGAACGCTAACCCAAATAACTAGGACATCTAAGGTATTCCAAAACAGTTACGTAGCATAATAATAACGGGGTCATAATGGCTGTTCCGGAAAAATTGACCAATAATGGCCCATAATGGCTTGTTCCAGCCCGTAACAGTCCATTACAAGGCCGAAATAGGTTTTCTCTAAATAATAATCATAAATAAAAAAACATAACCCATAACATGGCTGTTACGGTCACCTTTACCATAATGGAATACCTTACAGGACATCAAAGCCAACTATGTGGTATATGAATCCTATTTCGCCAATCTATCCTGGCTTGAAACAAGACTCATATAAAACAAAAAAGAAAAGTGATATTACTTTATGACCAATACAAGAAGATAGTAAAACTCCCTGATGGCCTTGGGTCTCATAGCATCAGGTCTGGTCAGGCCATGCCTAGAACAAATCCAGCTTGATGCCACCCTTACGTTGAAGGGAGCACTCATGGCATGAGCTTGTCATGCCCTTTCAAAACACTATCCCAACGAGCAAATGCACTTCAGTCACAGCACTTCGATTGGCCACGGAAACATGACGACATGAATCTAATTAGCAGTTTCAAAGAACAACTTATCTAAGGACTGAAACTGGTACGACTGATGCAGGATATGAAATTCAAATATGATGTGCAAGATTTTCAAGCTTTAGATCACGTTAGTTCAAAAACAATTACACAAAATTTCATATCCCACACAAAAGTTCAAGCATTCAATTAAGGGGAATCTATAGAGGCCCAGGCCTACACAACCTAGGGCTAGATCAATCAAAATTATAGACCAAACAATAATCAAAGGAGGGTAAATTCATCCACACAAGCATAGAAATAGTTCCCCAATCCAAGGGGTTCATCGATTTCAATTCAGGGGACCCTAAGGTTGAAGAAAGGGTATAAAATTGGATATTTGAGTAATTTAGGGTTACGGTTAGGGATTTGGGATGAAAGAGGAGTGAAAGAGAGGAGAGAGACGAACCAGAAAAGTATCGCACATGTGGACAGCAGCAACGGCCCATACGCACGTGCGTGTGATCCCGGCCGCGCGTGTGTGGGGCCCACTATTCAGAAAAAATGCCACCTTGGCCCTGGGCTGCCAGAGATGGACTCCAAAACTCCCAAATCTAAGCTCAATCCGATGCACGGTTTGTGCGTGGTGCTCCGCCGAAGTTTCAGCCCTCCTGTAGGGCCAGATTCTGAAAATCTACTGTAGAGAGAAAAACGGATGCAATAGAGGATGGATTTGAAGCGTAGATGATTGTAGGACAATAAAAATACGGATGGAAGAAGGTGAATGCAAATCGGGATATCTGTGGCTTCGCACCACGGTAGTCAGCCCTTCGAGGAAGGGAGGGTTTCGCACCCAATTGAATCTCCACAACTCAGAAATTTAGAGGAGCAGAAAAACGCATCAATTTTATTAATCTTCATTGAATTTAAAAAGACTACAAGGTGTGTCTATTTATAATAAAACCTTATACCTCAAAACTCGTGTCATGTGCGCAACTTATTACTTGGCAACAAGGTAATAAAAAAATAACAACTAATCAAAGCAATCTAAACCGTCTGTGATACTCCTAATAATAATAATAAGCAAAACACAAAATACTAGATTAATTAGAATAGTGGGCCATGATCATGAGAATCCATGGTGGGATTCACATGACTATCGGGTCCACTCCAACGAACTAAAGTGCAATCCTCTAACTAAAAAGCCCTCCCTGGACGTCGTCATCGATCTAGATCAATAGTGGGGCCCTTTTCCTTGCGTACGTGCGTAGGTGGCGTGCGTGTGCGCGTGATGTCCCCATTAACTCTCCCCGGCTGCGAAGATTTCACCACTAGCGAAACAAAACTCCTGAACCGCTCCAAGATGTCAGGATCAAGTCTTTGAAGCTCCTCAGTGAGTCACGTACTGTCTGAAGCTGGGCGTGACTGCCACTTAACCAGGTACTTCTGAAACCTGCCGTCTGACGTGGATATTATCTGATGGTCCAAAATATCCTCTATCTACTCTCTAGGTGTGGGAAGGGTAGGTATAGGAGGTAGAGGCTGGAAAAATGGATCGGGAATGGTAGGTATGGAAGGTAGAGGCTGGGACGATGGGTCGGAAAGGGTAGGCTGGGAAGATGGGTCGGGAAAAGGTCATGGATCAAGGGAAAAATCTGAGGAATCGGGATGATTAGGCGAAATGTTGGACAATACATCAGTGGCCCCCTGAAATGCAACTACATCCTCCACATTGAATGTGGAACTAATTCCCATGGAGGATGGAAGATCTACCACATACGCATTGAGACCGTTTTGTTTTATAATTTTGAATGGTCCAGCGATACGCGCGTGTAATTTACGAACGGCTCCTTGAGGGTACCGCCCTGGCCTAATGCGCACCATCAGTCCCTTACATTGAATTCCTTGAAACGTTTATGTTGGTCTGCATAAAGTGTGTAATGTTTATTACTAGTCATGATCTTCTGCCTGATTTCTTGATGCCATGAATGAATGTGATGCATGAGGGACTCTGCAGACTCTAATGGCCTATGAGATAGTGACATAGGGACAAGATCAATAGGCTTCGTAGGAACAACATTACACCAAAATGTGGCTTTATATGACCCAAACTGAATAGGAACAAAACAACGGCACCAACTATCGGTATTATTTGCTTGTGTAAAGGCACGACGCACAACTGCAAGGGTCGCAGACTCTTGCGCTCCCTCTTCCTCATCACTAGGGGTTTCTACTGGTTTATATTCTTCCTCACCATCACTTTCTGGGTGCACTACTTCTTCTTGCCCATCAATAAGGAGCACCTTGGTGCCCCCTCTCGTACCGCACTAGTGGGCAAAGTGATCAAACCCTTGACACCTAGAACACCTAGTTGCTCCACTCTTATGCGAGCTAGACCCGATAACCTCTTTACCCTTATCATCCTTGAGCCCGGACTGAAAACTGCTGAAAGGTTTGTCTTGATATCCAGTGCTAAGCTTAGCCCCAGAAGGGTTGGCCTTAGTACTAGAATCATGAAAATCAAACCGCCTTCTCACAGGTGTTTTGAGGTATTGCTCAACCTTTAACACTACTTGATACAACTGTTCAATAGTGTCTATGTCTTTGACGAGAATTCTCTCCTAATGTCAGTATGGAGGCCCGTTTTAAATCGAGCAAAGTTGAGTACGGGATCCTCATCAACTTCACACCTGGTCAAGTACTCTTCGAACTTCTCAATGTATTCCGCCACACTCATGGAACCTTGTCGAAGAGGCTGCCATTCCTCAATCAACCGTAAGCGATAAGAGAAAGGGAGGTACTTCTCCTTAAGTGTTTCTTTCATATCTCCCCAATGGACTATTAGGAGCTCCCTTGTTCTTTCTTTCTTTCACTCTACAGTAGCCCAAAACCTCTTTGCTTGGCCCAAAACCTCTTTGCTTCACTTCATCTTGGCGAATCAGACTCGAGGAGCATCCGACATGTCATACCACTCACAATAGTGGTCCATATCCGCCAGCCAGTCTAAAAAGGTTTTAGGGTCCAAGTAGCCATCAAACGTAGGGGCATCTACTCTAACTCCCTTGAGGAGTTACGCATCTGGGTCATATTGATTATGATGTCCCTTGCGGGGTGGGTGTACGGATGCGTGCCCATGACCAATTCCTTGGCCACCTCCATTCTTCGGTCTAACCTCCTGACCACCTGCCTGAGATTGGGCATCTTCCCCAATGATAGAGTTTGCCCCGACGGAGGTCTCTAATTGGGTAATGCGCACATTAAACTATTCAAAGCATTGGTTCATACGTTGTTCCAAGCGCTTACCCAAAGACTCAAACTGCTGGGTCAACTTGTTCATTGACTCTTACAATTGCTCCATGTTTAGTGTAGGGTGTAAGCCAAAATCACGACTCGTACGTGTGGGCATACAACCACTAACTTAATCTAGGGGCCTTCTACTACAACTATATGCACTTAGATAGGACTAAATGCTCCTATAGGACTCTATATGGAGAAAACGACACAATACTACAATTTCCAGCAACCTATCTGTCCAAAAAATCTGTCAACAGAAAATCCAGCAAAGAGCTATGCGGATTTTCTGATAGCAGAAAATTCAGCAGCCTATATCAGAAATTATGGACCTCTAAACAACTCTATATGATGGAACTTAATGCATAATGGACACAAATAAACTAAACCCTAAACATGCAATACATTCCCTTACAAGAACCCTAAGCTCTGATACCAAATTCGATGCAAGACATGAAATTCAAATACGATGTGTAAGATTTTCAGGCTTTAGATCATGTTAGTTATGAAACAACTACATAAAATTACATATCCCACACAAAATTTCAAGCATTCAATCAAGGGGAATCTATGCAGGCCCAAGCCTACACAAGCTAGGGTTGGATCAATCAAAATTATAGACCAAACAATAATCAAAGGAGAGTAAATTCATCCACACAAGTACAGAAATAGTTTCCCAATCCAAGGGGTTCACAGATTTCAATTCGGGGGACCCTAAGGTTGAAGAAAGGGAATAAAATTAGATATTTGAATAATTTAGGGTTAGGGATTTGGGGTGAATGAGGGATGAAAGACGAACCAGAAAAGTATCGCACGTGTGGAAGCAGCAACGGCCCAAACGCACGTGTGTGTGATCCCGGCCGCATGTATGTGAGGCCCACTATTCATAAAAAGGCCACCTTGGCCCTTATCGGCTAAGGATGGACTCCAAAACCCTCAAATCTCAGCTCGATCCGATGCACGGTTTGTGCGTGGCGCTCCACCGAAGTTTCAACCCTCCTGCAGGGCCAGATTCTGGAAATCTTCTATAGAGAAAAAAATGGCTGCAATAGAGGATGGATTTGAAGCGTAAATGATTGTATGAGAAGAAAAATATGGATGGAAGATGGAGGCGAATCGGGATAGGTGTGGCTTCGCACCACGGTAGTCAGCCCTTCGAGGAATGGAAGGTTTCGCACCCAATTGAATCTCCACAACTCGGAAATTTATAGGAGCAGAAAAACGTGTCAATTTTATTAATCTTCATTGAATTTAAAAAGACTACAAGGGGTGCCTATTTATAATAAAACCCTATACCCCAAAACTCGCGACATGTGCGCAACCTATTACTTAGTGACGAAGTAATAAAAAATAACAACTAATCAAAGCAATCTAAACCGTCCGTGATACTCCTAATAACAATAATAAGCAAAACCTAAAGTACTAGATTAATTAGAATAGTGGGCCAAGATCATGAGAACCCATGATGGGATTCACATGACTATCGGGTCCACTCCAACGAACCAAAACGCAGTCCTCTAACTAGAAGGCCCTCCCTAGACATCGTCATCGATCAAGATCGATGGTGGGGCCCTCCTTGCGTACATGCGTGTACGCGTGATGTCCTCATCAACAACTTGCCCCAATTCACATTTCAGTTGGTTAGTTTTGGTCATATTTTGGTCCCACATAGTTCCAGTGACTCGTTTCATCAGAAGCAAAACCCATACGACTTGGATGAAACAGTATCGTACCGAGTGAAATTTTAAACCACAGGCAATAGACAACATCCCCCAACAAACCATATTGGAGTGTTTGTTATTATACGAGAATCTGTTTGTGCAAGTGTACAATACACAGCAACAAAAACAGAGATACATCAAAACCACAAGGTAATATCGTGATATCAGAAAAAGAAAAAAAAAAATAGGGCAAATAAGATCATTAACATAAAGAATGCCCTCATACATCTGTCGGAGGCGGCCTACATGAGCGTATTCCGAAATTACATAGAGGATGAGAAAATAATGCAGGGGCATTTTCACACTGGGCTCGAGTGGGGTCGCCTATTAGATGCAGGGACACTCGGGGTGGGCGGTCCATGTGATTTGGGGCCCACGAAGGGAGTTCGGCCGAAGTCCTAACCCATGAGATGTGGGGCCTGGGCTATGAGATAAAGGGATTAATTCGCCATACTCTAACAGTTCGAGCTTTTAGAGCAAGTGGTTAATTGTCCTGCATCAAATTGGTATCAAAGCGGGAGGTCTCGTGTTCGAGACTCCTCACCGGGGGTGATTAATGCAGGGGCATTTTCACACTGGGCTCGAGTGGGGTCACCTGTTGGATGCAAGGGCACACTCGGGGTGGGTGACCCATGCGATTTAGGGCCCATGGGAGAGGTCTCGTGTTTAAGACTCCTTACTAGGGGTGATCAATGCGCGAGTGGGGTAGCCCGTGGAATGTGGGAACACACTCGGGGTGGGCGGTCCATGTGATTTGGGACTCACGAAGGGGGTTCGGCCGAGGTCCTAACCCATGAGATGTGGAGCCTGGGCTATGAGATAAAGGGATTAATTCTTCATACTCTAACAGTTCAAGCTTTTAGAGCAAGTGGTTAATTGTCCTGCATCAGAAAACCTTTTAGTAGCAGATTAGTAGCTCACCAAAATAACAAAATAAGGTTCAAGAAATAACATGTGATGCACATCTTACTGTCATTGCCTAGTTTCTCTTATACAATGCAGTATGTCATGTAGTATATGATAATGTCTCAAACAAAACTTGTCATCTCGTAGATAAGAAGTCGTGTAACTAGCTGCATTTGGGGCCCACTGTTGTGTGCATGGAATCCAACCCGTCTAGTAAGGTTGCCCAACCATGAAAATGGAGATGCCCCAAAAATCAGGTTGATCCAATTATCAGGTGGGGCACACCAGAGAAAACAATGGACAACCATGCATACGCCTCCAAATTTATGTGGTGGCCCACCTGATGGTTTGATGGGCCTAATTTCTGGCGCATCCTATGTTCAGGGTGAGGTGACACTGCAAGACAGGTTGAATACAGCTTACAAAACAAGACAGGCCCCAAACACAGCTAGTGGAAGGACATTCTCATCTATAACTAATTGTGTGTGAGACGTTCTCTATGTTAAATATATAGCTAAATGTATGGATGACTAAACACGTCAGTGGGCAGCTAAGTAACAGGTCAAACCTAACAAGGTCACTCACCAACTCATAAATCAGTATGAAAATGAACTTCAAGACATTGATTGTATCAACTGAGAATTTTGTTACTCACAACGCCATTGCGGAACTCCCCCGGGATGTCAAGCTGAACCCAAAGGGCTTTCGACAGCAAGAAAACAACAAAAAACACCAAGAGGTATAGAGGGTTCCTGTTTATCAGCAGAAGAAACACAAATGTCAGTTGGAGATCTGCACGTAGGAGAAAAACAGAATTGTTTAAACAGTTGCAAGGGCTAAATTTAGCAATCCGACAACTCTACTGGTGTTGATTACCTCAAAAGAAGCATAACTTCATTAAACCCAAGAACAGCCATTGCAACAATTGCCCATGGAGGAGGTAACCAGTTGTTACTACGCTTATGAGCTTCCTGAAGAAAACATAAAGAATATCTGGTATGAGGAGAATGAGGATGTCTCGAAATAGTGCAGACACACAGGATAATATTTTAAATATCACAAGGTAGATATTTCTTTAGGAGCTGTTTGAATTTGTGGAAAGTATAGGAAAAGAAATATTGTTTCTTGAGAAAACCTCTCTCCCTCATTTGTTATGGTTGACACCATGGGAAAGTGAAGAAAGTGCATTTCCAACACAGAATGTACTGGTCAAGTCTGGTGAAACTAGTTTGAAAACTTCGGGTCTCTGCCCCATTGGGGCTCTCGTAAGTGGGAGCAACTGTGAGGTATCGAGGAATGCTTGACCGCGTTTCCTCTCTCTCTTTAAGTTTGGGGTTGAGCCGGCTCCCCCCTCAATCCCTGCTTTTAAGGGACTGATAGAGAGGTAGAGGTGAGTGAATTCTCACTTTTCAATACAAATCTCCAAATTATTTTCTCACCGTTTCCCCTCAGGAAGCACATTTCCTTTTCCACCCTTTCACATTATATCTCGTCATTTGCTAGACAGCGTTTATAGAATAAGCTTTTCTGCAACTACATGTGCGGGGTCCACTGTGATGTGTTCTTGAAATCCACTTGGTCCGTCATGTGAACCCCCTCATCCTATTTGGGCCCATCTTATGAATGGATTGAATGATAACTTTTTCTAGTGGCCTGAGCCAATGCAACCAAAGGAAATCCTGAGAAACACCAAGTGCACACGAAGAAAAATAAAACACAATCTACATAATGAAACATACCTGTGCAGAAATAGCTTGAGTGACAGTATACTCAGTTTCTGTTTTGAACTGCCTCCATAATGATTTGCATTGAACTGGCGTGATCAATGTATTCTTCGGAGAAACCTGGTTGAATTGCACATCAGTACCACATCTATTTCTTTAAATAAATAAATAAAATTTGAAAATGAAGCCATAATCAAATTTTACATCTTCCCATGAGCTTGAAGCAAGTGGGTCTGCAGAAGAACTTATTGTGCTCCTCTCTGGGGCGACAGCAACAGCATTAGTACCATCCATAAGCGCATGAAAGAGTATATTCTCGATCTTATCGGATTTCTTGTCCAAACGTATCGCAGCCATTACAGACAGAAGTTTCAGGGCCTGAAGCACCATGGTAGGATCTCAGCAAAACAAGTAAAAGGACGGAAAATAATAGCATGGACACGAATACAAGTGCTAGAATCCAACACCTGAACCTGGCTTCGTATTTGCGATTCCCCAAAAATGAGGTGTGTGGATTCCACACTCTTACATGCATGCGCGTGCACGCAGAAAAGGGGGGGGGGAGTGAGGGAGGGAGATGCTAATGTCCCCACCTCCATGGGATGGTTCGTAACTTCCCCAAAGCTTTTAAGTGAAACATGGCATGGTCGGGCAATCATTCATACCGTTATGGACAAGCCATGGATGAGTTAAACCCTTTCAGTGTGAGTGATCTTTTATAACCACTAATTTTTACTGGCCTGAGATCATATGGTTAGCATTATCAAATCAAAGTGCTTCTTTGGAATCCTAAGTAATTCAAGTGGAACATTCCAAGATTATGATTGGAACTATTTTCTATCTCCACTCGATATTGACTGTCCATTTTTCTTGCTATTGGTCAGATGATTATGATCATCGGATCAGTGTGATTTTGCCACAAAGCCCTACCTAAGTTTCTGAATTGCATGATGTTTGAGATGTCCCTTAATCTGAGGTGGATGTCTCAAATGAATGGATTGGATGGCATATACACAACATGGTGGGTCTTCACACAATCAAGGATGGACATCCTCCCTCAAGTTTATGGTTTCGCCCACCTTGAGTCATGGATTGACCTGATTTTTGGTCCCATGGCCAAACATGGGAGTTGTGCAAGATGGGCAATGGATGCACACACGCACGCACGCACGCGCGCGCGCGCGCACACACACACACACACACACACACACACACACACACACATATAAATATATATATATATATATAGAGAGAGAGAGAGAGAAAATAGCGTGTAGCGTAGCATTCATCCCTCTAGGGTGTGTAGATTGATAGTAGCACATATGACAGATGCGCAGTGCTTGTAGATTTATGGTGCCACATCTGGGGCCTTGAAGATGGCCGATGGCACGTGGCAATGTGCAACATAGGAAACCAGCACATCAGCACATGTGAGGCCCATGAAGATGGATGGTAGCATATGTGGCGCAATAGCACACTTTGGTTGTAATCCTATGGTGTATGTTATTGGGAATGTGGTTGCATAATGGCCCATTTGGTTACACCATCAAAAATATAACCAGGTAGCCTATTACGGAGACATTTGTCTAGCTAAAGCCTATCTGGATAGGCTTGCATGCACAGGCTATTTTTCTATCATGGTTGTTCTTTGTCAAACACCCCTGATGGAGATGGACAGAAAAGCACATGTAGCACTTGTACACATTTGGCACAATTGCACATGTGGACATGCAAGGTGTGTAGATTGATTGTGGCACATGTGGGGCACTTGAAAATTTACAGCAGCATGTGCAGAACTTGAAGACGGATGGTGGCATGTGCAACGCATATGCACACACGTGAAGCCCACCCGATGATTTCACCAGCCTGAATTGTGGACTCGGGAATGTTCAGTGTGAACCATGGCCAATGAATTGCCCATACATTGCACAGAAGTGCTATATTGGTAAGTGTAAGGAGAGTGGGATACTCCTATTCTTCTCTCTTCACCTGGCATGTTTCCCACAGCTCGATGTCTATTTTGTGTGTCAAAACGTTTCAACACGGGTAAATTATGATGAACATGCAACTGGCATTGAAAGACTGCAATAAAAGAGAAGCTGGAAAAAGTCTAATACCGCAGCACGGGCATCCCTTGTAATCGCCCGAATGTCTTCCTTCCCAGTCCAAACCCTAGGCATCGAATCATTGTCATGACTAAACACTGTCGAAAACCTGAAGATATTCCAAAGGTTACAACCAGCACATAGAGGGAGAGAGAGAGTGAAGAAGAAACACAGGTAAACTCCTACCTATCCTTCATACGGATCAGAACTTTCCCAGCTTCTTCTCTAGCTTTCTTTTCCACCACACTCCTCGCAAACTCGACTAGATTCCTAACCATATTATCAAAAGTTTCTTGGTCCAATTCAAAACCAGCAAGCGCGGTTGAAAATCTAGACACCACAACCTCAGTCTCAATTTCAAGAAGCCTTCTTATGGATGCCCAGGTATCTTGTCCAGCGGCATCAAATAGGGATTCCACAGGTTCAGTTAGCGCTTTGCTGAGTTGTTTCTGTATGTTAATAAGGGATGCCCAACTATTTAGCTCATAGAAGGTCATACCATGCAAAAGTAAAAAAAAAAAAATAAACACTAAATTCTTTTGTTGCATCATTGTGGACAGAAAATAGAGAGAAAAAAATGTTCATGAAATTGTCTGATTCCATGAAACCAATTCCAAGTGTAACACCTCATAATGAGCTATCATTTCAGACAACTTGGTACTGCAGACAGATGCTGCATGTGCTTCAACATCACGACGAAGCTTTTCCCGGACTTTGGAAGGATCCCAGTCAGCCCGTTGTATGGCCACATCTGGAAGCAAAGAACTCATTTAGTGAGCACATTTAGCATTGTAGTATCAATATGCCTAAAAAGGATATCAGCATATAATAAAGTTCATAGTAGGAAGTTCAAGAAGTTAAGGAATAACAACATAAACTGAGAAAACAAGACTGGAGCAGGAGTGTGCAAAAAAGCAGAGTATGGAAGCAGTGGTGCTGAAGGCTGGGAATTCAGAGGCATGGGTTAAACATATATTTGCAAAATACACACTATTAAAATAGATATTCAAGACAATATATAAATCCCTCCCTCCCTCCCTCCCAAGAGACCATTGTGCGAGCAAACAAGGTGGGCCCCACCGTGATGTGTACGTGAAATCTACTCTGACCATTAAATTTGATGCATCACATTAGGACCAGGGCCAAAAAATAAGGCCAATCCATGATTCAAGTGGGCCACACCAAGGTAAACAGTTGGGAGTGAACTAATTACCCCACTCCACCACCCAACACCATATGACATCACAATGATCAAGATGAAAAATGAAACATGAAGAAGCAAAGAGAGAGAGAGAGAGAGAGAGAGAGAGAGAGAGAGAGAGAGAGAGAGAGTCTAGTTTTCCAAAATCTTGTCATGTTTTCAAAATTTTCCCAGTCATTTGCAAAGCACTAAAAAATGATCTTGCCGCATTTTCCTGGATCTGAACTTTGCAACTCTGCTTAGCATTCGGAACTGAAAAGAAAAGGGGGAAAAAAAAAAAAAAGTGCAAAACATGCCCAATGATAACTAGGTGCATCATTCATATCCACTATATAAAACGCAATATCAGATAATACCGAAGCAGTCGCCTTCTTATGTAGGAACAAGAATGATTTGAAAATGCATCATGCTGTTCAACTCAATCTAGCATAATAACAGACATATTACTAGGACAATGAACACAAAAGAGCCACTATGGTGAAAAGCTGGGTCACAAAATAGCCACTAAGGTGAAAAGGTGGATTGCAAAATAGCCACTATCTAAAATCATTAAGGAAGATCGATGTTCTAAAGATACCTGCACATCCTTGATCAAACTCAAGCATACAAGACGTAGTAATGTCACGAACAGATGCAGCAAATCCTTTCCCCCTCTTCATCGATTGTTCTAATCCATTTTTGAAATTATCTAGACTTTTAGAACGAAGATGTCCCAACATGGCTTGGTAAGCAGGATGCACAAGCTGCAGAATACATAAACAAGGAGCGTGAAACAAAGATTAACATCTCATTGCCATCAAAGAATATACATGTAAGAATCACTATGGTAATGAGTAACAAGAAAATGTGGAGTTTCTTAATCATCAATTGCAGCCTCTTTGGTTGGATAGCGAAGGAGCTAACTTTCAGCTGCTCCATAGAGTCCAATGTATTTTTCACAATGAACATTATTTCTTCTGTGGAGAAGCAATCCATCAGCTCCATAAAGTCCAGAGTACTTTTCTCATTGTGAATGTTTCTTTCAGTGAGGAAAAAAAATCCAGTGCAATTAACCAGGAGAAGCAATGAAGAAGCAATCAGTGTTCGAGTTGTCGGTATCGCTACAAGTTTCGCTGGCTGGAGATAAAGATATAATATTGTTATCGCCGATAACCGGAAATGCAGGGAAAAAGGGGGAAACATTGAGAAAATGGTTGAATTTTTCAGTGAAACTTCAGGACATGCCTAAATACACATATTTACATATTCAAGAATGAAAAAATTGCAAAAAGAATGTATTAAATTAAAAGTTTCTATTTAATGGAGGTCAAAAGGCATGCATTGTCGTAAGAAATCACTCAAATAGTAACCAAAATAAGTTTATATAATAAAAACGGACGAGGTGACGTTACTAAGCTCTGTGGACCCCACCATGGTCCATGATGCATGTGTTGTATCCATACCGTCTAACCATTTGGAAAGATCGTTTTATGGCATAAGAAAAAGAAGTAGATAGATCTAAAGTTAAAGTGGACCTACCACAGAAAACCGTGGGAGCAATCACACTCACTGTTGAAACATTTATAGGGTCCACCATGACGTATTTTTCAGATCCAACCTATTCATAAGTTAACATAGAGATATATGAAGTCAAATATATATATATATATATATATATATATATATATATATATATATATATATATATATATATATATATATATATCAGCTTGATTGGAAACTTCTGTGGCCCCTAAGAAGTTTTGAACAGTGGATGTCACTGTACCACTGTTTTCTATGGTGGGGTCCACTTCAACTTTAGATCTATCTCATTTTTGTCTCATGACATAAAACGATCTCTCCAAATTAATGGACAGTATGGATACAACACATGCATATAAACATCAAGATGGTGCCCAGGGAGGTTTCAACGGTCGAAAAATCTCTCCAATTTTCGTTCTGTATGGCCACATTGAGTTTTGGATCCACCTGATTTTTTGTCTCATCCCCTAAAATGATCTGAAAAAATAGATGAACGAGTTGGATTTTTAATAAACATCATGGCGGGCCCTATGTAGCAATAACTTCTTGTGAAAGGCTTAATCAGGAATTCCAGATTGACTACTGAGTTACTGAGTGAGCCTCAATACGCTCTTATCGTACTGAGTAAACTCATTTGGGCCCACCTTGAATGTATGTAGTCTAGCCATGCCGTCCATCCGTTTTTTCATCTAATTTAAGGGGTTGAGCCCAAAATTGATGCATATCCAAAGGTTAAGTAGATCATACCATTGTAAATAGTGGGGATAATGATTTCCATCGTTGCAACCTTTCTAGGCCCCACAGTGATGTTTATTTTTCATCCAAACTGTTCATAAGATCATACAAACATGGATGAAGGGAAAAAACAAATATAAGCTTGATCCAAAACTTTTGTGGCCCTCCAAGTATCTTTTAAATGGTAGACATTCAATTTAACTGTTTCTAGTGGTGTGGTCCATTTGAACATTGGATATGCCTCATTTTTTGGCTCAAGGCCTAAAATTATCTGCTAAAATGTATGGACGGAGTGGATAACATAAATAAATCACGGCGGACCTCACGGAGTTTACTAAGTTCCGCTCAGCGTACAAGTTACTACGCAATACGCTACCTCAAGCAGATTGGATTCTCCCTGCGACTAACCAATGGCTAGTGGTCGGTGCTTTGTGGACCTCAAACATGATGTATGTGCATCATCTATGCCATCTAATCCATTTTACAAATAATTTTATGGTAAGAACCCAAAACTTAAGTGGATCAAAATCTCAAGCAGACCACACAGCGTTGATTGAACTCTCACCATTAAAAACTTCCTTGGGCTACAACAGTTTTGGATCAAGCTGATATTTGTTTTTTCCCTTCATCCAGGTCCGTATGACCTAATCTAAAGGCCGTATGACCTAATCTACAGGTTAGATGTCAAATAAAGGTTACAGTGGACCTAAGAGGTTTTTAATGGTAGACGTTCAATCATTACTGTTCTCCCATGGTGTGGTCCACCTGAGATTTTGATCAATCTCATTTATGGGAAAAAATATTAAAATAACGTGTAAAAATGAATGGACGGTGTTGATAAAACACGTAGATCATGGTGGGGCCCACATAGAACTTACGACCAGCCAGTTGCAGCGTCACCAACGAAACCGCATCACGTGCGCTGGTCACACACTCCCGCTACCATTAAAATGACGGGGGAAGGTTTTTCTTTAACAAAAAGAAGAAGAAAAAAACCTAAAATATCATCGAAGAGAAATTGCCTCCGAAGAAAGGGGGGTTTTTGAAGGAAGGTTGTTGCCGAAGAAAGGGCGATTTTCTTACCTGTAAATCCGAATGTTCTTCCGCTGTTGATCGAGGCATTCTTCCAATGTTGATTGAGGTGTTCTTCCGAGCTCCGACTTCCGATCAATAAGTATGATATCTTCCTAGTTCCGATATTTTTTCCAATTTTTTGAAAGAGGGGTTTTCTTACCTATTTATCGGATTTATGGGTTGTTGGCTACAGTTTTCCCGTGATAGGTATCGCGGTTGGTAGCTACAGTGCGATAATATCGATATTTCGGCGATGATCCATGATTTTCGCCCAAATATCAGATATTTCGCCGATATCGCCGATATCTCGCCGATAATCCAAAGAGAAACAAATAAATGGGGTTTCAGTGTCGTTGGACTAGCGACACCGATATTATCGGCGATAATATCGATTTCTCGTCGACAACGTGAACACTGGAAGCAATTAAGTAATAAGATTCTTCATTGAAAAAGCAATCTGGTTCAATTTCCTGGGAGAAGAAATTAAGAAATAGAAAGTAAATGGACAAGGCCAGTAAAGATGGCCCTAGTAATGAATCTAATGATTAAGTTACCGTCAAGCATTGCGGGTGATAAATTCACATAAATCTTATCATTTTATCAATAAGTTAAGCATGCAAAGCAACAGACCTTCCTCTTTCTCGGATGACAACTTTTTATCCAATAGTGAATCATTTATTGTGTCATTCATAAAGAACTCCCCAAAATAGATGAGTACTGAAAAAGTATAAAATGCCTAGGGGGAAAAGGAGGTTGTGAGCATAGAGAATTATTTCGGACGATTGAAATTTGGTTAGTGAATAATTACCCTTCCATCTAAAAGGTTTTCAACTACTAGAAGACCTACTGAAACAGGCAAATGGGACTGCAGGGAGGAGCCAGAGTTAGCAAAAAAATGGAAGGGGAAAGTAATGTATAGAATTAGGAGAAGAAATGGGAAGGAGTAGACAGCAGAATTACAGGACTATGAAAGTGGAACTTGGCAGTTCCAACTCCTCTTTCCAATGAATCTCAGGATGAGTTGCAAAAGAATCATTGGAAAGGTAGGAACATATAAAGAGGGAAAGCCCAACCTTGGGGGCCTACTGTGAGTGGGGAATGGGAAACTCTTTGGGGAATATTGAAGAATAATATGTAAGACAATAAGGGGAGAAAGATCAGAAAAAAGCCATAGACTAGTTGATCTAGTGTTGTCTGAAAGCACCCAAGCATAGTCTGTGTAGTGAATAGTGATACTTGGACAACATCCACTCAATCCCGAGGAAAGAAGAGGGCAATTAGAGAGGCAAAAGCCTGTTGCAACAAGTTGAGCACAAACCTAAACATGAGAGAGCCACACAGGGATGAGAGAAAGAGAAAGTGAATACAAATCTCAGATGATATGGGATGGAAGATCGGTCAAAATTCCAACAATATGCAGAATAAGCAATGACAAACAATAAAGTAATCACAACTCATGAAGATTATTTGAGGCGCTGGATGAAAATGTAGGGGGATCTATGACCAAACCTTTTTTGACTCACATGTATCAAAATCCAGCTCTGATTGTAATTAGATGAACCAGAGAAGCAAACAGGCCAAATCATTCCGCAAAGACCAACAAAAGAAAATTACAGTAACAGTGTTCCAAAGTAGCAAATGTAAAGATTGAGTAGAACTGTGCCTTTCAAAAAAACAATCAAGTACAACTGTACCAATTCAGTTAAATGAAAGTCCTTGAGCAGCAATTAAGGACAGAGAAGAAAGTCATAAACAATGGATGATTCTAATTGACTACAGTGATAAATGAACTATTTTGAGAAAATTATCAATAAAAACCTATTTAAGAAATTCAATTTCCTCTTGCATAATCAATTCATAAAATATTATGCATAAATGTTTAAAATTAAAATAAAAGTTCAATAAATGCTTACACCCATTGAGAAAAATAAATGTTTAAACCTAGAGAACGTGTTTGCTTTTTAAAAAAGAAGGGTATCCAAACAAATAAGAAAAAGGGTACAATATGGACTCACATTCAACGCCGTGGATTCCAATTGTTGCCTTTTTGCAGTCCGAACACCTTCATCAAAATACATGGCTTCCATATCATACCTATAGTAACAGAAAAGAATAAAAAAAATATAAGCAAGAACGTAGTTTCAAAAATCAAATTGATAGAAGGAAAGAATGGCAGACCAACAACAATGGCGATCACATCAAAGTAGAACTATTAAAATGGGACCACATGCAAGATATCTTTTGCCTCGGACTTTTTTTCCATTAATAAATAGATGAAAGCCAACAGTCAAAGAAAGTGTCAACTGCACAACCTTGTCCACAGAACAAGAAGCAAGCTATGTCATTCATCACTCTTAGACATGGAATAGGTACATGCAGAACAGCTACTACATCCAGGATCTTATTTAGGCTTCAAGTGGATTCAAAGAAAACCCCTAATAAACTTCTCCCCAGGAAAAGTTGGAATCACATTTTACAACTAAACATAGGCACTATCATCTTAGGGGAAGACTGAAGCAAATGGAAACTTTGGGATAATACAGCTGCAAAACAGAAATTCCATTTTGCAGGAGCCTGCCCACAAATCATAGCATCTTGGCTCAGTTGATCACGTCCATTACATGCATTTACAGATAACCAAACAGGCCCTAAAAGAAAACCATATCACCGGCAATGCACGAAGGAAACCACAACCCTCAACAAAAAAGAATAAAGTTCTGCCCAATCATTTCTAAATTTTTGGACCTTTTCATCCATAGAACCTCTTCAACTTCTCTCTAACATAAACCTATTTTCAACTTACAAAAGAATAGTTTTCTCTAATTGTTCTACATGCCAACTTTCACTCCATGACCATTGTTGTTTAAATTCTGGAGAAAGAAGACAATAGACTAGTTAAAGAGGTTATGTGGTGGGTGATGAGGAGTAAAAGTGGATCTATCCACATTATTAAAGACATGAGAGTGTCATTACAAGAATGATAGCTGCCTATGGGAGATTGATGAGTTCTAAGTAGCAACAGATCTTCATTAGGGGTCAGCATTAAGCCTTTAACTTTTTGCATTTCCTATAGATGAATTAACTGCTAGTGTCTAGGATGTGTTCTTTTGGTGTATGTTATTTGCGGATGACTGGTGTTCATCGAAAAGTACAGAGAAGCGGTTAATGTTAAATTGGAGGTTTGGACAGAGCTCTAGAGTGTAGAAGCTTCTAGAATCAAGGAGTATTTGCAATGCAACTTTAGTATGAATAGTTACAAAAGCAACACTTTATTTAAAGTAGATGGTCAAGAGATTCTGCGACGGGATGAGTTTAGGGACATTGACTCTTATTACAGGAGATTGATTAGGAAGTTTCTAATAAATTAGATCTAGGTGGATGAAGTGCAGATGTGCCATTGGGTACGGTCTGATCGTTGCATGCCTATGAAAACAAAGGTTGAATTTTATAAAATAGTTATTCGACTGGGTATAGGATAAGAGTGCTAAGCAGCAAGAAAGCAGCATGAGAAAAGATGAGTCATAAGGATGTTGAGATTGACATATGGGAGACTAGGAATTATAGATTTAAGAATGAGGTCATTCGAAGTAGTATAAGAATAGCTCCAACTTCCAATAAGGGTGTGTTTGGATACGTGGAATCCATGGCAAAAGAAAGGAAAATAAAACAATAATTATCCACTGATAATTTCCATAAGAACTATTGAAACACAGATTCCAATTTTGATTGGGTAGCAAGTGGAAATTTCATATTCCTCTCACAATACTCACCTAGTTTCTAGTGCAAAGAATCCAAATAATGGAAAAGCGTAAGGATTTCTTGGTGGAATCCACCCTTTTCTTTGCTATCCAAACAACAGAAATCGTCACATCAAACAAACACCCATTTCTGTTGTTTGGCAATGAATCCATAGTTTCCAAACATGGTCTAAGAAATAAAATGATGGAAAGTAGATTGAGATGGTTCAATCATGTGCAACAAAGACTCGAGAGGCTGAAACAACTCCAATAAGGAGCATTGATTAAAGTCAAAGGGAGTAAAAAGAGGATGAGAGAAAGGCCTAAAAGGGCTAGGATTGAAGTGGTGACAACAACTATGCAGGCTTGTTCAATAACCAAGGATAGGACCCCACATAAGATAGATTGACAAATGATGATGACGATGAACCATAGTTGGCATCTTCTTTTTTTAAGTACATCGAGGATTGCTACCATGGTTCAAAAGTTGGTCTCAATGGCAAACATTACCCGAGTCTGAGTGTCATCGCCTAACACAACTCCGACAAGTCATGTGAAGTTAGTTTCAAGAAAATTATCTAATAATAAAAATTCGGGAAAAAAGGGGCAAAAAAGTGAATAGAACCTTGAAACAAAATTAATATATTTGATGTTTGCTAATTTCAAGCTTAAAATGAAAAGATGAGGAAAAATATAAGAAATAACACTTTACTTCTTTTGAATGTTGACTAAAATTTTGTCGAAAAGTAACAAGAAAAAGAATTTGTTTCTAATTTCACAATGCAAATCATCGCTGATCCATGGATCCATTATTTGCAAGTATTTTTAACCCTAATACGAAAATATTCATGCAATAATACTTTTTTTAATGGCAATCATATTACATTATAAAAGAAATGAAAAACAAAATACAACTAATTTACAGCACTCATGGAGACTAGATGACAAGAGATCAATCCATTTCCTCCCCCAAATGTTGAAAGGAATCAGGACTAATATATTTGTCTTGTTTTCAATTTACATCCCTTATAAAGGAATGTAAATTATGCTATGCTATTACATCCCTTACAGAAGTAAATAATATAAAAATATGGAAGTAGCAGAAGTTTCCTTACTCTGAAAGGTATGTCTCTAAAATGGAGCCAAGCTTTTTGCCAAAACCTGGTACTGGACCAGACTGAACAGCTTCTTCCAGCTCCAACCAACTCTAAGCACATTCAAAAGTTCAACAGTTCATGAGTAATTATCGAGTCAGAACACAAACAGATGGAAACAAGTAAGAGATTTCTACCTTATCATAGGCCAAATGACCAAGCTTTTCATTTGCAATCTCTTCACAGCGAATAGTAGCAACCATTACCTAAATAATGACAACAAATAAAATAAAAGTTTGGTTTAGACAATAAGATAATTCATTGTCATTCAGCAAGTGAAATACAAGATCAACACCTTGTGAGCCGGAAGGTCAAGGTCCTTGTTCTCTCGTATAACTTTCCATATCTGTTGAGCACTAAAAGAAAATCCTGAAGCAGGAATAACACCCTGTCTATCACCCGCAAGCCCTCCTGGGGAAATAGAATGGAAAAAACGCTGCCTTAGCTGTCGAACCTGAATAAGATGACATTTAGCGTGTCACTGTCAGTTGCAATCTTTACAAAAAGAAAGAACAAAAGAAAGAAAGATACCTATAGAATAAATTCATATCAAAGGCTTTCTAGCATCAATCAGCCTTGTTGCTCTACTATTGTTGCTCCCCTATTGTTCCTCCCCACATGGTTATCCAGATAATTCATCTAATAGACCCCACCATGGAGGGCCACATGACAAAAACCTCACTGATATCTTCAAGCTAGAAATAATACTACATAGCCTTGGCCCATATTATGGATGGTCAAGATTTTTATTATTATTATTTTTTTATTTTTTTTTGTGAAAGGCAATGACAAAAAATATTTTATTTATAAAGAGCACCGAGGTGGCACAAGGGAAAACAACCCCACATTTACAACCTCAAAAGATAAGAAAAATTACACTCCTAGAATTTCTTCAACGAGGTGGCCCATTCAACTAAGCGCTTTGCATCGATATCCACATCCCCTTATGAGCCGCAATAATTCCAAAAACATCTATCGTTTCTTCCCCCCCATAGTGCCCATAAACTAGCAAGGAAGGCCAATCTCCAGGGAACTTTCCTCTCCTTACCAAGCTCGACTCCATTCCCAGTCATGAATAGGTTACCTATTGAATTTGGTAACACCTAAGGGACCTTGAATGAGATAAAGAAGCTTTCCCATTTTATTTTTTTTGTGTGAAGGGACAAGACAAAAAGGTGATCGACTGTCTCTACATTAGCCATGTACATGATATAAATGTGGGTGATTGACATTGACCATTTTTGTAGATTGTCCATGGTAAGGATTCTCTTTCTTTGCGCAAGCCATGCAAAAGCCGCTACTTTTGGTGGTACCCCATAGGACAAATCCAAGTCGTATGAACACATCTTTACCCCACCAATGGAGGAAGAAGCATTTTATAGAAGGAAAAGACTAAAAATCAGCCAGATTTATCCTTTTTCCATAGCATCCCATCGCGATCCTCCTTTTTTGGCTAACATCTTAAGAGATAGTCTTGTAGCTTCACAAACTATTCCACTTCCTCTTCTGCATTTTCATATGACGTGGAGGAGACTAGTAGCTTCATAAACTCCCCCACTTCCTCATCTAGCATTCTCTTATGACATGGAGGAGACTTATATCTTCACAAACTCTTCCACTTCCTCATCTAGCATGTTCCTACAACATGGAGGAAACCTCACCACTTCCGAAATAACATTCAGCAACCGTAATATTCCAATCCGTGTTTAAGTAGGCTTAATCGATGGAATTCAACATTCGAAGGCCCTAGCCAAACATCTTCCCAAAATCAGGTCCTTTGCCCATTGCCTACATCATAACATATTCCGTTGCTGAATTTTCCTTCCAAACTAGAGGCTGTTTTCCAAATCCGCGAAGCTTTATAAAGCAAGGCCTCTCTAACCCACCAACCATTATCCCGACACCCATATTTGTTTGCTATGACCTCCCTACATAATGCCCCCTCCTCTGACCCAAATCTCCATAACCACTTCCCATTAGTGCAAGTTTCTTTCTTTTTTTTCTAGATCCTTTATCCCTACTACTCCCTCTCCATTTGGCCTACACAACTCTTCCCATTTCAACAGGGTGAAATTTCTTTCCTTCCAATCCCTCCCAAAAGAAATCTTGTCTCAACCTCTACACAACATCAATTTCGGGCATCAAAATAGAGACATAAAATATGCCTTATATTTGACATAGCTGCTTTTACGAGAGTTATTCGCCCTCCCAAAGACGACACCTATCTTGCCAACTTCCACCCAACCCTCCCCATTACCTTATCCCAAAGGTGCTTTGTTGGTTTTCCTATACAAAGCAAGAGTCCAAGATAAGTAGACGGAAAAGATCCCGCTTACAACCAAACACCTTTGCCATCCGGGTGACCTCTTCTTTAGACCTTCGAATCCCTAGCATCTCACTCTTGGCGATATTAACCTGCAACCAGGAGACCACCTCAAAGCACCAAATGATCTTCTTTAAGTGGTCCACCAAAGCATAGTAGAAAAGTGTCATCCCCAAATTGGAGATGGGAGATAGGGGTGGTCGTTCTCTTCACCCTGAAATCCTGGATAAGACCTTCCTCTTACCCTTTCTCTATCATCCTACTATGCACCTCTGCCACCACCAAGAACAAGAAGAGAGATAGCGGGTCCCCCTATCCTATACAAGAAGGGAGATAGCGGGTCCATTTGTCCTTCGGGGAGCCTTTGACCAGCACTGAAAAGGTTACCAATCTTACGCATCCAACCTCTCCACTTCAAACCACACTAATGCAGGACAATTAACCACATGCTCTAAAAGCTCGAACTGATAGAGCATGGCGAATCAATCCCTTTATCTCATAGCACGGGCCCCACATCCCATGGGTTAGGTCCTTGGTCGAACCCCCCTCGTGGGCCCCACATCACATGGGTATCGCCTCACATGAGACACCCCCCTCACGTGGGTGGGGCCCGCCGCACACCCCGAGTGTGCCCCTGCATCCCACAAGCCACCCCACTAGAGCCTGATGTGAAAATACCCCTACACTAATCACCCTCAATGAGGAGTCTCGAACACGAGACCTCCCGCTCTGATACCACTTTGATGCAGGACAATTAACCACTTGCTCTAAAAGCTCGAACTGATAGAGCATGGCGAATTAATCCCTTTATCTCATAGCACAAGCCCCACATCCCATGGGTTAGGTCATCAGTTGAACCCCCCTCGTGGGCCCCACATCACATGGCTTCCGCCTCATATGGGCCGCCCACCCCGAGTGTGCCCCTGCATCCCATAGGCCACCCCATTTGAGCCCGGTGTGAAAATGCTCCTGTATTACACACCCAACCTATCAACATATAATCCAAGAAATCCCAATGACCATGGTCGTACACCTTCTCAAGGTCCAACTTCCAAACTATAACCTTTTCATCATTTTTGTATCAAGCGCCCATACATTCGTGAGCAATATGAGCACCATCCATCATCTAACAACCCTCCACAAAACTGCCCTAGCTATTAGAGTGCTTGGGAGAACCTTTCTTAATCTATTCCCCATTGTCTTTGCTAGAATTTTGTAGGGTCCTATGAGGTTGATCAGTCGAAAGTCCTTCCAAGTCTGCAATCTCCAATATAATTGCTATGAAGAATGCCCCCAAACCATCCGATAGCCAACCCCTCTCAAAAAACTCCATAAAACTCACATCCTCTTTCACTACCTCCCAAAGATTATGAAAAAATGCCACCGGGAATCCATCTAGCCCAAGTGTATCAACAGTTGCCATCACCTCTTTCATGGAGAAGGGCTTCTACATTGATGATTACACCTTCAAATTGATCAATCTAACCATTTGTTCACCCATTCATAAGATGGTTAGGATAAATTGGTTGAAATGATCATGAGGGACATGGGTAATCCAATTACGGAGTATGGACAGCATTGATTGATGATCAACAATTTTCCATTATGATCATATAAACCAACCCTACATTTTGCCCATTGGTTAGATGGATAGCGTCTTTTGACTGAAGTATGGTTGCACGAAGCGTGAAGCAAAGCGACAACACATTCAGGCATAGGAGCGGAAAAGCATTTATTTAAAAAATTTATCAAGCATAAAAAGATAGAAAGTGCGAAAGGAAGCAGGTGTTCGAAGCATGATTCAAAGCTTGAGCAGCACCTAGTTAGAAGAATCATGCAACTAAGGATTGAAGTGCTTCTGGAGGGCATGGTAACCCAAGGTCGGGCCTACATCATGTGTGAATTGTGATATAGATTAATGATGGATCATGATAGATCTAGGATGTCCTTTTTTGGCCCATTTATAGGATGCGTAGGAGTTAGGATCACCTAGTTGAAGGAATTTGGAGACATTGGTAATCCAAGGTGGTACTGTTACCACATTATAGACAATATAGATTACCAACAGGACCTTTTTATTAAGATTGATTTAGACATATTTTTCCCAATAAACAAATAGTGCAAAAACAAATTACAAACTTTGACTAAGAAGCAGCACAGTGTGAACCAAGCAGATTTTAGTTGCTTACATGAACCATGTAATAGGGAAGTTTCTCCATCCAATACCACAAGATCCAAGCAGTCCCAAATGTTAGCAAGTTTTAAATCCCACAAAGCATGAGCAAGGGTGAAGTTCAAAACAGGAGAGACATCTTGGTGGAAGTTCGTACAATTAAATGAAACAGATGACAAGCAATGCCAATGTGTGAAGCTTTCTTCTTCTTCTTCTTCTTCTTCTTCTTCTTCTTCGTATGAATACGAGGCTTGCTAGCATTGCTCACCCTTATAGCTCTCCAATTGTTGGATGCACTGATCAAAGATCTCCACTGTCCATAAAAGGGTTGTTAGCAAATAGTGGTCAATGTTTCAACACCTTATTGACAGCGACAATCTTTTATCAATGCAATCTTCAAAATATCTAATCAATTTAGCAGATACTGGTCGATGTTTCAACACCTTATGGACAGAGACAACCTTTTATCTATGCACTCTTCAAAATACTTATCAATGGGGGTTTTTTCTGCATGACTCATCCATGGTGGGGCCTACCAGACAAATGGCATGGATCTCCACGTGATGGGTGAGATGAGAGGAGTGAGCATTGAGCAACGTGGATGCTAGTAAATTTTGTTGTGCATCATCCCCTTGTAGTTTAATTAACTTCGCATTTAAGAGATCTCTAAACCAATGGCACCATCATAGATTCCATGAGTTATGTCATGGTATATTAATGGCCAAGTCAGGTCAGAGGGTTCAAACAATGATTGTCAACATTGGTGAGCTACCTGCTCTTTGAATTGTTCTTCCTTTTCTTCATAACTGGACAAAGCTGTCACCTCCACCTTCAAGTCAAATAATGTATGCATCAGATTGGGACATATAAAAACTTTCTTATAATAAACTGATAACTCACATTAAAAAATTCACTGAGTGGAGTATCCTTGTGGGCTTGGGGTTTAGAAACTGCATCCCAAACCTGCCAGCAATGGTGTTATCATGATAATTTGGGGAAAAGATGAAGTAAAAGAAAAGGCCAAATATCATTCTAAGAGGTAGAAAAATACCTTCTGAATATCTTCCCTTAACAGTGGTTCTAAAATATCAAGTGGCGTCTATATTGAAAACAACAAAAGTCAGAAGCACTCAAAAAGTAACAGGGTATTATTACAGGAAATAGACAAGGATGTTGCTGAAAATTTTTACTACTTGAAAATGCAAACCTTCGTTTTATCACGAATCACAAAGAGAAGAGTTGTTTTGCGAGGGCTGAATAAACGCATCATAACCTGCCATAAACATAAGGTCAGATTGCCACAGCTAAGATTGCATCCTTCGGATGTATCAACAAAAAGGAAAACCTTGAACAGAATACCTGAAAAACCGTCTTTAGAAGTGGTTTGTTTGCAGCCTGCTCCCGACCAATATCATGGCACCACCTAGACAAATTGTCTGTGATGATCAATACTACCAGTGGATGCTCTAACCAGAACAAAGAAACTGTAGGCTTTTCTTGAAAATGAGCAGAAAATGCTAAAGATGCCTAGCTCAAGGACTCACATGTTTATGAGTACAATATCTGAAATTGCCAAAGCAAAAAGGGCACTTTGCTTCTCAAATGCAGTATCATCCTGAAATTAAAAACTAAAAAGGATGAGACACTAGTTATGAGAAGTTTCAGAAGAATAAGTATCTCTCAATAGAACTTCACCAAAAAGGAACTTCTCCAGTCATTAGTCAATAACACAGATTTGCTACAAAGCTACAGTTTACGCCCATCCTCAACCATAAATAACCCTTTTCCAACAGTGAAGTGATAAAATATCACAACTTTGTACTATTGTTAACTACAATCAGAAAAAAAAATATTAAAAACAAAAAAAGGGGTGTATCCATCAAAAGGTTGGTGTAATATCTCCCAGTTGTTATACAAAGAAGTGTTTTTAAATGATTAACAAAAATCTGTGTATAACAGCTAGGAATTGATATTTACACCCGACCTATTTGATGGATATGCCAGTTTTCTCCACTTTTCAGTTGTTATACATAGAAGTTATGATACAGTTGCAGTTAAATCCAGCTTCAGAAAAAAAATCATAAAACACTAAAAAATAATAATTAGGGCATTAAAAAGAAACTTGCAATTGGTGAAGGCGAAAGGGAAAATAGTAACACTCCAGGAGCATGTAAGGAGGATAGAAATTGCAGATCAAGTAACGCTTATGGTCCAAAATCTTCCCCACATAGAAAGAGAATGACACACCAAGGCAAGGTGAATGAACCCCGATACAAAGATCCCAACTCATTATAATCCTTTTCAAGAGAGCACTGGCAATTTGATTAGCTTCTCTACCAACATAAGTGGCATCATGCATGTGAGAATGATCATGGGAACCACAAGAGAAGCCCCGACTTTCTCCTTGTAGTAGTACCAATCATTGGATTGATTGTAACCTTGACCACAGACCATCCCACTTATAAAAGTGAAATATGAGCACATCTGAGTGCTTACTGCTCAACCTGCCCAAATACACATGCAATGAATTACTACAGGCTAGAGAAATCACTTTAGTCTCTCACTTCCAAGAGTAGAACCAAAATAAAATAACCCCCCACCGCCAAAACCCAAATAATAATAATAATAATAAGTAAAAAAATTGTAGAGAGAAAATGACCAAATAGAAGAAGAGTTACTGAATCTACAGTTAAGCAACCTTCGGTTCAGTAACAGAAGATCTTCACACACACACACACACACACACACACACACACACAAAAAAAAAAAAAATAGTAATAACAATAATAATAATACATTTATTTATCCTCCCAAGCCGCCTTCACTCACATATGTTGAAACTAGTATTGGAACTGTTTCTTACCTAATGCTCTAATTTTATTCTTACCTTTTTAATCATAACTGAATATTATTAAAGAGGAGAAAACATATAAAACTAAGACAGGGAAAAGGAAGAACCAGTAATGAGTGAACCTCGTCACTCCCTCTTTCGAAAGAGACTTAATAACTTCATTTATTCTTATCCAAGCAAATGTTGTATACTCGTATTATCACAACTAGTTTACTTGATACTTGTGAGAACAAAATTAGTGAGGACATTTGTACCCATTGCCGAAGACTGCAAATTAAACTCGACATATAAGTTTTCTAATTTAACAGCCTCCTAAATTAGAACTTACTAGAATCCAAAACCTAACCAACCTATGCATATATACAGGTTCCAAACCACCATGGCTTCATGTTGATATCAGCAGTACAGACACTGAAGGCCTGATTACTATGGGCTTCTCTTCCCATTTTATGCTGTACATTCTGAAACAGTTGCGTAGTTTTCTCAGTTGTTAGACATGGTATTCAACATTTTGTGCTGCATCATCCTGCAGGTTGCGGAGAACTCATCCTCTCATCTTCGGCAAGTTCACATCAACACATAAACAGAATAATTTTCTACCAATCTTCATCAACTCATCTCTCAAAAATGGAAATCTATCTGTCGCCATGAAGGTTGTGCTTCTCCACTTAACAACTGTACTCCACACTGTCTGCATCGTTTTTGTGATACTTTTGCAAAACTTGTTCAATCTCATCTCTTTTCTTCTTTGGAAGTTGTTCACACATATCAGCAACAACTTCAGCTTGAAAGCCATCTGTGCCTCCATGGATTCAAATGAGGCTGAATGTCTTGATGAAGTAACCAATTTTCCGATTACTCCCCTTCATATGCTGTGTTGCCAAACTTTCTTGAAATCTTCTAACGTGCCTATCTTCTGAATTTTTACCTTGTTATAGGCTTCCACTAGGAATCTCCAACTTTGCAAATACAGCATGACCAAGGCACCAACCTTGACTATCTTCTACCAACAATACTCAGTAGTAGATTCTCTATATCATGCATTAGTTTCTTTAATAACTATAAGAGAAGGCAGCAAAAGTCTTTCGTCAAGCCAAAAGAAAATAGTTTGGGTGGTTAATGTGTTCTAGGGATCAAAGGAATGGGGAAGGGTAATTTTTAGTCCATTGAGATTGGTTGTAGTTTTGCAGGTGGGATGGCCTCTCATCATCTAGCCCTTTCTTGTTCATCTCATTGACTCTTGTCGCAACTTTTGTTGCTTCTAATGAAGTTATCATTCTCACATAAGTCAAGCGGATGTTTCTTGTTCCTTCCACTAACCTGTCAAAAGGAGAACTTCCCATGCCAAGATTCACCAGGATTAGGTAGAAGTGACATCCCATTTTTTGGTATACAATCTCTCACAAGAACCCCTCCACCTCCAACTGTACTTCTATTGTGTATGGCAAGATCAAAAAACTTGAGCGCCTCTAAATGGCGTCAAAAGTGGCTCAAAAATTCATATCGCAATCAACTAAATTTCTCTTTGGGACACCATGCAGCTTCACCATTTCCTTGAAGAAGATGTTTAATGCAGGACATGAAATTCAAATATAATGTGCGAGATTTCAGGCTTAAGATCACGTTAGTTCAGAAACAATTACACAAATTCCATACCCCACATGAAAGTCCAAACATTCAATTAAGGGGAGTCTATGCGGGTCTAGGCCTACACATGTTAGGGCTGGATCAATAAAAATTATGAACCAAACGATACTCAAAGATAAGAAATAATCATCCACACATGCACAATAATCAGTCCCTAATCCAAGGGATTCACTAATTTTAACTCAAGGAACCCTAGGGTGAAAGAAAGGGCAAATAAATCAAGGGTCATGCAATCTATGGTTAGGGTTTATGAAAATAGGTATAAAAAGGAGAAAATATGAGAAAACCTGAACCGGTAGACAATTCCCACGAGCGGACAGCGGGCCAGGGCCTGGCGCACGTGCACACTAGCCTTGCCGCACGTGTGAGCCGGTCCCACACCCGGAAACCGATTCCTTGGCCCTGGTTGGCCAAGGGTGGACTCCAAACCCACAAAGTTTCAAGGCGATCCGAGCTATAGGCTATGCGCGGTGCTCCGCCAAAGTTTCAGCCCTCCTGCAGGGCCAGATTCTGGAAACTAGCTGTATGGAGAAGATCCGCTGCAAAACTAATGGATTCGATGTGAAGATGGCTGTAGAAGGTAAGATGTATGGATGGAAGAGGGTAGGGGCGGATGGGGATAGATGTAGTTTCACACCACGATAGTTAGCCCTTTGAAAAGAGAGGGTTTCGCACCCACTTGAATTTTTCCACAACTAAGAAACTCAGATAGTAGAAAAAAACTTGCAAGAATTTTTATTAAACTTCAATGAATCAAAAGAACTACAAGGGATGCCTATTTATAGGGAAAACCCTATACCCCAAAACTCGCGCCATGTGCGCAACCTATTATTTGGAGATAAAGTAAACCAAAATAAAAACTAACCAAAGAAATCTAAAGCGTTCATGATGTTCTAAATAACATAAATAATCAAAACCTAAAATATGAACTTAATCCGACTAGTGGGCCCCGATCATGAGATCCCATGATGGGCTTTACTTGATTATTGGGCCCACTCTAATGAACCAAAACTTCGTCTTCTAACTAGGAGGCCCTCCCTGGACATCGTCATCAAGCCAGATCGACGAAGGGGCCCTCCCTCTCCTTCCGTACATGCAAAGGAGGTGGCGTGCGTGCACGTGTGCGCGTGATGTCCCCATCAATTCTTCCCAACTGCGAAGATTTCATCACTGGCGAAATAAAACTCCTGTACCGCTCCAGGATATCAGAATCAAGTCTCTGAATCTCCTCCTCAGTGAGCCACATGTTGTCTGAAGCTAGACGTGACTTCCATTTAACCAGGTACTTCTGAAACCCGCCATCCGACGTTGAAATTATCTGATGGTCCATGATATCCTCTATTTCCTCTCTGGGTGTGTGAAGGCTAGGTATGGGAGGTAGAGACTGGGAAAATGGGCCGAAACGGGTAGATATGGGACGTAGAGACTGGGAAGATGGGTCGGGAAAGGTAGGTATGAGAGGTAGAGGGTGGGAAGATGGGTCGGGAGGGGGTCATGGATCAAGGGAAATATCTAGAGAATCAGGATGGTTAGGCGAAAGGTTGTACAATGCATCAATGGCCTCTTGAAATGCAACTAGATCCTCCACATTAAATGTGGAACTAATTCCCATGGAGGGTGGAAGATCTGCCACATACGCATTGAGACCGTTTCATTTTATAATTTTGAAGGGTCCAGCGCTATGCGCATGTAACTTACGAACAGCCTCCGGAGGATATCGCTCGGGCCTGATGCATACCATCATAGAGTCCCTTACATTGAATTCCTTGAAACATTTATGCTGGTCTGCAGAAAATTTGTAAAGTTCATTACTAGTAGTGATCTTCTGCCTGATTTCTTAGTGTCATGAATGAATGTGATGCACAAAAGACTCTGCAGGCTCTGACGGCCTATGGGATAGTGACATAGGAACAAGATCAATAAGTTTCTCAGGTTTATAACTAGTACCGACTTCATAAGGATTGAGACCTGTGGACCTATCGACAGAACTATTAAACGCAAACTCGGCTGTAGGTATGACGGTGTCCCATGTTCTGGTGTGCTCTATATCCCTCCTAAGGGGAGACTAATCCGGTAGATCATCAGGACAGACATCACGAAACTCATCCACAACCGAAATGGCCTCAATGGGTAACTCTACACTAGCCTCTAGATCACTCTCTCTAGCCACAAGGCCGCACATGTTGTACCCCTCAAAATAATGGTCTTGATATCCCTCATGGGGTGGGTACACGGGTGCACACGCATAACTGATTCCTTAGCCAACTCCATTCATTGGTCTATCCTCCTGGCCACCTGTCTGAGATTGAACATCTACCTTAATGGTGAGATTTGTCCCGGCGGAGGTCTTTAGTTGGGTAATGTAACGTCTCGGAAAAATCCGTACAAAGACCCAAGTACCACCTCAGGCAGAAATCACTCAAGACCAAATCATTTAAAAATTAAACGAAATTAACTAAGTGTTAAACTAGATTAGCTGTGAAATTAGCTTGAACCACTTTAAATACGAACTGCAAGACCCAAAACTTGTACAATCATTAACGCAACATTACCCTGAAATCTAAGATCAATCTCTAAACCCAGTTGCTCTCGGGAGCACATTGAAACTTCGTATCGGACTTAGACTGCGGGTCGAAAGTCCGATTACCGCGAAACTATACGCTTATGACCGCTTTACTGGGCTTGACAACCATCTCAAGAATCAAATCCAGATAGTATCCAGAAACGCACAACTTGAGCCTGGAGTGAAGTGTGTGAGAAACGCGAATATCCTTTGAAAATGTACTCAGATTTAAGTAAACTGGGACGTTCGCTTGCGGGCCAAATCTAAGGTTTCAGACCGTCAGAATCTGACCCAATTACACCATCGGATCAGGGAAAATTCCCTACACAGGTCCATGTACTCGTGGCCCTGATCAAGCGACGATGACCGTTGAACTGAAACTGGTTTGCCACGGTCGATCCACAAATCCGATCGGACCGAAACCTTAACTTGTCCCAGATCCAATGTCAGGAAGCCTAAGTCTGACCTCCAGATCAGCTCTGTTGGACCGAAATGGCCAGTCTCTAGCTATAACCTAAGTATATCATGGCCCTGGGGCCATTCTCATCAGTTCTGGGCCTATATAAGCCCCTTAAACCCTCTCTCTCTCTCTCTCATTCCATACGAATTTGGAAACCCTAAGAGAGAGAAGAGAGAAAAGGGAAGGAAAGAGAGAGTAAGTGAGAGAGAGAGTTGGCGTTTGTTCTTAGGCTTCAATCCCGCCACTCCACGTGCTTAACCATCATTCCTGTATCACTATACGGGCGATTCCGATTCCATTCTTAGGTAAGAAAACCTAACCCTAATCTGTTTTAGGGTTTCAAATAGTGTAAGTGATGAAATAGCTAACCTATTTCATGCTATAGGTGGTTGTCATGCCGTAGACAAAAACTTGGCGTACAAACTGAGTTCGATACTTGTTTATCGGCGAAAGTGCGGACTATAAACATTTAGGTTATGGTTTTCAAGGCTTTCAATGTCAGCAATGATTTATGTCTGACATAATTGCCATTACATATGCCTAGATACAACGTTTTCTGTATATTCCACATATATGTAAACTATGTTTATTTTAAATGCATTCTATGTGTTTGTTGAAATGTCTGAATGGATATGGAATTATGAAATGTGCTTGTTGTGATGGATGTTTGGGAACACATGATGGTTGTACGTGTGGCAACTCCTATGTGGAAGGATTTGCTATAATATGTGTTTTAACTAACTTATTACATGTATGTAATATGTGGTCTAAGTGTTTGATAAAATGCCTGAATGAGAAAATGCTTTATGTGATGTATTTAATGAAGGTGTTGAGATAGGATTCTCAACTCCCTCATCTATAGTTACAGTTTCCGTTATGTAATCTATCTTGCTACTACGTGATTTATGTGTGAAATGCCTATATAGGATAACATGTGTAATATATGTTGTGTTGAAATGCTTAAATGAAATCGATACTGAAATTGGTTGTCACATGCTGTTTTACTGTCACTTATGAATGCCTGTTGGGTTGGATGTGATTGGGGCTACGATGTAGTCCAGGCAATCGGTAATGGTTTACGACCGGTGGCCGAACTATTTAGCCACGATGAATACGTTCGAGGATTCCGAGTCGTACGGTGATTATCGACAGTGGTTAGGTCACGAGGGGTGCGTATACGCTCCATGTCGATTAATTCAACGTACGCTCATACTAGTCGAGCTTGTCAAGTAACCCGATTGGCCCAATGAATGTTCACCATGTATGGACGCTACTGCTTGAATCTAAGGTACCAAACTCACCAGTGAAAAGCCCGTTTAACCTTGGTACCTCGATCCGCTAAGACTCATGAGCCGGACATGATGGTATGGGACACCGTGGTCGAGCTGTCGGCATACGCTGGGGCGACGAGCCTCCCCGTAGTGACCAGTGAGCAACCCAAACTCGTGAGCCGAATACGGTGGTATGGGACGCTGTATTCGAGCTGTTGGCCTACGATCAGGTGACGAGCCCGTAGTGACCTCGGGTATACACTAAGACTACGCCAAGGCGACGAGCCTTTCCGTAGTTGCTTCGCGTATAAGCTAGGCCTGCGCTAATGGTGACGAGCCTCCCCGTAGCGACCTAGAACTTGTTTATCGTATGTGATTAACTAGGATTGACAACCCTAGATGGATCATTGTTTGGAAAATGATATAAGGAAGGTGCCTTAGCTTCCCAATCCTGCTGTATGAATATGCCTAATTAAGAACTTGGCTAATCACGCACATGCACCACATTGCATGTGCCTTTAGCGTTGGAGTTGAGCACAGCGGGAGTGTTGCATGCCGCGATCGTGAGATGATGTTGCAGAGGGAGTATAAGTGAGGGCATTCTAACATACCATCATTGCATTAACCAGAGTACCTAGGAATGCTTGTTGTACTTCTTTATCATTACTGCTTGATTGAATTGATAACATGTTAACCTTTGCATTATAGCTCCACTGAGTTGATCACTCACTCTCACGTTCTGGGACGGTGTTTTAAAACCACCAACCAGACCCTGTTGTAGTTGCAGATGACAGCGATGCTTGCGTAGCGGAGCCGGACTTTTATGATGATGAGGAGTTCTCCTATATGTAGCTATTAGGCAGGTCTATGTAGGCCATGTTCTGATCGACGGAGATTACTGGGATCCTGACTAGATAACATTACACATTTTGTATATTTTGGAAACTTTACATGTAATTAATTGACCTGGTAACATGATCATACTCAGGAGACTTACAATCACTAATATGCTTATATACTTATCACGGTCCTCCACTTACGTAATTCAATTGCCTCTGGAGTATGATATGTTGTTTTGGTATAATCTCACTCATGTTTAATGCACTAATACGGACAACATTTAATCATCATTATCTATGTTTCATAAGTGATGTGTTGGAACTCGGGAGTCGGGCTCCTGCTCGACCTCCGATTTTTCGGGCGTTACAAGTTGGTATCAAAGCATGATTTGGATTAAACTGGACCTATGTTATGGTTACACGATGCACACTGACGTACTTTGACTTAGGAGGGAGCGTTGAAACGTAGAAACTAGCATAGGATTCCCAGTTTCGCCAATTGGCGAAATTAACCGTTGAATTCGGGCCCGTAGGCCTCTGTGACCATGCGAGAGGGCCTCCATTCATTTCTAGACCGTCAATCGACAGGTTGAGACCCTGATTCAACCTATTCCACACTCAAACAAACCAAAAAGTGCGAAAGTACACGAAATGGGACCCGAAACGACTCAAATGGAGTCGGGGGCCTACACGGTGCTATACAGGGGGGACCTAAAGTGGACCTCGCACTTTTCCAACACCCGGGGGGGGATGGCATCGTCCTTGGGGCGAGCCATTGCCGGAAGGTATAGGGACCGGCGATGGCATCGCCGGATCGGCAAGCCCTCACCGCCCAGACGATCCGGGCCTCTCGAGCCTGGCGTGCCGATGCCCATGCAACATTGTGGGGCCCACGAAATCACGTGGGACCCCTCCTATTTCTTTCATTTGCGATGGACCGCCTGGTGGATGCCGGGTGGGGTCCTATATTAGAGGGCAAGTCTCGTGCGAATGTGGGCATTGACCGAGCCTTCTATGCCCATATTCGAGAGCCAACACTGGAGCCCTTGCAATTCAAAATTCCAATGGGAAGGCGGGACGCCACAGTTGATGTCAGCTTAATAGCCTGAATCATGGGAGTGCCGCTTGGCGAAGTCCATGCTAGTGAGAAGAGTCTTAAAAGTGCACGTGAAAGGGATCGCCGAACGCGATTCCTTTGTAGCCAACTGGCCTACTGGAATCCAAATAATAGCCTCCTAGCATCCAATATGACCGACGACTTCCGCCTGCTCCACCACAACTTCAAGTACAACGTGTACCCCAGGTGGAGCAATTGCAGCGAGTACATGCGCCTGATGGTAGACTTTCTGTACCGAGCTGGGCAGGGAGAGAAGCTGTGCGTGCCAACGTATGTACTACTACAGATAGTACAGACCGCACGCTCTACTAGGACGACCATTTCCCTCCCATTCGGCCGGCTCATATGCAAGCTTGCACATAAATTCGCCTACAGACTTGCCGCAGAAATTCCTGCGACGATCCATTTCATTAACGACACTACTCTCAACAACATGGAGATTGGGCCACGACAGCGTCAAGCCCGACTCGACGAGAGTGAGGATGAGATGGAAAGCGAAGATGAGGGGAGTGAAGAAGAAGAGGAAGAGAATGAGATAAGAGGAAGAAGGAGAGCAGGAAGAAGAAGAGGAGGCCTAGGACACTGATGAAGCCTCTCCTCCTGCTACACAGGAGCGTGGCAGTGATCGGGCTGCTATAGAAGCCCGATTGGCTCAACTTGAGGAGGGTCAGGCCGCCCTGCGACAAGAGGCCGCGAGCAGATTCTCCTCCTCTGCTTACGGCTCCACCGACGCAGCCGAGGGGACCTGATATATGGTGCACCTACTGCAAGAGGTCGGGTCATGCTGACACTAACTGTTTCACCAGGATGAGGGACAACGGCTTTACGCCCCCTTAGAGGATCAACTGTCAGATGCCACCATGTCTCTCGACTCCACCTCTATGGTCGGCACCAGCACACCAATCTTTCCGGCAGCCTGCACCCGGATTTAGGCCGCTTCAACGGCCTATGGTACCACAGTCGAACCGTTCTCAACAGGCTCGGGTGCATTCACTTACAGCTGAGGCATTCGAGATAGCAGACATAGCACTGATGGCTTTTGAAGTCACGGCCCATATCCAAGGTACTCCCGTCTTTTTATTGGTGGACACCGGGTCCACTATCTCCATCATATCATGCGCAGCAATTAAGCGACTAGCGTTGGGTACAGCTCCTACAAAGGGAGTGAGAATCCTTACAACTACGAGGACTTTTTCAGACGTTAGCAGAATTTATGAGGGTTGCTCGATAGATTTAGGGAGCAGGACAGTGCTGGTTGACCTGATCGTTGCCCCATTACATCATTACGACGTTATCCTCGGTATAGATTGGCTCACCGAGATGAGGACAGAAATTGATTGTGATACCAGAGTGGTGACTAGTGACAGCCCGTGCACCTGAAGGCACAACCTTTACTTTCCCAGTTCAGGTCAATTGGCCCTACCGCGTTAGTTGTTATGCTACATTGCTAGAGCAGGTTGATGGTCCGACGTTGGGGAGCACGCCAGTAGTTCAGGATTTTTAGGATGTGTTCAGGACGATTCCTGGACTGCCTCCCTGGCCCGAGATCGATTTTACTATCGGTTTGGTGCCTAGTGCGACACCCATTTCATTACCGACTTATCGCATGCCTCCATGTGAGATGGAGGAACTCAGGAAACAGATCGATGATCTGTTGGATGCAGGCTTTATACGACCAAGTACCCGTGTTGCTTGTGAAGAAGGATGGGTCACTGCGATTGTGTATTGATTATCGCAGGCTAAACCAGGTGACGGTGAAGAACAAGTATCCTTTGCCTAGGATAGATGCTCCGTTTGATCAGTTGAAAGGGGCACAGTATTTCTCGAAGATCGACCTACAGTCAGGGTATCATCAGTTGCGCGTTAGGGATGAGGACGTACAGAAGACAGCTTTCAAGACCAGTTTTAGGCACTATGAGTTTCTGGTGATGTCGTTTGGACTCACAAACGCTCCCGCCGTATTCATGGACTTAATGAACCGGGTGTTTCGACCGTATCTATTCCAATTCGTCATCGTATTTATATATAACATCCTGATATACTCCAAGAGTCAGGAAGATCACGAGGAGCACCTGCAAGCCGTCTTCGATACGCTCAAAAAGAACCAGTTATTTACGCAGTACAAGAAGTGCGACTTCTGGAAAGAAAAAGTGAAGTTCCTGGGACATGTGATGTCCAAGGAAGGGATAACTATGGACCTTGCTAAGGTAGCCGCAGTTTAGGACTGGGAGCAGCCCGGTTCGGTTACTGAAGTGAGGAGTTTTCTTGGCCTGGCAGGTTACTATCGATGCTTCATTAAGGATTTTTCCAAGATAGCCAGACCGTTGTCTCAGCTAACACGGAAGGATCTCAAGTTTGCCTGGAGTGAGAAGGTAGAATCAGCTTTTAAGGAACTAAAGAACAAGTTGACGTCCGCCCCTGTGCTAGTATTGCCAGAGCAAGGGGTCAAGTATATGATTTATACCGAAGCGTCTCGTGTTGGTTTGGATTGCGTTCTTATGCAGAAGGACAGGGTGATTGCCTATGCATCGCGGCAGTTGAGGAAACACGAGGAAAATTACCCTACGCACGACCTAGAGTTAGCGGCCGTCATCTTTGCATTAAAGCTCTGGAGACATTACCTCTACGGAGAGGAGTTCGAGCTCTTTTGCGACCACAAGAACCTCAGATACATATTCACGCAGAGGGACCTGAATATGAGGCAGCGACGATGGATGGAAACCTTGAAGGACTTCAAGTTCGAGGTCTCCTACCATCCTGGCATGGCCAACCTTGTGGCAGACACGTTGAGCGGCAAGAAGACTATAGCAATTGCGGCTCCGCTGATGATCGATGAATGGAACATGGTCGAGTTTTTGCGGGACTTTGAGCAAAAGCTTTCAGTAGAATAACCGTTCGAGAGCGTCACACATTCGTGTGCGGCCACTGACGATGACCGAATCATAGTGGCTCAGCGAGAAGATGAATGGTTAGAGGAGATGAGGAAAAGAGTTAGTGATGATGAAGACTCAGAATGGAGAGTTGGTACGGATGGAGGTTTACGTTATCATGGCCGCCTATGCGTCCCAAACCTTCACGACTTAAGAAAGGAAGTTCACGAGGCTGCTCACAATTCGAGGATGGCAATGCATCCTGGCAGTACGAAGATGTACCGAGACATGAAGCGCTCGTACTGGTGGGACAACATGAAGGCCCACATAGCAGATTATATCCCGTTGTCTCACGTGCCAGCAGGTCAAGGCAGAGCATCGCCGACCTCCTAGACTGCTTCAGCCCATGCCCATAGCAGAATGGAAATGGGATTTCATTTCTATGGATTTCATCTCAGGACTACCGAAGACGAGAAAGGGACATGATTCCATTTGGGTGATTATGGACCGACTGACGAAATCGGCTTACTTTCTCCCTATTCGGGTTTCGAACTCGGCAGACGATTTGGTCAGGCTGTATATCAAGGAGATAGTACGTCTGCATGGAGTTCCTATGGAGATCGTGTCGAACCGAGACATGCGATTCACATCTATCTTTTAGACTCGTATCCAGGAAACGATGGGTGTGAAGTTGAAGTTCAGTACCGCGTTCCACCCACAAACGAAACGGGTAAACCGGGTGTTAGAGGACATGCTGCGAGCTTGTGTGCTCGATTTCTAGGACAGTTGGGATAACTGTCTTCCTTATGCCGAGTTCGCCTATAACAACAGCTTCCAGGCGATTATCGGCATGACTCCTTACGAGGCCTTGTATGGGCACCCCTGTCGAGCACCGCATTACTGGGCAGAGGTTAGCGAGAGAAGTTTGATTGGCCCCGAGTTGGTACAGGCGACCTCAAAGAAGATCGACATTATCAGGCGTCGACTTCTCGCAGCACAGAGCAGACAGAAGAGCTACGCCGATATGAGACGGTGACAGCTAGAGTTCGAGGTTGGGGACCATGTGTTTCTGAAAGTTTTCCCCATGAAGGGAGTCCTTCGGTTTGGGAAGAAGGGGAAACTTACGCCGAGATTTATTGGCCCATTCTAGATACTGGATCGAGTGGGGGTGGTAGCGTACCGCCTTGCTCTGTCACACCACTCGTAGGCGTACACAACATATTTCATGTATCTATGCTAAAGAAATACGTTCCGGACCCTTCCCACATTATCAAGTGGGAGCAGGTGCAGTTGAGTGAGGACGCTATTTATGTACTGCGACCGACGCGTATCTTAGACAGGAAGGAGCAGGTGTTGCACAATAAGGTTATTCCGCTAGTAAAGGTATTATGAACGCATCACACTGAGAAAGAGGCTACTTGGGAAACGGATGCCGAGGTCCGTAAGAACTACCCTCAGATTCTCGAGGAGTACGAAAAGGTACTAATTTCGATGATGAAATTTTTCTTTAAGGGGGGTAGATTGTAACGTCTCGGAAAAATCCATACAAAGACCCGAGTACCACCTCAGGCAGAAATCATTCGGGACCAAATCCTTTATAAATTAAACGAAATTAACTAAGTGTTAAACTAGATTAGTTGTGAAATTAGCTTGAACCATTTTAAATACGAACTGCAAGACCCAAAACTTGTAGAATCATTAACGCTACATTACCCTGAAATCTAGGATCAATCTCTAAACCCAGTTGCTCTCGAGAGCACATTGAAACTTCGTATCGGACCTGGACCGCGCATCGAAAGTCCGATTACCGCGAAACTATACACTTATGACTGCTTTACTGGGCTTGACAACCAACTCGAGATCAAATCCAAATAGTATCCAGAAACGCACAACATGAGCCCGGAGTGAAGTGTGTGAGAAATGCGAATATCCTTTGAAAATGTACTCAGATTTAAGTAAACTGGGCCGTTCGCTTGCGGGCCAAATCTAAGGTTTCAGACCGTCAAAATCTGACCCAATTACACCCTCGGATCAGGGAAAATTCCCTACACAGGTCCATTTACTCGTGGCCCTGATCGATCGACGATGACCGTTGAACTGAAACTGGTCCACAACGGTCGATCCACAAATCCGATCGGACCGAAACCTTAACCTGACCCAGATCCAACGTCAGGAAGCTTAAGTCCGACCGCATGTAGAAAAGGGACCTCCAGATCAGCTCCGTTGGACCGAAACGGTCAGTCTTTGGCTATAACCTAAGTATACCATGGCCCTGGGGTCATTCCCATCAGTTCTGGGCCTATATAAGCCCCTTAAACCCTCTCTCTCTCTCATTCCATATGAATTTGGAAAACCCTAAGAGAGAGAAGAGAGAAAAGGGAAGGAAAGAGAGTAAATGAGAGAAAGAGTTGGCGTTTGATCCTAGGATTCAATCCCGCCACTCCACGTGCTTAACCATCATTCCTGTATCGCTATACGAGCGATTCCGATTCCATTCTTAGGTAAGAAAACCTAACCCTAATCTGTTTTAGGGTTTCAAATAGTGTAAGTGATGAAATAGCTAACCTATTTCATGCTATAGGTGGCCGTCGTGCCGTGGACAAAGACATGGTGTACAAACTGAGTTCGATACTTGTTTATCGGCGAAAGGTGCGGACTATAAACGTTTAGGTTATGGTTTTCAAGGCTTTCAATGTCAGCAATGATTTCTGTCTGACATTATTGCTATTACATATGCCTAGATACAACGTTTTCCGTATATTCCACATATATGTAAACTATGTTTATTTTAAATGCATTCTCTGTGTTTGTTGAAATGTTTGAATGGATATAGAATTATGAAATGTGCTTGTTGTGATGGATATTTGGGAACACATGATGGTTGTACGTGTGGCAACTCCTATGTGGAAGGATTTGCCATAATATGTGTTTTAACTAACTTATTACATGTATGTAATATGTGTAGTCTAAGTGTTTGATAAAATGCCTGAATGAGAAAATGCTTTATGTGATGTATTTAATGAGGGTGTTGAGATAGGATTCTCAACTCCCTCATCTATAGTTACAATTTCCTTTATGTAATCTATCTTGCTACTACGTGATTTATGTGTGAAATGCCTATGTAGGATAACATGTGTAATATGTGTTGTGTTGAAATGCTTAAATGAAATCGATACTGAAATTGGTTGTCACATGCTGTTTTACTGTCACTTATGAATGCCTGTTGGGTTGGATGTGATTGGGGCTACGATATAGTCCAGGCAATCGGTAATGGTTTACGACCAGTGGCCGAACTGTTTAGCCACGATGAATACGTTCGAGGATTCCGAGTAGTACGGTGATTATCGATAGTGGTTAGGCCACGAGGGGTGCGTATGCGCTCCATGTCGACTAATTCAACGTACGCTCGTACTAGTCGAGCTTGTCAAGTAACTCGATTGGCCCAATGTATGTTCACCATGTATGGACGCTACTGCTTGAATCTAAGGTACCAAACTCACCAGTGAAAAGCCTGTTTAACCTTGGTACCTCGATCCGCTGAGACTCATGAGCCGGACATGGTGGTATGGGACATCGTGGTCGAGCTGTCAACCTACGCTGGGGCGACGAGCCTCCCCGTAGTGGCCAGTGAGCAACCCAAACTCGTGAGCCGAATACAGTGGTATGGGACACTGTATTCGAGCTGTCGGCCTACGATCAAGTGACGAGCCCATAGTGACCTCGAGTATACACTAAGACTACGCTAAGGCGACGAGCCTTTCCGTAGTTGCTTCACGTATAAGCTAGGCCTGCGCTGATGGTGACGAGCCTCCCCGTAGTGACCTAGAACTTGCTTATCGTATGTGATTAACTAGGATTGACGACCCTAGATGGATCATTGTTTGGGAAATGATATAAGGGAGGTGCCTTAGCTTCCCAATCCTGCTGTATGAATATGCCTAATTAAGAACTTGGCTAATCACGCACATGCACCGCATTGCATGTGCCTTTGGCGTTGGAGTTGAGCACAGCGGGAGTGTTGCATGCTACAATCGTGAGATGATGTCGCAGAGAGAGTGCAGGCGAGAGCATGCATCATTCTAACATATCATCCTTGCATTAACCAGAGTACTTAGGAATGCTTGTTGTACTGCTTTATCATTACTGTTTGACTGAATTGATAACATGTTAACCTTTGCATTATAGCTCCACTGAGTTGATCACTCACTCCCACATTCTGGAACGGTATTTTAAAGCCACCGACCAGACCCTGTTGTAGTTGCAGATGACAGCGATGCTTACGTAGCGGAGCCGGACTTTTATGATAATGAGGAGTTCTCCTATATGCAGCTATCAAGCGGGTCTATGTAGGCCATGTTCTGATCTACGGGGATTACTGAAATGCTGACTAGATAACATTACACATTTTGTGTATTTTGGAAACTTTACATGTAATTAATTGACCTGGTAACATGATCATAATTAGGAGACTTACAATCACTTATATGTTTATATACTTATCACGGTCTTCCGCTTGCGTAATTCAATTGCCTATGGAGTATGATATGCTATTTTGATATAATCTCACTCATGTTTAATGCATTAATACGGACAACATTTAATCATCATTATCTATGTTGCATAAGTGATATGTTGGAACTCGGGAGTTGGGCTCCTACTCGACCCCCGATTTTCAGGGCGTTACAGGTAATGCCCACATCAAATTGATCAAAGCGTTGGTCTATATTGTTGTTCCAAGCGCTTACCCAAAGACTCGATCTGCTGGGACAGTTTGTTTAATGACTCTAGCAGTTGCTCCATGTTTAGTGTAGGGTGCAAGCCAAAACCATGACCCGTACGTGTGGGCATACACTTGCTAACTCCACCTACGGACTTTTTATGACAACTATATGCAACTAAATAGGACCAAATGATCCTATGAGACTCTATATGAGGGAAACTACGTAGTGCTACTAAAATCCAACAACATAGTTGTCGAAACAAGGGAATAACAGAATTTTACAGCAATGTGAAATGCTAACTTCCTGCTAACAGAAATTTCAGCAACTAATATCAGGGACTACGGACTTCTAACAACTATATGTGATGAACTGAATGCATGAAGGACTCAAACAAACTAACTCTAACATGTAATGTATTCCCCTATAAGAACCCTAAGCTTTGATACCAAATTTGATGCAGGACATGAAATTCAAATATGATGTGCGAGATTTCAGGCTTAAGATCACGTTAGTTCAGAAACAATTACACAAATTCCATATCCCACATGAAAGTCCAAACATTCAATTAAGGGGAGTCTATGCGGGTCCAGGCCTACACATGTTAGGCCTGGATCAATAAAAATTATAAACCAAACGATACTCAAAGATAAGAAATAATCATCCACACATGCACAGTAATCAGTCCCTAATCCAAGGGATTCACTAATTTCAACTCAAGGAACCCTAGGGTGAAAAAAAAAAAGAAAAAATTAAGGGTCATGCAATCTAGGGTTAGGGTTTATGAAAATAAGTATAAAAAGGGAAAAATAAGAGAAAACCTGAACTGGGAGACAATTCCCGCGAGCGGACAGCGGGCCAGGGCCTGGCGCACTAGCCCAGCCGTCCTTGCGAGCGGGTCCCACACCCGGAAACCGATTCCTTAGCCCTGGTCGGCCAGGGGTGGGCTCCAAACCCCCAAAGTTTCAAGGCGATCCGAGCTATAAGCTGTACGCGGTGCTCCGCCGAAGTTTCAGCCCTCCTGCAGGGCCATATTCTGGAAACTGGCTGTAGGGAGAAGAACCGCTACAAAACTGATGGATTCGAGGCGAGGATGGTTGTAGAAGTTGAGATGTATGGATGGAAGAGGGTAGGGGCAGATGGGGTAGATGTGGCTTTGCACCACAGTAGTTAGCCCTTTGAAAAGGGAGAGTTTCGTACCCACTTGAATTTTTTCACAACTCAGAAACTTAGAAAGTAGAAAAAAAACTTGCAGGAATTTTTATTAAACATCAATTAATCAAAAGAACTACAAGGGGTGCCTATTTATAGGAAAAACCCTATACCCCAAAACTCGCGCCCTGTGCGCAACCTATTACTTGGCGATAACGTAAACCAAAACAAAAACTAACCAAAGAAATCTAAAGCGTTCATGATATTTTAAATAACATAAATAATCAAAACCTAAAATATGAACTTAATCCGACTAGTGGGCCCCGATCATGAGATCCCATGATGGGCTTTACTTGATTACCGGGCTCACTCTAATGAACCAAAACTCCGTCTTCTAACTAGGAGGCCCTCCATGGACGGTGGGGCCCTCCCTCTACTTCCGTACGTGTGTAGGGGGCGGCGTGCGTGCGCGTATGCGCGTGATGTCCCCATCAATGTTTGTGCTTTGTGGAATCCATGATCTTCCATTATGGTATGAAGTGTGTCATTGTTGACAGTCAATCCACTGCCACAAAGATGGAACTGTTGTCATTTTTCTCCTTTAACTCTTCAGAAAATCCAATACAAAAATCCACAGAGATATACTCACAATGCAACCAGAATGGAAAGTGTCGAGTAGGAGCCTATATTTTGATGATGACCCGTTGTACACTCAACAGGCACTGCACCTTACTCCAATCTTCTCAACATCACAACTTGTTTGTCGCCAATATTTCCTCCTCCATACCCAATGTTTTACCTCTCCCAATGTATTTAGAACATGCGTTCCGAACATCAGTGACGTGTGTTGAGCCCATGGCTTCCAATATGATATGAACTATGCCATCTTCAAGAATCAATCCACCACCCAAAAAAAAAAAAAAAAAAAGAGGGAAAAGTAAACATGTGAAACTACAAACCGTATCAGATACATGTCCATATTTTGAGGACACCCACTTGGCATGAACAGAACCTTGCTTCAAATCTCTCACATCACAACTCATTTGTGGCCAATAATGCTTTTCCTCTTCCAAAGTCCATGTTTTATCTCCCAATATATTTCCATAATTTCACTTGAATGCTTGATGGGCATGGCACCTCACAACAAACCTCTCAAGTCACAATGCCACAACTTTTTGTTACCCATTATATTTTTCCTCCACCATGGTGAATTTTGTAGCCTCCCTAAAGTGTCCCTAAGGCCACTACTATGATGTTCGATGATGACCTCATCCTTTAAGGAGCATATAATATGCATAATCATGCACCCGAAAGTATAAGACCATCATGGCAAACATAGTTATCTGTAGGGAAAGGTTCATCCACAGTTCTCTCAGTCATGTAGTTGAAATGAGGTCTTCTTTGCATTCTTATTTGACACTTTAAATCCTGCAACTTCAACAACTAACATCCTAGGAAAAACCACCTTTTGTCTCAAGGCATCAGTCACCTTTCTTGGCTTCCAACATGGTGGCATGGTAAAAATATGAAGTTTTGCAAAGATATCAACCATTGAAATACAATAGAGGTGATCCAAGTTGAGGTACTAAATATCGGTGTTGGGGACCCAGAAAAGTGGGGAAGCTTCAAAGCTTGCGACAACAGAAAATTCCAGCAAAAAGAATTTGCCTTATTTATCCACGCAATCCTCCTCCACTTACATGTCGACTCTAGAGCTAGCTTAGCTTTGTACTCCAACTTTCTAGCTGTTGCTCTTAGCCAAACCATATTCTCCTATCACATTCACAACTAGTTTACTTGCAACTGAAGAGAACAAGCTTAACCAGGAATTACTAATTCAAAACCCATAACCAAAACACAACCATCTAGAGACTAGATCCAACATGACAAATAAACCCCTTTAATTGCACAACTTCAAATAAAATCTAAAATACAGTCCTAAGTTTATCTTAACCATATACATATGCAACTCCCAAAAGGAATCTGTTGGAACCCACCGCTAATTTTAGTATGATGTCATGCTGCTGCCATACAACCAATAAAAGGCTTTTTGTGTATTTACTTCCCATTTTATGCAGCACATTCTGCTACTTTTGGACCCCTTTTCTCAGACATTGGAGACGGTTTCAATTCCATTCATCTTTTGACAAGGTTTATGTCCTAGCTTCAAAGTTAAACATTTTATTTCCCAATTGATATTCTCCAAAAGATGAATGAACCAACTTGGGCATAGCACGCCCAGGATATCATGTTTCTAGAATCTCTCTCCACCACCAGGGCCCAAATAAGGAAGAAGAGAATAAGCATAAACCTACGAAATGAACCAAGCCTTCCATTCACCAGAATCTGCCTAACTAGCCAAGGGGAGAAACATAGTATTAATGATCGCTTTATCGTCTCACACCAGATGTCCCATGCCAGACAGGCTAGTATTACCGAGAGAGAAGCCATGAAAATTTAGCTTTCAAACCCGTGGGGTACAAGTAACTTTTTCCAGGTTAAGCACCAACATGTAAGTTTTATTTGTGCATTAATTCAAAAGAAATTCAAGGCGGAAAATGATAATAGTTCTTTAGTAAGGAGTTTTGACCAACGAGCATAAAAACATAAATGTCATAATGGAATTTTTCTTTTTCATTTCCTGTTAAAATACATTATCGAATCCATCATCCAATTTCTTCTTCTCAAGCAGAAATATATTATTAGCAACAAAGATAACCAGAAATAAAAGATCTTTCGAAAAAGATAACAAGAAATAAAAGCATTTAAAAATTAATGACTGATTCCAGCTTTCCATAAATCGAAAAGCGAGACAAAATTAACATGAAGTGCATTACCTCTCCTCTTTCCCTCCCATCTGTACCCTCTAAATCCATCACAATTGTGAAAGGCTCAATACCAACACACTTTGCCATCCAGATGCCTTTGGTAGTTTGGCTCCTATACCAAAAACAAGAAAGTCATACACCATGATACTGAAATGGAAACATAAAGATAATTGGGTCCATGTTCTGTTTGACATAGTGTAAATACAAGACACACCTCCCCTCGAAGGCATCCATCTCCCTGAAATTGGTACCAAAAAGATGGTTCAGTAGGGTGCTTTTCCCTGCTCAAAGAAAAACAGCCCATTAACTGACTACTGAAAAATTAGAAACAAGGAAAGAAACACCTTTTCTTGTTTTTTGACTAATGACAATTATGACGTGTCCCCATTTGTGAATGCCATATCTAGCAGCTACGTTGCACAGGTGTGACTTAGAGTGTCAAAATCTGATAGTGTCACAGTTGGTGGCACTAGGAAAATCCAACAATAGGATCCGTTGATTTGGTAGCATAACATAATTCTAGAAAGTTAATTTTTTTAATAAAAGGATGGATCTTGATGAGTTATACACAGGGCAAGGTACACGAAGGCCTAAACATAATCGGAGCCAAATTTCACAAAGGACCAAAGATGACCATATATGTTGATAACCATTTGTGAGGTTTCTTCTAAAACACAAACTCCAGACCAGTTGCCCTCCTACCTTGGAAGAAAGCTATTAACAACGATTGCATTTTTCACCATTACCCAATAAAGGTCCTGGAAAAAAAAAAAAAAAGAGAAGACATCGGACCATTAGATCACCAAGAATCCTCCCAAAAAAAATCTTGAGCCACCTACTGCAAATCCGATGACTTATTTGAATAGAGGCAATACCTTCTGGATTGCCCTCCACTCCCAACACTTTGCATGGGGGCTTGATTAGGGGTTCTCAGGCTGATAGCCCGAGCCCAAGACCCCCATACTTTTTCACATAAAACCCTTTTTCCAAAGAAACCTCCAATGCCATTTTCCCAGCATACTTTGATTATATGATCTCAAACTTTTACTGCCATGGCCCCATTTGCCCTTTGCTTTATTACCTGCCTCTTCTTTTTTTATCGATTGGTTTACGTACCTCTTTCCATTCGACCAAATCAAATCTTCCTTCTCTTTCCTTGCCTACCATAGGAACCCTCTGGTTTTTATCTAACCTGTTCACCACGCTTGTCAAACACTGAAATAGAAATATGAAGTAAACAAGCATGTTTGAGAGACTAGACTTGATAAAAGTTATTCTCCCAAAGGAGAGAGATTTACTCTTTCAAGCATATAGAATCTCCTTTCCAGTCTCACCACAATGGCATCCCAAAAGGACTTTGGTTGGTGTACCAATACAAAGAGGGAGGCCTAAATAAGTAAACAAAAAAGATTCCACGCTGCACCCCATAACTAAAGGAATGTTATCAACCAACCTTTCATCTATTCCTAGCAAGCACCTCAGACTTTTGCTAATTCACCTTCTAGCCCAAAAAAACTTTCTACCATCTAAGGTAATTTTGAGGCAATCCACCTCCTCTATCACCTGGCCACACCATAAGAGAGATCAGTAATGAAATACATCTGGGATATTTGAAATCCATAAGTGTCAACCTTGAAGTCTTTATAATTCCTTGCTCTTTTTCCTTCTGAAAGCATTCAACCTAAAGCCCTCTACCACTCCTAAAAAGATAAAGAGGGGATCCCCCTACGACAGTCCTCTAAAATCCTTGTAGAAACCTTAGGAGTGCCATTGTTCAAAATTGAGAATGAAGTTGAAGCAATAAATTCCTTTACCCATCCTCTCCATCTTATATGAAACCAATTCTATCAACATCTATTCCAGAAATCCCTAATCCACATAATCATAAGCCTTGGTCCAATTCACAAATGATTATGTGTCTCCAAGATGTGTACTAAGAATCGATGCATTCCTGAGCCACCAGCAGACCATCGAGATCTATCTTCCACCCATAAAAGCCCATTGAGCAGGAGAGATCACCCCAAGAGAGACGCAATCCATTCTCAAAGCAAGGATCTTAACTGGAATCTTAAAAGAGCCACAAATAAGACTAAAAGGTCCCTCTTTATAGGGATAAGACCAATGAATTGCATTCCATCTCGTTTCCTATCATCCCCTTCCGTAAAATTCCATTAAGAACCATGATATCATCTTTCACTTCCTCCCAAAAATCTAATATACAGCAAGTGGGAAGCCATCCGGACCCAGAGCCTAATAAATCATTGGCTCAAACATTGCCACTTGGATTGCTTTTTTTTTAATTGATTGTATTATAAGTTTCATCAACATCATTATAGCCTTCCCCGAACTATTTGATTATCTTTCACATTTGTTGTTTATGAAATGATACTTTTTTTTTTTTTGAAGAGTAAAGGAAACTTTATCAAAGACCTGCTAGCAACAACTAGGCAGGAAAAGAATACAACAAAACAAAAGAGAAAACACTGCAGCCCCTAAAAGGGTTGAAAACAGCACTCAAACAAAACACACTACAAGCCATCCCATTCAAAAAACAACAAATTGACCCTTGCCACAACTGCCTTGAATGGCCGAGACTGATTCTGAAAACAACTTCAGTTCCTTTCCCCCCAAACAACCCACCAATCGTGGGAAATGTCACAAGCCATGTCAACCGAGTTGCTTCCCCCGTCCACCTCCGTGCCAAGCCTAGAGAAGATCCTACCCCGACCCCGGCATCACCCAACATAAACCGAAGGCGGCTAAAAAGTGCCCCCACACCTTTTTGGTGAACAGGCAAAAGATGAAGAGATGGTCGATAGTTTCAACATCTTGATTGCACATGCAACACATATTCGGGATTATCAAGGACCTCTTCCGAAGATCAATCGTTAAAACCATCTTTCTACCCACTAACCAAGTGAAGGCGGCGACTTTGGGAGGCGCACCATAAACCAAAAATGATAAGCATGCCGCTCTTGAGACTCGTTCTAATCGGTTTAGATCAACTTATAGAAAGACTTGACCGAGAAATGGCCCGAGGCATGCATCCACCATAAGAAAGAATCAGGTCGCCCCGCCAAATTGGCATACTACAAGCGGACTAGAAAAGCAACATAGTCGTTTGCCTCGCCATCCGACAAATTCCTATTGCAAAGCGGAGCCCAAACTACCGTCGAGCCGCAAAAGGAGTAGCAATCCGCCACTCTCGAACCTTCCAAAGAGGCAAGGCTGGCCAATGTGGGGAAATGTAGATGCAAGGGGGAGTCGCCACACCAAGTATCCTCCCAAAATCTGACTCTAGAGCCGTCCCCCACAAAGAAGAACAAACCTCTCCAAAAGACTTCTTTGAGAACCACAACTAGTTTCCATATATGAGATGTCCTATACAAGGAAGAACTCTTGGTTTCCCAACTATCATCCTGAAGACCATACTTACATGCAATGATCTCTCGCCAAAGGCATCCCTCTTTTGCCCAAAACCACCATAACCACCTGTCAAGAAGAGCTAAGTTCATGCTGCTTAGGGCCCCAAGCATGCCCCAACTTGAGTCACGGGCCTACTAACTTCTACCATTTCGACATATTAAACTTGTTACCTTCTTCAGAGCCCTTCCACAAAAAGTCCCTCCTCAACTTCTCCAATCTAGCTAGCACCGCTTGAGGATATTTAAACAGGGACATGAAGAAAAAAAAAATGGCATCTTCAAAAAAACTGCCTTAATCAAGGTTAATCGACCACCAAGAGAGAGATAACAACTCTTCCACTTTGATAATTTTCTCTTGGTCCTCTCTATTACCTTGTCCCACAAATGCTTTGTTGGTTTCTTAACGCAGAGCGAAAGAGCTAACCTTGCACCCAAAAAAAGAAGCAGGACTATAGATATCTTCTTTAGATTAGTGAATTCCCAAAATTTCACTTTTCCCCATGTTAATCTTCAAACCAGAAACCGCCTCAAAAGCACACAACCACTCTCTGCAAGTTGTCCACCATAACAAGGTTCGCTTCAAAAAAATGATATTGTCGTCTACGAGCTGAAGATGAGAAATACACTCTCCAAAACCAGCCACCCTGAAACCACTAATGAGATCAGTTTCTTAGCCTTTGGCTAACATGTGACTGAAGGCTTCAGCAATAACCAGAAGGCTTTTGCAATAACAAGGAAAAAATACAAAGACAAAGGATCCCCTAGTCTGAGACCCCTGGAAGATTTGGAGACCCTTGGAAGATTTGGAAAAACCTTTCGAGGATACGTTCTCAAGCACCAAGAACGAGGTAGACCCAACACAAATCTAAATCCACTTACCTTTACTTGGCTCCACATCCCAACCTACCCAACATATAATCCAAAAAATCCTACTCCACGTGATCATAGGCCTTCTCCACATCAAACTTACATATCACCCACAACTTCTTTTGTTTGAAACGAGAATCAACATACTTGTGAGCGATTAAGGCAATGTCCAGGATTTGTCTTCCTCCCCCCCACAAAAGCCCCTTGGTTAGGAGAAATAATACCTCCCAACGCATTCTGAATCTTGAAGCGAGCACGTTACCCTTGTTTGTCAAACTAATCGGTCTTAAATCTTTCAAACCTTTCGCTCCTTCAAACTTTGAAATAAGAGCAATAAGGGAAATCTCCCAACTCAGACGATAAGATGCCCTCGTCAAAGAACTTTTTAACGAAGTCCAACACATCCTTTTTCACCACATTCCAAAATACCTGGAAGAAAGTAAGGAGAAAACCATCGAGGTTGGGGGCTTTGTCTCTTCCCAAACTATCCACGACAACTTTGACCTCGTCTTCCGAGATAGGCTTCTCCAACATACCTGCAGCTTCTTCAAAAAGTCTATCAAAGTGAAGAAGATCTAACCTCAATCAACCCAAGATTCTTTAGATAGGAGCATTTGGTAGTACCTGACTATAGCCTTGCACAACTCCTGTTCGAGTCTTGAACCATCCATACCAAGAGACGAGATACAGCTGCATCTTGCCCTTGCTGAGGTGATGCAGTGGAAGAAGCACATGTTCTTATCGCCAAGCGCGTGAAATGATACTGATGACCCCTAGATTCATAATTTATTTTGATTTTTTTATTTATCAGTGCACAGAACCTCATTAAGGTCTCTGGAGGTACTAGATAGTCGGATCAAACAATCTAATACTTGCCACCCACAAGACATGCCAAGGAAACACCAGGCAAGGGTATCAAAACGGAAGTATTGGAAATGGAAACATGACATGAACCAACACATGTGCATGTGACCATCCCACATAAACACAATCAAATCATACAAATTAGTATCAAGCACAAGCAAGTGGTGGCAAGAAAGAAAGAGTTGTGGGCCATGACAAAGAAGGAGCATTAGAGTCTCAAGAAATGTATCCAATCCAATGTTCTAAAACCCGAGTGGATCTTGAACCATTTTATGGGTGGTAGGCCCCAAAACCATCCAACCAGTTCGACAAATCATATCCAGTGTTTGAAGTATCAGTATCGCTACAAGTTTTGCTTACCAAGGATACAAAAACAATACCGATTTTGCCGATAATATCACAAATAACCAGAAATGCAAGAAAACATTGGGGAAACATGGGGAAAATTGTGGAATTTTAGGAGATGCTAAAACACACATATTTGCATATTTAGTAATTTAAAAATAATAATAATAATAATACTTTTTAAAAAAATGCATACATAATAAGCTTCCATTTAATGGAAGCCTAAAAGAATGTGCTAGTGTTAAAAAATCGCTCCAAGCATCCCATTCATCCGACCATCCAACCTTCCATCCAAACATCCATTGATAGTTCAGAATATCGACAACACACGATATTTCTCCGAGAAATCATCCACGACTAGAAAGGAAACGAATGATTATGGTCTCAATATCGCACATGTTGAGATGACGATACTATCGCAATATTATCAATATCATCCTCAACAAATTGAACACTGCATAAACCATGAGCCCATTAAAAATAATAATAATAATAATAATATAAAAAATAATGGATTTTTTTTAATAAACAATTTTTTATGATATCAATACATTGCCGATATTATCAAAATATTGCTGATACGCTGGCGAGACAAGCGACAAGTGAAATTTACACGGTCGAAAATATTGACAATATTGATACATTGGCAATACAAGTGACACCAGGAATGTACACAGTTGAAAATATTGGCAATACATTGGCAATATTGATAAATTTGTGATACTTAGCGATACATCACGATACCTAAAATTTATGATACTATTAGCATTATCAGTATGGCTACCAGTGTTATCGGTATCGCTGAGCTAGAGATGCAAATAATATTAGGGATATTCGATAATATCGGGGGATACTTCAAACAATGATTCATATCTGGCACAAGAATGGGTGTGATGAGGTCGATCACCGTTTTTCTCAAGGATAACTACTTCGAATCCACGAAACTTCTATCTGGACTCCTCACAGAGACTTTTCGAATCCACAAGTAAAAAGCAAGAAAATAGAAATAATATTCATGAAAATTTGTAAATTGATTGATGATTGAAATAAATGAGTCTACAACCCTTTAAATAGGGATACCAAGCCTTGGAAGAAGTTTCGGAATTAAACTACAACTAAAACTCCCTAAAATTCGTAACTTACTATAAATAGTAAATATGTGGCTTAACCACGTTATTCTCCTAATTTTTGTAAACACTTTTCATGTTGGACGCAACTCCTAAAGCCCAACGGATGAAACTCACTAAAAATAGTAAAAACGGAAATAAACAGAGAATTCAACCATTGATCTGATGGAATCTCGCAAATTCGGCGTGGGCAACCCGGCATATCCGGGTTGGTTAGCTAAAATAGCTCGTCCTACCCCAAAATCATATATGGTATGTCGAGCAACTCATTCTGGTTTGCGAGATATGCATGTTTTAAGGTTCGGACGGTCTTCATGACTTCTGCCTCCGATCGGGCTCTATGGTCCATCTTGGACATGAAAGTGTCCGCGACCCGCTCTACAACAATATCCATATACAATATTTAAAAATAAAATATTAAATTTAAAAAATAATAAAAAAATAAAAATAAAAATAAAAAAAGTTTAAAGCCAGCAAAAGGTCTATGGTGCAAGAGGACCTGACACATTTTCCTATTGGGTTCAAATCCACCCATATTACATTTTAACACTTCAGGGGTAAAAACGCAGTCGACCCACCTCGTGGGACCAGAATAAGACCTGACCTCAGACAGCTGGTTCAGTTGAACCAGGAAGCTGAAATGATTCCCTACCCAACCAGGTTTCTCACTAACCTGACCTGGTTTTATCCCTCCAGTCCCACCAGCCAGTCTGGCCCAGGTTTCGAACAACAAGAAATAGGAGCCAAATGAAACCTTCTAGACCGTTCATACACAACAAAACCAGAAAAATATAATAAAATGAAATGATTTTCTACAACTAAATTAAGACAATGTGAAGTCCTTAACCATACAAGTCTTCTCCTTCTTTTTTCTTTTTTTTGAATGGTTCATGAATTGTGTATCTCAACTACAGTGCAAAACTCATTGGAGAAATTCTGAATTCAAAAAAAAAAAAAAAACGGTGAGGAGTTCGCGTACCGCTGCTCTGCGGGCCCATGATCGCGACGACTGCATACGAAAGCCCGCATTCCGCGAGCTTCACGGTTTTCACGAAATTCTCAAGGCCAGCGACGTTAAACACGCCGTCCGCATCGACCAGCTGCGTGGCGCAGCAATCTTCTCCCATAGCTGAGAGATCGACTGATGGTAAAAGAAAAAAAGGAGGAAAGAAAAATCAGAGAATTGTCTAGTGGTGGAATCGAACTACAATAAAGAAACTTGCAGAGAAGCTTCTTGAATGAAGATATTCGAAATGCATTTCCCGAAAGCAGAGAGCTTCTCTTCCTCTGTTTTTTAGGGTTTTGGGGGATCGATGAGACCTGAGCTTCGAGAGAATGTTCAGTTGGAAGAGAAGATGAACGAGAACAGGCAAACGAAAGACGCTTCGAGAAAGAGAGAGAGAGAGCTTCTCTATATATTACGCCTGGTGCGCAAGGAACCACGCCCGCGTACGGTGTAACGAACATCGCCGAGATTTTTACAATAATGCGACGATTACATTAGACGATAATATCGTGATATTATGAAAATCTTGGTAGATTTTAAGTTTTCTCGTTTTTATCGAGATATTAAATCGAAAAATAGAAGAAATTTTAGGAAATTGCCATGTAAGCATATATTCGTATTATAAATTTATTTAATAATTTAAATTAGAGATTTTTTTGCATCCAGGATATACCAAGAATCTCACGAGAAGAACTTAAAATTTGAAATTCTCCCAAGAAACTTGTCCTTATGCTCGTAAAAGGCAGGGTGTACACGAATCACGCTAGCTCAGTTAGCTCATTCGACTTAGACTCGAAACAGCTCGACTCAACACGGCTCAAAGTTGAGTTCCAACCGATTCAAGTTGATATTTTTAGCTTGAAAATGAGTTCGAGCCGAGTACGAGCATGCCTCAACTTAACTCAACTCGGATCGAATCCAACTTGAATCGAACTAGTTTAATGACTCGATTACTTTCTCATTGATGTTGTTCACCAACTATTTGATAAAATGACTCAACAAAAGGTGGCCATGGCAAGAAAAGTTTGGCAGTGACTAGCAAATACCTTTTCTCTCTTTTTCTTTTTTTTTTTATTATGTTACTTAAAAGGTGTTAGATAAAACACCTATAAAACTATTACCTTTGTTTGTAAAATACGGGTTTTTGAAGTTACAATTTAAGAGTTTATGAAAATGCTTTAATGATAAACTCGGCTCGATCTTAACTCAAATTTGGCTCGAGCTTGCCCAAGCAAGCCAAGCTAGCTAGTCAAAGGCTGGAGACCAAGTTCGAGCTGAGGTCAGCCAATGTCCTAGCCGAGTCAGCACGACTCGATGCACACCCCTGCACTGGCATGGCGAAGAAGGACGTGGCTTTCGGTGATGCGCGGGATTAGTTTTTGCCGGGAAAATACGTGCGTATCTACCACGTTCACTTACCCTTATACCAGATAATGACTTAATTTTCATGAAATCCACCACGTCCAACAGTTACATCGTCCCTTTTTTGTCGTTGATCCAAAAACTCATACTGATTAGACACTCAGGTGGGCCATCCTGTAAAACTATACTTAAAATCATGTATATTCACGTGGTGGGCCAACATGAGGTTTGAATTACTGTGATTTTTAATCGATTCTTTTATCATTATTATTCACGTCATCTGAATGGATTGGATTGCATATAAACACCACAGTGGACCGACACAAAACTAATGGTAGACGTCCCATGCAATTTGTTTCCTACGATGTGGCCTTCCTAAGTTATGGATGGTCATGATTTTATAAATTTAGGGTGAAAATGATTCGTAGTACCTGATGGACAGTGTGGATCTCATGAAATGTCCAAACACGTTGATCTCTGTGCGCATTATACTTAGTACGAACTGCGCGAGTGAGGCTCTTTATGGAGAAGCGCTGGACTGTGATACTTCTTCACCATGGAAAAAATGGTGGTGACTTGTTATATCACAGAAATCTAGACCATCAAAATTATGGGTCCCAGTGTCGATGGAGCATACATCTAAATCATTCTAATCAATAAATCCTAACCATCCATTTAAGTCTACTAAATGGATGCTAAAGTCCATATTTAAAGGGTGAAAACCAGATGGTTACAACTTTCTTTTTTGTGCAACTTTCCATTATGCTGCATTCATAGTTTTGTTAGGGATTGGACGGTCTGGATTTCCGTATAACTATGCCACGTGTACATTTGGACCAGGCATGTCACTGAACACCTAACTCTCGAATTGAGAAAGTTACCCGCCGCGAATATAAGCTATTTGAGCAAATCACACGGAGATTTGGCTTGGCGTGCGGAAGGAGATATATCATGAAACTTTGATACTCTGGTAGAGTAAGGTGTCTGATACACATGCACATGTGATTTACTTAGAAATTATAGAATTAGAATATAATTAATTCAAAATAAACGGTCCAAGTTATGGCTCCTAGATTATATGTATTATGAACCAAAAAATATACTAATTTGATCATGGCTATCAAATCGATGAACATGGTAAATAATGAAAAATCCAACGGTCCTGTTTCCACAATCAGGAGTCCACGAATCAGAGGCCAGGATTGTTCAATCATATGATCTTGGGGTCGTTAATTATACAAAGTGGGTTCCAAATTGTGGTCTTTAACTTGATTTAACATATGCAACTTATGCAATTTGGGAGTGCCTGCGTATCAAGCGTCATCCGCAGCATGAGTATCATATATCCCCTGCATCATGTGATGAAGTGCCGCGTGATAGTTTCTCACATCTTAAGAAATGGTGGGAACGGCAGTCCAGACCGTCCAAATTACTGACCCTACTGCGGATGGAGCCGACAAGATAGCTATCTGATTTTTTTTCCCCTTGGAATTTGGATAACTCTCTGTGAGATGTATATCCACCTCGTCCATAAGTTCTATGAGATCATTTTCAAGCATGGAGCCAAAAATTAAATCTATTCAAATATCAGGTGGACCACAGTAAAGGAAATAGTGGTGATTGAACAGCCACCATCAAAAGCTTCCTAAGGCCCACATCAATGTTTATTTGCCATCCAACCTGTTGGTAAGGTCATAAAGACCTAGATGAAGGGAACGTACGAATATCAGCTTGATCCAAAGCTTTTGTGAGCCACAAGAAATTTTTAATGGTCAATCACCACTATTTCCCATGGTATGGTCCACCTGAGATTTTGGATCTACTTCATTTTTAGGGTCATGCCTCCTAAAATAATCTAGCAAAACGGATGGACACATCCATCATGGTGGGCCCACAGAGCATCAACCAGTAGAGAAGTCGATGCTGGCGTCCGCATATTTGCATGTTACACGTCGTACTAGTTGGAAAGAATCAACGGTTGGAAAGATTCCAATCTTCCCTTTGCATTTTTGAAGCCTTGGCTACTAAGCAAGGCATTTTAGTCTTCTAACCTTGCTGAACCGAATCTTTGATTGCCCACACACCTCCGGAAGAATTTCTCTGAGATGATGATCTAACCGTCCACTCAATGGATATAAACAAAATCTACCATGCAATGGGTGGGCCCCAATATCACAGGGCCATGATGCAATAACCCCATTGACCAAACGAGGAAATGCAAGGCCATGTCTTAAATTCCCAGGCACCCTTTGATCCATACCAGAGACCATAAATGGGCCATCAGCCAGAGATAAAATGGATTGAACAATCCTAGCCGTCCAATCCCCATTAAACATGGTGGACTAGTAAAAGGCATCCTTTCATATGGTTAAGATTGTTTTACTAGCATGGTTTTGAGTAGGGGCATACATCGAGTCGAATAGAGTCCAGCTGGCCTCAGCTTGACCCGGCTCGGCCACTAGTTGACCTCTGCTCCAACTCGGCTCAGTCTTTGAGCTTGACTGGTTAGCTCAGCTCGGTACGGTAAACAACTCGGGCCAATTCGAGCCAAGTTCACATATGCAACATTTTCACAAACACCTAGGCTGCACCTTCAAAAGCTCCCCATATTTAAGACAATAGCAATAGTTTTACATATATTTTATCAAACACCTTCTAAGCAACATAAATAAAAAAATAAAAAATGGGTATTGATTTCATATAGATACCTCCCTCACCACCTGCCACACTTGAGTCATTTCATCAAACACTTAGCGAGCAACATCAATATCAAAATAACCGAGTCACTAAACCGGTTCGATCTAAGTTCAATTCAAGCTGGGTTTGATCTAAGTTGAGTTGAGCTGGGGTAAGCTCGAATTCAGCTCGAACTCATTTTCAAGCTAAAAAAATCGGCTTGACCCGGGTCGAACTCAGCTTTGAACCGAGTCGAATGTAGCTTTTTCAAGTCAAGTTGAGCGTGCTTTCATGTACACCTCTAGTTTTGGGGATACGGCCCTTGCCTGGTATAGTGTGCCAATGAATGGATAAGATCCATTCACGCGTGACACCTGATAACCGAGAAAATACAAGGACATTTGATTTTGAACCTTCCCCATGGTCAGACAATCAAACAATATTAATTATTAGTTAATGATACATCTGAATTACTTGTAAGCCACGTATGCAGGTTTATGTAAGTAATTTGCATGCGCCTGTGCATCATCATACATCTCTGTCACACCAACAGTTGATTATTATATTAATTACTTCTTGGACATGGGTGGGGCCCACTTGTGGGCGGCCATTAGTGGGTAGGTCCCACATTAGTTTTTCTCCTCCTATCTTTTTTAATTTCTTTTTGTAATTTGAAGTTGAATTTTAAATGTTTTATGTTTAAATTTAAAATTGAAATAACGTAAGATTAACTGAGAGGGATAAGGGGATTTTGTAAAGAAGATAAAAGGAAAAGAGTATATCTATAGGCTCCCACATTAGATAAGCGAACCATCCCACGTGCACTATTCATTTTCAACTTCTACAAAGGTTTCAAGATCGTCTAAACTGTTGGATCCGCAGGCCCACCCATCCAAGCCATCTTTCACTAACTAGTATTTTACATACAATCCATCCACAAGGTTCAATTCCATAACACCAAGCTTATTTTGAATGAAAACATCAAATCTAATTTTTAAAATTTTAAGATCTTTAGACATTCAAACCTATTTGAGAAGAGATCTCATAGTGCATGACTTCGAGTGGACCACACATGTACTCACTCACCTCTAAGACGAAGTTGGAAACCATATGCAAACTACAGCTAGGCATCAAGTTGAGTTGGACCGAGTTAGTGTTGACCTGAATCGATTCGGTTTTGAAATAGACCTGACCAGAACTCCAGCCAATTTAGTACCGAGTCCAACATGCTTTACCTGCCAGGTCTAGCCTCAACTATTCCGGACCGAGTCGGGTCGAGTCTGCACTGAGTTGGGTTGGGTGCAGCAGGTATCCACAAGCAGAAATCACAACTCAAAACCTAGGTGCATTTGCCAGAATTGTAGCCTCTCCATCAGGTACATGGCATCTTAGATATGAAACGTCATGTGTGTGTGTGTGTATACGAGTCAAGTATTGGATCGAGTCGAGTTAGTACCAAGTTAGATTTCGTGTCGAGTCGAGTCTAGTTACTAGGTGACCCAAACTCGGCTGGGTTTGAGTTTGGATTGGATGAAGTCTACTCAGTTCGGATCGAGTTGAGTCTGAATGAGTCAGATGAGTCAAATCGTCCCGTGCCCAACTCTATCTGCAACCTTTGATACTTTTGGGCTTCATTCCAACCACCTACAAGTTCTGATACAAAACAAAAAAAAACGAGATGAGAGTTATCTGGATAGGGTTTTGCTACTCTAAAAGTACAAGAAATTTTCTTAATAAATTTTACTGAAAGAGTGATCCTCTTATGGAAAAAAATACAGGCTATTTTTAGCAAGTTTCTAATTTAAGAATGGTTGTACAATTACTAATCATAAATCTTAAAATCTATTCAAAACTAATTAAGATCAATTTACAAATTTATACAGATTTATACTCTAATAACTATCTCCAAATGCATCTCTACAGGCAGTCAAATGTATCCTAGCATTTTTGTGGAACATCCATGGCTCCAAGCCATTCACAGGTCCCCATTGTTAGAAGCCTCACCCAAAATGACAGGCCAGTCTGATGAATCCTCCTTCCCTAAGCTGGTGAAGAAATAGATATACCTCCATCTTTAGCGGAGTTGAATTTCATTACCTGTAAGAACAACCATGATCAATAGGGTTGTAATACTTAGAATGCATCTAAATGTTCTTGACTGACATTTAATCCATTGACATGCATGCCTTTGAATCTCATTGAATCCCACTCATTCCATGGATAGCATGATGTATTGGGGAAAAGGAAAAGAAAGAGAGAACCAAAATCAATTAAAATATGAATACAAAAATTTCAGAACTGGGAAAAATAAGATACACCTGAAAATAATGCTTGGAATGGACAGACAATCTATGCTAGTGGTCCACTTGATGACTTGTCTAGGGGTCTTGACAAAACCTTTTAGGACAAACCAGAGCTAATAAAGCAATGAAAACAATCAATGTATCAATCATACACCACACAAGAGAATTTTACGCCCCTCAAAGAAGTAAAAACCATGGGACCTCGTCCATTCAACAATCCACTATGAAGAGAACGTTACAAACTTCTTCACTCACGCAGGAGTGGATAAACAATTAGAGAAATAGAGAAAACGGAGAGATCTAACCGATTACGAGGATAGAAGAGCTGAGATGTAGATTGCACAGTAGATAACCTCCACAAGTAGAACCTCCCTTTTATAAGCTTCTTCTCTCTCTTTCTTCTCATCTCTCAACTTTGATAGCCCTAAACCCTTTAGCAAATCTCTTGTAAAGTTTTAAAAAACCCTCTTGTTATACCTAGAAAGCCCTAGGAACTCCTATTTATAGTTTTAAGAAACTCCCTTCCGCATCCCAGTTGCGAAAGGACTTGCGACATGAAATCCGCGCAAAATCGCGGAAAACGAATCTGCGTAACCTCGATTGGTCGAACCGAGTCCTCGACCGGTCGAGAGCCACCTTCGACTGGTCGAGCACCTCCTTTGACTGGTCAAGCACCCCGGATAAAAATAGTTCACAGTCGCTGGACTTTGAGTGTAACATCCCGAAAATCAGGGGTCAAGTAGTAACTCAACTCCCGAGTTCCAAAACATCACTTATGCAACAAAATGAATGATGATTGAATGTTGATTGTATTCGTGCATTGAACATGAGTGAGATTAAGCAAAACAAAGATATCATACTCAGACAGTTGTTTTTAAGCGGAAGACTGTAATAGACATATAAGATATAAAAACTATGGTAAGTCTCCAGAGTGTGATAAAGTTACCAGGTTAAATAATTACAAACACAATTCTAAAATTTACCAAATGTGGGGAAGTGTAATGTCTTCTATCCCGAGTACCATAGCCCCGTCAATACATTACCAGGTCTTCATAGACCTGTCAGAGAGTTATATGCAGGAGAACTCATCCTCAACATCATAGTAGTAGTCCGGCTATGTTTCCTAAGTATCACCATCACCTGAAACTCAACAAATCTGGTTGGTGTTGCAAACACCATCCCGTAACGTGGGAGTGAGTGATCAACTCAGTGAAACAATAAAGCGTATGTTAACATGTTATCAAGTCAGTCAAGTAGACATGATAAAGCAGTAAAATCAAACACTCCTAACTACTCTTATTAATGCAAGTATGAATGCAGTCATGATGTATGCCCTCACCGACATACTCCCTCATGCGACACCATCTTCGTTCACGGCATGCTTTCTTTCCTCGTCCACATCTTCCTCCACATGCAATGCATGATGAGCATGATTACCGAGTTGTTATTAGTCCATTTCAAACAGCAGGATTGGGAAACTAAGGTACCTCCCTTATATCATTCCCAAACATGATCCATTCTAGGGTCGTCGGTCCGAAACAATCTCATACGATGGTGTGTTTCTAAGTCGCCGCAAGGGCTGTCAGGGCTGTTACACGGAGTCGTTACACCACTCCCCCATCACCATATCAATACGTCCTAGTTTATACTCAACGGAAGGCTCATCGCCTCCCTCTGCATTTTGTGAGTATGATCGAGGTCACTACACCTTGCTTCACGGGTGGTACACAATCGTTGCACCACTCCCCCATCATCCATCAAGAAGTGTGGCCGACGAATATAGTGTCCCATGCCACCATAATCTCTCACGAGTCCGGTTGCTCACTCACTATGGGGAGGCACATGGCCCCGCGTAGCCGACAGCTTTCTCGACCACGGTGTCCCATACCACCATGCCCGGCTCATGAGTCTTAGCGGATCGAGGTACCATGGTTAATGGGATTCCACTGGTAAGTTTGGTACCCTAGGTTCAAGCAGTAGCGTCCAAACATGGTGAACATAGATTAGACAGATCGGGTTACTTGACGAGTTTTTAGCTCGAGCGCACAACAAGTCCGATATAAAGTGCATAAGACTTCACAGCGTGGCTAACCACTATCGCCAACCGAAGTACGACTCGAGTTCCGACACATCTCACGTGGCAAATGAATCACAAACACAAATTCAATTCTGGGCCACCGATTATCTGGACTATAATCATAGCCCCAAACACAATCAATTGCAGATAGGTAAAGCAGTAATGGATCAAGATTCAAAACATACAATCAAAGTCCGGTATTATCCGTTTGGGGATGTGGTGATGGATCGTTACACCACTCCCCCATCACCCTTCACGGATTTCATGGAATACAACATAAACATATGAAGTAAACAGAGCAGAATTAAATAAGCAAGTAATTCAAGCATGTTAACAAACATGTCATAAAGCATGTTATAAAGCACTATATAAACAAGAAACACAAACACATATATTTCATAAGTAAGCGGTTAAAGTAATTAACCACACGGAGGAAATCATACCGGTCTCTAAGGTAGTTGAGAATCCTATCTCAACACCTACCTAAGGCATCATCATCTAAACACTTACTCTCTCAAGCATTTTTACAAACACTTAGCATACACTATTTCAACATACTTAGTGTATGTTAGCAAACATGTATTAAGACGAGTCCTTTCACCAAGCAAGTATTTTACGCATATATAATATATTTATACAACAAATAATCATGGCAAACACATCTCTAAAATATATATATGTATACGGTACTTTCTACAATACAGTATTCCTACGTACATAGTGTATATTAGTAAAACATGTATTTGGGCGAATCTTTTCGCCAAATAAGTATTTTATCCATATATCGTATATTCATACAAAAAATAATCATGTCAAACACATTTCCAAAATTTATACGTATACGATATTTTCTACGAATACCTAGAATATGTAAAATTCCATAATCTACATATTTAATCGAAACAGAAAATAAAAAGCATTTTGTACATGTACAATTGCATGCAAATCATGAATCTATCATTATCTGACATTGAAAGCGTTGAAAACCATAACCTATACACCTAAAGTCTGCACCTTTTATCGTAGAATAGAAACGGAGTCGATAGAATTGCTAAGTTTCTGTATACGGCAGTTTGGTAACCTATGGAATGAAATAGGTTAGCAATTTCATAACCGATAACCTATACAACCCCAAAACAGATTAGGGTTAGGGTTCCTTACCTAGAAACAGATCTGGAATCACCGGAAAAGCGATTAGAACGGAGTGGTGGAGCTCGTGGAGTGGCAGGGAAGCATGGCAAGGAGATTCTCCCACATCTCCCACACTTTCTCTCTATTTTCTCTCTTTTCTCTCTAAGGTTTCTCTCAAATTCGTATGGCTGCAAGGAGAGAGGGTTTAAGGTCCTTATATAGTATAAAAACTCACCGAAATATACTCCAGGTCAAGGTATACTTGGGTTATAGCCAAAGTGGGCTGGTTTCAGCTCAATGGAGGACTTTTGGCAGGCCTCTTTGAGCCAAAGGTCGGACTTAAGCTCATAGACTATGGATGTAGGTTCCATTAAGTTTTCGTTCCAGTAGGGTTCTCAGATCACGCGTGGCGGACCAGTTTCAGTTCAATGGTCAGTGGATCTCGATCGGAGGTTCCGAGTACATGTAAATGTTTATGAAATTTTTCCTGATCCGATGGTGTAATTTGGTCAGATTCTGACGGTCTAGTTGCTTAATACTGATCCGCAAGTGACGAGTCTTAGATTACTATTTAAGATATTTATTTTGTAAAGAAAATAAGGGTTCTCACACTCTCTCGCTCCGGACTCAAACGAACAGCCGTGGGACACTATCTGAATTTGATTTCTGAGATGGTTGTCAAGCCCAGCGAGGCGGTCCTAAGTCCTTAACCTCGTATTATTCAGAATCCCGATGTGCGGTCTAGAACTGATACGGAGTTTCGAGATGCTCCCAAGAGCAGCCGGGTAATGAGATTGATCCTAGATTTTAGGGTAACCTAGCGTCAATGATTCTACAAGTTTTGGGTCTTGCAGATCGTATTTAAAGTGGATTAAATGAATTTCGTAGCTAATCTAGTTTAGCACTTGGTTAACTTTGTCAAATTTCTAGAGGGTTTAATCCTAAGTGATTTTTGGTCGAGGTGGTACTCAGTCCTTTGTAATAATGTTTAGTTTAAATATTGTTCTTCATCACCTAAACTTTAAGATAGTGTCTAATGTGAAGTACTTAGAAGGATTTAAAGAACAAGGTGGTGAAGGGTGAGATTTGTGAAGGAAGTGGGTTCAACAACAGTTTTAAACTTTGGGATTGAGTCCTGACAGGTTAATAGGGTGTTAGGAGCGACTCATTGCTTAAGGACGTCTAGTTTCAAGTTGGCAAAAATCTGGGCTGTTACAATTTACCCCTCTTAAAACAAAATTTTATCCCCGAAATTAGCTAAGGGTAATAAAGAAAGATTTAATTATTTCTTTTGCCTAAGTTTTATTGATTTCGAGTTTCTACGCGTGGTAGGGCATATACTAGTCTGGTTCATTTTAGTCTACTCCCCTTAAAACTTATTTCTTTATCCATTTCTCATACCCTGATGGTTTACTACAATTTATTTCTTTACCTATCTGGAGTCTTGATGACAATCCCCAATTATTTAGAGTAAGATAGCTGTTTTCATTGTTTGACTAACACGGAGAGACGTTTATGGTGGGCTTGATCCCGATACATCGATCATCTACCGAGCTAGGGTAGAAACCTCATCGTATCCCTTCAGAATGCGGGTGGATCCTGGCCTTCTGCTCGTCAGCAGTGAGTCTGTTGGTAGTAGCCCAGGATTGAGAATTGGGTCAAGGCGCGAATGTTTCCCAGTTTATATTTCAGTAACTCTGTAGTATGATCACTCTAGAAACATAGGGAATGTCCATCGTTGAAAGGCTCAAATTGTCTATGTCTAAGGTTCCCCTTAAGGTTTTAGTATAAGAGAGTTATTGTTATTATCTATGTCCAAGGAAATGGTGAATCAACTCTTACTAGATCATCCTAAAACGGTTTCTCATAATAGAACTTGCTAGAGCTTTTATAATGTTCGTATTCAATGAACACAGCTTCGATCCTGGGCCAGTGGGGTAGGGTCTACTACACTTCCGCTGCGCCACACAGATCAAAGAGGTGTTTTGATTTGACCTAGCTACATCTATCGGTCTCTGGCATTCTCTAATGTGACCAGTAGTCTAGTCTTAGTTTAGGGGTAGTGGAAATCCATAGGTGTAATCCAACGTATATGCTTATACACTAGATGATTTCAGATCATTTCTAATTCAAGAATTTATTTATCGCGTAGGGTCAAACGTTGTCAAGTGGAATTGAGTTGTACGGACATAAATTTAACTATGCTCGAGCACTTCACACATGCTCATACCAGCTAAGGGGGTTCTAGAGTTCACGTTCTTAATTTGTTGGATTTCCTATACTTTCAGGTCTGTCGAAACACCACTCTAAGTCCAAACTCCAAGGGCCTATTTGGCCAGCGATCTTAAGTTGTACTAAATGGAACTGCATTGCTAATCCTACTTCGGGATTGGGAATGACAGGTTTGGTAGGAGGGTAGGTGGGGATTAAAATTAACGGTATAGACTTTGAAAAATGAGCCTTGTGTTGGAAAGCGTAAGATGTAACATAGCAATACACAAGCCGGAATAGGGCCATGGAAAGTAATGAAAAATGATGAGAAGAGAGAGATATGGCTGAAGCTGCTGACTCTTCACAAGTTTGAAGCTGCTAACTCTTCACGAGTTTGGGTATCAACAAGGTTTGTAGAGGCCTCACTGACAGGGAATAAAGAAGGAAAATGAGAAGATGGAGTGGGGTAGGGGGTGTGCACGAATTTGGGACGAAATGGAAGGTGTAGGGGCTGAAACGAGAGAGGAATGAAGAAGAAGGGAGGTAGGGATGGCTGTGCACGACGAAAAGGAATGGGTAGTGGTCGAAAATCGCAGATTAGGCGATTGGAAGGGAGCTTTGAGAGAGAGACAACAAGTTGAAGGAGAAAAGGGAGCTTGGAGGGGTGGCTTGTGAAGGAAGTACTCGATTGGGGTGGTGAAAATGGATGGGAGGCATATCAGGGGGGTTATTACACCCCCAAAGAGGATCGGCCCGAGCTGCGGGCCCGGGCCAACCCAAAAAGTGGCGAGGCCTCGCCGACCTGGCGAGGGCCTCGCCGACCTGGCGAGGGCCTCGCCGACCAACGATCTAGATTTTGAGGGGGGGCCCCATAGGCGAGATCCTCCTGTCCCATAGGCCCCAAAAAACCCTGGGTCCCACCCTGGGTACCCCTAGATTAACATGGGTAGGCCCCCGACCCCGAATCGCTCCATTTCGGATAGTTTCGGGTAATTTCGAACGTATCTTGCAATCTGGAATGAGTTATCTGACGTATAATATATGGTTTTAGGGTAGAACGAGCTAATGAAGCCAACCAACCCCTGCTACGCCAGGTTGCGCAGCCCGGAATTGCGAAAAACCCCTCGATCAATGGTCGTTTCCCTGTTTCAATTTTTTTTACTAAAAATAGTAGTTTTAGTTTGATTACTCTTCATCCGTTGGGCTGTAGGAGTTACGCCCAACGCGAAAAGAGCTTAGAATAATTAGGAGAACGGTTTGGTGAAGCCAAATAGGACACTTACTATTTTTGGCCGAAAACTTTACACACTAGTAGACATCACGACCTTATAGTAAGTCGCGAATTCTAGAAGTTTTAGTTGTAGTTTGTTCCTGATTTCTTTCTCATTACTTGGTATCCCTATTTTTTATGGCCTAGAAATGATTTAAGGTCGACCCGTACGACCATGGTTGAATACAGACTCGATTTGGGCGTTCGTTTTTAGTGAACTAGTTGTTGGATGGAACAGAGATGCCTAAGACTGTTTCTACGTCCCGTCGCTCCCTCCTAAGTCAGAGTGCATCAGTGTGCGTCGTGTGACCATAACCCAAGTCCGGTTTAATCCAAACCATGTTCTGATACCAACTGTAACATCCCGAAAATCAGGGGTCAAGTAGTAACTCAACTCTCGCGTTCCAGAACATCACTTATGCAACAAAATGAATGATGATTGAATGTTGATATTTGCATCCATGAGTGAGATTAAGCCAAAACAGCATATCATACTCCAGAGACAGTTAAATTGCAAGGAGAAGACTGTGATAGACATATAAGATATAAAAACTATGGTGAGTCTCCAGAGTGTGATAAAGTTACCAGGTTAAATAATTACAAACACAATTCTAAAATTTACCAAATGTGAGGAAGTGTAATGTCTTCTATCCCGAGTATCATAGCCCCGTCAATACATTACCAGGTCTTCATAGACCTGTCAGAGAGTTATATGCAGGAGAACTCCTCCTCAACATCATAGTAGTAGTCCATGCTTCATAAGCATCGCCATCACCCGAAACTCAACAAATCTTGGTGTTGCAAAACACCGTCCCGTAACGTGGGAGTGAGTGATCAACTCATGGAACAATAAAGCATATGTTAACATGTTATCAAGTCACCAAGCGTAAATGATAAAGCAAGAAATCAAACACTCCTAACTACTCTTATTAATGCAAGTATGAATGCAAGTCATGATGTATGCCCTCACCCAAGATACTCTCTTATACGACACCATCTTCGTTCATTGCTCACATCTTCCAGGCACATGCAATGCATGATGAGCATGATTACCGAGTTGTTATTAGTCCATTTCAAACAGAGGATTGAAACTAAGGTACCTCCCTTGTATCATTCCCAAACATGATCCATTCTAGGGTCGTCAGTCCTAGACAATCTCATACGATGGTGTATTTCTAGGTCGCTGTAAGGGCTGTCAGGGCTGTTACACGGAATCGTTACACCACTCCCCCATCACCTTATTAATACAGGCCTAGTTTATACTTTTCTTACTACGGGAAGGCTCATCGCCTCCCTGCAGATTTAGAGTATGATCGAGGTCACTACACCGGGTACGGTCAGGGCTGTCAGGGCTGTTACACGGAATCGTTGCACCACTCCCCCATCATCCATCAAGAAGTGTAGGCCGACAGCTTGAATATAGTGTCCCATGCCACCATAATCGGCTCACGAGTCTGGTTGCTCACTGGTCACTATGGGGAGGCACATGGCCTCAGCCAGAGGCGACAAATTTCTACCACGGTGTCCCATACCACCATGCCCGGCTCATGAGTCTTAGCGGATCGAGGTACCATGGTTAACGGGATTCCACTGGCAAGTTTGGTACCCTAGATTCAAGCAGTAGCGTCCAAACATGGTGAACATACATTAGACAGATCGGGTTACTTGACGAGCTCGGCTAGCTCGAGCGCACAACAAGTTGAACGATATGAAGTGCATAAGCACTTCGCGTGGCCAACCACTATCGCCAACCGAAGTACGACTCGAGTTCGTCGAACACATCTCACGTGGCAAATGAATCACATGCCATGAATTCACTCGTATCGATTATGCCTGACTATAATCATAGCCCCAAACACAATCAATTGCAGATAGGTAAAGCAGTAATGGATCAAGATTCAAAACATACAATCAAAGTCTGATATTATCCGTTTAGGGTCAGCTGTGGGTCGACATTGCATTAAATCGTTACACCACTCCCCCATCACCCTTCACGGATTTCATGGAATACAACATAAACATGTGAAGTAAACAGAGCAGAATTAAATAAACAAGTAATTCAGACATGTTAACAAGCATGTCATAAAGCATGATATAAAGCATGTTATAAAACACTATATAAACAAGAAACACAAACACATATATTTCGCGCGGTTAAAGTAATTAACCACACGTGAAAATCATACCGTTCTAAGGTAGTTGAGAATCCTATCTCAACACCTACCTAAGGCATCATCATCTAAACACTTACTCTCTCAAGTATTTTTACAAACACTTAGCATACACTATTTCAACATACTTAGTGTATGTTAGCAAACATGTATTAGGACGAGTCCTTTCGCCAAGCAAGTATTTTATGCATATATAATATATTTATACAACAAATAATCATGGCAAACACATCTCTAAAATATATATGTATACGGTGACTTTCTACAATACAAGATTCCTACATACATAGTGTATATTAGTAAAACATGTATTTGGGCGAATCCTTTCGCCAAATAAGTATTTTATCCATATATCGTATATTCATACAAAAAATAATCATGTCAAACATATTTTCAAAATTTATACGTATATGGTATTTTCTACGAATACCTAGAATATATAAAATTCCATAATCTACATCTTTAATCGAAACGGCACTTTGTACATGTATGTTGCATGCAGATCATGAATCTATCATTATCCGATGCGTTGAAAACCATAACCTATACACCTAAAGTCCGCACCTTTTATCGTAGAATCGAAACGGAGTCGATAGAATTGTTAAGTTTCTGTATACGGCAGTTTGGTAACCTATAGAATGAAATAAGTTAGCAATTTCATAATCGACAACCTATACAACCCGAAAATAGATTAGGGTTAGGGTTCCTTACCTAGAAACGGAGCTGGAATCACTGAGAAAGCGATTAGAATGGAGTGGTGGAGCTCGTAGAGCGGCAGGGAAGCATGGCAGGGAGATTCTCCCACATCTCCCACACTTTCTCTCTCTTTTCTCTCTTCTCTCTCTAGGGTTTCTCTCAAATTCGTATGGCTGCAAGGAGAGAGGGTTTAAGGTCCTTATATAGTCTAAAAACTCACCAAAATATACTCCAGGTCAAGGTATACTTGGGATATAGCCAAAGTTGGCTGGTTTCAGTTCAACGGAGGACTTCTGGTGGGCCTCTTTGAGCCAAAGGTCGGGCTTAAGCTCATAGACTATAGATGTAGGTTCCATTAAGTTTTCGTTTCAGTAGGGTTCTCAGATCACGCGTGGCGGACCGGGCCATCAACTGGACAAGGATCTCGACGGAGGTTCCGAGTACATGTAAATGTTTATGAAATTTTTCCCGATCCGAGGGTGTAATTTGGTCGATTTTGCCTCTTTAATCCGATCCACAAGTGACGAGTCTCAATTACTATTCATGATATTTATTTTGAAGAAAACAAGGGTTCTCACACTCTCTCGCTCCGTACTCAAGCGAATGTTCACTATCTCGATTTGATTTCCGAGATGGTTGTCAAGCCCAAGGAGGCGGTCCTAAGTCCTTAACCTCGTATGTCTCCCGATGTGCGGTTTAGAACGATCGGAGTTTCGAGATGCTCCCGAGAGCATTTTCTAGATTTTAGGGTAACCTAGCATCAATGATTCTACAAGTTTTGGGTCTTGCAGATCGTATTTAAAGTGGATCAAATGAATTTCGTAGCTAATCTAGTTTAGCATTTGGTTAACTTTGTCAAATTTCTAAAGGGTTTAATCCTAAGTGATTTTTGGTCGAGGTGGTACTCAGTCATTTGTAGTAATGTTTAGTTTAAGTATTGTTCTTCATCACCTAAGCTTTAAGATAGTGTCTAATGTGAAAGTACTTAGAAGGATTTAAAGTACAATGTGGTGAAGGGTCGGATTTGTGAAGGAAGTGGGTTCAACAACAGTTTTAGACTTTGGGATTGAGTCCTAACAGGTTAATAGGGTGTTAGGAGTGACCCATTGCCTAAGGACGTCTAATTCTAGGTTGGCAAAAATTCGGGCTGTTACATTGAGTCGTGCCACGATTGGTCGACCACAACCTTCGACCGGTCAAGCGAGGCTCATGACCGGTCGACGACGGGTCAAAAAACCCATCATTGTCTAGCTTGATTTTTGGACTAAAGCTTGTTAATACTGGGCTCAGCTGCTGGTTAATTACTCTAAGAGAATGAAACTCATGTGTGGCATCTGGGCTAGGACGAATTCACAATGGGCCCCATAAATTGAAATACATCAATAGAATTACATGTCGAGATTGGTGCATGATTCATGTCATTTATCGAGTGGGTACCCACTTCACATTAGGGCCAATGTTTGAAGTATTAGTATTGGTACAAGTTTTATTAGCCGAGGATACAAAAATAATATTGATATCGCCTATAACTAAAAATGCCGCAAAACATGGACAGAACAATGAAACTTCAAAAGATGCTAAAATACTTATATTTGCATATATAAGAATTAAAAGATTCATAAAAAGAATGCACAAATAATAAGTTTTCATTTAATGGGAGTCCAATCTATGTGTTCTCATGATAAATCAGTTCGACCATTCCATCAATCCCATCTATTCATCCAACCATTCATCTAACATTTCATCTAAACATTTATTAATATTTCATAATATTAACAACATTTGATTTTTTACTGAGAAATTGTCGAGAACCGGAAAAGAAATGAAATATTGTGGTTTCGATATCGCCCGTGTTGCTATACCGATAATATCACAATATTATTGATGTTATCATTAACAATTTGAACACTCATAGGCCATGTACATATATATATATATATATATATATTTTTTTTTTTTTAAATATCAATACATTGACAATATTATTGAAATATTAACAATACACTAGCGTGACAAAACAATACCCAAATTTTATAGGTCAAAAATATTGGCGATACATGCATCACCAATACTTGAAATTTCTAATACTACCAATGTTATTGGTATCGTTATCAGTGTTATCGATGTCACTGAGCTGGAGGTACAAATAATATCAGAGAAATTTCAATAATATCAAAGATACTCCAAACAATGATTAAGGCAATCCAATGCTTGTGAATATGTAGTCACTTTGCATCAGGGCAGTTCAATGCCCATGTGCTAGGTTTTACTAATGTTGGGGTTTTTTGTTTTCATGCTTATCTTTAATTAACAAAATCCATTTTTCCCAAGGAGATGCAATTGCCACATGAAATATTTGGAATGGCAGGGTACAATCCCTGGCTCTTTTCTTTTTTATTTTATTTGACCACTATTTCTGCAATGTGGGTCCCGCCCCTGCTGGGCCCACTTTTGGAGGGTTTAGATTTCTTTGGCTGTGCATTGGTGGGAATTTTAGCTGGGGCCTTTATCAGAAATGAAGCCCCCTAGTGAATTGTTGGTATCCTTTTTGCAGTGTGCATGTGCAGCGGGCTATAGATGATACATGTGGTTCAGCACCATGGGGCATGCTACAGTGTATACGGGACCAAAATCTCATACATCTTGGGCAATGGTCAACAATTTTTTTTTTTTTGTTAGCTTGTTAGCACACACCCATGTCAATACACACACTCCATGTTAGCCACCTCCACTAGGGGTCGATACCAAGACCTCAAGTGTTGAAACGAGGTATCTCCACTCAGTCTGCCAGTTGAGCTATGGATCTGAGTGTAACATATATATCTGGATTGTACATTTTTTATTATAAAAAATTTCATCAAGTTGTTTCTGGCTATTTTGGAACCAATGGTCCTGTAAGCATCATTTCACATTTAGGGCCCTTTTGGATACCACCAAATAAGTTATTTTTTATACTTGCAACAGTAGATAAGTAACTTATTTCACATGAGTAAGTTTGATTTATGATTAATTGTAAGTAAACTTTTTTACTTAAAATTATTAATCACTTCAGCTAAATGTTTTAACTTTTCTACTTTTCATAAATTGTTAAAGATAAAATGAAGAGAGACAGAAGAGAAAAGAAGCTCATAAGTATATAGTTTATCAAACATAGTTATCTGCTTAATAAGTAGAATCTAAGATAAGCTATGCAGGGCATAAGTAGTTTATCTTAAGTAACTTAAGATCCAAATAAGCCTTAATTATCGAAATTTTGATTAGGTTGTTTATAGCCATTTCGGGACCAGTGGTCATATAAGTGGCATTTCACATTTAAACTCAAACAATTCATTTTTTTTGGATTTTTTTGGATATGGCCTGATGGGCTTGCCTAATATGTGTTATCCTTGCCATACAACCCAATCATGGTATGGTCCACCACATTGACGGTTCATATTACATGCATGTTGGTGTGACTTGTGATGTTCACTTTGTATGTCTCCTTAAATGTAGATAACATTCCAAGTGGGGACGTGGGAGCCTTGCACATGGTTCATGCCACATGAAACAGTTTCTCAAAATCATAACAGGTCGAGCTGTACATGAGCTGAATAAAGCTGAGTTTAACCTGGCTCAGCTCAAATCAGTCAACAACTTGGGCTAGCTTGAGCTGTATTCAAGTCAAGCTTGAGCTTGATCTTTCTAGTCATGTTTGAGTTTGAGCTTACGAGTTGAATTCTTAAGTTTTAAGATTTTTAATTTTCTATATATATATATATAATTCATTTAAATATAAGTGAATTCGATTCTCATTGAATTAATTTGAACTGAATCAAGTTTTGAGCTGTGTTGAGCAGAGCTTGGCTTGAAATTTTTTCAAGCTAAAAAAATCAGCTCAACTCGCTCGACAAGTTTAAGTCTAGTTTTTTCCAGTTAGTGTACGAGGCCCCAAAATACAGGTTGTCCAGCTAACGTTGAGAACAAAAGCTTAGTTGAAATTATCCCAGAGCCGACCATGACGTTTATGTGCCATCCAAACCGTTCACAAGGTTACTACCACACAGATAAATTTGCAGGCACAAATATCATCTTCATACAAAACCCCACAAAAATTTCCAATGGTGGGATGCAATCCCCACTGTTTCTTGTGGTGTGGTCCACCTGAGTTTTGGATCTTCCTGATTTCTAGATCTCTTCCCTGTTATGATCTTGAGAAACTGATGGACAGAGTGGATTTATAACGGGCATCTCTGTGGGCCCCACATAGATATGGACCACAGGAACATGCCGTGGCCAGGGTGAATGGCAATTCGCGTCCGGTATTTGCTACTGTTCCCCCATAAGCATCCAAACGACCCCTAACGTTTAAAGAAAGAAAACAGACAAGAGAAAGAGAAAGAGAGAAGATATGGAAGCAGAAGCAGAAATTCTGCAACCTTTCCTTCTCCATTTCTCAGACCTTCTTCTCCTATCTTCTCCTCCTCCTACTTCGGACGAGGCGGAGCTCAAAAGGCTCGAATCATTGTCGAGAAGCGTCATGGAAGCCCTAGGGCCCACAGGTCCAGGTCTCCTATCCATCATAGGAGTCCCAAAAGCTTCCTATCTGCGCCAAACACTCCTTCCCTTTGCTCGGAAGCTCGCCCTACTTAGTCCTAACGATCTCCGTCGCGTTCTCAAGGTACTCAAAGAACTCTCTCTAATGCACTTCTCTTCTGCTGTTTCAGAAATCATGTGGGATTTTCGTTTTCTGTTTTGGAATTCAATGAGCTGGAATCGGTCCATGACGATGCTCGGGCTAGTTTTAAGTATGCAGATTGTGACTGAGTCGAATCGGTGAGTTGTCATGAGTCGAGTAAAGCCCTTTGCATTGATGATGCGATAGGAAGTGGACAAAGGGTGAGGCATTGTACAGTGCTTGAACTGAGAATATTTGAGGTGGGATTTTCATTTTGTGTTTTGGAATTGAATGAGCTGGAATTGGTCCATGATGATGCTCGGGCTAGTTTAAAGCCTGCAGGTTGTGACTGAGTCGACTCGGCGAGTTGGCATGGGTCGACTCGGCGAGTTGGCATGAGTTGAGCAAGGCACTTTGCATTGATGATGCGGTAGGAAGTGGAAAAAGGGACACGCATTGTATAATGCTTGACCTGAGAGTATTCGATAGAAGCTTGATTTGTTAGTTTGCAAAAGTTGGGTCTGTGGTTCAGCGATCTGAACCGTTGTTATGGTGAGAACCACATTTGATGGTCTATGTGCTAAAAGTCTCATACATGGGAGAATTCTAACTGCGGTTAATGAAGAAAATGTAGCAATGGTCCTTGACCAGCTTGGAAGGAGGCTAAATTTTCTATGGTTAGGATCTTCCAACTTGGGAAACTTTTGGTGAGTAAGGTGGACCAAAAACAGGCAAGAAGTGGAATACCATGAAGAGAAAATGTACCCAACAAAAAGGTTGTTTTTGTATCCATGATGAAGCTCATCAATATCAACAGTCTGGATCACTACAGCATGGGATCCTCTTCTACAAACTGGGAAAACCAAAGGAAACTGTTTCCATTCTCCAATCATGCATCATAGAATACCTCATAGAAGTGGAAGTAAAGCAATTTTCTTGACCAGGAGTGTCCAGGAATAACCGAATGATTCCAAAGGCAGAAGAACAGCCAGGGGTCGTTCAACAACCTGGAATTAGAAAATTACTTACAAATCCTGAGAATTTCATTATGTCAGAAGTGTTTGGGAACTTGTAATTGGAATTCGATCCCCAAGAACCTGCCAGCCAGCTTTTCTAGAAAGAATCATAAATTGCTTAAAATCAGTAGTTGAATTCTGGCCAAGTTCCAGTTGCCAAATGTGAAGATTGGCCCTATAATTGGATTCTGCTTCCAAAAGGGCAAATTCCAAGCTGCTAAACGGCCCCTCAAAGTAAATTAAAAATGCAACTATAGGTGATAATAATCAGAAAGGACAAGAAGCAAAACATTAAACATGGTCACATGGGTTTTAGAATTAACGAACAGCTTGATGAGGTTCTTCATGCATCTTTTGTACTTTGTTTGAATCCCTGAGTTTTGAATGGTATGATGTACTTGAATATTCAATTATTAGCATTACAACTTCTTGGACCCTTCAGTTTCTGAATAGATGCATCATGTGCAAAATAGTGGAGGAATCTTAATGCAGGGAAGGATGTGTTGAGGTCGAGCACCGTCTTCCTTAGGGGGATAACTACTCTGAATCCATGGAGCTTCTTTGGACTCCTCACAGAGATACCTCGAATCCACGAGGAGAAGAAGAAAATAAAAATAATTCTAAAGAATTCCGAATAAATTGATTGATTATTGTTTGATATGTATGTCCCTGTTACACCATTAATATAGAAAAAAAAAACCCAAAATTCGTAATTACCAAAAATAGCAAAATTCTAACTCTAATAAAAATCCCATTTCTAACAAAACTCTTCTAAAGCCCAATTTCTAAAAATAAAAATTCCAAATAAACTTTTGCTAGAAGAGTCCTAACATGATTAAGAGTTGTTTCTAAAAAAAAAAAGAAAAATCTAAAACTCTAAAAACAAGAAAATATTAAAAAATCAGAATTACTAAAAATAATAAATTTTTCTTAAAATTCCGTTTTTAAGCTGAAAGCGCGCGTTTTCTGACAAAACGAATAGACGTGACCCACTTCGTGAGTCGATTCACCTCGGATGACCCGTTTTAGTAAAGATTGATAGGTTGTGTGCCCCGTAACGGTACCCGGATCAAAAGTTATGGCTAATTTATGGTTCACCTTCTTTTGGTCCAACCTTGCTAGGAATGTATCTGTGCCATGTTCTACATCAAATCAGTTGATGACCTTTTTGTTGGTTATAAAGTGTGTGCAAAAATTTGGGGCGTTTCTTTAACTTATTTAAAGTTTGTTGGCCCGTTGGGTTTTTCAAAAGAAAGCAGCAAAGATTTTTTTATGTATGTCAACGGGTTTGTTCAAAGAAAGAGGAGCCTTATAGTGGGAGGTGCTCCCAGGTGCCATCTTGTGGGGCTATTTGAGGGCAAACTGAGGCTGCTGCGAAAGATAGTATCGAAAATTAAAATCTAGTTGATGGGCGAGGGGAACTTAAGGAATAATGGCATTGATTTTTTTTTTTTACAATCTTAAAGGAGTCCTATTTTTGAGTGCTCCAGTTGAAGGAATTTGGAGGAGTGAGTTTGTTGTGCCTGTAGGTGGTTGAGTGTGGAGTGATTCTTATCTGCCTTGGTGGGAGTACATGCATAGGGGGATGATCAAGGAGGACAAAGGTAACATGATTTGGTTATTCTCCCAGCAGGCCGCTTACATCAACATGGTGGAAGCTAAAGTGAAGGTGAAGTGTGAAGGCCTTCGAATCATTTCCAACTCACTTCAAGATCAGGTAGTGGTGGATTCTACTTATGAGATTGTGGATTGGGTGGCAGGAAAATCTATTGAGCTGTGGTGGCTGGGCTTCATTGTAGATGAAATCAAAGATATCATGGCAATGTTAAATGTCTTGTTTTTTGTAGCCTCAAAGGATTCGTTGTGGGCCATCCTCACCCTTACAAAGGAAGGGGTGCAGAGGCTTTCATTTGTATTGGGATACCCGGTTTATTAATTTATTTAATATAAATCTTCGTGTTGAGGGATTTTCAAAAGTTCAAAGTGATGATCTCAGAAGTGGATGGTCAGACCCCTTTTTTTTTTTTTTTTTTTTTTTTTTTTTTTTTTTTTTTTTTTTTTTTGTCCTTTGTGGTCCCTAGTTTGTGGTAGGAGTTCGTGGGCTCCTAACTAGCAGACTTTGGGCCACTATGGATCCTCCTAGATTTTGGGCCGCTATGTATCCTCCTAGACTTTGCGCTCACAGTTCAGGTTTGAGAATATGGCTGCTCTTGAGGATTGGATGGAAAATTGGGCTGGGGTAAGGATTTATATTGGGACTTTTAGGGTTTGGGTTTCAAGGTAATTTTGAGAGATCGGGGCTTGCAATAATGATTTGGAACATGAATTGCGGGTGAATTTTTGCTACAGTTGGCCAAGGGATGGAAGTTTGGGGTTTGGTTGGTAGTAGGCAAGAAGATATGTACTGCGGTTGAGATTTTGGGTGAAGAATGGTGAAGCCAATATTTAGATGTGGGAAAAGTGGCTGGATTAGGGTTGGGCTGAGATTAGGGGACAGCATAATGGCTTTGCCAAAGGGGGTAAATGTAAAAACCTCCATCCAATATAGCAATGCACCAATGATCATACTTTTGGCACCCATCATCAACATCTGTGGAACCTTAAGAGACATTAATTCTAACTTTTCATAAATTTCCAGACTAAACGCATGGGCAGATTATGTCTCTCCAAATTTCATCCAATTAATATGTGAAAGTGTTTTTATTTTTTTATTTTTTTTCTTTTCTTTTAATAATCAACGAGTATTTGTTACAAAAAAGAAAAAAAGAAAAAAAGAAAAGAAAAAGAAAAGGGACGCTATCATTAAGATAATGGATAAGTGCCACCAATGTAGAAGCAATGGGACCAAAGAAGATAGAAAAGATGATGATTTTGTGGAGTCTCACCACAAGGATAACAACGCTAAGGAGTCTTACCTTCAGTGATCTAGAAGACTAACTTCTAGAACTTAACTACCATCTCAGGAACCAAAGAGAGGTTTTCATTCAATTGATTACATCATGTCCGTCACTCCATATATATGGTTATATGTGTGCATACAAAAATCCCATTTAATTTTAAAGCTTTGGCTTAATTCTTAATTGTCGTGTCCGCGTGCATGTCAAACCCTCTTTACTCGCAAGGTCTTAAATATATTAATAAACCCTTTCTTAATTCCTGCTCATTGTGTCCAAAGGGTTAGCTAGATGTCGTCTTGCTACAGTTGGTGCTTTAAAGCTCAATTGTGACAAAGTTCCTTGGGAGATTCTGGTCTAGGTATGGAGGGACGGATTGTAAGTGACTGTTTGCACAATTTTATTTTATTTTTTCCAGGTTGGATTGGTTTTTTGAATCATAGCTTTATGGAGGTTCAATGGGTAACTCTGGTCGATCAGTTGTGGGAAGGTGGTCAGAGATCATGATCCTTCTAGGTAGGTGCTGCTCTCGCTTTGAATCACGCTTCAGACTCATGCTCCTGTGCCCGCTTCCTAGTAGTTTATACTTGCTAACATTTTAAAATTATGCTTCCCTGCTCTATACCTGAACCTGTTGTTGCTTTGCTTCATGCTTTTTGCAAATATAAAATGACCAAGGCAGAACCTCTCTAGCATTCTTGGGTCCACTTTTGGTAGGTGACTCTGATGAAGTGGAATTGGAAGCTATGAAGACCAGGCTGAAGCTTAGTAAAGACTAGAGGATTTTTCAGGGCCTATCATTGAAGGCGATTGCAAGAGTGCTTCGGTGTCGGCTACGGGGTCTAGGTCAGATCCTTGGAAACAACATTTCTTATAAACAAAAACAAAATTAGGAGAATTTTGTTGCTTTTCTCAATCGCCCTCAATCTTGTCCCTAGCATGACCAACTCCATAGCACATTGTTTGGCTAAAGGATGGCGTGGGCGGGATTTGCCATTATTTGCTTAACCACTGCCTTAATGGATAACATCTCCTTTCCCCTTTTCAATGAAGATTGTCAGTAATAAAAGAATCATGGTGGATGATCTCTCTCTTTTTTTTTTGGATCTACATACAATTCTCATGATTAACATAATGTTCATTGTCCCTATTCCGGAACTGGAGAACAGAGTTATTCCTTATGTCAGGTGAGTGGTTTTTGGATCTACATTACAATTCTCATGATTAACATAATGTTCATTGTCCCTATTCTGGAACTGGAGAACAGAGTTATTCCTTATGTCAGGCGAGTGGTAGAGATCCTGCCTAGGAAATAATGTTGTCCCAACCTCGGAATTGGAGAAATGGAGTTGCTCCTTTCCCCTTTTAGAGCCTTCAACTTGAACCAATTCACCCCTTCTAACTGGCGTGGTTCTTGGTCTCCGTTGCACATGACCAAACCATCTAACTCTATTGTCCCTTATTTTCCCTTCATGTTTTTAGGAGGCTAACTAGGAAGTGGACCCTCTTTCTAAAAATGGGGACATTCTGTTCTATTCTTTGCAGTTGTCAGGAGTCAAAACTAAATTTAGGGTTGGAATATGAAATTAGGGCTATCATGATTGTTACATATTCCTTGGTTGATGATATCAACCACTCCGAAATAGCATTTGATTTCTAAATTTTATTTTCTTCAGCTGTTGCTATATGAATCACCTTTGGTTAAGCATATAGTTTCAATGACAATCATATAGTTTGTCATGGTAACAATTATTCATCGGCAAAGCTGAACTTTCTTTTGGAAAGATGGTGACTTTGAAATAAATTTTCGATAAAAAAAATGTTTCGATGATTAAGAAGTTAACTTCCTAATACAATGATGAGATGAAATTTGCTAGAATGATGCATGATGTGCAAATGAGCTAATATTCAATGTATAGTGTGAAGGAAATGCATGAAATGAAAATTTGGACTTTTAGCTTATCTATTGAAAAGGTCAACATAAATGGTACAAACTATCCTTTTTCTAGATCGATTCTATGAATTTTTATGCTTGGAAAAAAAATTTCACATCGACATATGAATGTGATTTAGAATGGATGAAAATACTTAAATCAATGAACCGGAAGAATACTAGTGGAGACTAATAACCTTAGTGAGTGTAGAGCCATTCTATCTTTTCTGAGAGTTGTAAGTAAATTCCATTTTTCCTTGAATCCAGCTTTAATTTCGTTGTGATCTCATTATTCCTTGTTTTGGTCAAAAATCTAAGAATGACATTTCAAAATTGGATTATTACACTAGAATTTTTTTTCTAGATCTATTCGAGATATGAGAATAACCATATGAAATCTAGGAAATGAGAGAGGCCATTTTTGGAAAGTTTGAGCCTTTTAACAATGCCCTCTTACTAAATGATATCTTTGTAGCAACCTTTTTGAGCCTTTATAGCCTTTCTTTGTTAACCACATTAACTATAACCTTCTATGACAAATTTTACAATGCTTTTCATAGTAAGATGCAAAGAATGATTATGTTTGAGTGGCAAAGAAAATATGTTGAAAAGGTGAATTGAAAAAAAGAAGAAGACAATGATATTGAAAAAAAGAGTGAAAAGAAAGAAAAAAAATACCTAGATTTGTCAAGAAAAGAGTTTTAAAAAAAAACAAAAAGAGAAGAATATTGGTAGTTGGAAATGGTAATCATATCAATTTCTCTATCAAAGCATAGGTTTATAAATATTTTGATTCTTAACTTTCCTTTCTTTGATAAACCTCTCCTAAACCTCGTGACAACTTGTATAGAAGTCCTGCTTGATCTTAAGATGTAGTGTGGTTATAATGTGGAAAATAGTGAAGAAGGGACTATGGTGTATGGTTCAACATTCTTAGGTATTTGATATTCCTTTCATGAGATCAGAATTTTAATTTATTTTATACTATCGTCTTTCGAATGCCGTATGTGAGATATTTGCTTTGTTTATTCCACTCACATATAGATGAGAGACAATTTAGCCAACATCTGAGTGACTTTATTGTGAGTGGATATACTTGGTGAGATTTGAAGTCAAAGTGCATTTTTGGATGGGGAATTGAATATGTATATTTCAAACATTGCGAGTTATGTTGATATTGGCTATACACACACAACACTCCGAGCATGAACATGAGTAGGATGTTTCTACCAATTGGATAATGTATAAGACTTTTTTTTTTTTTTTTTTGAAAAAGAAAAGAGTGGTTGAATGTAATTTCCATAACACTATGCACTTTATTGGTAATGAAGTCTCATGGCCTTGAAAGATGGGAAGTTATGATTCAATTCTCATTTTCAATTTTTGGTTCAATATTTGTGGGTAACATTGCTGCAAACCCTCACGATACTACAACTCGTCCACTAGGGGCAACCTAGGGGTTCAAAGGCTTATTGCATTTGCTAAATGCAATCGAAATTACCTGCGAAAGTGGTGTAGGTAGGATTTTATTGTTGTTATTTCAGTTTTGCTTGAGGACTAGCAAAATGTAAGTTTAGGGGTATTTGATATACATGAGATGTTTACAGTTATACTCCTGAAATTATGCTCATCAGTATCTCATTTTAGCCTAATTCCATCTGATTTTGTGATTGTGATGATTCTTATAGATAATGGAAGATGATGTGAAAAAATGGAAAATATGCGAAAAAATGTACATCTCTCAGGTTTATGGTCCAGATGAGCTGTGAAGTTGTCCAACCCTCAGGAAATTATCCAAGGCAGGTCATGGAATTTTATTGGGTGAAGAAAACGAATGGATACATCAGTTTGCAATTAATTGGAAATCTAGGAGGCCACACGCATGTTGAATATGAAATCTTGGGATGTGACTATGGCTGTATGGTTAAAATAGTATCATGAGTATGCTAGATGGTTCAGATTGGATGGTAACAATTTGTGTGGACCAGAATACAGCGGGAGAGCATAAACGCTCTGCACACCAACGTCAAAATATCAACTTTTTCCTGGAGCAGAATCTCAAGATGAATTTTTTACCAGTGTGAAGAGCGCGTCGAAAAATGCTAGGGTGTCAAGTTTCACTCCAATCTAATGACTGTGAAGGAAGTTACAGGCGAAAAACGGAAACGATAAAATCTCTAAAGAAAACAAAAAAGAAACTGATGCATCTGACATATGCTTATGTTGTCATCATCCCTTGAATTTTTGGATCGAAATTAGGCATCTAATGTGGGCCATCTGATCCGTCCACCTTGAAGAGCATATGAAGTTAGGGCTAGTTGGGCCCAAATTTGGTTAAAATATGAGATGCCAATACACTATATGATCAGAATCTAATCGACAAACGTTTGAGTAATTTTTTTTAGAGTTCTGGTCATCCATTGGTCACGCCAACGGTCCAGTTAGGCAAATAAGATGCCTGGAATACAACAGACGGTCCAGATTGTTAATCACTCTAGTGTATTTTAAAAGAAAAGAATAAAAAAGGCATATCACGAACTAGCGCACTAGTGCTGACCGCTTGAAAGAAATAGAAAGAGATGCGGTTGCTTTTGTTCGGTCCCAAGTAAAAGAAAAAAAAGAAAAGAAATAAGAAACAGGGGTTGCCATTTTGGGATTTCAACTAGGATAGGAAATAGCAAGGGTTTCCATTTTCCTCTGCAAGGACGAGAGAGGAAGCGGTTACTGGAGGGTTTTGGACGGACGAAACAACTATAAAGCCATGGGAAATCAGAATATCAGAGGATGATGGGAAATAATCTCCTCTTCAAAAAGGGTTTGCTTTTGCTGGTGGAGTTGATAGATTCATCACAGAGATTGAAAGAAATCAGAGGTTCGAAGCTAGAAGATCAGAGGGTTGTGTAAGGGATGGGTTTCGTATCGATTGTGTTCTTTTCCTTTGAATTTATTTTACATCCCATGAATTTCTAATTTCTTAGATAGGGCTGAGATGAAGCCCCTAATTTGAATGATTCTGGTTGATTGTTGATTTCATCCGAAATTGATTGATTTATTTCTTTCTCTAGTATGTTTAAATGAAAAATCAATACTTCTCCAATCTATGAGCTTGCTCAAAGTCTAGAAGTGGATGTTGTTTGGAATTTTATACTAGGTGTGCTTGTGTCTGACCATGAACATGTTTTCCTACAGAGAAAGAAATAAAAATTTAAATCTATTCATGCCTAAACATGGATGGAAAGATGTGATCCTTGAGATTTTTTCCAATTTCATTGTCTGTGATTCATAATCAAGATAGTAGATGATGGATGTGGATTTAAGTGGTTTGATTGATTCTTACTGTTTGTATATATATGACCATTGATGTGCGACAATTAGCGTTAAGGGAAAACTCAATTGTGCTTCCAAGGAATTATACATCCTGTGTGCCTAAACAAGGAGACAGGTTGTTTTATAACTCTTTTTTGTAGTATAGTGGTGAGTATTCCCACCTGTCGCGCGGGTGACCCAAGTTCGATCCCCGGCAACGGCGCCAAAAACTAAATGTTCTATTTAAACCAACCTGGTTTAAATTAATTTTAAACTCGCAAGTATACGAATCGGGTGTAGACACGACACGTATTATGAGATCGTTCCCACAAGGACTGGTTGTCTCAATTCGAATTTTAGGATTCTTCTTAACTAATCCAATAAATAGTTTAGCTAATTATTAAGTAAAATAACAAGAATCAATGAAAAATAACTGAAAACGAGAAGGAAAATTCACTCCTGAAGAACATTATGACTTTTGAATCCACCCCTAATTATCCTAACCCTTATTTTACATGTTGATTCACCCTAATTCAGATTGATATAAATTTAATAAATAAAGCATAACCTGTCCTTGTTTAGGCACACAGGATGTATAATTCCCTGGAAGCACAATTGAGTTTTCCCTTAACACTAATTATTCCTAATGCATGCACATCAATGGTCATATATATACAAACATTAAGAATCAATCAAACCACTTAAATGATAAATCCACATCCATCATCTACTGTCTTGATTATGAATCATAGACAATAAAATTGGAAAAAATCTCAAGGATCACATCTTTCCATCCATGTTTAGGCATAAATAGATTTAAATTTCTATTTCTTTTTCTGTAGGAAAACATGTTTATGGTCAGACACAAGCACACCTAGTATAAGATTCCAAACAACATCCACTTCTAGACTTTGAGCAAGCTCATAGATTGAAGAAGTATTGATTTTTCATTTAAACATACTAGAGAAAGAAATAAATCAATAAATTTTGGATGAAATTAACAATCAACAAGAATCATTCAATTTAGGGGCTTCATCTCAGTCCTATCTAAGAAATTAAAAATTCATGGGATGTAACATAAATTCAAAGGAAAAGAAGAAGAACACAATCAATAGGAAACCCATCCCGAACACAACCCTCTGATCTTCTAGCTTCGAACCTCTGATTTCTTTCAATCTTTGTGATGAATCTGTCAACTCCAACACCAGCAAAAGCAATCCCTTTTTGAATAGGAGATTATTCCCATCACCCTCTGATATTCTAATTTCCTATGGCTTTATAGCCGTTTTGTCCGTCCAAAACCCTCAAGTAGCTGCTTCCTCCCTCGTCCTTGCAGAGGAAAATGGAAACCCTTGCTATTTCCTATCCTGATTGAAATCCCAAAATGGTAACCCCTGTTTCTTATTTCTTTTTTTTTTTTTTCCCTTTTACTTGGGACCGAACAGATGCAACTGCCTCTCGCTTTCTATTTCTTTCAGGCGGCCAGCACTGAAAGTGCCCTAGTTTGTCAATTAGCGTGAGTGCTGAGTCAGCCAGACAAGAGAGCCCCATAAGAAGATCATTCAAGCGTCTACCTCAACTGGATGTGTGCCTCGAACTCGTCAAAGGTAAACTTAGCCTCACATCCCATATCCCAAAACACCAGGTATATAAAACCCTTAAAAATGGTTAGAACAACATAAGATTTAAGGTGTGAAAACTGTTTTGCAAAATCAGAAAAATCTCTAAGTTTTTAGCCTTTGTCAATTTATCGATAAGTGCCTCGATGAAATCGAACTCTATTATCGATGTCCTCAATACTCACTCGATGTTATCGTAATGAGGACTTCAAATGTCCAGCAACCAAAATGAACCTTGGGCTGAATTATCGATGAATCGATGGCAGGATCGATCTCATCGACATTCGAATATCGAGTTCATCGAAATGGCTCGATAAAATCGGCATCTAGTCAGTTTGTGTTCAGAAAATAGCTAAGGAAAAATATGTGATTATTGATGTCTCGAAGAGAGTCTCGATATCTTCGAAATTCAAATATCGATGATATCAATGGACCTTCGATGATATCGGATTGAGACTCAAATCTGATCAGCAAGCTTTCAGGTAAATCCTTTTAAGTATCGAAGATTACTCGATGATATCGATATTTAAATATCGATCATATCGAGACCATGTTGATGTCATCGAAATAGGACACAAACTGTCCAACGAGTTTATAGGAAAATTCCTTGAAAAGATCGATATATCGAAACTGGTATCGATATCATCGATGTTCAAAATCAGATGATATCGAGGGATGCTCGATCATATCAATACCTGTTAAGTTTCAAAGGCAAGCCTACTCTCATGTTTTTAAATGTTGAGGAATCGAACCATGCGTCGATGAAATCGGAGTTCGAAATCCGATGACATGGAAGCATCTTCGATATCCTCAATTAGTTGGCAAAAAGGTTCAAAAGCGTTTGACAGTTTGAGTTTGTGTCATCGAGCGGCCATTCGACGTTATCGAGAGTATACGCTCAATGATATCGAAGCTCGCTTGATGATATTGAACTCTGTCAAAAATATGACTGTTTTATTTCCGTTGGAACTTTTTGCCTATTTAATGAGTCTGCCTTTTGGTTGTTTTAGAGAGAAGATAGATAGAGCTTTTGAGTGTTTAGTTCAGATCACTAACCCTAAGCCCTTTTCTCTCATGGGAGTTCATCCTCCAATCCATCCTCATAATTGATAATCAATAGAGTGGATTGGGGAATGAACTTCCGCATTCAAGGATCATCCAGCTACAACCTTAATGGCAAATCATTGAGCTGGGATACCTTGAATGCTTAGATGCTGGAATCACTCTTGCTCTAAATTAGGTAAACATTTAATAGAGTAGGATTCCAACATAACCTTGACCCAACCTGTCACCTATATTGGTACATCATCAAGTGTAGTGGATCAAGTGAGTTGAAAAATCTTTGTCACCAAGGAGGAGATCTTCATCGACGTGCATAATGGGGCTCATCTGCTTATCTGTAAGTCATTAGAGTCCAGAGACCCTTTTGATCATTCCTTTTGTAGGACTGGGTCAAAGGTGCTTCTCACCCCTTTCAAGTCCTCATAGGAGGCCTCCGACGGGAGAATACGTGTGGGTGCTGTGTGTTGACCCTTGCTCCTGAGGAGCATAAACTCGAGGTTCCTTGTGTGGATCTTTGGCTTGTGTGGCTTAAAACCTGGGTGTTGTGTGTTGACCTTTGCTCTTGTGTAGGGCATAAACTCGAGGTTCCATGTGTGGATCCTTGGCCAGTGTGGCCTAAAATCAGGGTGCTGTGTGTTGACCCTTACTCCTATGTGGGGCATAAACTTGTGTCTCGTGGAGACATGTTAGGTACCTTGTGTAGGTCTTAGAGTCAGCCTTGAGTAGGTTGTACTGGTTTGAGGTAAACCTGATTTGAAACCTCTGTTAGTGAGATCCAGTACACTCAAGGGTTGAGTGAGTCCGCCGGAAGTGGAGTAGACATATAGTCGAACCACTATAAAAACGATTGTGTTTGGGATTGCTATTTACTTTTAATACTTGTGTGATTTCTCTGAATGTTCTCATAATGCATGTTTACATGATTGCCTAAAACTGATTAGAATCACATCTCACACACAGTCACATCCATCATGAACAATGTTTCTCATCTTGTTTATGTTTTGAATAGTTTTATGATTGGATCTTCTATTTGGCTTGGAAGCCATTAGAGTTACATTGAAGAAATCCTGATACTTGCATATTAACTCAGGATAGGGTTGAAAGGTTTTTAAATCATCATAAAATCTTAAAAAGTCCTATTCACCCCCCCTCTAGGACACGTTGGCGTATTCCCACTTCTATTAAAGCGGTCATTACCGCAATTTCAAGCACTAGTGTGCTAGTTCGTGATGTGCCTTTTTTATTCTTTTCTTTTAAAATACATTAGAGTGATTCACAACCTGGACCGTTTGTTGTATTCCAGGCATCTTATTTGCCTAAATGGACTGTTGGCGTGAGCAATGGATGACTGAAACTTTAAAAAAATCACTCAAACGTTCGCTGATTAGATTATGATCGTATGGTTTATTGGCATCTCATATTCAAACCAAATTTGGACCCAACAAGCCCTAACTTCATGTGCTCTTCAAGGTGGACGGATTAGATGGCCCACATTAGATCTCTAATTTTGATCCAAAAATTCAAGGGATGATGATGACATAAGCATATGTCAAATGCATCAGTTTGTTTTTTTTTTTTTTTTCTTTAGAGAATTTCTCGTTTTCGTTTTTCGCCTATAACTTCCTTCACGGTCATCAGATTAGAGTGAAACTTGACACCTTGGCTTTTTTCGATGCACTCTTCACACTGGTAAAAAAATCAGCTTAAGATTCCGCTCCAGGAAAAAAGTCGATATTTTAACATTGGTGTACAAAGTGTTTATGCTCTCTCGCTGTATTCTGGTCCACACACATTGTTACCATCCAGTCTGGACTATCTGGAATATTCGTGATACTATTTTAACCGTACAACCACAGTCTCATCTCAAGATTAAATATTCAACATACGTGTGACCCCCTAGATTTTCAAATAATTGCAATATGATGTATCCATTCGTTTTCTTCACCCAATAAAATTCTACAACCTGCCTTGGATGATTTCCTGAGAGTTGGACAACTTCACAGCTCATCTGGACCATAAACTCGAGAGATACATTCTTTCGCATCTTTTCCATTTTTTCACATCATCTTCCATTATCTGTAAGAATCATCAAAATCACAAAATCAGATGGAATTAGGCTAAAATAAGATACCGACAGGCATAATTTCAGGAGTATAACTGTCAATATCTCATGTATATCAGTGCTTTAACTGATTTGGGCTTTCGGACAAATTCAAGGATATGTGCTTCATGTCAGGACCATATGTAAGATGCCATTTTAGATGCTTTATTATGGAAAACCATATGTAAGGTGCACTCAGTGTTCGAATTATCTCCGATATTATCGAAACATATCCGATATTTTTTTTATCTCTAGCTCAGCGATACCGATAACACTGGTAGCGATACCGATAATGCTGGTAGTATCAGAAATTCTAGGTATTAGCAATCTATCGCTAAGTATCGCCAACGTATCAATATCGCTAATGTAATCGCCAATATTTTCAACTATGTAAATTCTAGGTGTCGCTTGTATAGATATATATATTATATTTTTTTTTTTTTGAAGAGGAATTTTATTTATAATTAGCCAAAGATGTACAATCTTTCAGGCAGGAACCAACGAAAAGGATCGGTCCTCGCCTATCGTATACCTGAAACAACTAAGGCTATGGACAAAAAGACAACCAGACTATCCACAAGGAAAACGGCCCAAACAGGGGCCAGAAGGGGGACCGACTAAGAAAATCTAAGAATACCAATCCTGGCATTGTCGAGGACCAGAGAAACCCTAATGGTTCTCGGAAGGTCTGCCCGGGAGGTGTAGAGGCGGTTGGCTCGCCCCTCACTAGCCAATCTAGCCAAAGCGTCCGCCACCGAGTTTCTGATGCGGACACAAGCGCATTCAAGGTGTACCAACGAAGAAAGCGTCAACCACAAGTGCCGTCTTTGTGGATAGGCGACTATTGAGGAGCTGAAGACCTTTCACATGTGATTGGACATATAGAAGACCCCACTCAGGGAAGACACATGTGAAGGAAGATTGGAGAAAGAAGACTGAGCGCCCGAACTTTCCCGCACTTATGTTATTTGCGCGTTTTGCTTAGTTAGGGTCTTTTTTAGTAATTTTATGTCTTTATTAGGGGTCTTTTAGTAATGTTATGTCTTTACTTGCTTATTATAGGGGTATTTTAGTACTTTTATGTCTTTATTTGCTTATTTAAGTGGGTTAAAGCCCTAGGTACGAATTTAAACTATTGATGAATGAAAAGCAAACCCTTTGGTTGTCCTCTTCTTCTCTTCTCTCTAATGGTGCTCCTTCTCTTCCCTTGATCTTCTTCTTCTAATTTCTTCTTGTGCCCCTCCAACTTCCTCAAGGTAATTATTTCCTTCTCTCTTTTCTAGTTTTGGCTAATCCTTCTTCGATCAAAACTTTGAGAATCAATCTAAACCCTAAACCCTCAAATTCTCAAATCCCTAATCCGAGAAACTTCTTGGTTCTTCGGACTAGTGATCTTCATTGATTGATTGGGTGTGACCATGCAAGATCGGAGGTCTCATCCCTCACGGGATCCAACCTAAGTAATAATTGAATTCCATACTCCATGGTTGTGATGATGGCCCGCTCCATTGCATGTTTCCTTTATGATTTTCTCGATTATGATGATTCTTGCTAGAATTTTAGATTATTTATTCCTTTTATTTCCATTTGTTTAATTATGTTCATGAGCATGCATCATAATTAGAGTACATCTGCGTCAAAAATTTGGTATCAAAGCATATGTTTGCATGGTTTTGTCTAGATCGAGTTATCAAATTAGGGTTTCTTTTATAAAAATTTCAGATTTGCTAGATTTGAGATTTCAGATTTCAGATTTCCAGATTTGCAATTTCCACTTTCAGATTTCAGATTTGCAGATTTGCGATTTGAGATTTCAGATTTATGATTTCAGATTTGCGATTTCCAAATTTCTAGATTTTCACTTTCTGATTTCAGATTGCAGATTTCCTGATTTCGATTTCCAGATTTCCAGCTTTGCAGATTTCCAGATTTGCAGATTTGCAGATTTGCAGATTTGCAGATTTGAGATTTCCAAATTTCTAGATTTCCAGATTTTGAAAGTTCCAGATTTAGAAACTTTCCAATTTAGAAAATTTTCAGATTTGGAAAATTTCTAGATTCAGAAAGTTCCAGATTTAGAAACTTTCCAATTTAGAAAATTTCCAGATTTAGAAAGTTCCAGATTTAGAAACTTTCCAAATTTAGAAACTTTCCAATTTAGAAAATTTCCAAATTTGAGTTGTTTCCTGTGTCAACTTAATTGTGTCAGTTCATAGTAGTTTTGCATTCATCACATTCATCTTGAAAGTCATAACACCTAGTAGTCTAGTTGGGTAGAGTTTGGTTCAAGTCTTCATTGTATGCCCACGAGAAGAGGTAGAGGTTTCGGACTTCAACCTACTATGAATAACGGCGATTATCTAAGCAACTTGCTCAATTGATACAAAAGATAACCGCCCTAGAAGCGGGTCAAAAGCGCGAGTTGCCGCCTTGAGAACCAAATTACCACTACCATGACTAAGGTTGAGCAACTGGCGTCCCAAAGGAAAATCCCGTAGGGGGGGATGATGCGTACTCCCAGTGGGAGGAATCATTGAAGAACGCGTGACGCCACACGTGGTGGTAATGAAGATAGAGATCGTGGTAACGGTCGTGGTGTGGTGCGAGAGGCATGAGCCACATGTGATCATCAAGACCGTTATGATCCAGATGAGCGTGCGATGAAGAGTGTGAGAGTTGAGGCCCCGAGTTTTGATGGGCGCTTGGATCCCAAGGCATTCCTTGACTGGGTTGCTGACATGGACCACTACTTTGAGTGGTATGGCATATCGAAAAACCGTCAAATGCGGTTTGCTAAGATGAAACTTGTGGGTCAAGCCAAGCTCTTCTGGACCAACACCGAGCGTAGGATAGAGAGAGTTGGTAGAGCCCCTATCATGCATTGGTATGAGATGAAAGAGAAGTTGAAGGAGAAGTACCTTCCTCTCTCATACCGCCAGAAGCTCCTTGACCAATGGCAATCCTTACGTCAAGGGTTAATGTCTACCGCTGACTACATCGCTAAATTTGAAGAATATGTGATGCGATGTGATATCCGAGAAGACCCTCTAGTAACGCTCTCGCGTTTCAAGACGGGCCTTCGTGCGGATCTTCAGCGCGAGCTTATGACTCGGCCCTTAACGGACTTGGATGAAGCATATCAAGTCGTGCAGGAGTTAGAGCAATATCTGAAGGCTCCTGTCGTTCATCGTTTTGAGTCCCGAGACTCCAGTGCTAGATCTAGTTCCCAGGGAACTAGACCTAATATTGGTAGTCAACCTAGGGCACAGGCGACCATTTCGCCTAGGCCTAGGGAGGACAATGGTAAATGGGTTCTTGGTGCTGGGTCCTAGTAACATGAACCAAGTGAGGTCTTGTATGAGTGTGGCAATCTTGGCCACATGTCTAATCAGTGTCCTACGAAGAGCCGTGGGAGAGCCTTAGTTATAGGCGAGTCCCACGACGGTGGAGATGACCAGGGTGATTATGAAGTTGAAGAGTATCACCCTGAAGGAGGACTTACTGATGAAGAAGAAGTGGATGGAGAAGCAACGCTTGCAGTAGTCAGGCGTGTGCTAGCTCGGTCTAGAAGTAGTCTTGACTGCGTCGAAGCACTATCTTCTACACTATTGCCAAGTGTGGTGAAAAGAATTGTAAGGTGATAGTGGACAGTGGAAGTTGTCAGAATGTGATTTCCACTAACACCTTAGATCGCTTAAAGCGAAATCCACACCTCATCCAGACCGTATAAAGTTTTTGGGTTGACAAGACATCCCTACCGTCACCCAAAGAATGTCTAGTCCTCATCGAGTTTGGGTCATACAAAGAGTCCCTGTGGTGTGATGTTTTACCTATGGATGTGGGACATGTTATCCTAGGTAGACCGTGGCTATTCGATAATGATGTTACGATCTTTGGCCGTTCGAATGCGTGTACTTTTATGTATAACGGTAAAAGATCAAACTTAATCCCATGCCACCCGAGAATACACTAGGGAAGAAGAAGGATGAGAAGGCAAGTGAGCTCAGAGGAATGGGGAAATTCAAACCTAAGTCTCTACATATAATCAGCCAAGAGAGTTTGAAAAAGAGGCTAAGGAGGATTCTATGGTGTATGCCCTTGTGGTAGAGAGATTACACCGAGGTTCCATCGAGTTGCCTCGTGAGGTGACCTCGGTCCCGAAGGAATACAATGATGTATTTCCTGAAGACTTACCGAATGAGTTGCCACCTATGAGGGACATACAACATGCCATTGATCTTGTCCCAGGGTCTACTCTACCGAACCTTCCTCACTACAGATGAACCTCTGCAGAGCAGCCAGAGTTGAAGAAGCAAGTTGATGAGATTCTCGCAAAGGGTTTCATCCAAGAGAGTATGAGCCCGTGTGCCGTGCCCGCATTGTTGACGCTTGAAAGATGACACGTGGCGCATGTGTGTGGACAGTCGTGCCATAAACAAAATTATCTGTCAAGTATAGGTTCCCTATACCTAGACTTGATGATATGCTTGACATGATGGCCAGGTCCACTATATTCTCTAAGATAGACCTCAAGAGTGGATATCACCAAATCCGTATACGTCCAGGAGATGAGTGGAAGACGGCGTTTAAAACGAAAGATGGGGCAGTATGAGTGGTTGGTCATGCCCTTCGGCTTGACTAACGCACCTAGTACTTTCATGCGGGTGATGACACAAGCTTTGAGGCCGTTCATGGAAAAATTCCTAGTGGTGTACTTTGACGATATTCTTATTTATAGTACCACTAAGGAATCACAACTTGAACATTTAAAGAAGGTCTGTAGTGTCCTTAGGAAGGAAAAGTTGTACGCTAATCTTAAGAAATGTGCATTCATGTTTAGCCAAGTTGTGTTCTTAGGATTTATAGTGTTATCTGAAGGGATCGCGTATGAGACCGAAAAAGTCGGGGCCATAGTTGAGTGGCCGAACCAAGGAACATTCATGAGGTGCGAAGCTTTCACGGCCTAGCAACTTTTATCGTCGGTTCATTAGGGGTTTTAGCGGGATCATGGCTCCCATTACCGAGTGCATGAAAAAGGGAGAGTTCGTGTGGTCTAAAGCGCATCGAGGCTTTTAAAGAAATTAAGGGCAAGATGGTGGAAGCTCCTGTCATGCGTCTACCTGACTTTTCTAAAGTCTTTGAAGTAGCGTGTGATGTGTCTGGTGTCGGTATAGGTGGAGTGTTGAGTCAAGAAGGACACCCAGTGGCCTATTTCAGTGAGAAACTGAATGAGGCAAAACAAAAATACTCCACTTACGACAAAGAATTTTATGCGGTAGTGCAATCCCTGAGACATTGGCGACACTATCTCCTACCGCAAGAATTCGTTTTGTTTTTTGACCATGAGGCTTTGAGATATTTGCATTCTCAGAAGAAACTCAACCCAAGGCATGCCAAGTGGGTAGCGTTTCTTCAGGAATATTTGTTTGTTTTGAAACACAAAGCCGGGGTTGAAAACAAACCAGCGGATGCCCTCAGTAGGAGAGTGGCGTTGCTCAACTCTTTGAGTGTAGAGGTAGTCGGATTTGAGCAACTGAAAGATGAGTACCCCATATGTCCTAATTTTGGGAGTACTTACGCGTCGCTCTCTAGTGACCAGCATATTATGGGTGAATATGTTCTTAAAGATGGCTTTCTTTTCAAGGGAGACAGACTTTGTATTCCCCGTATGTCCCTTCGTGAATTCCGCATCTGGGAACTTCATTCAGGAGGGATAGCTGGCCATTTTGGTCGTGATAAGACCATTGCCCTCGTGGAAGATCGTTTCTATTGGCCAAGTCTCAAGCGAGACGTAGCCAAAGTTTTAGGGCAGTGTCGAACATGTCAGCTGGCAAAGCAAAGAAAGCAAAATACCGGGCTGTACATGCCATTGCCAGTGCCACATGCTCCGTGGCAGGACATTAGTATGGACTTCGTGCTTAGGCTTCCCAAGACTATCAAAAAGCACGATTCCGTTTTTGTCGTGGTGAACCGTTTTTCTAAAATGGCGCATTTCCTCCCATGTTCGAAGACGTTGGATGCGTCTCATGTTGCTCGTCTCTTTTTTGATGGTGTGGTGCGTCTCCATGGGTTACCTAAAACCATAGTGTCTGATCGTGATGTTCGATTTACTAGCTATTTTTGGAAGACACTGTGGCACATTATGGGAACTCGTTTGCAATTTTCTACTGCTTACTACCCACAAACAGATGGTCAAACTGAAGTGGTAAACCGTAGCCTTGGAAATCTTCTACGTTGTCTAGTGGGTGAACATGTTAAGACTTGGGATCTAATTTTACCAACTGCTGAACTTGCTTATAATGGGTCAGTTAATAGATCTACAGGGTTGAGTCCTTTTGAAATTGTAAGTGGTTATAAACCTAGAATGCCCATAGATCTCTTACCCATGTCTGTTACCCAAAGGTCTTCTGAGTCAGCCGATGCATTTGCACGCCATATTCATGATTTGCATACACATATTAGATAGTGGTTAAATAAGAGCAATGATGATTATAAAGTTTCAGCTGATTCTCATCGTAGAATGCAAGAATTTCAAGAAGGAGACTATGTAATGGTGCGAATAAGGCCAGAGCGATTCCCTCAAGGATCTGCTAAAAAATTACAAGCGCGTAGTGCTGGACCATTCAAGATATTACAAAAGGTTGGGTCCAACGCGTATCGGATTGACCTTCCACCTGAAATGAGCATTAATCCAACTTTTAATGTGGAAGATCTAGTCCGTACCCATACTCCCATTGTTGATACATCGTCCCTTTCATGGCCTTTTTCTGAGTTTGCTACTCAACCCCTTCCACCACTTCCTCCACCCATTACCCATAAAGAAGAAATTGAGGAAATCTTGGATGACGAGATAGTATCCACGAGAGATGGAGGTTTCCAAAGGTATCTTGTCAAGTGGAAGAACAAACCATCGTCGAATCTACGTGGGCGTGGGCGACACATTACAGGGTATTGATCCAGATCTGCGCTAGAGCGCTACAAAAGTTTCAACTCGTCGGAGTCGAGTTTTTCTCACCCGAGGGAATTGATGCGGACACAAGCGCATTCAAGGTGTACCAACGAAGAAAGCGTCAACCACAAGTGCCGTCCTTGTGGATAGGCGACTATTGAGGAGCTGAAGACCTTTCACATGTGATTGGACATATAGAAGACCCCACTCAGGGAAGACACATGTGAAGGAAGATTGGAGAAAGAAGACTGAGCGCCCGAACTTTCCCGCACTTATGTTATTTGCGCGTTTTTGCTTAGTTAGGGGTCTTTTAGTAATTTTATGTCTTTATTAGGGGTCTTTTAGTAATGTTATGTCTTTACTTGCTTATTATAGGGGTATTTTAGTACTTTTATGTCTTTATTTGCTTATTTAAGTGGGTTAAAGTCCTAGATACGAATTTAAACTATTGATGAATGAAAAGCAAACCCTTTGGTTGCCCTTTTCTTCTCTTCTCTCTAATGGTGCTCCTTCTCTTCTCTTGATCTTCTTCTTCTAATTTCTTCTTGTGCCCCTCCAACTTCCTCAAGGTAATTATTTCCTTCTTTCTCTTTTCTAGTTTTGGCTAATCCTTCTTCGATCAAAACTTTGAGAATCGATCTAAACCCTAAACCCTCAAATTCTCAAATCCCTAATCCGAGAAACTTCTTGGTTCTTCGGACTAGTGATCTTCATTGATCGATTGGGTGTGACCATGCAAGATCGGAGGTCTCATCCTCATGGGATCCAACCTAAGTAATAATTGAATTCCATACTCCATGGTTGTGATGATGGCCCGTTCCATTGCATGTTTCCTTTATGATTTTCTCAGTTATGATGATTACTGCTAGAATTTTAGATTATTTATTCCTTTTATTTCCGCTGTTTAATTATGTTCATGAGCATGCATCATAATTAGGGCTGTCCTGCGTCAGTTTCCTTCACGGAAGATGTGACAAAAGGAGAGGTTGAGAGGATGAGTCAACTGATGAATGACTCCCATCGAGTACTAGATATTCCATGGGCAAGGGGCTGAGGGGTCGCAATCTGCATCCACAATGATCTTCGAATCTGATTCAATTATAATGTTTGACAGGCCCAATTTGGAGCAAATGATGATGTCGTCAAGCATTGCCTGAGCTTTAGCAATCGTATTTTTGGCTCTGCCATAGCCTCTATGGAAAGCAAAAATCAGTCTCCCTTGATGGTCCCTGCAGACGCCCCCCCTACCACTCTCCCCTGGATTTCCACGAGAAGAGCCATCTATATTCTGCATAATCCACCCGCTTCTTGGGTTGGCCCATTTGACAACGGAGGGGTAACCTGGATGAGGGGAGAAGGATTTATCCAAACAAAGAGTTTGGCTAGTGATTGCTTCCCTGAACGAGGATCTGGCCTGATCTGGCAATGGGCTGCCAATTTCCTGAATCCATCTAGTAACGTTGGAGATGATCTGCTTTGATGACATCTTCACACCTTCGAATCTGGATGCATTCCGGCTCAGCCATAGTTCCCAGGAGATGAAACATGGAGTCAGTCCCAGCAGTTGCTTAAGGCAAGATGATTTGGACGCCTTGGCTGCCCACAGATGGATTCTGTTTTGGATGGACCGATTAGGGACTAGAGGAATATCAAAAATGCAGGAGAAATGCTTCCACACCTCACACGCTATCCTACCAAGACAGAAAAGGTGGCTGAGGTCCTCCATTTGAAAAGAGGAGGCATGAGTAGAAGGAGAAGGCTGATCCGGCTGAGAATAATCCATGCAACATTCACACCTGGAGACTATGTTCACGCCCGAATTTTGGACCGCGCAATCCACACGGACAACATTGCGCATGATCTTCCAGAGGAACGAGCCAATTTTTGGCGGGAGCACCTTGTTCCAGGCCCACGCTGCCCATTTCTTCTTTGGGTGGTGTTGCCTGTAACCATTCCAGGCTGATTTCAAAGAAAAGCTGCCTGAGGTAGTCGGGTCCCACGCCAAGAGGTCTTCCCTTTCAGAGAGGCCTACGTTGCTATCTTTTAAGGATTGGACGATCGTGACGATCGTTGAAGGGAGAATGGGTTGTATTGACAATGCATCAATATCGCCAATGTATCGGCATCACCAATATTTTCAACTATGTAAATTCTAGGTAATGCTTGTATCATAAGTGTATCGACGATATTTCAATAGTAAATTTTTATTTCAATTTTTTTTTTTCATGGGCACACGGTTGTATGTAATGTTCAATTCGTCATTGATAATATCTCGATATTATTAATATCGTAACATGTGCGATATTGAGACCATAATCTTTCGTTTCCTTTCTAATTATTGATGATTTCTTGGTGAAATATCATGTGTTGTTGATATTTTGCAATATTGATGGATGTTTGGATAGTTAAATAGGTCAGATGGGATGGTTGGACTGATTCTTACAACAACACTTGCTTTTAAGGCCCAATTAAATGGAAACTTGTTACGTATGCATTCTTTTTGCATTTTTTTTTTTTCTAAATATGCAAATATGAATATTTTAACATCTCCTAAAGTTTTGCTGAAAATTCCACCATTTTCCCCATGTTTCTCTGCATTTCTGGTTATCAATGATATTATTGGTGATATCGATATTGTTTCCGAATCCCTGGCTAGCCGAACTTGTAGTGATACCGATACTTCGAACACTGGGTGCACTTTAGATGCTTCACCTGGATGCATTTAGATGTTTTGGACCATATCTAAAATGCACTTCAGATGCTTTAGTGTGGAAGATGTTGTCCAAATATGAAAACCAAAGACTTCTCTTTGCTGAATTATTGTTATTATTATTATATTGTCAGTGGCGGCGGCGTTGTTGTTGTTATTATTGTTCTGGTTCTCCTCCTCCTGCTCCTCTCCTCTCCTCTCTTGTTGCTTTTAGTACAATAGTTGATGAGCCCAATTTACATGTTTACCTAGCACCCCCTCACATGCCAACACAGTCATGCTCTGTGCAGCACATTAGCCCACTATTTCTTGCCGCCCACGAAGAGGAAATATTGAATAATCAATAACTACATCATGTATTGCTGGAAGAGCCCACACGTGACTGGCAGACATGCTCTTTAATACATTTGTGCATGTACTAAATAGATATTTCTTGCTGCCTACAAAGAGAAAATCTCAAATAATCAATACCTACATCATGTATTGCTGGAAGAGCCCGCTGGGCACACATGACTTACAGACATGCTCTTTAATATATTCGTGCAAGCACTAAATAGATGATCCATGCTTTTATTATTTTGAAGACTAAATGCACGATGTACCTGTATCTTAGAAAATAAATATCTTTGCTGAAGAATTATACAAGGATTCTAATTGTGAGCTTTTACGATATTTAAACATTACCTGTGTATGTTTAACTGGTGTAGTGCTCTGAAGTTCATTGCTTGTGAAATTTTCAGGACCACAGCTTGGGCAGCGATGTTCCTTTGAAGAATCCGGATAGGAGTGTCTCGTCTTTTGCATTGCAGTTGAAATATGTGCAGGATCTGTGCTCAGAACTGACTTCCGGCGTATCAAGACACAATGATGAAGATGGTCATATTGCAAAAGAACGACATCCAAATGTGAATGGATCGCATGATTTTCATGATTATGAATTCAAAAATCTGGGGCGAATTTTTAAGGAACTAGGCATTTGCATGATGGAACTTGGACTTCGGATAGCACAAGTGTGTGATAAGGCCATTGGTGGCCAGGAGTTGGAGCAAAGCATACTGAATGGAGGCACAGCAAAAGGACGGCTTATACACTATCATTCAACTATAGATAACGTCATTCTAAAACAGGCTAGGAGAGGAAAACGATCTACGAAAGGACCCGCTGCTCATTGTGTTTCACTTCCTTGTGGTTTAACGGGATCTGAAGACGACATCCCTATGAATTCTGGAACTGGCAATGGTGGAGATAAGCAAATGCCAATGGATGGCTTAAACCTGGAAAACGTTGAAAATGGAGTTGCGTCCTGCCGAACTTCCCTTTCTAACTTGTGGCAACAGTGGCATTACGACTATGGAATATTCACTGTCCTGGCAACTCCAATGTTTTTGTACCCATGCTGTCAGTCGACATCTGAAGCAAAAGACGGGTTTTGCATATCATGCGGGCAGGAGTGCTCACCTCCAAATGGGCATACATATTTGCAAATATTTGAAACTAACAGGAATAAGATCCTTCTGGTAAGATCCCCCCCTGAGAGTTTCATTGTTCAGGTAGGGGAATCAGCTGAAATTTTGTCAAAAGGAAAACTTCGTTCAACCCTACACTCTGTTTGCAGACCAGTCGACCGAGAGGAGTTAAGCAGGGAGACCTTTGTTGTCTTCCTACAACCTGCTTGGGACAAAACTCTCTCCATCTCAGAGTATCCTATGACGTCGGCTATTACAGGATATGAAAACTTGACACTAGATGGGAAAGTTTCTCGGGTTAATGATGAGGAAACAGAATTGGATGCTGATGTTGTTAGCACTCATCTCGCTGATAGGGAATCCCATAAAATTGTTCAAGAAATACTTAATATGGTACCGCCGCTATTCTCTCGCTTAAAGGATGGGATGACTTTTGCAGAATTTTCACGTGAAACTACCAAGCAGTACTATGGCGGGAATGGTATACAGTCTAAGAGATAGAGAGTTCCTTGGCATGGATTTGGAATTTTACAGCATCCATCTACTCATGGTAAAAGCATCACAATGAAGGAGAGACTGAATCTGGAAAGATCAAACGCCTCTAGATATTTTTCATATTACAATTCAGTTAAGCTTCTCATATGAAGAAATGCATCTACATCTGTTATGCTTCTGCAGTCATTCGGACATCTCATTGTTCTCTAGTCGTGGAAAAGATAATATGCTCCCATTCAAACTAAGCAGAGGAAAAGGAAAAAAGAAAAAAGTAAAAAAAAGGAGAACACCCAATTTGCAAATCAAGACTCTACATAACATGGGAATCTTGAATTTCAAGGTTCCATGCTGAAACACAAAGTTGTAAGTTGAACACAATCAGCAGCCTTCATCAGCTTCTACTTCATTACACATCTTTCTGCATCCTTTTTCCTCTGAATCGATGCGTAGCTGCTATCGAGAGTTTGTGTTATTCCTTCTACTTCAAAGGTCACATGATTCACAATAGTGGATAGACATGAATGGTTAGCACCCATTCCCATGCACCTGCAGGCATTGAAAGGACATTTACATATATGGTTGACCTTCAGAGGCAGCAGGTATTTATTCAAAGCCCAAGTTAATTTCTGACTGACATACTTGGGTATGTAGTTTGCACAAGTCAGTCCATATGTTCCAGACCAATGGTCTTCTGGGACCCAATGTGGATGAGGATGCTAAAAAATATCCAATGTGGATGTTCTAGTCCATATGTTGCGAAAAATGTCCAGATTGGATGATCCCGGCAACCATTCTCAGGCCTTTTTTACCCAATTAAATGGACCCATTGCTGTATTTCTATCATTAATTTGTAACTGTTCTATTTACATGCCACAAATTGAAGTTTGGATGGTCTTATTGAGGACATTTTTCATGGAACATTTATCCACGGAGGCTCCAACAGACTGGTGCTCATCATCACTGAACAATTGGCTCAACTTTTACAAACTGAAAACCCCAGTATGTTGTGGATGAGCCTTGCTAAGTGCACACATGTGTGCAATAAAGCTCATGTACATGCCACACGTGCCAGCATGGCATATGGGTGTGAGATCCAATTCATCCATCAGGCTGGTCTGACCTTGTAGATGTTTTCCCAAAAATAAAACTGGTCCACTCGGCATGTGGGCCCCAATATTGGAAACAGGTGAATGGGTTAGAAAGCTTCAGTGAAGATTCTCAGAGCTGTACATTTGTTTTGCAAACTGTGGCCCACTTAGCAGTTTATAACTTGATTCTTGGGCTAGGGCATGATGGATGGATTGGATTTTGGACCTATTCTGCCATCTTGACATGTGTGGTGTGTGCATGAGCTTTATTGCAAATGCGTTTGTGCTTAGCAAAGCTCATTTTGCATATACCCAGTTTGAGGTCCTTTTCTAATTCCTCACACCTTAGAACTGCTCCTGCAAAAACAGGACCAGATTTGCATAAAAGTCCGAGAGTGATTGGCATTCATATTTGAAGTATTATATTCATGGGTTAATATATACAGACCTCATATGCAACCAGAGATCTGCAGTAGTTGGTGTTTGTGAGCACAGTACTAGATGAACCACATTCGCTGTCCTTGAGTGACATTGTTGATCTATCGAGCTTGATTGACCATGGGAATTGGTACCCATTAGGAGTCATACCCACATGTGAAGATGATCGCTGCATTCTAACACTTCGAGGGATGTTCCTTCCTTCCATTGATGGCCTCCGCCTGCTTGGTTGCCTTTCGATCGAATCTGGCCGTTGCTTTGGTGCGCTTTGTGATCGGACTTTAGCTCGTGAAGACTCCGTGTTGGCCATGTAATTTGGAAAGAAGGGGTAGTCATGCGAAATAGATTCTGCATATTCTTGTTGAGGAAAACTGAAAGGAGTTTTAGTTGGATCGGGTTTGGACACAGCTGAGAAGAACTGGGGGCTGCTCTGTGTCGTGGTGAATGAGTACTCATCAAAATGTCCACTACAGGCTCTTGGGGTCAGATCGGTCAATGCAGATGGTGCAGGCGAAATCTGGAGTTGTTGTTCCAGTTTTGAATATGGACAGTGTTCGGCATATTGTGTTGAGAATCTGGGATCTGCTCTTTCAGCATGTGTGGTTGAGTAGCTGTTCCTGCCCTTTGAATTGCCTCTCGCTTCTCCAAGATCCATCTCCACAATCTTAATGTTCTCTTCCATGCCTCGATCCACCTACAATGATGAAGAAGGACCATGACTTCAATAGTCTCAATACTAGCATTAGCTAATTGAACTTTCTAGGATGCTTGGAAATTAGAATTTCAAATCTCATTTTGCATCTCTCAAGTCTGAAACTGTTTTGACCGTGTTTAGATGCACAAAAATGAATTCAATAGCTTAGTTTAATCAAAGAGAAAATGATAAAAAAAGAATGATGCTCTGAAGTATTCTTTAGTAGCCCTCAAATTGCAGTTACTTCAAGTGCAACTTGGTTGTGATGCAATTGCAATTTTGGAGCCCATACCGCCCTTGATAGTTTATTAGACTATGGGCCTGTTTGGGTGCCACTTAAAAATGAGTTCATCTCATTTTTGTTAACAGTAACAGGTTTGCTCCGGTGGTATCAGTGCCACCTTTAGCTTACAGTGGTACTAGGGAGATGTGAGGCCACATAATGTATGGCAGATATCTAATCCATCCATTTGCATGAGCTCATGTTAACCCCATATGTCAAAAATCAGCCTGATCCAGCACTCAGGTGGTCCACAGCACAGGGAACAAGATGGGAGGGAATTCTCACCCATGACTTGCACTAGGGCCCTCTTGAGTTTCAAAACAATCTCATCTTGGGTCTGATCCTTGATCCAAGCCAGATGAAGGTTATCAATGGCCTGGGTTGCAGATAAACCACAGGGTGGGCCCTCTATTCAAATCAACAGCAGGTGTCCACTCTCAACTTGTTCCACATGGTGTGGCCCACCTGAGTCTTGGATCAGGCTGAAGCCTGTGCAGCAGGTGTAACTTGAGGTCATGCATTTGATGGACGGGTTGGATCACCTGGGCCCGATTCTGTCAGGCACCAACGTAGCTTGTGGTTGTATCAGTACCACAGGAGTGCTTAGAAATTTAGTTTTGGCAGTGTTTGATTGCACCAAATGTCATGCAATTCATGATATTTTGCACCAAATTAGACTGATTAGTCACGAGATATCATGAAATTTCTTGATATTTGGTGCGACCCAACACACCTTTATATAAATGGTTAGTCATGAAGATTAAAAATAATCACTACCTAAATCTCTAAATGGATAATTACTGTTAACTAAAGCGAGATGAACTCATTTTGAAGTGGCACCAAAACATGCCTGCTGAATTGCAATTCACTTTATCATACATCCACACACACCCTTCATTCCTATAATGCCTTTTCTTTTATTTCTAAATTCAATTGATGCAGGTAAGTTATATCTGCCAGCAAAGAAGTCTTATTTAATCAGAGAATCGTAGAAGAAGAAGAAGAAGAAAAAGAAGAATCAAACTTACGTATGGTTGTCGGAATCGATTGTCCTGTGGTGATCTCCGGTGAATGGACTGTCTCTGTGGGATGGGCTGTGCTTCCCCGGTCATCCGGACCCTCTGAGCACGAGCTCTGGCCTGGGCCGTCACCAGCGCATGCATACACCGGAGGGTTGTGGTTGCCTGTTTCCTCACCAGGTGACCTCTTACCAATGCCTGCAGTTTCACTAATCCTTTCAATGCACATAGTGCTTTCCTCGCCTGTAATGACAGAAGAAGGGCATTCCGTTAAGTATTCTTTTGGCCTTCCTTTACTTTTCTGTAGTCGTTTTATAATTTGCATTCTCTTCTCATCAAACTGGCAAGGGGAATGATCCAGTAAGAGCGCCGGAAATTACAATGGAGAATTCGACCAATTGATCTGAAGCGTTCATTTGGTCCAGCCGGCATTAAAAAAAGAAAAAGAAATGACACCAGCAAGACGATTGTGGATGGTCGAGATTGTTTAATAGAAAATAGTTCCAATCAAGAATTCTACCACCATTTTGGTGGGCCCTCTTGTGGATTGCTCCTGGTTCTAAAGAATCACTTGTATTAGACATTCTTAACCTTCCCATCCATGGTTTGAAAAATGAGCAGCTATAGAAAAAAGGAAACTGTTGTATAGTAGGATCATCAGGTTGGTGTAATTCCTTTCATGGCCGCCCCTCAAGTTTCAGACCCACTGGACGCTCCAGATTGATTGATTTGACTGCCCACTTTTCCTTGTGCAACTCGACCACCCTTTTGGTGGGCCCTTTCATGGATTGATTATGGTTTTGAAGAATCATTTGGTTTGGAGACAAGAAGCTATAGAAAAAAGAAGATAATTCTCAGACATTGGGATCATCAGGTCAGTGATTCTTTTCATGACTGCCCATCAAGCAAGTGTTAGACTAATGGACAGCCTAGATCAATTGATTGAACTGCCCACATGCTCCAAGAGCTTCTGATGATCTCTATGATGTATTTGGGTGATAATTCTACTTGGGAGGATGAAAATCATGGATGCATTTCTGTGTAAAAGGGTTCTTGATCTACATTACAGAGACATGGTTTGGATGATGGATTCGAGATCAGTTGGAGAGATGTAAATACCAGATAAGAACGAAAGACAGACTGAATCTTGATAGCAGCAGCTTCTTCAATAGCACTGCTCCTCCCATTGGCAGCAGTGGTTCTGCGGATCATGGCCGCAGCTGCCTGCGCAGCTGCCACTGCTGTGTCGGCAGCAGCAACGGTGGCTGCCACCACCACCATGGCATGCTTCTTCTGCTCATTCTCAGATTCCTCAATCGAATGGATTGGAGTGGCAGTACCGGCAGTTGGGTCAGGTGAATTCACATCCTTGGTGGCAGCTGATCGCCGGAAGCTCCATCTTCGCTTTTCTTTTGGGGTTGGAGTTGTAGTCGGAGTCGGCGATGGGTGATTGTCGGTGGGAAATGGAGATGGTTGGCTTCCCTTCTCCTTATCTTTTTCCTTCTTGTCTCTCTCTTTCTCCTTCTTCCCTGTCAATAAGCTTCTAATCCATTTCGCTGTCTTCCCCATTGCAGTGAAAAGCCTCTAACAAGCCATGGCAGAGAAAGAGAAACTCCACGAAGGGTAATGCACTTATCTCTAACATACATCTCTTTATATCTCTGATTAGTTAGTCTCTGTTATTTTATATGGCTGTTTCTGTATACCAGATCACCACCATTTTTAACCTGTGGGGGGCCCTTCCAATCTAACATGGTGATCTGGACTGTCCAGACCGCAGGTCACACTTAGATCACCCTGTTCGAACAATCCTAAACATTGAATGATCGAGCAGGTTCGGCATTTAATTGGTTTGTTGGGTTTGCTTGTTCAATCTCAATTTGGAGGATGGGTCCCGACAATCCGGATGGTGGTGCTTGTACATCACGATCTGGGTTGTCCAGATCACAGGTCCAATAGAGGATGGCTGGAAGATCGCCCTGTCTGAACGAATCCTATATGTTAGATGATGGTGCAGTCCATATTCCATTCACAGTGTGGCCCAATGGTCTAAATGGTTGTGCATGTACATGGCGATCCGGACTATCTAGATCACGGGCCCCAATGTGGATATAGGACGGCTCAAAGATTGCCCTCGTCAAACAATCCTAGACGTTAACTAGCAGAGTGGTCCGTATTTAATGAGCGGATCAGATGGTTGGGATTGCCTGGTCAATGTCAATTTGGTGGGGTCCATCCATGACGGGGCCGGCCGTGACTGTGATGGTACGTTTACATGGTGGTCTGAACTGTCCAGATCAAAAACCCCACTGATTCAAAGATCACCCTGTTAGAACAGTCCTAAGCATTGAATGATCCAGCAGTTCGAATGGTTGGGATTGCTGGGTCAATGTCAATTTGGAATGGGGTCCATCCACGATGAGACCAGACGGTCTGGATGGTACTGCACGTGTGCCCAAGATGTTGGAAATGGTGGTGAACTATCACTCTTGTGATGAAAGATGATATGGTATTTTGTTAGTTAATTTGGTAGGCCTGCAGTGATAGAGAGGGGAAAGAAATGTGAAGGAAATTCCCGGGAAAGCCATTTGCCAGCTTCTGGTAGTTTTTAAGGCATCGATTCCTTGACTTCTATGTCTTACACTAATACCCCTGATGTTTTCAGACTATTACCAACCGCCCCCTCTTGTGATCAGGAAAGGCCCGAGGGCGGTTTGGTAATCTGGCACGTAGAGTAATGGACAGTTCATGAGCCATGTGAAAAAGCCAAGAACATGCAGAATCCGTGTAAAATACTCTTGTCAGGGAACCACCGTCCAATATGGGTCAGGGCTCTTTCTCTCTCTCTCTGGGGTGGGCCCCACACAGGGCTAGCGAGGTGGGGCGCATGTGGCTAACCTGCGCCAGGGGGCTTCTCTTGGACGCTGGATCCCAGAAACCTCGATTCCAAGACTCCCCCCACCCCATGTCACTGCACTCATCTTTTGGAGGGGTGGGCCCCACAGTCTCACTCGAATGTATTCTCATTCCTGAGGAGTGGGTCCCACCGCTTTCAATCTGATAAGCTGGCAACTGGACTGGCTGGCTTTTCAGGGACGTGTATATATGACAATAAATAATATTAGCGGTTGGTACAGACACGGAAATTAATAAATGGAATTATTAGGCCGTATCCTCTGCAACGTTAGCAGCATAAGCCTATTTTACACAGGGAGCGGGTTAGGTGACGGTGCGGCCCTTACCGTAGGGCCCGCCCCTGATGTATTTATTCTACATCCATGCCGTCCATCCGTTTTGGTAGATCATTTTAGGGCACGATCCCAAAAATGAAGCAGATCCATTTCTCAGGTGAACCATACCATAGGAAACTTGTGACTGACCATTAATGAGCTACAAAAGTTTTGTATCAAGATGATATTTGTTTTTTTAACCTTCATCCAGGTTTTTGTGACCTTATTAATAGGTTAGATGGCAAATAAACATTACGGCGGACTCTAGGAAGTTTTTAATGGTACGTCGTTCTATCACCCTTGTTTCTTATAGTATGGTCCGCCTGAAGATTGGATCTGCTTCATTTCTGGGCTCATGCCTTAAAATGATCTGGCGAAACGGATGGACGGAGTGGATGTAGAATAGATACATCAAAGTGGGCCCCACGGTAGTCTTGGGTGAGGCTGGGGCGGCACCTAATCCACTCCCTTTATATAGAGGTCTCGTCCTCTACAAACGTGTCTACATTAAGGTTACCGTACGAATTGATGTGTGGGACCCATCGAGATGGTTTTTGTAAAATCTAAGCTCTCCATCATTTGTAGCACCTGGTTTTTTCCTTGGATCCAAAAGGTCTGGCTAATCTAATGTTCAAGTGGGCCACACCGCAGGGAACAGTTGAGAATGAGTGTCTCACGCTCGCTGTTAAAAATCTTCTGGATTTTATGTGGGGCTTACTGTTTTTTAATATTCCATTTAGAAGAAGAAGCATCCAAACAGGATGTATGGAGGTAACAAATCAGGTGGGGCGAAAACACTTGATTTTAGAGGACTAAGGCATGTTTTTGCATGGTGTGGCCCACTTGAGTTTTGGATCAACCCAAGTTTTGTTGTGCAAGGAGAAATAGGACGTGGCTCAATGATGAGGGAGGAGATGTCAATTAAAAATCACAGGGACTCCACCCTGGCATGCCGGCCTCATTCTACAAACGTTCCAGTTGGGTCCCACCACATTGGATGTATGGCATCCAACCCATCGAGGGAATTGCCTGCGACCTCGGGCGCAGATCCTCTGTTTTGAAAAGACCACAGCAGGACTGCATTCTAAAAAGCAGGCGGATTAAAAAACTCAGGTGGACCACATCAATGAAACAGTGAGAACAACATCCACGGTTGAAATATTAATGGAGCTGACCATGATGTTTATATGCCATTTGTTTACACCCGTTTTTGACATACTTGGGTCGACGAGACGCTACAATGTGTTGGTAGTGTGCTTTAAATGATATGTCAAATTCTACTCGCACCCTCTGTCTCATTGTTTACGCTTGATCCGTCATGTCTAGATTGAACCATATAGAAGATGCCACGTGGCAACCATGTCAGACATGTGTGGTATATATGACTTCAAGAAAATAAAATAGAGACATGCACATAAGAGAGCATTAAAGGCTCTTTTAGATATCACCTAATAAGTTACTTATTATTATTGTTTTTTTTATTTTTTTATTTTTTTTACTTACAACAGTAGAGAAGTAATTTATTTGAAATAAGTTTGGTTTAAAATCAATTATAAGAAAGTTAATAAGTAACTTATCTTAAATAATTTACAATCCAAATGCTTTCGAAATGCTAAGATTTATAAAAAATAATGTCTGCAAATAGTAAGAGTATCATTAAAAGCAAGTCTTACTCTTAGCATTAAATTCTAGAATCCAAACACTTTCCAATGTGGGAGTTCAAAGATGTGAGGACTTTAGCTGACGCACACGAGACATCTCTTGCACATGTGGTTGCACATAACAGGTTACGCTAATATGAAAGAATTAAAGAGATTTTCACAACTGATCATCCAAATTCTTTACAATGCAAGGCTACCACCTCTCGAAAGCTTATATAAACAACATTCCATAAAGAGCTTAAGGTCTTATGCCAGTATAATCAAGCATAGCTTTATTTATCTATTCACCATGGACATTTATCTTTATTTTTTAAAAATATTATTTTAGTTTAGCCCAACCCCCCATCGTTGCTCATGATAGTTTAACTCTCCATTCTTCATCTGCAGCATGTCGCTGGATCACAAGGAAGATTGATTAATTTTGAATGGAAAGCTGTGGGGCGTTTCGGCTATGCAATTTTGCCGGCCATTTTGCCACAAAGTATAGTCTAAACTAAACAATGACAGATAGTTGATTTACGACTATTGTCCCCCACGTGCTTGGTTCCCTCCAAGACCACAAACATGTTGTCACGCCATTGGCCATCTCGCGATGAAGCCCGGTTCCAATTGACCAATGAACAGATTGTTGAAGATTCATCATCCATCGGCTGTGTTGTTACGAGATCTAATTTTCAATCAAGTAATGAACAGACGACTATCCCGCCCACATGACTGTCCCTCTACGAAGCTCGATTCCAATTGGACAACTAACGGATCGTTTTTGCTCAAGCCGATTGTGAGTGCCATTATTGTAAAAATCATTAATAGAATAATATTTTTAACTTATATCTTCTTTATCTAATTTTACTGTTGAAATATGGTAATGAATCACACTGAAATAACAAGTTTTTAAGTTCATACACTCAACTCTATTGTTACAAGGCAAAAGAAATCTATTCATAAGGTCTAACTTTTACCTTTTCACAAAATGCTTGAACGTTGAGTGCAAACCGGTGGTTGAGAGGATAACTGAATATTGTGTCTACTCTTTAATCAGCTCATTTCGTTGTGGGGAACACCAGTGATTCAATCAAACCTTCAAGTCAAGTAGGTTCTAGCACACCCATGCATCTTACACACACATGAAAACCGAATACAAGCTCCCACTCACACGTGTGATTTTGTGTTTGATTGAATCGACTAGACACCATTCCAACCATTCATAGAATTATTAGCACTGGATTAACTGTAGGAACAAATATCATCTTGTTAGAAAACTTGTCACTGCTAATCGTTCAATCCCCAATATTTCGTGTGATATGGCCCATATGAGTTCCTGTTGTGGTCTTTCAAAGCAGATGGACGGAGTGGATTTCTCTCGAACATCTCTGTGGGCCCCATACAGTTCCTGGCAGGGAGATATCTCTGTGCCCGGGTCACAGGCAATCCACTCCCGGCCGTTCATCGCTTTCTATGATGTGGTCCATCATCCTGCTGGGATTCGCTTGATGCCCAGGTTGGTTGGATGAAAAAAACACAGTTTGTAGCCCACTGTAGAAAACAATGTACCACCACACAAAACCTCCCATTCATGTAGTGGTCCACATGACCATTGGATCGGCCTTATTTTTCAGGCATCCCTATTTCATGGTGGGGACACTCTTTTGAATGGGTTGGATACTACAGAAACATAATTAAGGTGGGCCCCACGTGCAAGAGTTGTAGTACTTACTCTACCAACGTAGCATGAGTTATTTTCAATAAATAAAGAATTAGTTATTTTTATTTATACCGTGGCAGGTCCGTAGGCTCTCAGAAATAGTAAAAGTTAAGCGTGTAACTTAATTAAAACGTCCGTATTGTGGGGCCCACGATAGGTCAGTACTTCAAAATCATATGAATTTGAATGGTGTTAATCTCTGATTGTTACCTTTGGACCGTTGACAGGTTCTTATTTCAACTGTCCATTCAATGGCCGTCAATCATATGAACTTTAGGCTTACGGTCCATCTAAGCTAGGGTGCGCCGTTTGGATGGTTTATTAGCTTGCCATGTACACAATTTCTTAGTGACTGTGTATCAACCATCATACTCTACCAGAGTATCGAGAGTTTTTGTTTTTCGTGACACTGAACATGCAGTGATGCACGAGCTACATATGTACTCGGATTCCGTAGTTACCCTCCGGTACCATTTTGCCAGCTCATTTCAAGGCATGAGCCCAAAAATGAGTCAGGTTCAAATTTCAAGTCGTCCACGTCACAGTAAACAGTGGTGATTGAACGGCCACCGTTAAAATTTTCCTATGGTCCATTGTGATATTTATTTTCCATCCAACCTGTTGATCAGGACACGTGAACCTGGATGAAGGGAAAACACAAATGTCAGCTTGATCCAAAACTTTTGTGGCCCCTCAGAAGTTAATGGTGGGTGTTCAATCATCACCGTTTCCTTTGGTGTGGTCCACCTGAGATTTGGATCTGCCTCATTTTTTACTTCATGCCCTAAAATGATCTTGGAAAATGGATGGACGGCATGGATCACTTACTGCCGAATCCGAGTCCACACCATATCCACTCAACTAGCTCAGGTTTTCATTATGTACAAGTGGGGCCACAGTTGGATTATCCCAATCATTGATATTGTGGACCACGTTGACGCGTTTCCCAGATTAGAAATTTATAGCCATCAAATACTTGTACCTTTGTGACAGTGAATCTGGACCGTGTATTTTCCTCGCTGTTTATTTGATGGCCACCATTTAATGGATCAGGATCTTCACACACGAGATTTCCATTGATTGTGTCGTCCATTCGTACAGATGTCCATCCTACGGAAGTCTTGGATAGTTAAGACAATGTACAAAGGATAGTTATTTGATACTCCGGCTGTTTATGACGCTTGATACACTGGCACTTGGACATGGTACACGTGTCATAAATGAATTCAAATTAAACCACTAAATTGTGGTATCCACTGTATATAAGTTACATTCCAAAAATCAGATTTGTTGAGCAATCCTGACCTTTGATTTGTGTACACCTGTTTTCGGAAATAAGACCATTGGATATTTTTCATTTTTTAACCGTGTCAGAAATATCTATCCGTCTAGTAGTGGAGCCACCAAATTAAGTAATTTTTTAGTTTATGATAAATCCAAACTGGTGTCCAGATTTTGAACGGTTTAATTTGGATTACTTGTATGCTACGTATGGTATTTCTCAGTAATTTCCAGCTGCCTGCATATCATCCATCACACTCTGCCAGAGTATCAAAGTATTTCTTTTGTACAAATCGACAATCCGACTATACTGTTGATTGAGAGATGTCATTGTCCTCAGGACTGGTCCTGAATTTGGTGATCCAGACCGTTGATCTGATATGCCACACTACGGAAGTTCCGTGCACCAAAGTTCATCTGAATGGGATGGCTCTCTCCTTTGTTTGATGGCAAGAAAATAGAGTTCGGTCAGGCCATGACCGTGGGGACCACCTTGATGTATATATTGTATATCCATTCCATCCATCCGTTTTTTCCAGCTTATTATATACAACGAGACAAAAAATGAAGAAGATAAAAATCTCAGGTGGACCACACCACAGGAAAAAGTGGTGATTTAACGCCCATCATTGAAAACATCCCAGGGTCCACCGTAATCTTTATTTTCCATCCAATCTGTTGATAAGTTCATACAGACATGGATGAAGGGAAAACACAAATATCAACCTGATCCAAAACTTGTGGCCATAAGGAGTTTTTAATGGTCAATCGCCACTGTTTCCTGTGCTGTGGTCTACCTGAGACTTGGGTCTGCTTTATTTTTGAGTTATGACCTAAAATGAGCTGGAAAAACGAATGGACGGCGTGGATGTTTGAGACATACATCAAGATGAGCCCAACGGTCAGGCCCTGACCGAACTAGGTGTTACTCGACTTGACCGAACCCGGTCCGTATTAACAATCATGTTCAGAGCATCGAGAATTTTTGTTTTTTCTTTATTGGTAACATGCAGTGATGGACTAACAACGTGTCCACGCACCTAGCTCAAGTCTTCACTTTGTATAAGTGGGGCCCACCGATGGATGATCCCAGCCGTTGATATTGTAGGCCCACTGTTGACGTCGCTCGGACTGCATGTTTCCCAGATTGGCATAGCCATCAAATACTTGCGGCTTTGTGACAGCCAATGTGGACCGTCTATTTTTCTAGCTGTTTATTTGCTGGGCACCCTTTGATGGCTTAGGATCTTCACACACATGAGATTTCCATTGACTGTATCATCCATCCGTACTGAGGCCCATCCTACGGAAGTCTTGGATCGTTAAGGCAATGTACAAAGGAGAGTTATTTGATACTCTGGCTGCAAATGACGCTTGATACACAGGCACTTAGAAATGTTATACGTGGAATAGATTAACTCAAATTAAACGGACTAAATTGTGGTATCCACTGTATTTCCAAATATCAGTTTTGTAGAGCAATCCTGACTTCTGATTTGTGGACACTTGATTTCTTAAAATAAGACCGTTGGATATTTTCAGAGTAGAGTCACCAAACAGCAGTAAATTTTTACCTTATTTTGAACGGTAAAAATTTGAATTACTTGTTTACCACGTATGCAATTTCTCAGTAATTTCGTAGGGAGCGGATTAGGTGCGGCCTGGACGGTGCGACCCTTACCATGGGGCCCACCTTGATACATGTATTTTATATCCACGCCGTACATCCGTTTTTCCAGATCATTTTAGGGCATGGCCCCAAAAATGAAGTATATCCAAATCTTAGGTGGGCCATACCAAAGGAGATGGTGATGACTGACCATTAAAAGCTTTTTGTGGGCCACGAGTTTTGGATAAGTTGATATTTATTTATTTTTCCCTTCATGTAGGTTTTTGTGACATTATCAACAGTTGGATGTCAAATAAACATTAAGTAAACATTACTGTGGGCCCTAGGAATTTTTTAACAGCGAGGTGCTCAATCATCACAGTTTCCTTTGATTTGGATCTGCTTCATTTCTGGCCTCATTTCCTAAAATGAGGTGAAAAAAAAGGATGGACGGTGTGGATATAGAATACATGCATGAAGGTGGGCCCCACAGTACGGGCGCCTTACCACACCATTTGTATGAGTCAGGGACCGCACCTAATCCGTTCCCACCTCCGTATCATCCATCACACTGCCAGCGTTTTAAAGTACTTCTCGAGTACAAACTGAAAAATCTGCCTGTACTGTTGTCTGAAGGATACGCCATTGTCGTTAGGGCGCTGAATTTGGTGATCCAGACCGTTAATCTGATATGCCATGCTATGGATGTTCCCTCCACCAAAGGTAATCTTAATGGGACAGCTCTATCCTTTGTTTGGTGGCAAGAAAATAGACTATGAAGAAACAGCCAACCACCATGAATTGAAGAAAATGCTGAGATATGGATGGCTAAAAAAAATCTTCCCTTAGGGCGCGACTACAGTGGATCCACGGGGATGGGTGACTACTTGACTGCGGGTCCCACCGTGATGTATGTCCTCAAATCCACTCAGTCCATCCATTTTATCAGCTCATTTTAGGGAATGATCCAAAAATAAAGAAAATCTAAATCTCAGGTGGATCACACCACAGGAAACAATGGTGATTAATCATTAAAGACTTCTTTAAGGCCACAAAAGTTTTGTATCAAGCTGATATCTTTGTGCTCCCTTCACCAAGGGTCTTTGTGACCTTATCAACAGGTTGGATAGAAAATAAAAATTCCAGTGGCCCTCGATAAGTTTTTAATCATGGGTATTCTATCTATACACCACCTAAAATACAATCTGCTTCGTTTTTTGAATCATGTCTTAAAATTACTTGTCAAAACAGATAAACCAAAAAAACAAAGGATACGATCCTGGATCATGTTTCACTAATCTAATCCACTTATCTAATGGGCCTCACCATATATATATATATATATATATATATATATATATATATATATGGCGAAAAGGTTCTATGCGGTCGAGCTCATGAGAACTCTCTGTGAGGTCGAGCTATGTGGGCCCACCTGAAAATTTGGATGCATCTGGTCAGGCCCACACAGCTCGACCTCATGGGGAGTTCCCATGAGCTCGACCCTATAGAACCTTTTCCATATATATATATATATACACACACACACAAAACTCAGATCCGAAACTTTCCACCCTTGGATGATTTTACTCTTTTTATTTTTAACTGTGGACCATCCTACCCTTTGTTTTGGGGTCTATTGATCAGAATTTAGTATCTGTCAATCTTGAAGAATTTTGCATCTGGTTAGATCAACGGTTTGGATCACTGAACAAGACCCCAGGTCCAATACATAAAATCCCCGTGCAATCTGCATGGGAATGTATCATAGCAAAGATATTGTATTATTTTAATATTCAAGTGGGGCTGTTTAAGAAAGTAAGGTTTAGTTGGCAATCACATGGATTGCTTTATCTCCTTTCTTAATTTGATTAAAGTGCTGGGATTTGGGAAGCACCAAAATACTTTCACTGTCTTGTCTTAGTTGGGTTTTAGTTGAAAATATTTTTAAATTGTGAGGAATCATTTCATATAATTGAAGGGTATGATGGTCCAAGATTCATGAACTTTAATCCAAACCCTCCATGTCACATGACCCACTTTAGATGAGTTATGATTAAAACTCAAATGGTCCTACCTATTTATTTTATTTCATTTTATTATTTTTTTAATGATAGTTTAATTTCTAAATATGTAATGATATCCTTTTTAACATTTCTTACTGTTTCATTGAAAAATCAATTAATTTTTTAATATTAAATAATAATAATAATAATATATTACGTGGTACATTCAATATTTTCAATGTAATATTTGATATGTTTGGGTACTCATGAGCATGACCCTAGACCCCACGATATGAGTGGGACCTTGATTGTGGCGCCCACACCTTCGATGAATGCTTTGTATGTCCATGCTGTATATTTATTTTGCCAGCTTATTTTAAGGTATAGTCCAAAAAAATAAAGCAAATATAAATTTGAAGTTGACACATTACAAGAAACAATGGTCCTCGAATGCCAACCATTAAAAACTTCATAAGGCCCACCATAATATTTATTGACCATCCAGCCTGTTAATAAGGTCAAGCAGACCAAGTTAAAGGAAAAGAGAAATATAGCTTGACCCAAAGCTTGTGGCCTACGAAAGGTTTTTAATGGTCAATAACCACTTTTTCTTATAATGTTGTCTACCAAAAATTTATATCTGCTTCATTTTTTTTGGACCATGCCCTCAAATAAATTGGTAAAATAGATGAATGACACATATATACAACGCATACATCAAGGTGGACCCTATGATAAGGGTCCCACCCATGTTGTTGGTTTAGGTTGTAGTCAAGTCACGCCAGGTATTAGGATCGAAGCCATTAGTTGAGTCTATACTACAAATCTTGAATTCATATTTGGTTACAGCTATGGGTGTACATCAAGTCAAACCGAGTCGAGCTGGCCTCTGCTTGACTTGGCTTGGCCACTAGTTGACCCGAGCTCGAACTCGGCTCGGCTTAGTCTTCAAGCTTGACTGGCCAACTCAGCTCGGTTTGATTAGCTGCTTGGGCCAGTTCGAGCCGACTTCCCCAATGTATTATTTTTACAAACACATGCACCGCACTTTCAAAATCTTACTATATGTAAAGTAGCAGCAGTGGTTTTACAGGTATTTTATCAAACACCTTCTAAGCAACATAAAAATCAAGAAAAAAAAAGGGTATTTGTTTCATATACATACCTTCCTTGTCACCAACCACACTTCGTTAAGTCATTTCATCAAACACTTGGTAAGTAACATCAATATCAAAGTAACTGAGTCACCAAACTAGTTCTATTTGAGTTGGGTTCGATCCAAGTCAAGTTGAACTAGGGCCAACTCGAACTCGGCTCGAACTCATTTTTGAGCTCAAAAAATCAGCTTGACTTGTCTCGAACTCAGCTTTGAACCGAGCTTTTTCGAGTCGAGTCAAGCGAGCTAACCGAGCTGGCTCGGTTTGTGTACACCCCTAGTTACAGCCAATAGTGATTGTATATTTGACTTTTGCTCTTTGCATGATGGTTTAACTTAGTAAATTCGAGTAAGAGTTTTGATTAAAGAGAAGGAAGGTGTTAGCTAAACACTCCTTTTCATACACGCATATAATATCTAATTTATAGATTTAAAATTTTCAAGATTAAAGCTTTAGGCAAAAATCCTGCCATACGGATACCACAGGACTTGACGCGGATCCAGCCACTAACAGCCCTAGCCACGCCAGGGGCCCCCATGCAGGGGCTGGCTCAACATTTTTGGGGGCCTTAGGCAAGTCATAAAAATGAGGCCCATTGTGATGACGTTAGAATTTAATTAGAAAAATGACGTTAGAATTTAATTTTTTGAGAACTTAATCAGCAAGAAAGTAGGTAGTTGCAGTCTTAGGTTTTAGGAGAAGAATTTATTGAGAATGATGCTATTATTTTGAAAAGAGACTATACACTTACTGTTATTATTGATAGTACTAGTTTATAGGATTTGTTTTTTATTTTTAATTTCAAATTTGTAAACTAATTTTTAGATGTTCCTATTTTGTATGCCTTTTAATAAGTTTTATTTCAAAAATTTTAAGTTTTTTTTATTATTGATTTTAAATTTTCTATAATATAGGACCTTTATAATTAAGAAATTTTAATTTTGATATAACATAGGGCCTTCATAATTAGGGGGCCTTAGGCGATTGCCTCACCTGCCTACCCCTTTGAGCCGCCCCTGGCCCATGGCATGTGTTTAAGGAGGGTAGGTAATATAGTTTTAAATGCTCCCGCGGTCCACAACAATTATCATTCATATACGATCTCATACTTAATTAAGAATTATCTGGCCTAAAACCCACCACGTGAGCTCGTTACGAGGACAATTGCATATGCCTTGCTTCTTTTTCTACTTATCTGCACATGCACGTTAGCTCTGGTCTAGGGCATGATTCCAACGGTCAACGTCAATTCTTCTCTTTAGCTTTAAGGCCAGGCCCGCGCGCGTGTACATGTCAGCAACTACACACGTCATCACATATACTAGTATGGTACACAAGTGAAACATCCAAGTCATCCATCATGTGGACCTTAGATGTCGATTGACTGCAACATGGGGTTTTAGGCCCTGTTTGGGCAACATGATTAGAAGGGAGTAGGTGGGATTGGATTCATCTGGTTCCGTGCCAATTTCACTCCATGTTTGGCAAAGCTTTGAATTAGATCGGATGGAATTACATTGGGTTGCGCCCACTCAATGCTAGCATGTTCCCACTGATGTATCCACACCGTACCCATTTTTTGATTATTTTAGAGCATGGGCCAAAAATCAGGTAATTCTAAAGTTCAAGTGGACCCACCACTGAAAGTAATGGGGATTGAATACTTACCGTTGAAAACTTCTTTGGGGCCACATAAGTTTTGGATCTACCTCATTGTTCGGCCCATACCATAAAATGAGGTTACAAAACAAATGAACGGTTTAGATATAATACATATGTGTTATTCTGGTAATTTCAAATGATGGTGGGTATATCCATTCAATGTACCACTGTATTACCAACAAAGCAGAGCATTAATCTAATCCCATGGAATCAGGGGACAATCCCTGCCATTGGTAATAATGATGTTTTTTGAATACAATCCCACCTAATCCCTTCTAATCCAGTTGCCCAAACAGGGCCTTAGGGATTCATACCACCATGGGCCCACTGTAATGTTTGTGTTATATATCTATTCCGTTCATCTGTTTTTTCAGCTTATTTTAGGACATGAGCCTAAACCTGAGGGAGATTTAAAAATCAAGCAGGCCACACCATAGAAAAGAATGGAGATGGAAATACTCACCAAATGATACTTTCTAGGGCCATAGTGATGTTTATATGCCTTCTAATGCGTTGATAAGATAATTCACACTTAGATGAAGGGAAAGCACCAATATCAACTTAATCCAAAGCTTTGCACCGCTCTCAAGAAACCTTTTGAGGCAAGGATGCGCTTGATGAGGTCGATCACCATTTTCCTAAGGGGATAATTACTCTGAATTCGCCGTGCTTCTCTAGACTCCTCACATTAATACCTCGAATCCACGAGAGAAATATAAGAAAATAGAAATAAATTCTAAAAATTCAAATTTTGATTGATAGATGTCTGATATGCATATGTTTGTTACACTGTTAATATAAAAATAATAAACTTCATAATTATAAAAAATAGCAAAATTCTAATTTTAATAAAAAATTTCAATTCTAATAAAACTCTTCTAAAACATAATTTCTAAAAATAAAAATTCTAAATAAACTTTTACCAAAATAGTACTATCATGATTAAAAGTTATTTCTAAAAAGAAGAAAATCTAAAACTCTAAAAATAAGAAAATATTACAAAAATTAAAATTATTAAAAAAAGTATACTTTTTTAATTTTCGTTTTTATGCTTAAAGTGCACGTTTTCTAATGAAATAGACAAATGCGACACACTGTGTTGGTCAATTCACTTCGGATGACCTGTTACAGTAAAGATTGATAAGTTGCGCGTCTCGTAACGATATCCAGATCAAAAATTATGATCAATTTATGATCCACTTTCTTTTGGTCCAACCGTGGAATGTATTAGTTCCATGTCCTACATCACCTTCACTAGCGGGTGTTTAATCCACACTATTTCTTGTAATGCGGCCCACTTGAGTTTTGGATCTCTGTACGTGCCATGTCTTAAAATAAGCTTACGAAATGGATGAATAAAGAGGATATAACACAAACATCACAGTGGGCCCCACAGTGCTTAGGGTTGCAGGAATCCCACCAACATCCACTTGCGGGCATGGACCTCATACTGTAGATGCTACTGCCAAAAGATAAAGGTGGTCCACTCAATAAGTGTGCCATGTTATTAGAAATAAATAAACAGGACAGAAAACGTTGGTCTATTTTTCACAGCCGGACATTTATTCAGTTAATCATGGCCCACTTGACTAGTGAACTAACCTGATTCTTAGGATAGGGAATCTATGTAGATGTACTGTTGTGATGGATGGCTTGGATATTCCACATGTGTGCCATGCTGACATATATGGTGGAGTGTGCATTAGCAGAATGTAGCCTAGGCAATAGCCTACCCGACCTGGCTTACAACTATAAGCCTGGCCCATGGGCCGGGCTTTATTGGCCATGTACAAACATCAATTTTCAGGACGGGCTGTTCAGGCCGACTCAGCTCAAACCGACTTCACCATGTGCATGTGTTCCATTTTGAATGGCTTAGTTTTCATTTTTCTAAGGGCCCGTTTGGATACATAAAATAAGTTACCTTTTCAACTTACAATAGTAGATAAGTAACTTATTTAGATAAGTTTGGTTTATAATTAATTATAAGTTACTTTTTTTCTTAAATTACTTAATCAATTCAATTAATTTCTTTTATCTTTTTTACTTTTCGTAAGTTACTAAAGATTAACATTAGGAGGGACGAAAAAGAGGAGAAGCTGGTAAGTAAGTTGTTTACTAAACATACTTATCTACTATATTAGTAGAAACTAAGATAAGCTACTTAAGGCAGAAATAGTTTATCTGAAGTAACTTAGGATCCAAATGCTCTCTAAAATGTCTGTGCTCGAGCTTCCGCTTGTTGTGCTAGGCCACAACCAAGAACAAGCCGGGCTTAGGCGTTAGGTCAGTCCAATCCTCGCTCAGCGTGGCCCATTGCCATCGGGAACTTGCACATGTGGTTGAAATTAGCTCAATCTAAAGTGTCCAAATCTTGGGACCTACTATAGATAGGTCATAACCATAAATCATTGATGATCTTATCCTCTAATTTGTGGATTTACCTTCAATTCAAACTTTTAACTGTTTTTCACATTAGTTGCGGATTAGATGCCCGATAAGATATCTGACAATTGGTCAGCTAAGATGCAAGTTTAGTGTAATTATTGATTGATAATCTATCCAGTGTAGTTCCCAAATTTCAATGGTTTATTCGAGTTATAAGTTTGGCACTGGAACAATTCTGAGAGCATGCATGGTAGAATCACATTATGCGGGTGTCAGAGGATTTTTCGACAAACATAATTAACATATGACAAGGTGTTTGATGTTTTGCATATGATGTTATAGTGACAGAAATGTGTACATACACACATACATTGTAGTGGTCATTAAAAGGAGATGATTGAGAAGGTGTTTGATGTTTTGCCTCTAAGAGTCTAGTTATGAAAGGACACATCTCTATCACTACATTAAATTCTCTTTCGAGGAGTTAGTTATGAAAAGGAGATGATCATCAAGGTGATCCACATCTTGCCAGTGACAGCCTGGTCATGAAAAGATAGTTTTGTATACCAAATTTGTTAGGGAGGTGGATTGCCACGTTTTTGTCAAGGTTAGGGTTGGAAAAATCTAACCCAATAAGAAATCATGTTGGGTTGGGTTGGGAATAATCGTATTCTATTAAATCCTTATTAACATTGTATATATTTATTGAATTATATTAAGTTTTTCTAATGTTTGTTTCATGATCATGTATGAACGTTGATATAGGAGACTTATTTAAGGCACTGGATTGAATGGATGGTCAGATTTTATAGTGATTTAAAAAAAATAAAAAAATAAAATCTATGTATTACTATATTAATATTTTTCAATGGTCTTGATTAATCAAGTTTGTTAAAATAAAATTTATTCAATTTCAAGAGTAAATAACTACATATCACGATTAAAGCACTAAGGTTGTGTGTCTACACATATGGAATCAAACATGTTCAATCCAATCCAATGGTCTAGGACAAACAGTTGGAAATTATGACTCATTGTTTGTCAGTAGTTAACTTATAAATTTAGTGCGATTCATCCTCTAAGAAGGATAATAACTTTAGTGTTCTAATATTAAATCTACTTGATTTGAAGGTGTGGATTAGGTTTTCTTATTAGGAGAGAGCATGGTAATTCAATACACATAATTACTACCATAACATATGAGGTGTTAAAATTAACTTCTAATTGTAATTTCTTTAGGATGAAGGTCAATAAATATAAGTGTAGAATTTGGATTTGAAACGCTTCTCTCTCTTGTCAACCCCTACTCCATGTATTTCCTACAAACCTAGTCCACGAAATTTAGCAGATCCCATAATGCTCTTTTCTCTTGTGGTTGAGAATCTAAATCTTTAGTAGGTCTTCCTACATCTTCGTACGTATTTTCTTGCAATAGAGAAGATAATCATGACTATGCATTCGAAGTAGTTTCTTTCTTTAAAAAATTAATTGATATATTTCTCAGTATTTTCACGAACAACTTACTATAGTTTTGGAAGATATTTTAAACCATGTTTTTACACCCAATTTAGCTATAACTCATTAGGACATACCCTCAAAAGGGGCATATGATATTAATGCTTTTTGAGGCTAAACTCCTTTTTTGTGTGTTGCCTTTGGATGCACTTTCATAAACTCTATTTGAGCCCCCACTTATAGAAATAGGTGGTAAAATGTCCACTCAACAAACTTGGTTTTAGAAAAATGGACTGACAAAGTTTCTAGGGGCTGCTTTTATTAGAAATTATTATTATTATTTTGGCGAACGTTGAATCTTTGCGGCCTCTTAATATGCTTGCCATCATGAAGCATAATCCAAACGACTATACATGATCTATGTTGAACACAATCTGAACCATTCGTACATAACATATCGTAAATAAGATAAATTGGGTGCTTTTAATCTTTTATTTAGGAGAATTTGTTGTTCAACGCGAACTATTGATTGCTAACAAATATCAATGAATACATGAACAGAAGCCTCATTTTTGCATAATTGCTCTTCTTATAAATCATTAGGAGTATGGCATGTGCAACACACATAAAGAGAGAAGGGAGAGTGAGAAGTTGACAAGAGACTTGAATAGCCATAATTGCAAGTTTCATGGGGCCACCAGGATATCCGTGTGACACCAAGTGCACCTATGAGAATCGAAACAGACCAATTACCAGATTCACCTATCATTGCTGGCAAAACCATAAAAAAAAAAATCATTAAAGAAGCCTTTGATCCCAAAAAATAGGCATATCCATGAAAAGTCAGCCGCATTATGTGAAGTTGTTACATTAATGGAAACACTGACCACTGATTTTTCTGAGTCCGCAATTATCTCTATATATATTCATCCTTCATAAGATGATTCCGACCTGGACGAAGCGAAAATACAGATATCATCCTAATCCAAAATCTTTTATAGCTCCGAGAAGATTTCAATGGTGGGAGCTTAACATATATCATTTCTTGTCATAACACTTTTTAATGTGCCTGCTTTTTGAGTTCATATCATAGCATGAGTAGCATAACCAATGGCAATAGTAGATGTGACACACATTACTGTCAGTGAAACATAACTTTTATTTCATGGGTTCTTGTGGGAAAATTTTTAAGTTATTATAGAATTCTTTAAGTGAAATAATAATTATATTTTTTAGTTTCTAAAATATCCTTTAATTAAAAACATGTTTCATTATTTTTTATCCATGAAAAAAATCTACTCACATACAAACAAAATAAAAGTGTTCGAAAGCTACCCATGTTGTTATATTCAATGTTCAAAAGCTACCCATGTTGTTATATTCAATGTAGATATAAAGCTGGAGTAAGAGGCTATATGCATGCCACGTGTATAATCTCTGTAGGTGGTCCATTGAGTATCCGGACCCAAGTCATTCCAACCTTTTGGCTTACCTGTCTATTCCAGTTCAATGGTTGTGATTTGTGGACAGTCAACATCCCACGTGCACTAATAATATCTGGCAATACCTCTGTTTGCTATGCCCATGCAAGTGATCGTATAGATACAGGTAGGTCACATGTCTATTTTATGATTATGAAACAGTCATGGTAAGTCTGCATGTCTGGAGGAAGAATCTGACACTCCAGAATCACTACACGGTGACATGTGGCCACGTGGCATATAAGGGTCTATATGAGACTAGGCTGTCAATGGGCCAAGCTGGATTGTTGGGCTTTAGGCCTAGACTGCCTCTCGCAGGCTTGGGTTGGAGCATGAGACCCATGGGCAGGGCTTGTCTACAATCGGGCGGATTTAAACTGTGTATTAGGGGTGCACATCGAACCGGTAGAACCATGGAACCGGACCGGAATTGACCAAACGGTCCAGTTTGGTCCGGTGTACATTGGTTTCAGTTCTAGTTCCAAAAATCAAAGAACTGATTACATCGGTTCAGTTCTTGGTTTGGGGGAATGATGAACTGAACTGAATTGTGAACTGATCCGTAAAATTGAACCGTGGATCCGAACCATGGAACCGAACTAGGAACCGAACCTATATTTAAAACAAAACAAAAAAAAACCTAATACTCTAACCCCTATTCACGCCGACCACTCGATCCTGCTATGAGGCTCTTGCCAGTCATCTCTCACTATCTCACTGGTCCTCTCTCTCTCTCTCTCTCTCTCTCTCTCTCTCTCTTCTCTCTCTCCATTCACCACCGGTAGAACTGTGGAACCGAACCGGTTTTAACGGTCCAGTTCCGGTTCGGTTCTAGGGTGCTAATGGTCCGGTTTCGGTTCCGAATATCCTAGAACAATTAGGAACGGTTTGGTTCCAGTTTCACCCCAGAATCGGACCGAACCGACCTATGTGCACCCCTACTGCTTACAACACTCATCAATCCAACCTGACTTAGATTGGCTGGGCCTAATAAGGTTTGCATATGGCAATTTTATGATATATACAATATTTAAAACCCTGGTTTTCCTCTTCACATAGCTTCAACCATACTCTCTCTCTCTCTCTCTCATGGGACTGATCGTTTGGGCTCAGTCTAAAAAATAAACGTTTAGTGTCGAGCTTAGGTTGGACTATTTTAGCCCACCACGGAAGTCCATGTTGAAAAATGTAGGCCGGGCTTGACAGAGTGAGCCCAACTTGGCTCGAATGAGTTAGCCATCCATAGTTGGACCTGTCACTCTACCTGCTAGAGCATGCTAATCCATGTTCTAAATCATAGTTCAAAAACCTAAAATTTCATACCCAACTCGATGTTCAACTAGGTCGAATCTTCAACTCGAATCAACTACATAATTAATAGTATGTGCTTGAGCGCTGCCTGTAATTCCGAATTTGATGAGGGATCCGGTAAGGGCATACATGCCCTAAATCGTTAAGGGTGGCCAGTTTTCACACAATATGACAGTCCTTAGCCGTCACAAACTCTGGAAATGATTGCTCTGACAAGATCATTTTCGACGTCCTCGTTGACCCACTAGCAGAGTCGTATAGCCAAATCAACTCCATAATTACTAATTATTTTTAAATTTAACATTGACTAAGTACCAAAATAAGTGCTGGAAATAAGTGATCAAAGTAGATGTATGCATTAACACATGCAAGGTGGGGCCCATTGGATACGTCGTCCCATCTCATATACCGTATGTGTCCCACATCTCAATGGAGTGCATAGTTAAATTCCTGAAAGTCAGTTCACTCGACTTGTCGGGCTGAGTCAAGCAACTCTTAATTTGACTCTAATTGATATTTAAAAATAAAAATAAAATATTTCTAGTTAATAAATATTGGAAATAGTTTAATTGAGGATCTTAAGATACAAATTAGCCAATATATGAAGAGTAGTCCAACACATCATGACATTCATATAGGTTCGTTGGATATGATGCTTGGAACATTCGAATGTGGCCCTTTATAATGTACTCTTCAATTTTAATCAATCCTTGTAAATGAGGCAAATAACAATGGCAATAAAAATTGAGAGGAGAGAAAATTCATAGAAATTCAATTTCTATATTTTTATACTTTGCCTATGTTTTTATATAAATGCATTTGGATTTAGGCAAAGTTATGTCATGAATGATAATCAATAGCATGTTGTGAAGGTTGTCTAGTCTTAGACATGCTATTTCGGATTAGTTGTTCCATCTATTGTCTGTCAAACACCTTAGATTATTGTATAGATGGATTGTGGCACATGCGGAAAAATTAAATTTTGATTGATGGTACACTTACACACGTGCATGTGTACATCTAACATATCTAAATACACACACATGCTAGCTATATTTTTTAGTACTCAAATATTGATGGTATCATAAATACACGTGTGACGTTTGAACTGGGAGAGTCGCACAAGCAGCACCTAAAAGCATGTCATATATGCATGTGTACAAATATATATAATCTAATATTTGTCTACACCAAATTAAAATTAAAAAATGTCAATAACAAGTATTTCCACCTCTCTATCATAAAACTCAATTTATAGTCTAAGGTCATATATCCATTACTGCTTGTCCAATTTATATACTCTATGGGGTTAAGTGATTGCGGAATATTTTTGAGTAAATTAACAAATAGCGACTCCAAGTCAACTATACCGCCAGTACGAGTCAGCCCGCATATCCAAAATCAAAGATAAAAATGCGTAGGAACTATTTCTAACATTTACACATTGTTAGTGAGTTTTAGAGCTAGGGTCGAGTGTTTGAATTTTTCATATATATGAAATTGCCATTCTCACATGTTGGTTTGTCTTAACACTTTAGGTATTCAAATAAGCAAGCGTAGGAGAGCAACCAAATAATAATAATTATTTTATCTAGCCAAAAGATAATTCTTTTATTGGACGCAATAAAATAATAATAATAATTTATCTAGCCAAAAGATAATTCTTTTATTGGACAACTATATCATCGTACCAAATCTCAACCAAAAAGGATGGTAAGCTTTCCATTCACAAGAAAATACCATGTGCTCTTTAAGTGGTATTTTGGAAGGTGGAACATGTCATTAACATAGTTTAAATAAGTTCTCAAATTCAACCGGTTGAACCGAAAGTTACTGTCCACCTTAAAATTTTCAACTTGTCATGTGTGTGAGACATCTAACCCGTCCAATAGTTTCGGCCCATCATGAGTATTACCTTATTTGAAAATCAGCCCCATCCACTCATCACATGAATCCCAATTGTATTTTGTATTTTGTATTTTTTTTTTGTTTTTATTAGTGGCTATACATTGTATTTATAGCATGGCTTGTGTGATGAGTAATAGATGGGGCTGATTTTTATAAAAGGTTATCCTCATGGTGGGTCCAAGTTGGGGAGTTAGGTGTCTCATGCACATGACATGTTGGGAGTTAGGACAGATGGTGATTTATGATCCAACGAGTCTGATGGTGAGACAACAATCCAAAGTCAATGAAGCGTTATGAAGCATTTGATATGGGACCATAGCCATTTCAAAGTTCAAGAAAATAGAAGCAAGAGTTAGTGGGCTAGTCAGTGGTGTGGCGTACTAGTTTGATGGTTTGCAATCTAAGCCTTACTAAGCGCTACTAAATGAGGAAGGATTAAGATAAATGTGGAGAGGTGAATATAGATAGTGGTGCATTCATACAATATAAATGCTGGTATTTGAAAATTGATGGTGGCATATGTATGGAATCTAAACAGTTATACACATGGCACATTTGAAACATATAATATATAACTCGTAGATGAAATTTTTAAAGATGAACGTTTTCATTTTCTTTATTCTATATTTTATTATTGAATGAATTATGAATTTTAATATTCGTATTTTGAGGTCTTTTGAAGTGGGCCATCAAATAATCTAAGAATCTACTTTTGAGCACAAACAGGAAGGAATGAAACTCATTCTAACATAGTTGAATGTTGTGTTTCCTGGTCATGGTTTTAAGACCCAGTGAGTCTGACTCGTCCGAGTTGACTCAGACTCGGCGGGATCTTATCAGGTGGCCTAACTCAACACCAAGAGTCAGTCTGAGTTGCCGAGTCTTTTGAACACGTTCCTAGAAATGTTGGGTCAACTTGACATGAATCCTGGTGATTCAAACTGAGTTATTTGGTGAGTTGAATCGGGCTCGTTGTTCTCAATCTGGTCTATAACACCGAGTCATCCCCGACTCAGGCAAGTCAGGTTGATTCACCTCCTACTGGGGCGAGACTCGATGAGCCACTGAGTCATTTAACCAGGTTCAGGCCACTAGTGGTGAGTGGGAAACCTAATTAGTAGAACTCTCAATGGGCTAGGCCAAGGTCTATTGAAGCCCGGTTCGCAAATTTTAGGTTCGAGCTCAGCTCTTGACTCATGAAGGACCTAAACAAATAGGCCTGAGCCCTGCCCACAATGGTTATGAAATCCTGAGCCTGAGTCCAGCCTAAATCTGAGCCCACCACCCACTTTTACACAAGATCTAGGCCGTCCATTAAATATGCATATATGACAAAAATGCCCTTGAAACCCTAAAAAGTTGGGCTTGGCTGAGCTGATGGGCTCTTATACATCCAGCCCAATCACTTCTGGGCCCAATAGTCCAGCCCAAGCCCGGCCTAAAGCAGGCCACGACCGAAAATCCCCAGGCTTTGATCCTATAGTCCCATTAGTGATAATCCAGACCATTCATTTAGAACAGCCACTGAACGTTGGCCAAATCTCACTGATCAAACATCCTCACCGTATCAAAGGTGAGATCTTCTCCGCATAACTGGGTCCCTGATAGATGAACGGTGTGGATTATCACTTTCTGTTACAGAAGCCTCAGCAGATATGGCGCGAATCCTTAAATCCTTTTCCCATAAAAAACAGTTATCCCCGAAAGAGTCGGAAGATGAAAGGATGATAGCCGTTGCTTCATCGTCACCCCTTCATTCAAACTCCTACCTCCAACGGTCCTCAGTCTCGTTAACCTACACCCCAGCTACCTTAACCTGCGCACACCCCTTCATCTCTCTCCTCCAGAAATGCTCAAACACTCTGCAACTCCAGCAAATCCACTCGCTCATGCTCAAGACCGGCGCTTTCCACAACGACTCTCTTCTCTTCACGAGGCTCCTCTTCGCTTCCTGCTCTTTCTCGGACGATCCTCTCAGCCTCCGATACGCCCTTCAGATTCTTTCGTTAGCCCCATTTCGGAATACGATCGTCTACAATTCCGCGATCCGGGGATTTTCTCTCGGTTCGATGCCGGAAGAATGCCTATTACTCTATTTGGAGATGCTTGAAGAGGAGACCTTTTTCCCCGATTTGTATTCATTCCCTTCTCTTCTCAAGGCGTGTTCGAGAATTTCCGCGTTTTCGGAAGGAACCCAACTCCATGGATGTGCTGTTAAAGTCGAGGCTGTTGCGGATCCTTGTGTGCAGAATGCGCTGATTGGAATGTATTCTGCGTGCGGGATGATAGGTGATGCGCGCCTTGCGTTTGATAAAATGCCGGAAAGGACTTGCGTGTCTTGGAATTGTATGATTGCCAGTTACGCTGAATTTGGTTGTTGGGAAGATGTGAAATCTTTGTTTTGGTTGATGGTTGAGCAGTCTTCTTTAGCGCCCAGTTCGATTACGCTGGTGAGAATGATAACTGCATGCACTAGGTCGGGGGATTTTAATTTGGGGAAGCGTGTTCATCGGTATATAGAGGAGAATCATGTTGTGTTGTCGGTCCATTTGGGGAATGCTTTGATGAATATGTATGCGAGGTTTGGGGAAATGGAAACTGCTCATAAGTTGTTTGATGAAATGCCTGAATCAGATGTGGTTTCCTGGACCACATTGGTTAGTGGGTATGCAGGGGTTGGATGTCTGGAGCATTCCCGCAAGCTCTTTGGTAAGATGCCTAATCGGAATGTTGTCACCTGGAATGCAATGATTGCTGGCTACATTCTTAATGGTTGCTTCAAAGAAGCTGCTTTTCTTTTCGGAGAGATGCTGGTACAGGCATTTGTTTTTCTTTATTAGGCACTCCTTTTCATTTATTGTTATTGTCTTTGTTTTTCTTCTGCAATAGCCCTTATTCTGAAATTTTTCTACTTTTGCAGGCTCTAGATGTGAAACCTGATAAAGCTTCTATTGTTATCATGCTTTCGGCTTGTGTGCAGTTAGGGGATCTACGTATGGGTAGAACATTGCATGCATATGTCGAGAAAGTCAGCACCAACTTTCCCCTTGAATTGGTTAACTCTCTTATAGAGATGTATTCTAAGTGTGGGAGCATGGACTCTGCCGAGGCATTGTTCAAAAGAATGGAGGTTAAGAATGAGATCTCTTGGACTCTGATGATGGTGGGTTATGTGAAATGTGGAGCGAAGGAAGTCGCGCTAGAAAATTTTAACAAAATGCCTCATAAGGATGGAGTTTCATGGAATGCCTTGACATCTGCTCTTGCTCATTGTAATTACTTCAGTGAAGCCTTGAGCCTTTTCCAAGAGATGCAAAGGGCAGAAGTTAGTTCGAATGGTCTTACTTTGGTGAGCTTATTGTCTGCTTGTGGAAGGGTAGGGGCTCTCGAATTAGGCAAATGGATTCATGCTTATGTAGATAGGAATAACATAGTAATGGATGCACACTTAGCTTCTTCACTCATAGATATGTATGCAAAGTGCGGATGCATAGAGCTATCGCTTGAAGTGTTTGATGACATGCCTAAAAAAGATGTTTTAACATGGACCATGATGATTCAAGGGCTTGCAATGCATGGTCATGGAAGACACGCTCTGAATCTTTTCAACCAAATGATACAAGAGGGTGTGCAACCGGATGGCATCACATTTATTGGAGTTTTGAGTGCTTGCAGTCATGGAGGCTTTGTAGACGAGGGCCGCCACTATTTCAATTTGATGACTCAAGTTTATGGTATTTCGCCCAAGACCGAACACTATAGTTGTATGGTGGATCTCTTTGGTCGCCGTGGCCTTTTGAGTGAGGCGGAGGACTTCATGAAGAACGTACCTACAAACTCAAATGGGGAGGCAATCTGGGGAGCCTTGCTTGGTGCTTGTAGGATTCATGGCAATGTTGAACTAGCAGAGTATGCAACAAATCACCTCCTTGAGTTGGACCCAAGCAATTCAGGAGCCTATGTTCTTCTATCTAATGTGTACGCTAAAGCTTCCCAGTGGGCTGATGCTGTAAAGGTTAGGAACATGATGAACGGTAATGGGATCCAAAAGGTGCCTGGTTGTAGTTTGATTGAGGTGAATGGCACGGTTCATGAATTCTTTGCTGGCGACATTTCTCATCCGCAATCCAAAGAAATCTGTATGTTGTTAGATGAAATGGAAAAGCAATTAAAATCTTCTAATCACTTATGAGAATTTGACATCTGCACTGGATATATATATTAAGGGAAGAGAACATGTAAGCAACAATCCAGCGATGGCCTTTGTGCTCATTAGCACAAACAATAATATGCCAAAGAAGGAGTTTTGGAGTTTCTCAAGAATGACGCGGCATGGTAAAATATCTTATCTGCAAATTTTCTGCCATTGTCCATTGCGATTGATTTTGATGACGTGATGCTTTTTCAATGGTTGTGATGTCAATCATACCATTATCAGAAGTGGGTTGAATTGCAAAGCAGATCATTCTTGATACCTCCAGGTTCACTTGGTGGGCTGGGAATGCGTCCGGTAAATTACCCGCAGCTCATTTTCTAAACAGAATTCAACTATATGTAGGTGAAATGTTCATACATAGTATTTAACATGTCAAAATGTAGATATGCACTTGTGGTTTTACTGTATATCTTGTTTCTACTGCTCTCAATATTCAAATACAATAGCATTCCTTGATAAAAGAAATGAGAATGGAAATCTTAGTTTCCCTTTACTCCTTAATTATGAGGATTTTTCCTTAAAATTTCTTCACTTTGCTGCTTTCTCAGGTCTTTCAAGCAAAAACAAGTGCATGGCCCTAAAATCAATATCTTATAAATATATTTAAATGCGTTGGGATGGCTCATTCAGTAGCGCAAGGAGCATGCCATGGTGCAACAACTACACCGATCAGATGATCCTAACCGTTTGAATGGGGCTAATTTATTACAACCGTCCGTGGTTTACAAGCCGTAGATCACATGGTTAGAAGCTGATAGGAAATGAAGTATGATTAATGTCATACCCGGAAAAGAAAATGTTACCGTTTGCTGGGTTTTCAGTTTGTACAAGTGCAGCCCATGGTTTAGTGATCCAAACCATTCATTGGATGGACCCCACTTTGATGACCCATGAATAATTTACAATATTGAAAAATCCCAACCCTTCAATTGGTGGCCGTGAAATAAACGGTCAGGAAAGAAAAGATCAGAACAAGCCACATCCAAATGAAAAAAAAAGAGGGTATTCAACGGCCAGGATATTCCATTATGGAGTTAGCCCGTTTAACATTTGGGCTGGACTCGGGCTGTATCTGATAACTATTAGCAAGGACTGGCCCACATGGGATTTCATGGGCTGGCTCAAGTTTGTTCGTTAAAGCCCATCACGGGCCCAGTATTTACTATGTGGGCCAGGCTTGGCCCGAACCGTTGAAAGCCCCTAATCATGAGGTCCTGAATCTCCTGATACATCGCAGCCGTGAATAGTGTCCTGATGTATCCCTTCTGTACGATGCAGGAGGTTTTAGGATTTGGTGATCCAGACATTGATTGGGTGGCCCCACCGTGGATTCTGTCTCCACTACTTTCCAGGTGGGATTATTCTATCTTTCTCACCTACAACTATTATTTTATCCCATTGCATTATTGCTATTGCTAGCTAGCATTGATTTCTAGGACCCTGATCAAGGGTCAGAATTCTTCTAACTTGAGAATGGTTTTATGGGTCACCCATCTATTGCAAGTTCCTCAAGTTTAACGTTGTGGATCCCAAACCATGGGCCCTAAAAGTGGGGATTATGATTGAGGGATCCCAACCATCCATTCAATCAACCCTACTTTGATGCCCATCAAATAATCATTTCCCAGAATGAAAAATCCCAACCATTCAATTGGTGGCCACAAAACAAACCATCGGGAAAGAAAATACCACAACAATCTAACATCCAGATGAACAAAGGAAATGAATTCAATGGTTAAGATATATACATCCAAATGGTATATAGTCTCTTGATGCATCGGTGATCCAGACAGTTGATACGGTGGGCCCCTTGGATCGAGTATTCTCAATGCTTTCCAGAGTGGATGATTCCTGCTGTCCCATCTGCAACTATTATTTTATTAGATTCCACCATTGTTAGCTAACCGTTGATTTAGGACACTGGTGCAAGGGTAAAAATCGTCTATCTCCAGAAAGATTTTTGGTGTTACCCATCCATTGCAAGTTGATCAATATTAACGGTGTGGATCACCGAACCATGATCGTGCATGAACAAAGAAGAGCATTATAATATTACTCGTATCCATTACATCTATTACTGTGCATCAGATCCCTCCCTCCCAAATGGCAGCGGATTCGGTCAGGCCGAGACCACGGGTCCCACGTTAATGTATTTGTTACATATCAAAGCCGTCCATCCGTTTTTTCAGATCGTTTCAGGAAGTTGGCCCAAAATCGAAGTAGATCCAAATCTCAAGTGGACCACACCACAGGAAACAATGTCAATTGACCATTAAAAACTTCTTTTGGGCTACAAAAGTTTTTAACCAAGATTGTATTTCTTTTTTCCCTTCATCTAGGTTTGTATGACAATACCAACAGATTGGATTGAAAAATAAGCCTTATAATGGGCCCTACGAAGTTTTTAATGATGGGCCTTCAGTCACGACTTTTTTCAGTGGTATGGCCCACTGAGATTTGAATCTGCCTATTTCTCAGAAACGTGCTACAAAATGAGCTGAATAACGGATGAACGGTGTAGATATACAAACAAAAAATACATCAAGGTGGCCCCCGAACGCTGCTGACCGAATTCAGCCTTACCCAGACGGGGCGCGGATTAGATACTGACAAGGTCAGTAGCCAGATTGATACTGAAGTGACGTTACGAAGCTCTGTGGACCCAACACGATGCATGTGTTGTATCATACCGTCCATCTATTTTGGAGAGATCATTTTATGGCATGAGAAAAATAATGAGATAGGTCTAAAGTTCAAGTGGACCCCACCATAGAAAACAGTAGGGACAGTGACATCCACCATTCAAAACTTCTTAAGGGCCACAGAAGTTTCTGATCAAGCTTATATTATTGTTTTCACTATATCTATCTCTATGTTAACTTATGAATAGGTTGGATCTAAAAAATACATCGTGGTGGGCCCTGTAAATGTTTCAATGGTGGGTGTGACTGATCCCACGGTTTTCTATGGTGGGTCAACTTGAACTTTAGATCTATCTCATTCCTTTTCTTATACCATAAAACAATCTCTACAAATGGTTGGACAATATAGATACAACACACGAATCATCATCATCGTAGCGTTCACATAACTTACTGATGGGACGTCACTTAAATAGCATTTCGGCTACTGACATCGTCCGTATCTAATCTGCCGCCACCCAGACGGAACTGACCTAATCCACTCTCGCGCACGCGGATCAGCTACGACAGTTTAAGTAGCCACACTCGCTACTGAAGTGACGTCACTAAGTTCCGTGAGTCCAACTATGATGCGTGTTTTGTATCCACACCGTCCATCCATTTGTAGAGATCATTTTATGGCATGAGGCCAAAAATGAGTTAGATCCAAAGTCCACTCAGTGGAGAGAGTGATGCCCACCATTAAAAACTTATTTCATGTCCTTGTAAACTTATGAACAGGTTATATCTCAGATAAACAATATAGCACTGCTACCATCCAGGTGACTAGTGGTCGGTGCTATGTGGACCCCGCTATGATATATATGTTTTATTCACGTCCCGTCGACTAGTCATTTTGAAAGATAATTTTTTAAGGCTCAATCCGGACAAAATGGGGTAGATCTAAATCTCAGAAAAACTCCCTAGAGCCCACTGTAATGGTTATTTGACATCTAACTTGTTGATATGTTATAAAGACTTGGATGAAGGTATAAAGTATATATCAGCTTGATCCAAAACTTTTGTGGCCCTTAAAGAAGTTTTTAATAGCGAGCATTTAATTAACAATGTGCAGTCCACTTGAGATTTAGATCAACCTCATTTTGGCTCGTACAATAAAATGATATGGAAAAATGAGTGGACGGCATGGATGAAACACATACACTATGGCGGGGCCAATGAAACACCAAGCACTAGATAGGGTCACTAGCCAATCAGTTTTCCATCATAGTGGACCTTAGGAATGTTTCAGCAGTGGTCATCACTCTCTCTATGTGGTGGGCCCCACTACAGCTCTGCCTCATTTTGCTACGATCACAAATATCATGCTTGTTAATTATAATCTAATTGGACCACATCATTATAAACTGTATTTAATGCAACAATGCTGAAGTAATGATGCTTGATGCAGTAAATTAATATTTTTCTGCTTACGCCAAGCAGAGGATCCGTATTTCTCCAGATAGAGTGACCTCACTTCAGCCTCGCTACTCAGCCTGGTCTGTTAGTTTCTAACCCGCGACCGAAAAAAAAAAAACAAAAAACGCGGTTTGCGCGTCAGCATCTAATCCGCGACCGAAAAAAGAACAACAAACAAAAAAAAAAAAAAAAGCGGAATCGGGATGCGGTTAAATTCAAAGAGAAATAGTTTGATACTCCGGCGTAATGTAATATTTGAAACGCGTGCACTTATAAATTACTGAGGAAGTGCATGCTTGGCGCACAATTAATTTAATCTAAACCATCTAGGTAAAAATTTAAATATATTATAGCTGAAAATTACTTATATTGGTAAATTCTGATAATTTATTAGACAGTTAAAATGAAAATTATACAATCGTATTTATTTCAAAAAACAAGTGTCTACGAATCAGATGATAGTAATTTCTCACTGATTTTTGTTTTGAAATTTTATTTCAAAAAATCTGTCCCACAATTTAGTCGGTTTAATTTGGGTTGATATATGCCACGTGTACTTACTTTTAACTGCATGTGTATCAAGCGTTATACTCAGCCAGAATATCAAATAAATACTCTTCCAAAATTAAATAAAGTGGTATGGGATTTGCGCGAGTAAGATTTCAAAGAGATCACCAGCAGCAGTCTACCTGGCAGATTTGACAGATATCCGGATCATTCTGCAAGTAGTCCCACTTTTAAACTCTCTAAATGAGGCATCAAACTGGTGGATATCAACTCCCGTGTAGCCATGGGGTAATATTAATGTAATGCTTTGTTGATTATACAGTGGTACATTGAATGGATATACCCATCATCATTTGAAGTTACTGAGAATAACACACATGTGTTATATCTAAGCTGTTCATTTGTTTTGTAACCTCATTTTATGGCATGTGCCTAAAAATGAGGTATATCCAAAACTTATGTGACCCCAAAGAAGTTTTCAACAGTAAGTATTCAATCCCTGTTGCTTTCTATGATGGGGTCTACTCAAGCTTTAGATTTACCTGATTTTTTGGCCCATGCTCTAAAATAATCTCGATAAATGAGTGGATGGTGTGAATATAGCCCACTCATCATGGCTACACAATTTGATAACATTGAGTGAAATTGGCATGAGACCCAAGGCAATTCTATTTAACGTAATTCCAAGCTTTTCCATTCTTCCCAAACATGGAGTGGAATTGGCACTGGGATAGATGAATCCCATCCCACCTAATTCCTTCTAATCCCACCGCCCAAACACGCCCTAAGGATAGAGGAGGAATATTTACACAGGGCCCATGCGATGAGTGGCCAGGATCTCTCATATTTACTGAACTTAATACCCACTGCTACGAAAGGTGACATTTATCTACACTCGCGCGAATCGCTTCAATAGTTCTCGTTACCTAGTGCCCTCCCATTTGCGAGGCAAGCTCCAGGAAGTATACTCACGTGTGACGCGGATTGCGTCCTACCTCGGCAGGGCTATATGGGGTGGGCTGGGCTTTGTGGGGTCCACCGTGATGTAATTATTTTATCAACGCCGTTCAACGCTTTTATAGGATCATTTTAAGATATCATCATAAAAATGAGACAGATCCACAGATCCAGTGGACCACACCAAAGGAAGCTGCACTGATAATGACACTCACAGTTGAAACCTTTCTAAGGGCTAACGTGATGTTTTTTTACCATCCAACCTAATAAGAAGGTCATGTAGACGTGAATGAAGTGAAAACACAATTACCAGCTTGATCCGAAACTTTTCCAGCTCCCAAGAAGTTTTTAATGGTGTATGTTCAATCCCCACTTTGTGGTCCACTTAAGCTTTGGACCTATCTCATTTTTCGGTTTGTATATTAAAATGATCCTAGAAAAGCGTTTAACGGCGTGGATAAAACACTTACATAACGGTGGGCCCCACAGTTCCCTGCCTGGACGGATTACCGTCCGGGCGGGGGTAGGACGCAATCCGCGTCAACTCACGTGACGGAAGGTCGGGTTAAGGAAGCTTCCCGCGGCGTTCGCGATTTTTGAAGTTACGAAATAACCTCTGTTTTCAAATTAACTACGAAACTGCCACTGAATACGCTTTTCTCTCCTACGGTTTATTTTCGGCTTTTCGTTAACAACACGTTAGCGTGTGTTACCCTGACCATATGCCGTCCATCCATTGTTCAAGCAGATCCAATTCTCAAGTGGACAATACCACCGGAAGTTATGGTGATTCACCATTAAAACACTAGGCGGGCCTTAGGTAGTTTTTAATGGTGGGCATTCAATCACGAGGTTTTCCTGTGGTGTGGTACCTGAGATTTAGATCTGTGCAATTTTTGGGAACATGTCCGAAATGATATGTAAAAATGGATGGACGGTGTGGATATATAACAGATTCATCAAGGTGGCCCCACGGTGAGTGTAACACGCACCCACCCCGGTAACATCTGCTCAGCTTCCCTGCTTTCACACAAGTCGAAGTACATACTTATTTTGTTTGTTTTTTTCTTTTCTTTTCTTTTCCTTTTACAATGAGACCTCGTGATTTCTGTCTTGGTACCTATTTATGGCCAAGCCTGCCCATTAAAACCAAAAACAACCTGACCATATGCTTTGTTTGTTTTTAACTGCGCTTTTTTACTCGTTTGAGATCATGGTTTTATGTTGTGACCAGGAATTTACTGACTCGTTGGATTCTGAGTTTTGCTACTAGCACAAGTTAAAGGGAGGTTGAAATAAGGTACAACATTGCCGGGCCACGATCATCTCGCCTTTGGTTGAAAAGGTGAAAATGACATTGGTTTATCATTTAGTGGAATAATGCAAGGGATAAATTGAACAAAAACATCAAATTTGGTCATCCTAATCGAACTCTGTTATCTCTGTCGAAAAACATTAAATTTGGTTAACTTGGTCGAACTCACACATTTTAATCGAAAAATATTGAATTCGGCCATCTTGATCGAACTCGACCATCTTAATCGAAAAACATCGAATTCGGTCGCCTTGCTTGAACTCAACCATCTTGGTCGAAAAATATCAAATTCGGCTGTAGTTGTCAAACTCGGCTATCTTGATTAAAAAAAATAATAATAAAATAAAAATAAATCAAATTTAATCGTCTTAGTCGAACTTGGCCATCTTGGCCGAAGAACATCAAAGTCGGTCATTTTGGTTTTAAAAAAAACATCAAAATCAGTCATCCTTGTCGAGCTCTGCTATCCTGGTCGAAAAACATCAAGGTTGATCATATTGGTCGAACTCGCGGCCATCATGTTCGAAAACATCAAATTGGACTGCGACAATAGAGGTTGTCGGTTAATCTTTTCTGAATAAGAATTATAGTAGACTAGAGTAGTAGTATGACCGAGAACTTGGCTTGCTACTTCTTAGACCAATTGCATGATTCAGTCACGATCCAGATGTTTTAGTCCTACCTAGTTTTGTCTTACATGATATGATGGATTCCTAGGGAAGGGTTGCCCCCAGGTATACTTTGATTTCTTTCTTTAAGAACAAGGTTTTTGAACTCCTATTTCGGTCGACTAAACTCAACAGCATAAGAGCATTCCATATCTCCCGAACTGTAACCGAATGAATATGACGTTGTGGGGGAGGTGCTGGTGAAAATGCCGCCAAGTTTCCCACTAAGCTAACATCAACATTTGATTGAGGTACTGTTGGCGTTCTTTCAGCAATGATAGCCATCAGCTAGTTTAAGTGCCTAGTCAGACTGGTCATTCACTTGTTGAAGGTTTAATCTTGGATTCGTGATTGCTTGACTTGATCTCACATCTGATTAGGAAGATGTTGAATGCCACTTTGCATATCACACATCCCAGGCGATATAATCTCAAGAGGATTAGTCTGAGATGTAGATGTTATGTCCGAGTTTGAAGAATTGGGTGCAGGATTTGGCAACCACTCTGGTGCTGGTTGTGATTGTAATTCCTTTGATTTAGTACTTTAAATAACTATTATTTGCATCATTACCACCATGCAATCATCTACAATCTTCCTCTGAGCCATCTCGTGACCAAATCTTAATTTGGCCACTTTTCTGGCATAATTTCAACTTGAATTTGTGCGCATGGTTTTGAGAATGCACGCCAAAGTAGCGTCACCTCATCATTAGTAATTAGGACACAAAAGTCACATATGAGACTAGCATATGCATACAACAATTAGATCAAAATTGATCTATACCTTATAGGTAATTGGTCTCGCAACATGCTTGCTCTGTTCACATAATGTGAATAATCAAGTATTTTTCATCTACATAATCATCACACAAGATCTATCTAATCAATAAATGATTCATCCATTTTGCAATATATACGCTTACATGATCTAACTAAGTATGAAGCTAATGACGTAGATCTCTATGAGATATCATCATGGTCGTTTCTTAAATCAGAGTGGAGGTACATCTCATACGTGCATCCATCTCAATATGCATAACTTTTGTTTGTGCATACACATAAAAACTTATACCGTGCAAGAAGCAGACCAAGCCTTTAATCGACGAATATTGACCATACCTCGATAAGGATCAATCTGAATGTCTACATGGGTCCTTACTCTTGCTTGGGTGGTAGACTCTCAGGAGTTTCAACATCCGGTCATGCGTTCGAGTATCCATAGGTGGTGAAATTCCACAAGCGTGAGTGTGTGGGGTGTGTGTGCGTGTGTTAAAAAAAATAAATAAATTTGAATGTCTACGTGCATACGTTGTCAAAAAGCAATTACATCATTAGATATAAACTCAAACGTTGAAAAACTCAATATAATCCAATTAATAACTATATACACGTGTCAACAATGACTAATGAACTTCACAAAGTATAAAATGAAAATTTTCCCATGCCTATCTAAATTGTTCATTAGCTTTGGTCCACTCCACACCTGTAGTTATGCAAAAGTAAAAACAATCTCAAATATTTATTTTACATGCAATTGATTGAAATCCAATTAAATCAGAATCATTTTCAACGAATCTATACGAAGTTTGTAACAACTCAAAATTTTACTGTTACTTATATTTTAATTCTTTTAAAGGGTTGAAATCCATTGCAACCACACTCACCATTATCTTATCAATCTTATTCAAGGATCCGAGGAACTATCCTTTCTTTATAAGGGCGGACCTTCCATCCAATCATAAAGAAACAAAAAAAAATCAAGAGAGAAAAGATATGGGAGAGAGATAGATAAAAGGGAAGAAAGGCTTGCAAGGTTAGTATTTAATTTAATTTATTATTATTATTTATGTTATTATGCTTTGTACCTGCATGATGGATGGTGTGGATTTACCATGGGTGCAATGCATTTGCACATGTATCAATAAGTGCATATATGCACAATGCAACTTGGAGTACCTAACGCATGTAAACAAGTAATAAAATCAAACACGTAAAGACTAGTTTGATTTTACTTGAATTACGTGTTAGGCTTATTATTACATGTGGGCCTGATCAATTCGGTCCATTAGATTTTGATGACCAAAATATGGTAAACCTTCAAAAAGTAAACTAAATCAAAATTTGGGTGGGCCATAATATTCAAAATAGAATTCATGGTACATTCGTCGTTGGAAGGTTTATTGAGGCCGCAGGAACTTCCGATGAAGATATTAATTATTTTGACCATTAAAAAATAATTGGGGGAAATAATGAACGACTTAAATTTTAAATAGACCGTTTGAAAGGACCAAAATAAGGCAAGTATAGGTTTTAATGGTGGAAGAATGGTCAGTATTGTTCATGATGATTCGGTCTATCAAAATAATGAATCTACCTCATTTTTTTACTAGTGTCTTAAAACGATGTTGATAAAATGGTGAATGAGATATATTTTATGCACTAATATTATGTGTGGACCATCTGAAGAATATATATATATATATATATATATATATATATATATATATATATATATATATATATATAGGTATAAAAACACTCAACTTGCAAAAATGAAGTTGATCTATTTACGCTATTGGAATTGATGCGGATTGGTGGGCCTTTTATGCGGGCTTGTCTTGATGTAAGTGACAAATCCATACCATCTATTGATCTTGTCACTTAATAAGAGAATTCGGGTTGAAAATTTTATTTGAAAGAAAACTCATGTGGACCATAGTGCCTTAAACTGTGAAAATTAAATGTTACCATTGAGCATTTATGTGAGCCACAAAAGTGTTGTTTCGCGGACATTTTTGGGCTCACCCTTTATGTTGCAATTATCCATCTCACCCATAGCTTAGATTATCATGGGACCCATTCAAAAAAATAAATAAATAAATAAATAAATACAAATAAAAAGTTTGATTCTAGCGTTGAAACTAAGTGCGATTTCTACCGTTGGAGATCATCTTGGGTCATCAGATTGTGGACCCATAGTGATATATGTATTGTATCCATTCCATTCATTTGATTTGGGAGGCTACTTTGGGCTAAAAGTGTAAATTTAGGACATATCCAAAATTTGTTCGGCCCATATAGTAAGAAAACAATGGTGGTCGTATAATAATCTTTTAGGTTATCGCGGCTCCCACAGATTTCGAATTGGATTGAAATTTATTTCCAATAGTCAATACAGTGGTGGTAACAATGTAATCAGTCCGGATCAATGTAGTAAGCCCCAAATTAAAAAATGGGTATCAATATAGTGTACACTAAGTGTATGAGTCATGGACTGTAACTCAGGTACGAAGGTGTACACTCATTAATTACCTAAATTTTGGGGTGTAACAAAGTTGATATTAAAAAATTTAAGCATTTGATTATAAAAAAGGTTACGTGTCCGTCCATATTCAAACCTAATTACCCATATTATCAATGACTTGAAATGATCCAACTTACACGTTTCTATTAATTAGTATCTACCCAACAAAATGACACCCATTATAAAAATAGCTTGGATCATTGGAAGATAAACCAAATTAACACGAGATGTGAATTCGGTAGAATCGAAGAACGAGGAGGTCAATGAATATGATTGTGGTCCCACCATGAAAATTGTATTTAAGATTTCTGGTAGGTTATAAGGCTACGTGTTGCAACAAGATACGTTGGTACTCTAATCATTGGATTTTAGTCTTCTCTCACCCGTAAAATATTCTTAGATGGAATGCCTCAGAAAACACCGGATTAAATATTTCAACCCTTTCATTACATAAGGGATATGTTTCCGTTAATATTTCAACCCTTTCATTAAATAAGGGAGATTCATCTTATAAACGGCTGGGATCATTGGAAGGCCGATCAAGATTCAAAGGCAGGTGTATTGGAGACCTACCATACTCATGCAGGCACGCATGCCAATATAGCCATATCAGCAGAATCCGACCGTTCCACAGGTGGGCCACACTATTTTTCGATCTTTTGGAAAACTTTGACCGTTTTACTCAAGGTGGGCCACAATGTTTCAAAAAACATAAAGAAGTCAGACAGAATTTATTCTAGCCGTCTATTTGATTGGAGATTTATGGTCCACCTGAGGAGTGCTGCTGGTTAATTATTAGGCTGGAAGATCTACACATTTTGGCCCACCTAATGGAACACACTGATGTTACACGTGTGCAGTTCGGTGAACAAGACTCCACATGCGTGTGGGCATAGCAATATATCCTGAAGTAAATCGAATCGAGTTTACGACAAGTGTGTCATGTGTCACGCTTTGGGTCGCCGGTTTGGATACTATCCTCACCAGAACCTGGCAAGAGAAGGAAGGTGCTGTCTGGGGATCTGCGGTGCACCGTGATACATGTGTTATATCCAAACCGTCCATCCATTTTGAAAGATCATTTTCACACAAAAGGAAATAGTGCGGATTGATTGCCTACCGTTGCAAACCTTTTCGGGGACACCGAAGTTTTGGATCAAGCTGATATTTATGTTTTCACTTCATCCAGGTCTACGTGACCTTATGAACAGATAGATGGCAACTAAAAACCACGGTGGTAACTAGCAAGGTTTCAACGGTGGAGGTCATTGTAACCTCTGCTTCCTAGGGTGTGGTCAACTCGAACCTACGATTTCCCTATTTTTTGAGTTCAAAAACCTAAAAAGATATTTGAAAATGGGTGGACGGTTTGGATAAAACGTATATATCATGGTGGGCCCACATAGCCCCTGACAGCACCTTCCCTGTCCAGCTAGGTTCCAAGGGGGGTACACAATCCGCGCCCCACGCTTTGGGAAGCGGATGGGCTGATGTACCACACACCAGCTATATAGCTGGTGTAGATACGTGTCGAGTTCGGAGTTGTACGAACGGTTCAAAGAGATCAAAGTTACATGGACCCTACAGTGATGTATTTATTATATCCACACCGTTCATCCATTTTTCGAGATCATTATAGAGTAATATCTAAAAAATAATCATATCCAAAGATCAACTGGACCACACCACAAATAGCAGCGGGATAATGATTTTCACGGTTAAAAAATAAGTAGGGATCACCATAAAGTTTATTTTCCATCCAATCTGTTCACAAGGTCACAAAGACCCGGATGAAGAGTAAAAACAAATTTCATATTGCTCCAAAACTTCTGTGACCCCTAAAAGGATTTCAATGGTAAACGTTCAATCGCCCGCTGCTTTTTCAGTGTGGTCCACTTGATAGTAATATTTATCTTATTTTTCGTCTCAAGCCTTAATACTATCTAGCCAAATGGATGGACGGTTTGGATATAACAAATACATCATGATGAGACCCAAAGAACTTGCTGATGATTAGAGCTAGGCATTTCTGGTCTGATCCAGTGGATCCGACCCAATTCGAAGGCTTGGATCGGTGCGGTTCGGCTTGGATTAGTCGGATCTGACCGTTCATCGGATCGAGGTCGGATCATGGTGGATTCAGACCGATTCGCGAATGGATCCGATCTGGACCGATCCAATTCGATTCAGAGTGATTCAATGGTGGAAATCAATACTTTTACTTCTTCTTATGGTATGGTCCACTTGAGCTTTGGATATTCATCAATTTTGGGTTCAACCACTAAAATGATTTGAGAAAACGAATGAACAGCGTGGATAAACCACATGCATTCACGGTGGGCCCCAACATAGTTTACTAAGAGACATGCCGTGCACGTCAACCACTTGGGTGCACAATACGTCAATGACAGGCAGGTTGAGTTGTAGGACTAGCTACTGAAGTTACGTCATCAAGTTCCGTGGGCCCCACCATGATGTATGTTTTGCATCCACACCTTCCATTCATTTGGAGAGATCATTTTAAGGCAATATCTAAAGAACGAGTTAATCTAAAGCTCCAGTGGACCCTGACACAGAAAACAGTGGGACAGTGAAGTCCACCATTGAAAATTTCTAAGGGCCACAAAAGTTTTACATCAAGCTGATATTTGTGTTTTCCTTATTTCACATTAAAAAAAAAAACAAAAGACTTTTTGATAGGTTGAATTTCAAATAAACATTATGATGGACCTTAGGATAGTTTCAACGGTGGAAATCACTCTCCCCACTGTTTTCTTTAGTGTGGTCCACTACAGACTTTTATTTACCCCATTCTTTGGTTCATACAATAAAATGATATCTAAAAATGGATGAACGGTGTGGATATAACACATACATCATAGTGGGGCCCACAAAACTTGGTGACGCCAACTTAAAACCTCTTGATATCTAATCCGCGTCCGGACGTAGCCCTGTACCGATATCGTGCCTAGCACGTCACTAGGTTGTGATAGGCATACGTGTCGTGCAAAGACAAGCAATGATAGGCTTCGAGCTCCGAGTTGTACGAACGGCTCAAATGAGATAAAAGTTACATGGGCCCCATAGTTATGTATTTATTATATCCACAACGTTCATCCATATTTTGAGATCATTTCAGAGCATTATAAAAAAAAATCATATCCAAAGATCAAGTGGACCACACCACAAAGAGCAGCGAGAATAATGATTTTCATCGTTAAAAAATTCATATGGCCCACCGTAACTTTTATTTTCCATCTAACCCGATCCGAATTGCACCCAACCCGATCCGACTCGGTTTCCCTGACCAAGTCGGACCCGGTTCATGTCAGGCCAACCGTGTGTCGGATCGGTTCGGGTCAAGTGTCCTGGACTTGGTACCGGTTTGGATCGAGTTGGACCCAATCTGATCCAACTCAGTCCGATGCCCAGCTCTACCGGCGATACACCAAAGTCATGCGAAGACGAGCGCGTACATTCCTCTAGCTCCAAGTTATACGAACGGTTCAAAGGAGATCAAAGTTATATGGGCCCAATAATGATGTATTTATTATATCCACACCGTTCATCCATTTTTTGAGATCATGTTAGTGCATTAGATAAAAATTGAATCATATCCAAAGCTCAAATAGACCACACCAAAAATAGAAGCGAGGATAATGATTTTCACCGTTAAAAATTCGTAGGTCCACCATAACGTTTATTTTTCATCCAATCTATTAATAAGGTCAAAAATACATGGATGAAGTGGAAAAACAAATTTCATATTGATCTGAAACTTCCGTGACACCGAAAGGGTTTCAATGGTATACGCTCAATTCCCCACTTCTTTTTGCAGTGTGATCCACTTGATATTTATATGTCTAATTTTTCTCCTCTAGCCTTAATACGAGCTCTAAAAATGGATGGACCGTTTGGATATAACACATGAGGGGACCCACAGAACTTGCTGATGTCAATACACTAGCTATATAGCTGGTGTGTGGTACACCAGCCAACCGCTTCCGAAGGACTGCGGACCTTTGTTTCTAGTAAGAAAATGTTATTTTCGTAATATTCTAAGCATCCAGGGTCAAATCCGCTACCAGCGCACCTTATTAGGTGAGACCACCGTAAACGGAAAAAAAAAAACCAGTTCTCGGATTTTCTTTTCTATCTTTAACTGATTCCTGCGATAATAGAATCAGGGTGCGCAGGTTAGCAAAACTATGGCGGGAATGCTAGCCGTAGTGGAGGTGGCCCGAAAGAGAAGGATCCACCATCACCAAATCGACAATACGCGCGAGCTGTCTTTTCTGCGTTCACATATCGCACCGTCGACAGAGACGGCCATGGACGATACTGCCCTCAGAGCCCGTAAAAGGCTCGAAGAAAAGCTCCAAGGCGTTGGTTACAGGTCCATCCTCTCTCCTATCTCTTAATCGTAGCCTTTTATTTTTATCGGTGCATAGACTGATTACGATCCGACGTTTCCGATTATTCGAAGCCGACCGAGATTCGATGCGGGCGAATAGCTATACACTGAAGGATTAGTTTAGACAATGCGTTATCAGTTCTCACGTCCGTTTGAAACCCGAACCCGACGTGGACCCGTTTTGTGTGGTTAGTTCGGTTCAATTGATCGGACCCGCCTCCACACGACGTGGATATAGATTTCTCCACGGGACACGACGATGATGTATTGATCCGTTCCAACTCAAATAACTCTCGCGCGAGTTGCGTGTAACCCCAGTTACTTTAAATATGTGGGGTCCACTGTGATATCCGTATGAAATCTATTCCGTTCATCAGTTTCGTGGGGTGATGTCAGTACGTGATTTTAAAAACGAGTTGGATCTAATACTTAAATCAGCCACGCCACGAGAAGAAGTGGGGATGGATGAACGTTGAAGCCTTCATAAGGCCCGCCTTGATCTATATATGCCATCTAATCCATTCATAAGGGGATTATCACCAGGATGTACGAAATAAACAAATATCATCCAGATCTGAAATCTCTATGAGTCCCAGTAAGGTTTTGATGGTGAGCGTTCAATCCCAACTGTTTCCTGTGGTGTGGCTAACGTTAGTTTTGATCTGCCTCATTTTTTTTTTCGGCCATGGTGAAACTGATGGACGGAGTGGATGTTACACAGACCATCTTGGTGGGGCCACAGAGCTTTGGGTTACATGCCCTCCTCGCAGACGGGCTTACACGCAACTCGCGCCCACGGTTGCGTAGCCTACGTAAACGAGCACGGGTGGTGGGATCAATTCGGACGGAAGCGGAATCGGTACCTACTCAGTACATTGCAGGGTACTGAGTAAACTCTGTGGGGCCCACCCATGGATGCATGTCTTATCAATGCCGTCCATCCGGTTTTTCAGATAATTTTTTAATATGAGTCCCAAAATTGGTTCATAATACCTAAAGTGAACCACACGACAGGAAACATGGGGGATAATGACGTCCACCGTTGAAATCTTTCTAGGGCCCATAGTAATGATATTTATATGTCATCTAACCTGCTCACTAGGTCACAAACGCGTGGATGACGGGAAAACTCAAATATCAGCTTCATCCAAAACTTCTGTGGGCCCCACGAAGTTTTCAACCTTAGGTGTTCTGCATTGAATATACTTAAATTTTGGGCCCATATCCTAAAATGAGCTTGTAAAACGGATGGACAGCATGGATAAAACATCCACGCCGTCTATCCATTTTGCCAGCCAATTTAGGATTGCATGTAGGCGAAGAGGTTGGGTAGAAGACGTGATCAGATCAAGTGTGTTTGTTGCAACCACTACTCATTCTTCAGAAAAGAGCTGTTGTATCCTGTTTCTCAAAAAATGAGTTTATAGGGAGGTTGGAATTGACCATCGATCACACACATGTTCATATGTTCCATGTTTTTGAAAATCCAAACTACTTATCAAATTCATTATCACAGAAATCCCATTCATGTTGAAATTTCAAGCGAATTGGACACTTGAGTGGGCCACAATCTTACCAAGCTGGCAATGATCATAAGCTCAAATCCACCTGTTGGTATGCTTCTGATCAGGAGAAAATGTGTTTTTAACCCATTATCAATGACACCCAAACATGCCCTTAGCTTACAACTTGCATTTCGCATTCCTCTTATCATATATGCCAGCTCTACTAGCATACTGACCTTGCATTTCTATCTTAATGGCAGATGGAGTAAAAACCAGCCTAGCAGAGATGGAGAGTCGGACCATGCAGCCGGTGCAAGCAAAGCTGGTGTGGGCGTGGTGAGAATGGAAATGGCGATTCATGTGGACAGAAGGAATTCAGAGAAAGTGGTGTGTGCTGTTTGCCTGGATGAGATCCGGGCCAAACAGATGGTGATAAACCTACCATGTTCTCACACCTACCACTCTTATTGCCTTCTCCCATGGCTCAATGTTCATTCTCATTGCCCTTATTGTAGGACCCATATTCAATCTTGATTTTTACTCAATGTGTTGGTACTTTTTTCGTTTGATGGGATGATTTTATTAGTCTACCGTCGTGGTTTCATGGCACCCTCTTCCACCTCACCCTTATGCCTCGCGGCCTATGAGCCGTACATTAGATGGGTCGCACCTTAAATATGATCTGGTGTAAAAATAAGGCCAGTCCAATCATAGTTCTAAAGCTTGGTGGCACGCCTTGGAATAAGGCTGAGTCAACTCGACTCGACAGGATTGTGAGTTTAGTCTACTGGAAACTCAAAATTAATGGCCGGTGAGTGTGACTCGATTAGGGGTGGCTGTGGGTCAATTAGACTGACCTGTTTTTGAGGTGAGCTCGAGGCAAGCTAAATGGGTAGTGGGGTCAGGCTTAGGCTCAGGCTGGAAATTTGACATGTTTATGTAAATGGGTTGTGCTTGGGTTGAACCCTACCCGACCTGAGCCACCTTTATAGGTTATCGATAGAGCTGGTTACGGGATGACTTGACTCAGCAAACTCGACTTGTACGACTCATTTAGATCTGACTTGATCCGAATCGAGTGGGTGAGTTGATCCGAATCAAGTTGACTTCATCTAATCCAAACTCAAACTGAGTCGAGTTCGAGTCACCAAGTACTCGACTTGACCCGTAATCTAACTCGATACTGACCCAACTCGATCCGAAACTCGACTCATACATATATATTAGAAAAAATTCATATATGACATTTCGAAAATATCGGATCTAGAACTAGATGTCTAAACCAATGATTGTAGGTGAAATAATTATCTAAAACTTAAGAAAATTCAGAGAAGAGCTAGGGATTCGGAGGTTTTGAGTTGTGACTTATGAAAATTTACTTGAATCTGCCTTTGATATAGTTTTCAGGATACCATCACCAACCACTCGACAAAGCTAACGTGAATTAGACTACTTACCAACTCAATATGCCATGAAAGTCTCGACATCCCAACTCGACTCGACATCACTTGTCCAGGCCGATCAATAGGGCTTCGACGACTAAAAGCCATTGTCAAATGTAGACCCACGTAATTTCGGTTAGGCATGACCATTTAAGACTAAAAAATATTCCCATAATAAAACGAATATCAAGTCGGGTCGAATTAAAAGCATAAAATTGAATCTCGTCCCACTACAAGCTTCAAAGCCGGATTTAAGCCTAACATGATCAACCCCTTTTAAAAATAAAGCGGAAACAAACAAAAAAATACAAACTCGATGCCCACCTCTCGTTATTAATGGATTGGTCTTGGGCCTGGAATGTGTTGAGATCATGATGAAGTCCGGATTTCTCCGCGGTAGGTTTGGGCTTCAACTTGAGCACAACATATTTTTGAGACTTTATCTATTTTTTCTTCCTTGGATGGGATCTGCTCGACTAGGCTTCCATCTGAAAGCGCTTTTTTGCCAACCGAAGTGTGTCTAAACAAGTCCTAAATTGCGGACGTGCGCAGGGCTTTGTTGGTCTCTTGCTTTCAATATTTATTAAAATGAGATGTTGTAGTACTAAGGATGGTTCATAATCGAGTCCTCCACACCATGTAGGTAGAAACCTCATGTAGACGCAAAAAAATTAGTAAACTTGACCTAATACGGTCGGTTTGATCTCCGATTACAAAACGGTGTGGATCATCAACATTGAACTTAACATGGGATGTCAAGGATTAGGCCGACCCATTTCCAAAATGGATGGGGTTTGCACGTTTTGAATTAGTGTTTTTTCAATATGATCATCTTGCGTGGTCTCGATTAGGAATCTAGAGGGTTGGACCTCGAGTTTGAATATATCAATAGAATTGAAGAGGCCCATTCAGGAAGAAGCTAACTATTATATATGATAGTGGGTCCTAAATGCTTATGTCTCTCAAACTTTTAAATGAGACATTAGGTAGTGCATATAACTGGGCATGATATCATTACACTAAAAGCATGTTATTAGTGTGTTCTATCAGGCCAAATGTACTAGTATATTATCAGACATATCATGCGATAATCCCTTACTTAATTGACAAATACACGCTTTTAGCGGGAATCCATGCTCTCAAATACACCACACTAGAAACATAGAGGTATATGTGTAATGGTAATAAATGGGGTCTACTATGCGACCCTCAAACACCGACTCCATATGTAGCCTGCACATCATAAGGCATGGATAAAATAGATATACTAAGGCGGGGTCCACTAGGAATGACCCGAATGGACACCTACATATACAACATGTGTGCCATTAGGCTACTAATCTATTGGGCTCATGGCCCACTGATGATATCCCAAAATAAGCTGATTATCAATGGCATCACTATAATTACTTTAATAGGATGATTTGCATCGTCTGGACATTGCGGACGTAAACCGACGGTTACAAATCATTATGTAGTCACTGAGATGTGATACTATGCTTGTGGCCCATTTGAGTATTGAGATTTTCATCATTTTAGGCAAAGTATTGCATCAAGGTATTTAATACAAACCATAGTGTCATATGTACACTTATTAGGGATTTTAAAAATTGATTTAATAATTAATTTCAAACCCCTGCAAATACATCTTGCATTAACTTAGAATTATAGGGATTTTAAATCCAGGGTGCCAAATATAACTAAGGGATTCCAGGAATCCCAAGTCCAAGAGAGCCACAAATACAAGGGATCCCGAATTAAGGGATTCCCAAGTCCATGGGATTCCAAAATCAAGGAATTCCAAGTCCAATGGGGTTTCCAACCCCACACTTCCCTTTGGTGTGGCCCATCTAAGATCTGGATCGATCTGAAACTTAGGACCATGGCCTAACACGGTCTGAAGAAAAGGATGAACGGCGTGGATGGCACAAAAACATCAAGATGGGTCCCACGAGTTGGCCCCATGTGCTGAAAAATGGGCAGTACACCTTGCCCACTTTTCCTTTAGGTACGGTGTGACTGAAATTCGGATATGCTTGATATTTGGGCCCATGGCATAACATGATTTAACAAAATGGATGAACTAAGTGGATAAGCCACATACATATGGTGATCCCATGAGTGGGCCACACTCCACACCCACGTTGGGTGTCTGCTCGCCTTTGAAGATTTCAACAGCAGGAGTTTGTTTCCCTCCGTGCGGCCCACTCGAGACTCGGATCTGCCTCATTTTTCGGCCCATAGCCCAAAATCACATGGAGAAACAGGTGGACGGTGGATTCAACATATTCATCAAGGTGTGTTCGTGAGTGGAACACCCCTCCCCACCATGTCCGTATGCAGTAACGTGAGGGGGTGATACAACCCACTGTCACTTGTAACGTGGTCCATATGATGGTTGGATTAGCCTGAATTTTGTGCTCAATGGCTAAAATGAGCCTGAAAAATATATGGACGGTGTGGATTTAATAAATACATTACGAGGGTCCAAAGAGTGGAAACCCACCCATGTCTTCCCCATGCAAAGTGTCCATGACGCTGGGCTTACCAGCCCCTTGTACCTTGCGGTGTGGCCCACATTAGGTAAATATTGGCTTCATTTTTGGGCTCAACGGTTTAAATGAGATGAAGAGTCGGATAGATGGCATGAATTCAACATATACTTCATGATAGGACCCATGATTGGAGCCCACACGGTGGGGCATCCAAGGTGAGCACGCTTGTCACGTCCTAGACTCAGTGACCGGACTCACAAGGAACTCAATAGCCGGTTCCAGCCGCAACAGCCTCCGTAGCACCCCATTCTCGGCTCCTAGCACAGGTTCCGATCCTGAGATTCTATAAGGAGGATTTCCATAACACAATTCTAAACCAAATCGAGCATACCCAAGATCATAGCAAGTAAATCTCAGAAAATAAACAAGGAATATACTGTAAAATCCACTAAGAATTTAAACTTTTATATGTACAAGGCTTAAAAGGAAATACATAATATAGAAAGAGGGAAGGAAGGGTCTGCAACAGGTCCTCAGCTCGCGCTAATCCAAATCCACAGCTCTTCTGCTACAACGCCAACTTAAGATCTCTTGCACGCATTAATCGTGTATAAGCTTATAGAAAGCTTAGAGGGCGGTGAAGGTGTGTGACAATAGTGCACAGGAGAAAATAGAGAATGCAAAAGGGAAACATGATTAATACTACTACCGCTAGCCTTATCGAGGCTAAGCTATATTGCAAGGAGTCGTACCAAGGCTATGCAATGCAATAAGGCTTAAACAGCCGATGCCAATGCAAATACGAAGTAATGCCAGTGTTCATATCCAGTCCACATATCCAATACAGTTCTATCATAAGGAATATCACCGAGGTCTAATATACTGCAGGATGACTGTCACTCTCCAAGACTGCACAGTCAAACGAGCGTAAGAGACCACACTACCCGCCTGTGGACAGACAATCACTAGCAAGGCTCGACGGTGGCGGACTTATTCACGAGCTGGTCAGACTTAGCCTAGCAATGCCCCCTCACTCAGGCAGATAAGGCCACATCCTATCTCAACCGACTTCACGACAGTGGGAGACGCGGCCTAACGGTGTAAGGCACTCGGGCGCTCATGTTTTTCACCCGGTCACGGCGTTGAGGCGTCTTCTCGGTACCTTGAAGGTTTAGGGGCTTTTACCCAGGGGCATCCTATGCACCCCAAATGCTCGGATAGTATTTCCGGTATCCACAAACGGCCACCCACGATATATCAGTGGAGATATTGACCCTGATGAAGCAATGACAAATAATATCCATGAAATACAATGCCGAATGCATGAGTCACGCATTCCAATCATGCATTAGCTCCAAGTACTCAACTTGCACAAGAGGGGAAACTCCATCCCTCTGGGAAACTATCACATCTGCCCAATGACCACACACAATGCAATCAAATCACGCAATGATGCACATGGGTCATGAGGATGAACTAAGTGCGCCATACGACAATGATGTCGTAGTATATGCTTCCTTTCTAAGGAGGGACTAAGTCTATGTACTAAGACAAAATCTCTAAGGAGTCATCCTCTAGTGGAGGCCCAATAGTTTGGGGTAGCCCACAAGGCTAAGGAGAACAATAACATGACCCTAAATAGATGAACGGTCCTAGCAAAGGTCTATGATGGGCCTTCAACCACCTATAAAAATCCACGGGCTTACCTTAGGGCCACCAATGTGGACATCCAACCATAACTGGTCCCCAAGAGGTGGTCCATCTCTAATCAATCGCGGATCAAGGCCCAAGGCCTATTCCAATACATGGGTCTACTGAGCAACACACATAACCCAACCCAGAAGTAATATCGTGGGCCCATACGTAAGGTTTAAGCCTAAACGTAAGGGGTTAGTCCACATATTGTGGTGGGACTGGTGGGCAGCTTATTACTCAAACCACATGTGCCATTCTCATGTGTAAGTCAAGTAGTTGGGCCTACAACCCGGCCCAAGTATAAAGTTGATTTGGTGGGCGACCAAAGACCCAACCACATGTGAAATTCGGCCCATAAACCTAACAAAATAATATGGTAAAAATGGCCCAAGGGTCCAAAGGGCCTACCTAGAAAGTTCCAGTCCTTTTGGGCCTAAAGAGTCCAACAACTAGTTACATTTATGGATCCATTAAAAACTCCAACTATGGTGGGCCTGAAAGATATACTAATTAAGCCTAAGAATTAGGGGATTTAAAGCATGATTTATTCCTTCTAAGTACTCACAATGTGGTGGACCCCACTCCTCAAAATTTCAGCCCAAAGGCCAAGCATTATTATAACATATTGCTGATTTTTTTTAAAAAAAAACCCAACAGGTTTATGGGCCTATTGGAGCCCAGAAAAATGGTCTATTTGATTAGGACATCAGTCCAAGTGGTCCAACCATCAAGTCAGAGGGCCCCACCACATAGGATCACATCACATTGCTCAGGAAAATAGGTAGCCCACATTGCTGGACCAAAGTCCAGGAGGCAGTCCACATGGGGCGTCCCACATGGGCCTGGGCATCCCAATGGGTAGGACGCCCAGCCCATGCACTAGCTAAAAGGTAGTCCCCACCTTGGGCACCCCACGCTAAAGTGGGCCATACTCAAGTGGGCCACACAATGGATGGCTATGGAGATAAAACACACATCTTGGTGGACCACAGGCTGGGGTGGATGGCCAGCCCATGCTGGACGTCCCAACATGGGCGTCCAGCCATGTGGGCCGGTCCAGCCCTCGTCATAAATTGCACAGTAGTCCATTGGGCCTAAAAATTGGTAAGTGGGTCCCAACATGGGTGGGCTACCTCCAGGTAAAATTTTAGATTTTTCCGAGCTTGGAACCTATTTTTATGATTTAATAGAAAACTATCTGTTCAGAAATTTGGTTATAGCAGAATTCTGGCTGTCCCTGCTTTGAGCGCCCAACGGGGTGGGCCCAAGGTCTTCAAAAATTGGGGAAAATTAATCTTAACCTCCCCACATATGTATACTACAAGGTAAGCTCCACAAAAGTGGTCCACCAATACAAAAACTATTTTATATTTTAAGATTTCCAAACTGAAATGTTGTTGGACAGTCCAAAAAATCTGGACTGTCCATCCCACTTGGGCCACGCTTTTGGGACCTCAATCAAGGTCAGATGAAGCTGAAATTTGGGAAAAATCTAGGTGGGGTCCCCACCTTCAAGAAAAGTATATTTGAGGGGTAAGAAATGTCCCTCAATCAGTTCCAAAATCTGGTAAAAAAACAACCAGAAACTGTCCAGAGGATTTCTAGATAGCAACATATATATGGAATAAACTAAGTATATGAGCCAAATTAAAAGGAAATTACCCCATAAAATTGGTGCTATGGTCCACCTTAGTGGGCCCCACAAATATCCAGGCTTTTTCCCTACCCCAAAAATCCGTTGCATGCATCATATGTGGGGCAAAAGGGGCACCAACGTCCCTAGTGTGGACTGCAATGGACGTCCACTATGTTTGGACGGTCTGGATGTTGCAAGGCCTCTAAGTGGGCCACACACCTCAGAAATCAGATAATGAGGACGGGGAAAAGAAAAAAAAAAGGAAAGAAAGAAATCAAGATCCGGCCACAAGAGATGGTCTCCGCCACCATTGAGGCCCTCCCTTCATCACAACATTTACATCTTTGACTATATTCATCTACAAGGTACATCATAGGCATGCATGCAATAAAAATTCAAATCTAAGGTGGAGATGCCATCCCCACCAGGGTCTAGGGTCTAGATGACCCCACGAGAACATGGATTAAAAGAAAAAAGTCATGATGGGGTCCATGGAGAATGGCCCCATCCATGGAATCATGCATGTAAGAAAGATGGGCCATAGGCCTCATCCATGGAGACTTGGGGACCTCCACCATCATTTGGTGGGCCCTACAAGTTCCTTAAAGAGGAAATGAAGATGTCTAAGCAAGGAAGAAAGGAATCCTAAGCTAAAAAACACCCACCTCAAGGATCTTCACCAAACTTCTACCAATGGACTCCCTATGCTTCAAGCTTCCAAGATCTAAGATTGAGATTAAAGGTGGATGGTTAGATGAGGGGATTTTAGAGGGAAAAGGGGCTGAAAAATGGGGAGTAAGGTGGGACGTCCAAGGGTAGAGAGGGAGAGGGAGAGATGAGAAGAAGAGAGGAAGAGAGAGGAATGAGATGCATTTGCTAGTAAGAAAGGGAGTTTTATTCAAAGTGATGATTACATTTGTTAGAAAAGAAGGACATGATGGTCTCTCTCTCTCCCTAGAGAAGAAAAATTTCAGAAAAATTCAGATTGGAGAAGAGTGAAAAGACACTTTTGCATGGGGTAGAGAAAAAGGAGCTCTCTTAATAAGAGAACTCATCATCACTAGCTAGCTAGGTAGGGGCTAGCAACCTAGTCTAAGCTACCTACCCTAATGATGGCTAGGGAGATGAAATCTATGCTTAGGAGTTTGTACCAAATCCTAGGTGGGCCCCACAATCACAATCAATGGCCTAAATTATGCACGACCCACATCTCATGATCTACAACTCGAATTGCCGCAAGAGACGCGGCGTTGGAACAACGGCGACGATGCGGTCGCTATGTCACTAAATTCGGATCGATCTGGTTCAGGTCTACGTGACCGAACTTGGAGATGACCGCAAACACTATCCGAAGGTCGTAGGTCACCGGGATTCGACCAGTAGGATCGCATGACCTAAACAAACGGCGTGCACACTTAAGTTAAGGTCTTACAACACTGGTGGGAAGCAACGTCAGGATACATGTGGAGTGGTGAATATAGAGGTAAATATAGATGGTGGTGCATTTATATGTTCTACATGTTGGTATTTGAAGATTGACGGTGGCACATGCGAGGAATTTAGACAATTACACACGTGATACATTTGAAATATGTAATACATAGACAGATGATAGGTTTTTCAAACATGAAAATGTTCATTCTCTCTATTCTATATTTTTGGTTGAATGAATTGTGAGTTTTAATATTTGTATTGTGAGGTTTTACAAGGTGGGCCATCAAGTAATCTAAGAAAGAATTGACTTTTGAGGACACATGAGGACACACAAGAAGGATTAGAACTCATTCTAATATAGTGGATTGTTGTGTTTCGTAGCCATGGTTTTAAGACCCAGTGAGTTTGACTCATCTGAGTTGACTCAAACTCGGCCGAGATGCTTAATCCGTGCCAGATAAAACTAGCAAGATCTCTTTCATTGCTCAATGAGAAAAGACCAATCCAATGGTTTTTCTATTCTAGCCATCCAATTTCAGACAACCAAAGGAAGGAATATGATCGCTCCAATTACCCACGAATATCAACATATCAGCTACTTGATTAATGCTACAGATTATAACTAAGATTAGCATATGAGCATAGATCCAAATTACAACTAAGATTACCAGCTACTTGATTAATACTACGGATTACACTATTGAATGTAAATAACAGGAAAAAAGTAAATGATTACACCAAGAAATGTAATTGAGTTACAGAAATATAGAGTGATTGCAGTAAGGAATAAATGATGGTAATTGAAAGCTATAATGGGTTTGATTGGGTTGGTACAAGATACATTTTTTTGCTAAATCCATTTGCTATTTATAATCTTAATCCGGCCATTTAGATACTTCCCACGTTCTCACGGTTGCTGCAACCATTTCACAAGTCTTAACTCTTCTTGCCTATAATCCTGTCATATGTTCGGTAACTGCTTCTATACTCCAACTGTATTATTATAAAATCTTCTTCATATATTCTCAAAGATTGGTAGCCATGAAATAAATGGTCAGGAAAGGAAAGACCAGAACAATCCACATCCAAATGAAAAAAAAAAGAAAAAAGGGTATTCAACGGCTAGGATCTTCCATCTTGGAGTTAGCCCGTTTAACATTTGGGCTGGACCCGGGCTGTATCGAAGAGCAATCAGCAAGGCCAGGCCCACATGGGGTTTCATGGGCTGGCTCAAGTTTGTTTGTTTAAGCCCATTAAATGCCCAGACTAGGTCGAGCCCAGTATTTTCTATGTAGGCCAGGCTTGGGCCGGACCCTTGACGCGGCCCGATCGTTGAAAGCCCCTAATCATGAGGTCCTGAATCTCTTGATACATCGCAGCCGTGAATAGTGTCCTGATGCATCCCTTCTGTGCAATGCAGGAGGTTTGAGGATTTGGTGATCCAGACATTGATTGGGTGGCCCCACCCTGGATTCTGTCTCCACTACTTTCCAGGTGGGATGATTCTATCTTTCCCACCTACAGCTATTTTTTTATCCCATTGAATTATTGCTAGCTAAGCATTGATTTCTAGGACCCTGATCAAGGGTCAGAATTCGTCTAACTTGAGAATGATTTTATGGGTGACCCATCTATTGCAAGCTCCTCAAGATTAACGTTGTGGATCCCAAACCATGGCCCTAAAAATAGGCTTATGGTTGAGGGATCTGAACCATCCATCCAATCACCCCTCTTTGATGGCCCATCAAATATCATTTCCCAGAATGAAAAATCCCAACCATTCAATTGGTGGCCATGAAACAAACCATCGGGAAAGAAAACACCACAACAATCGAACATCCAGATGAAAAAAGGAAAGGAATTCAATGGTTAGGATATATACATTCAAACGGTAAATAGTCTCCTAATGCATCGGTGATCCAGACAGTTGATACGGTGGGTCCCACGTTGGATCGAGTATTCTCAATGCTTTCCAGAGTGTATGATTCTAGCTGTCACATCTGCAACTATTATTTTATTAGATTTCACAATTGTTAGCTAACCGTTGATTTAGGACACTGGTGCAAGGGTAAAAGTCATCCATCCCGAGAAAGATTTTTGGTATCACCTATCCGTTGCAAGTTGGTCAATATTAACGGTGTAGATCGCCGAACCATGGTCGTGCATGAACAAAGCAATGTTTGAACGGTGGTCATCACTCTCCCCACTGTTTTATGTGGTGGGCTCCATTTGGATCTGCCTTAATTTTTATCCAATGACTTAAAATGATATCTATAAATGGAATCTTGATCCGAAGATCATGCTGGCTAAAATCTAATTAGACCACAATTATTATAAACTGCATTTAATACAGCAATGATTCGACCAATCATGATGTAGGAAATCAATATTTTCTACGCTTATGATAAGCAAAGGATCCGAATTTCTCCGAATGAACAGAGGGTGTGGATACAGCACACACGTCATGGTAAGTCCCACCCTCAACAGAACTTGGTGACGTCACTTCAGCCTTGCTACTCAACTTGATCTGTCAGTGGTTTATCCGGAAGCGGATTGGCTGGTATACCGTGTACCTCGCACTAACTATATAGCTGGTGTATTGAATATAGCAAGGTCTGCAGGTCTGATCATCAGGCATGTGTTATATCCAAACCGTCCATCTATTTTAAGAGCTTGTCTTAAGGCTTGAGACGAAAAATAAGACAGATATAACCATCAATTGGACCACACTGCAAAAAGCAGTGGGAGATTGAACGTCTACCATTGAAACCTTTTTGGGGTCGTTGAAGTTTTGGATCAATATGAAATTCGTTTTTCCTCTTCATTCAGGTCTTTGTGACCTTATTAACGGATTGGATGTAAAATAAACGTTTTGGTGGGCCCTACAATACTCCGCTGCTATTTGTTGTGTGGTCTGAGTTGATCTTTGTATATGATTCATTTTTTGGATAGTAATGTAAAATGATCTCGAAAAATGGATGAACGGTGTGGATATAATAAATTCATTATCTGGGGGCCAGGTAACTTTCATCTCCTCTGAACCGTTCGTACAAACCGGATCTCGAGAAGCGTCAGCGCTCGTCTTCGCACGACACGTCCACCAGCCAATCCGCTTCCAGTTTATCCGCGTTCAAAAAAATAAAAAATAAAAACGCGGATTGCGTGCGTCCGTTCCGCGTTCTCAAAAATCCACTATAATTGAATGGGATTGGGGATCTTTTCAGCGGTCAAATTCAAAGAGAAACAGTCTGATACTCCGGCGTTGTGTAATAGATGATACGCGTGCACTTATAAATTACTAAGAAAGTGCATGCTTGGTGCAGAATTAGTTTAATCTAAACCATCCAAATTATAGATAAAATTTTATTTATATATAAAGTGAAAATTACTTCTATCCATAAATTCTGATAATTTAGTGGATGGTTATAATGAAAATTACACACTGATATTTATTTCAAAAAACAAGTGTCCATGAATCAGATGATAGTAAATTCTCATCGATTTTTGTTTTGAAAATTTATTTAGAAAAATCTGTCGCACAATTTAGTCAGTCTAATTTGGGTTGATATACGCCACGTGTACTTTTAAGTGCCTGCGTATCAAGCGTTATACTCAGCCAGAATATTTAGATAAAGTGTTGATTCCAACAAAATAAGTACGTGATTTGCGCGAGTAAGATTTCAAAGAGACCACCGGCAGCAGTGTCTACGTGGCAGATTTGATAGAGATCCGGACCATTATTCAGGTGGTCCCACTTTTAAACGCTCTGAATGGATCATCAAACTGGTAGACGTCTCATGATTATATATAATGATGAGTGAACCTTGATTATAAGGGAGGTATATTTACACTGGGGCCATGCAATGAGTCGCCAGGATCTCTCATATTCACTGAACTGAATATCCTGTGCTGCGAATGGTGATATTTATCTACACTCGCGCGAATCGCTTCAACGTTTGCGGTTACCTTGTGCCCTCCATTTGCGAGGCAAGCTCTTGGAAATTTACTCACGTGACAATGGGTCGGGTTAAGGAAGCTTCCACGCTTTTTTCGGTTACGCAATAACCTCTGCTTTCTCAATTAACTACGAAACTGCCACTGAATCCGCTTTTCTCTCCTGCTGTTTTTCATTGGTGGTAAATAAAAAATTACCGTAGCATTTTCGGCTTTTCGTGAACAACACGTTAGTGTGTGTTACGCTGACCGTATGGGGCCCACCTTTGATGAATCTGTTGTGCATCTATGCCGTCCATTTGTTGTTCAAGCGGATCCAATTCTCAACTGGACCATCCCACCGGGAGTTTTGGTGATTGACCATTAAAAGCTTATATTGGGAGATAAAAGTTTTGGATATAGCTAATTAATCTTTATATTTTCCCTTCATCGTCTCTTTTATGTTATCAATTGGTTGGATGGCAAATACACGCATCGAACACTAGGTGGGCCTTAGGTAGTTTTTAGTGGTGGGCATTCAATCACCAGGTTTTCATGTGGTGTGGTCCACCTGAGATTTGGATCTTCCCAATTTTTGGGACCACGTCCTAAATGATATGTAAAAATGGATGGGCAGTGGATATATAACAGATTCATCAAGGTGGGCCCCACGGTGAGTGCATGACTTAAATTGAGTCAATCCAACTACATACTTATTTTATTTTATTTTATTTTTTTCTTTTACAGTAAGACCTTTTTATGTTTTGGTACGTGTTTAGGGCCAAGCCTGCCCATTAAAACCAAAAACAACCAGACCCTTTTTAACTTATTTAAGATCATGGTCTTATGACTTGTGACTCATAACTCACCAACTCGTTGAATTCTAAGTTTTGCGACTATCACAAGTCAAAGGAAGGTTGAAATAAGGTATAACATTGCCCCCACATCATCTCGGTTGAAAAGGTGAAAGCGATATTGGTTCATCATTTAGTGGAATAAATGTGACTGCTCAACTAAGTAAAAACATCAAATTTGGTCATATTGATTGAACTCTGTTATCTCTCTCAAAAAACATTAAATTTGGTTATCTCGGTCAAACTCGAACATTTTAATCGAAAAACATTGATTTTGGCCATTTCGGTCGATTCAACCATCTTGGTCGGATTTGACTATCTTAATCGAAAAACATCAAATTCGGCTGCCTTGGTTGAACTCAACCATCTTGGTCGAATTTGACTATCTTAATCGAAAAATAACAAATTCGGCCACCTTGGTTGAACTCAACCATCTTAGTCGAAAAATATCAAATTCGATCGTATTTGTCGAAATTGACTATCTTGAAAAAAAAAAACATCAAATTCGACCGCCTTAATCGAACTTGGTCATCTTAGTCGAAAATAATCAAAGTCAGTCGTCTTAGTCAAACTCGGCCATCTTAGTAAAAACACATCAAAGTCGGTGGTCTTGGTCGAGTTTGGCCATCTTGGTTGAAAAACATCATGGTCGATCATAGTGGTCGAACTTGACCATCATGTTTGAAAACATCAAATTTAACCGCAGCAATAGAGACTGTTGATCGATTTATTTTAAATAAGAATTATAGTAGACTGGAGTAGAAGTACGACTGAGAACTTGGCCTGCTACTTCTCGGACCAGTTGCATGATTTAGTCACGATCAAGATGGTGTGGTTTCAGTCATACCTATTTTTGTCTTCCATGATATGGTGGATTTCTTGGAAATGGTTGCTGATAGATATACTCCTATTTCTTTCTTTAAGAACAAGGTTTCTGACCTCCTATTTCGGTCGACTAAACTCAATAGCATAAAAGCGTTCCATATCTCCTAGACTGTAACCGAATGAATATTACATTGTGGGGGAGGTGTGGGTAGAATTGCCGCCAAGTTTCCCACCAAGCTAACAACAACATTTGATTAAGGCATTGTTGGCGTTCTTTCAGCAATGATAGCCATCAGCTAGTTTAAGTGCCCAATCAGACTGGTCTTCCACCTGTTGAAGGTTTAATCTTTAATTTGTGATTGCTTGACTTGATATCGCGTTTGATCAAGAAGATCCTAAATCCCACTTTGCATATTGTGCATCATGACTGATATAATCTCAAGAGGATGAGTCTGAGATGTAGATGCTCTGTCCAAGTTTGAAGAATTGGGCGTCAGATTCGACAACTACTCTGGTGCTAGTTGTGCCCATAATTCCTTTAATTTGGTACCTTAAATAGGTATCATTTGCATCATTACCAAGGTGCGATCATCTACAATCTTTTTATGAGTCATCGCGTGACCAAATATTAATTTGGCCACTTTTCTGGCATAATTTCAACTTAGTTGAATTTGTGCGCATGGTTTTGCGAATGCACACCAAAGTAGCATCACCTCATCATTAGTAATTAAGACACAAAAGTCACCTGTGGGACTAGCATATGTATACAACAATTAGATCAGAATTGATCTATACCTTGTAGGTAATTTGGTCTTGCATCATGTTGGCTTTGTTCATATAATGTGAATAATTAAGCATTTTTCATCTACATAATCATCACACAATATCCATCCAATCAATAAATTATTTGTCCATTTTGCAATATATACGCTTACATGATCTGACTATAAGGTACGAAGCTAATGACGTAGATCTCTATGAGATATCATCATGGTCATTTCTTAAATCAGAGTGGAGGTACATCTCATATGTGCATCTATCTTAATATGCACAACTTTTGTTTTTGCATACACATATAAAAACTTATACCATGCAAGAAGCGGACCAAGCCTTTAATCAACAAATATTGACCATATATACCTCAATAAGGATCAATCCAAATGATTATATGCATACGTTATCAAGAAGCAATTTCATCAATAAATATAAACTCAAATGTTGAAAAACTCAATATAATCCAATTAATAACTATATACACATGTCAACAATGACTAATGAACTTCACAAAGTCTAAAATGAAAATCTTCCTATGCCTATCTAAATTGTTCATTGGGTTTGGTCTACTCCACACCAGTAGTTACTCAAAAGTAATAATGATCTCGGACATCTATTTTACAATTAAATCAAAATCATTCTCAACAAATCCATATGAAATTGATATTAAAAATTTTAAGCATTTGATTATATAAAAAAGGTTACATGGTCGTCCATATACAAACCTAATTACCCATATTATCAATGGCTTGAAATGATTCAACTTAGAAGTTTCTATTAATTAGCATCCACCCAACAAAATAAGACCCATTATAAAATGGGTTTGGATCATTGGAAGATAAACCACATTAACAAGAGATGTGCATTCAGTAGAATCGAGGAACGAGGAGGACAATGGATATGATTGTGGTCCCACCACGATATATTTATTTTATATCCATGTCATTCGTCCAATTTTGTTATATCATTTTAGGGCATGAGTTCAACCAATTGATTAGATACCGCAAGCCTAAATAAAGGAAAACACAAATATCGGCTTTTTTCCTTAACATTCATGCTGCCAAAAAAGATTTTAACCATCGGCCATTAATTATCATTGTTTTCTATAATGTGGTCCACATGAAATTTAAATTTTATTGGCTCGTGCTGTAAAATGACATGGGAAACAAATGAACCACATATGTGTATGTGTGTGTGTGTGTGTGTATATATATATATATATAGACAGACACACACACAGGACCTTCCCTCTCTAGCTAAGTCCCGTGGGGTTGGTGCACAATCCGCGCACGACGCTTTACGGCCGCTGAATATTCTGAGAAACGATTCAGTGCAGCCAACTCCATGGAGCTTCCATGCAACGCACCTTCCACGGTACAAGTGATGGAGAAGATGACGAATCAGAACGCTAATCTAGTGATATTTTTGTGGATGGTCCAATTTTGAAAGAAAATCGTACCAATCAGATATACATCCATTTTAAGGTCATTAAATTAACGGTGAAAAATTAGTGAACGTTTTCAGCACTCCAGGTAGTGACAGATAAGATGTTCTGACAGTAAAATCTTCAAATTTTAGGCCATCCACGGTGGGGTACACTAGATGGACGGCACCGATCGATCATCTCCCCTACTACAGACATTGACGAAGGTAGGTTGTATGCGGTTTAGATGGAGACCGTTCCACTGAATCATTTCCCGTACAAGCTCATTCTCATGGGTACAATTCTCGTTCATCGAAATTTCTCGGGATATTTTCAGATTTTTACGTTTTACTCGCGATAATATCGGAAAATTCATGCTTAAAATAAAATATCAAAATATCTATTATAAATTGATGAATGAATATCAAAATATTTATTATAAATTGATAAATGATTTTGAAATTTAAGATATTGGGTAAAAAGTGAATTTAGCTAAATATTTAGACATTTATCTTGAAAAACTCGCGAGAAAATAAAACCACCAGACATTGAAAATATCGAGATCCGTGAAATTTCCGTGAAATTTCGTAATTCTGCCGTAACCTTTGTTTCTAGAAAGAAAATGGCATTTTCGTAATATTCTAAGCATCCAGGGTTAACTTCGCTACTAGCGTAACCTTATTAAGTGAGAGGGAAGCTCGTTTTACGAAGAAACATTGATAGTTAAAAAACGCCGTCTTGCTAATCGGCCGCGCCACCTGCGTACGTTAGAAGAGAACCCCACTGTAAACGGAAGAAAAACCAGTTATCGGATTCTCTTTTCTATCTTTAATTGATTCCTGCGAGAAGAGAATCAGGGTGCGCAAGTTAGCAAAACGATGGCGGTAATGCTACCCGGAGTGGAGGTGGCCCGTAGGAGAAGGATCCACCATCACCGTCTCCACGACACGCGCGAGCCTTGTTTTCTGCGTTCACGTATCGCACCGTCGACAGCGACGGCCATGTACGAGACTGCCCTCAAAGCCCGTACAAGGCTGGAAGAAAAGCTCCGAGGCGTTGGTTACAGGTCCATCCTCTCTATCCCATCTCTTAATCGTAGCCTTTTATTTTGATTACGATCCGACCGTTCCGATTATTCGGGGCCGACCGAGATTCGATTCGGGTGAATAGCTATACACTGTGAAGGATTAGTGTAGACAATGCTTTATCAGTTATCACGTCCGGTTGAAACCCGAACCCGACGTGGACCCGTTTTGTGTGGGTAGTTCGGTCCAATTGATCGGACCCGCCTCCACACGACGTGGATAGATTTCTCCACATGACACGAGACGTGGCACGATGATGTATTGATCCGTTCCAACTCTGTAACTCTCGCGCGAGTTGCGTGTAACCCCTGTTACTTTAAATATGTGGGGCCCACCGTGATATCCGTATGAAATCTAGTCCGTTCATCAGTTTCGTGGGATGATGTCAGTATATGAACCCAAAAATGAGGTAGATCCAAAATTTAAATCAGCCACGCCGCGAGAAGAAGTGGGGATGGAAATACCGACCGTTGAAACCTTCATAAGGCCCACTTTGATCTATATATGCCATCCAATCCATTCATAAGGGGATTCTCACCAGGATGTGTGGAATAAAAAAATATCATCCAGATCTGAAACCTCTATGGGTCCCAGTAAAGGTTTTGATTGGGAGCGTTCAATCCCAACTGTTTCCTGTGGTGTGGCTCACGGTAGTTTTGGATCTGCCTCATTTTTGTTTGGCTATAGTGAAACTGATGGACGGAGTGGATGTCACACAGACATCTCGGTGGGCCCACAGAGCTTTGGGTTACATGCCCTCATGTGGCCGGGCTTACACGCAACTCGCGTCCACGGCAGCGTAGCGTATGTCTCAGTTTGGACGGAAGCGGAATCGGTGTCAAGCGTACTGAGTAAACTCCGTCGGCCCCACCGTGGATGCATGTCTTATCCATGCCGTCCATTCGTTTTTTCAGATAATTTTTTCATTATGAGCCCAAAATTAGAGTATAACACCTCAAGTGAACCACACGACAGGAAATAGTGGGGATAATGACGTCCACCGTTGAAATCGTCCTAGGGCCTACAGTAATGATGTTTATATGTCATCCAACCTGCTCACTAGGTCAAAAACTCGTGGATGACGGGAAAACACAAATATCAGGTTCATCCAAAACTTCTGTGGCCCCCACGAAGTTTTCAATCTTAGGTGTTTAATTCACACTGTTTCCTGTGGTGTGGTCCACTTGAGCTTTGAATGTTCTTTAATTTTTGGCCCATACTCTAAAATGAGCTGGTAAAATAGATGGACGGAATGGATAAACAATCCACTCTGTCTATCCATTTTTCTAGCTCATTTAGGATTACATATGGTGGTTGGGTGGAAGAGGTGATCAGATGAAGCGCTACTTAAAGAGTTATGGTGTGTTTGGTTGCAAGAACTTCTCATTTCTCAGAAAAGCTGTTGTCTCCCTTTCTTATAAAATGAGTTTATAAGGAGGTCGGAATTGACCATCTATCATACATATGTTCATATGTTTCATGTATTTGAAAATCCAAACCGCTTATCAAATTCATCATCACAGAAAAGCCCATTCTGCTGAAATTTCAAGCGAACTGGACACTTGAGTGGGCCACAATCTTACCAAGCTGGCAATGATCATAAGCTCAAATCCAGCCGTTGGTATGCTTCTGATCAGGAGAAAATGTGTTTATAACCCATTATCAATGACACCCAAACACGCCCTTAGCTTACAAATTGCATTTCGTATTACACTTATCATTTATGCCAGCTCTACTACTAGCATACTGACCTTGCATTGCTATCTGAATGACAGATGGAGTAAAAACCAGCCTAGCAAAGATGGAGAGTCGGACCATGCAGCCGGTGCTAGCAAAGCTGGTGTGGGCGTGGTGAGAATGGAAATGACGTTTCATGTGGACAGAAGGAATTCAGAGAAAGACGTGTGTGCTGTTTGCCTGGATGAGATCCGGGCTAGACAGATGGTGATAAACCTACCATGTTCCCACACCTACCACTCTCATTGCCTTCTACCATGGCTTAATGTTCATTCACATTGCCCTTATTGTAAGACCCATGTTCAATCTTGATATTTCCTTAATGTGCCGGTCCATTTCTTTTGATGGGTTGATTTTATTAGTCGGCCGTCGAGGTTTCATGGCACCCTTACGCATTGTGGCCTATGAGCCGTGCATTAGATGGGTCGCACCTTAAAGATGACCTGGTGTAAAAATTAAGGCCAGTCCAATCATAGTTCTAAAGCTTGGTGGCACGCCTTGAAATAAGGCTGAGTCAACTCGACTTGAAAGGATTGTGAGTTGATTCTACTTGAAACTCAAAACTCACTGGTGAATTTGACTCGATTAGGGGTGGCAACGGGTCGAGTGGGCCTGTGGGTCAATTAGACTGACCTGTTTTTGAGGTGGGCTTGAGGCAAGCTAAATAGGTAGTGGGGTCAGGCTCAGGCCGGAAATTTAACCTGTTTATGTAAATGGGTTGTGCTTGGGTTGAACCCTACCTGACCCGAGCCACCTTTATAGGTTATCAATAAAGCTGGTTACGGGATGACTCGACTTGGCAAACTCGATTCGTACGACTCATTTAGATCTGACTCTATTCCAACCGAGTGGGTGAGTCAATCCGAATTGAGTTGACTTCGTCCAATCCGAGCTCAAACTGAATTGAGTTCAAGTCACCCAGTAACTCGACTTGACCCGTAATCCAACTCGGTACTGAGCCAGCTCGATCAAAACTCGACTCATATATATATATTAGAAAAAACTCATATATGACGTTTCAGATCTGAGATGTTGTGTAGGTGATGGAGAGCTATAGGTTTTGAGTTGTGATTTCAGCCTGTGGATACCCATTGCATTTGACCCGACTCGGTGCCGACTCGACTTGACTCAACTCGATACTTGTCACTGGGTTGGACTCCATCCGAATTGGTCTAGGCCTGACGTGGACTCGGATCGGGTCAGGCATGCTAGACTCTCGTACCGAGTCGGGTCTTCAGGTCAGGCCTATTTCAAAATCAAATCAAGTCAGATCAGCCCAGTTCCAACTCGGCCAGCTCGATGCTCACCTCTAGTTATCAATGGGTTGGTCTTGGGCCTGGAATGTGTTGCCTAATTAGATTTCGGGCTAGGTTTGGGCTTCAGCAATTGAGACCAACTTCAATCCTATATTATCGGTCTACGTAATTTTAGAAGTTAAGGCCCATTTACAGCTTGTCCTAAAAGAGTTACTTTAGATGTTAAACCCATCTTAAAACGGAACTTTAGACTTTATGGCCGATTGGAAGCACTTTTGCAGAAGTGTCTAAACATACGTAACTTTAGACTTTATGGCCGATTGAAAGCACTTTTGCAGAAGTGGGTCTAAACATGTCCTGAATGCATAGGATTTGTTGGCTTTCATATATTTATTAAAATGAGATGTTGCAGTACTGAGGATGATTAGAGTCCTCCACACCATGTAGGGAGGGTCAGCAAAAACTTGATCTGACCTGTCAACCTGATTGAACTCAACATGGGATGTTAAGGATTAGGCTGACCCATTTCCAAAATGGATGGGGTTTGGTAGTGTTTTGTCAATATAAAATTAAATAGATTGGGCTTGAGATTGATTAACCTGATCCGACATATTAAAAGAATTGAAGAGGCCCATTTAGGAAGAAGCTAACTATTATTTATGATAGTGGGTCCTAAATGCTAATGTCTCTCAAACTTTTAAATGAGACGTTAGGTAGTGCAACTCGGTTACCGTGTTAATAAGATTTTGATACTCAAATACCTGAACTGCAATTTTATATATATATATATATATATATATATATATATATATATATATATATATATATATATATATATAATTAAATAGATTGGGCTTGAGATTGATTAGCTTGATCCGACATATTAAAAGAATTGAAGAGGCCCACTTAGGAAGAAGCTAACTATTATTTATGATAGTGGGTCCTAAATGCTAATGTCTCTCAAACTTTTAAATGAGACGTTAGGTAGTGCAACTCGGTTACCGTGTCAATAAGATTTTGATACTCAAATACCTGAACTGCAATATTTTATATATATATATATATATATATATATATATATATATATATATATATATATATATATATATATATATATGATTTCACCACAACGTGTAATCAAGCCCATGATCTGGAGTTGAAACTCTTTTGAGTCTACCATCGGAGAATGAGTAAGGACTTGACATTAGAAAATTATTGGAAAGACTAACTTTTACACCACCATTTTCTTTTATATATCTTAAATGAATATTTAATTAAAAATTCTAATTAAGAAATTGATTTCAAATCAAGTATAATTTATTGCAAATCAATATAATATTCCTTAATATGATAAAAGACTAATAAAAGTGAATATGGAAAGTAATTGTATCTCTAAAACAAAACCCTTATAATTAATCACATCAATCACATCTTTAAATTTGTCCTCGTATCTACCAAAAATAGTAAATTATAATATTGATTTAAATCTCTAAATCTGTAAATAATCGATCCAAAAATCAGCACACGTTAAACTTACGATGGGTTATCGGCCTAAGTATTGTTGGTAGAGCTGTACACGAGTCGAGTCGAGTCGAGTATCGCCCTACTCGTACTCGACTCTTAACGACCGACCGCTGCTCGTACTCGTGCTCTACTCGGCCGAGTAGCATGACCCCCTACTCGTACTTTACTACTTGCCCGAGTACGAGTCGAGTCTAGTAGTAAACGAGTCGAGTCGAGTCCGAGTTTTCGAGGCGAGTTCGAAATACGACACACGAGTTGAGTACCGAGTGCGAGTTTTCAAGTCGAGTCCGTACGAGCACACCAGGTTAGTACCGAGTGCCGCTTTTAGGCGAGTTTGAGTCCGAGTTTGAATTTGAGCCCAATTCGAGTAGGGTTTTTGAGTAACGAGTTCGAGCTTTGAGCCAGTTCAAGTTATAAATTGAAATTAATTTTTACATTGTTCAAAATGACAATTTATAACTAATAACCTCTATAAGATGAGTGTCTTCTTTCTGTATTGTCATCGATCCATCGGAATTACTGCTATCTATTTTTTCATATACAAATTGATTCACTTCCTCTGAGTCAGAAGGCGAAGAGATTTTTCCTTCGTGCTCTTCTACACTTTCAACTAGATTTTTCAAACTTGCTTTATATGAAGAATTGTATGTAGTACTCAATGCCCTATAAAATTCACCGAGACGAGTTAGGAATTTCAATTTGTTACTCTTTTTCTTCTTCTTGTTTGTCGTACTCGACGAGTAACTTGACCCTGCTTCAACATCGTGTTGTCTTTGACTCGAATATCGCTGAAGTCTAGAAGCATCTTCCATGCTGTGTTTTATGGCGATTTGGAATTGTTCTTCCTTCAAAGCTTTTAATCTGGCTTCCTCCTCTGCATCTTTTGTGGATGTCATTTGTGTACCAGATCCAGAAGCAGAAGGTTTGGATGGAGTGGAAGGCTTTCTATTCGAATCTAACAGGGCTCGAAAAAGAATTTGGACATCCTTAGGGGCATTGGGGCATGGTTTTGCATCACCACCTCGACATGACAAGTGTAAGTGAAAGTGATTAGTCTTGTGCACAAACTTTGCGCCACACAAACCACACTTAATCTTTGTTTTTCCAGACCGTGGCGGTGATTCAACTAGGGAAGCATAGTCCCAAATGTTTGACGATGGCTCAGATGACGACATATCTACATTCAATTTTTAATAAAAAAATCAGAATATTGATAAATAAATTGAACTTGATATAGCAATAAAAGAAAACAATATAAATGTATCAAAATTCAAAAATAAAAGCAAATGAACATGCATATGTAAATAAATATCAATGATTCAAAGTCTTCCAAACCACATTCCAAAAGGACCAACACTTTCGTGTTTGCGATTCTTGATGAAATAATATTACAGATCATTCAACATTCAAAAAAAAAATTTAAAAAGCGAAAATAATTCTTGATCTGTAGGTAGAGACGCGTCATGAATCTCAATCTCCTCTTCTTCATCATCATCATTCATATCTCCTCCCCATATCGGTATGACCAATCTTAGCGTACAAATCAACGCTTCAATCAAGCAAAAGTGAGCTTCGATACTTGCTCACAACCCTGCTCCCTGTGCTGAATGCGGATTCTGATGCCACTGTTGAAACTGGTATTGATAATATGTCCCGTGCCATCACAATAATATAGGGTATTTTGATTCACTAACCCTCATCTTCCACCATTCCAACACATCAAATTCAGTTCACTACGATTGGCTCCTTGAGATACATTTCTAACTCTGATTCCTTAGTATCAACTCCCATTCGTGCTTGTGCCAAATATGATATGTATTCATTTAGCACATCCGGGATTACCAGTACGTAAATATTCGCATCTCTACTTTCTTCAACACCAGCATTACAGGTAAAGTATTAACATACGATTTATCTGAGATCTTCAAGGGCTTCACGAACCTTAGATGTCTCTGCTGCCGCTCTTTCGGTGAGTATAAAGCTTCATGAAAATAAAGCTAACCAATCCCATATTACAACGGGGATCAAGAACAAGCGCAGGACATCAACAGATGACATTCGTCCCCAGATATTTATCGAACTTCGTCTTCATACCAATCGTCATCGGCGTATGAAATCGGACCCGCCGACATTTTTTCTCTGCAGAGCATCCTTAATCCTCCAAAGAGACGGAAGAAACAGATTCGCGGTTGGATCTGATTCCCGAAAAAATCTTCGTCTGTCGTAGAAAACTTGGAGAAATGTGTGAACTTGTTGTGCTTTGGCCCAATCATCATGCTTTCGCAAACCAAGAATACGTTCTATCACGCGCGCATATTCGGAAATGCAAGTTGTAATTCCATTGCCGCATCTAACATTTCATAGGTCGAGTTCCAACGCGTGTCGGACATCAACTTCAACGTTTTTAGATGGCACATTCAAACGTTGGATGATGTCATTCCATACACTCATCGGTCTCGATGGCGACCCCCTTATATATTTCACACTTTCTCTTATGTTTTATATAGTGTCATCGATTGCTTTCATCTTCTTGTACAATCAAATTTACAATATGGGCACAACATCTAACCACAAATATTTTTCCTTGAAAAATAAATTTCTGTAGCCCTGAATTGGTTACGTAAGCATGAAATGACACCGCATTTTTCTTTGAAGCATTGTCCAAAGTTATTCTTTGAAATTTTCTTCTCAATGCCTGCCCAAACCTTCTAGACAAGCGTAGATGCAATACAAAATAAGTAAACCAAGATATGTGGAGGAGGAAGGTGTTTGAAGTTTAAAATTCTCTTGCATAGTTTCCAATCCTTATCAACATAGTGAGCGGTTAATGAAATGTATCCTTTTCTTTAATTGGACGCCGTCCATAAATCAGAAGTCAAAGCTATTCTGGTCACTGAAGCTAAAACTTCTTTCAGTTTCATCTTCTCCTTTGCGTACATCTTCATACTTTCTCTTTACCTTTGTGACGCGGAGACATTCTCGGCCGAGGGTTAAGGAATTGACAGAAAGCCCTAAACCCTTTACTTTCAATCATTACTCCGAAAGGTTTTTCTTCCAAAATCACTAATCTAGCAAACCACTCATTCGGCTTCTCCTTGTCAAACTTATGAGTCGACACTACGCCTTGAGAGTCGTCCCCTTCTGACTTCATAAATGACAGCGTCTGTTGGCCAGGAGGAGGGAGTTTTGCTTTCTTAGGACACGTATTCAAATGTCTAATTAGATGTGTCGTAGATCCTCTGGAATCTTCTTTGAATAACCCTTTGCAGTTATTACACTTTATCTTACATGCAGTTAAGCGTCACATCTTCGAAATCATCCCACACTAACTTGATCTCTTCTTCTTCCCTTTGCATGCGGTTGACGTGTCTATGTCTCCCTCTACTATTAGAGGAGATGTGGCCGATGCACCCATTCCAGGGTATTTGGGCTTTCGTCTTGACTAGCCATCTATAAAATAAAGTTCTCGATATGTTATACGGCTATACGGCTATACCTAGGGTCTTAGATGGCTAGACCGCTAGACAGCATAATTATTAACTGTCTAAATCAGTCACCCATTTAAAGTTAGATGGATTGTAATGCTTCATTTTCCAATTTAAATCTTCTGTAGAAATTCCAAAGATGATCTCCCCTATCTCTCCGAATATATTAATCTTGTATTTGATTCTCATGTCATCATCAACACAAAGTGTGGACATTTGACGACGAAATAAATACATGAAATATATCCAGAGAGAAAAAGGAGAGACGAAACGGAAACAGAACATATGCATTTAAATTGGAATAAATGAAGACATTACAATCTATCTAACTAATCTGTCTAAAAAGGACAATTTGAGCAATTTCTATGCATCCAAGAACACACTCAATCTATGTCTGGCAACATAGAAATCCTCAAATGGGCAACTGATTATCCTATACTACAAGTCTTCAAGTAGAATAATACAAATAATTCATATATATGCCAAATATTTAGGGAAAACACAAATATCAGGTTAATTCTAAAATTATATTAAACAAATTTTATATTAACAACTGATATCAGGTTAACACAAATATATTAACACAAATATCAGGTTAACACAAATATATTAACAAATATCAGGTTAACACAAATATATTAACAACTATATTAACAAATATCAGGTTAACACAAATATATTAACACAAATGTATTAACAAATATCAAGTTAACACAAATATATTAACAAGTGATTAACAAATTCTCTATTAACACAAATATGAAATATATTAACAATTGATTAACAAAATTATAGTAAACAAATTCTATATTAACAACTAATTATCCACAGAATATTTAGGGAAAACACAAACTGAGGTTAATCTCAAAAATTATGTTAAACAAATTCTATATTAATATATATTAAACAATTTCTAAAAATAAAAATAAAAAATAAAAAATTCACACATTACCCAAATTTGGCGAGGCAGCAGCAGGCGATGATGAGTGGCAGCCTGGTAGGCAGAGACGATTTTAAACCGGACGACCCAGGACGGGGCGAGCTCCTGTCAGACAGAGACGGCTGAGAGAAGCGGCGGGGGTCATGCCCGCCGGACGAAGACAGGCGAGTGTGAGAGAGAGACGGAAGAAGAGGGACGGTCGGAGTCCTGGACGAGCTTCCCGGGAGAGGGAGGGAGAGGGAGAGGGGTTTTTTTTTTTTCAAACGGGCGGGAAGAAGGGTTTGGGTGCCCGTGGTTGAAAATGACGGTGGTGGGGTAGGGTTTTTGGGACAGCGACGGGCGAGTGAGAGAGAGAGAGGGGGGGGAAGAAGAGGGACGGCGAGTCCCGACGAGCGTTGGAGGGTGAGAGGGTTTTTTTTTTTTTTTTTCAAACGGGCGGGAAAAAGGGTTTGGGCGCTCGGTTACTGTTGGTTGAAAATGACGGGTTGGTGGGTAGGGTTTTTTGAGCGCTCGGCTACTCGCTTGTTGAAAAACGGGTGGGTGGGTGGGTAGGGACGTAGGGTTTTTTAATATACTGAGGAACAGTCGAGTGCAGTCGGTTACGATCTGGCACCGAGTCGAGTACCTCTGAGACTCGAACTCTACTCGTTATGTAAACAGTCGTGAAACCACGCTCGTGCTCGGCTCTAACTCGGGCACGGTCGATGCAGTCGAGTATTCCGAGTCGAGTCGAGCGAGTACTCGAGCCTTAGTCTGCTCGTGTACAGCTCTAATTGTTGGGTTATACAGTGGGCCTGAATGGGCCTATTTGAGTCGTGGGCCTGCATCCATTCTCATCGGCTTCGAAAGAACTCATTTTCGAGTTGGAAACCAATATAAATCTTTGGACTTGTCATAACTCTATGATAAATCATGTTCTTGTTTGGTGGAAACTGATTGTGTAATCTTAAGCATCAGCTTAGCACAACCTTTGTTAGAGTTCATCGTAGATGATGTCCATCATGCTACGAACTCGAAAACCGGACTCATTAAATTCTCGGCTGTCAAATTCAGTGCCGACAGCCTTCGTAATACCCCATTCTCGACTCCCATCTCCCATACGCCAGGTTTAGATCCTGGGATCTTATAAGGAGAATTTTCAAGGTGTTTTTTTTTTATATTATTTTTTTTATTTTGTGTAAAGGAGCATAACCACAAAGTGTACCCAAGTCACAAAACCACATCGCTACATATTTATTAATACAATCTTTGAATACAGTGCTGAAAGGAAAATATAATATGTAATCAATACTCAAAAGAACATGCTCATGCTCCGGGCTCAATACTGCTGATATGTCCTAGCATCACATGCAACGTAAACAAACGTGCATAAGCCTCATGTGAAGCTCAATAGAGTGCATGTGTGCATGCACAATGCATATGACAAGAATACATATACTGGAGTATGCAGAAGATGATAGAGTGCTAAGCTATTGAGTTTAAGAATGTTGTTAGCCATACCAAGGCTATGCAATGCAAGGCCTATATATGTGGCCGGATATTATATGATAGAGATGTAAGCAAATATGACCATCCTTAACTAATTCGCGTTTAAGTACGGTTCATATCTGAAAATATCACCAGGGTCAAGTATACTCTAACAGTGGCTCTCACCCAATCACACGCATGACCAAGTGAGTGGAAAAAACCTCACTATCTGCCTCATCAGTGGTATGTCAATGTTCACCTGGCTCGTCGATAGCGAATCCATTTTATGAGCTGGTCGAACTCAACCTAGCTTACAGCCCCCTACCCTTGGGTGGATAAGGTCACACCCTCTTTCAATCGACCACAACACAGTGAGAGATGCGATCTACCAGTATTTGGCACTCAAGCGCTCGTGTTTTTCACTCAGTCTCAACGTTGATGCATTCTACTGGTACCACAAGGGTTTATGGACTTTTACCTAAGGACATCTATAACACCCAAGTGCTAGAGCAAACCCTTACAAATACATCTTATATGAACTTAGAATTATAGAGATTTTAAATTCAGGGTGCCAAATATAGCCAAGGGATTTCAGGAATCCCAAGTCCAACAGAGCCACAAATACAAGGGATCTTGAATTAAGGGATTCCCAAGTCCATGGGATTCAAAACTCAGGAAATCCCAAGTCCAACGGGTTTCCACCTCCATACTTTCCTGTGGTGTGGCCCACATAAGACCTGGATAGGCCTGAAACTTGGGGCCATGGCCTAACACCGCGTGAAGAAAAGGATGGATGACATGGATGGAACAGGAACATCAAGGTTGGTCTCACGAGTAGGCCCATGTGCTGCAAAAAATGGACAGAACTCCTTCCCCACTGTCTCCTTCCGTACATGCAGTATGCTTGAAATTCGAATAAATCTGATATTTGGGCCCATGGCCTAACATGATTTAGCAAAATAGATGAACTGAGTGAATATGCCACATACATTATGGGGTCCCACGAGTGGGCCACACTCCACGCTGGTAGCAGCCAAGGACGTTGGTAGCAGCTAGGGCTCGTTTTTTTTATATTTTTTTGTCACACCATCAAAGTGGCCTATTAGGATAATCTACTCTGTTCACCGCGTAGGCCAGCTCGAGCAGGGCCAACGAGACTTGAATTGGACTGGTTTGGACAAACGGGGACCACGGTGGGCCCTGAAAAATTTCAACAGCAGAAGTTTGTTTCCCTCCGTGCTGCCCACTCAAGACTCAGATCTGCCTCATTTTTCTGCCCATGGTCCAAAATCATATGGAGAAACATGTGGACGGCGTGGATTCAACATATTCATCAAGGTGTGTCCCCACCACGTCTGCAAGCAGTGACGCGAGGGGTTGGTACAACCCACCGTCACCTGTAGTGTTGTCCATCTGATTGTTGGATCAGCCTGAATGTTGGGCTCGAAAATGAGCCTGAAAAATAGATGGACGGTGTAGATTTAATAAATATATTACGGGGTCCCAAGAGTGGAAACCCACCCGATGTCTTCCCCATGCAAAATGTGTCCCACACGAGGTAAGTATTTGCTTAATTTTTCTGATCAACGGTCTATATGAGACGAAGAGTCGGATAGATGGCATGGATTCAACATATACTTCGTGATAGGACGCAGGATTGGGGCCCACACGGCGGGACATCCAAGGTGAGCGCGGTGCTGGGCAACAACGTCAGGAATGACGCGGCATGGTAAACTATAAGACGCCAAAGAAGAAGAAATTTTGGAGTTTCGCAAGAATGACGTGGCATGGTAAACTATCTTATCTGCAAATTTTCTGTCATTGTCCATTGCGATTAATTTTGATGATGTGATGCTTTTTCAATGGTTGTGATGTCAATCATACCGTTACAGAATTCAAATATACATAGGTGAAATGTTCATACGTAGTATTTAACATGTCAAAGCGTAGATATGCACATGTGGTTTTACTGTATATCTTGTTTCTACTACTCTCAATATTCAAATACAATAGCATTCCTTATTAAGTTTCCCTTTACTTAAGAACGAGGATTTTTCCTTCACTTTTTTTCTCTTTGCTGCTTTCTCAGGTCTGTCTTAATGCAGGTGCATTTCATATTGGGCTTGAATGGGATAGCCCGTGGGATGTGAGAATACACTTAGGGTGGGTGGCCTATATGAGGCAGGTGGCTCGTCTGAGGTGGGTGACTCATGTAAGGCGGTACCCATGTGATGTGGGGCCCACGAGGAAGGTTCGGTCAAGATCCTAACCCATGCAATGTGAGGCCTGGGCTATAAGTTTACACTCTGATCCATAGCTCAAGTGGTAAACTGATTTGAAGATACCTCGTTTCAACACCTTGGCCATGGTATCGATTCCCAAGTGGGGGTGGCTAACAGTGAAGTGTGAACTGACCGTAGGGTGTATTAATAAGCTAACATTTTATAATAATAATAATAAATAAATAAAGGGATTAATTCACCATACTCTATCAATTCGAGCTTTTATAGAAAGTGGTTAGTTGTCATGTATCAAATCTAGCGAAAAGTTCTAAGTCATGTATTTGAGACTCCTCATTAGGAGTGATCAATATCAGGGAGCATGCCATGGTGCCTAATCCCAACTCAAAGCCAATTTGGGTTCGTAGAATCGAGTGGATTGGCTACCCAGCCCCCACTAGCTGGTGGGCCAGGGCTTAATCAATGGTTTAAAGGATCCTTCCATATTCAAAGGAAAATAGGGGTTGCAATACTTAACAATAATCCACTTAAGAGTGAGGCCCATCATATAAACGGTTTTGAAAAATCCCAGCCCTTCAATTGGTGGTCATGAAATAAACAGTCAGGAAAGGAAAGACTAAACAATCCGCGTCCAAATGGGGAAAAACAAAAAAAAAGGTATTCAACGGCTAGAATCTTCGATCATGGAGTTAGCCCGTTTAACATTTGGGCTGGACCGGACTGTATCTAAGAACAATCAGCAAGGACAAGCCCACATGGGCTTTCATGGGCTGACTCTAGTTTGTTTGTTTTAGCCCATCATGGGCCCATACTAGGTTGGGCCCAGCTTCGGCCGGACATTGGCGCAGCCCGGACCGTTAAATCTCCTGATACATCGCAGGCGTGAATACTGTCCTGATGCATCGCTTCTGTACAATGCAGGAGGTTTGTGGATTTGGTAATCCAGACATTGATTGGGTGGCCCCACCATGGATTCTGTCTCCACTACTTTCCAGGTGGGATTATTCTATCTTTCCCACCTACAACTATTATTTTATCCCATTGCATTATTGCTATTGCTAGCTAGTAGCCAGCATTGATTTATAGGACCCTGATCAAGGGTCAGAAATCGTCTAACTTGGGAATGGTTTTATGGGTCACCCATCTATTGCAAGTTCCTCAAGATTAACGTTGTGGATCCCAAACCATGGGCCCAAAAAGTGGGGCTTATGATCAAGGGATCCCAACCATCCATCCGAACCCCACTCTGATGGCCCATCAAATAATCATTTCCCAGAATGAAAAATCCCAACCATTCAATTGGTGGCCACGAAACAAACAATCGGGAAAGAAAATACCACAACAATCTAACATCCATATGAACAAAGGAAGGGAATTCAATCGTTAAGATATATACATCCAAATGGTAAATAGTCTCCTGATGCATTGGTGATCCAGACAGTTGATACGGTGGGCCCCATGTTGGATCGAGTATTCTCAGTGCTTTCCAGAGTGGATGATTCCAGCTGTCCCATCTACAACTATTATTTTATTAGAATAGCTAACCGTTGATTTAGCCATTTAGGACACTGGTGCAAGGGTAAAAATCGTCTATCGCCAGAAAGATTTTTGGTGTTACCCATCCATTGCAAGTTGATTAATATTAACGGTGTGGATCACCGAACCATGATCGTGCATGAACAAAGAAGAGCATTATAATATTACTCCTATCCATTACATCTATTACTGTTTATCAGATCCCTCCCTCCCAAATGGCAGCGGATTCAGTTAGGCCAAGACGACGGGGGCACATTAATGTATTTGTTGCATATCAAAGCCGTCCATCCGTTTTTCCAGGTCGTTTTAGGGAGTTGGCCCAAAATCGAAATAGTTATATGTCTCAAGGTGACCACACCATAGGAAACAGTGTCGATTGACCATTAAAAATTTCTTGTGAGCCACAAAAGTTTCTAACCAAGATTATATATATTTTTCTCATTCATCTAGGTTTGTGTGACCGTACCAACAGATTGGATTGAAACATAAGCCTTATGATGGGCCCTACGAAGTTTTTAATGGTGGGCGTTCATTCACCACTGTTTTCAGTGGTGTGGCTCACTGAGATTTAAATCTGACTATTTCGAAAATTCATTCTACAAAATGAGCTGGAATAGCATAAGGACGGTGTGGATATACAAAAATTACACCAAGGTGGGCCCTACGATCGCTCTTGCGTGACCGAACTCAACATTATCCAGACCTGTCCGAATCTGCTCCCACGCCAAAAAAGTACGGGGATTAGGTACTGACAGGTTGAGTAGCCACACGGGCTACTGAAGTGACGTCACCAAGTTCTGTGGGCCCAATCATGATGTATGTTTTGTATCCACACCGTTCATTCAGTCGAAGAGATCATTTTATAGCACGAGTCAAAAAATGAGTCGGATCTAAAGCTCAAGTGAACCACATAAAACAGTGGGCGTCACTCTCCCCACTGTTTTTAGTGGGGTCCACTCCAGCTATGGATCTACCTCATTCTTTGGTTCATGTCCTAAAATGATATCTCCAAATGAATGGACGGTGTGGATACAACACACACATAATGTAAGTCCCACGTTACTTGATGACGTCACTTCAGTAGGCAGCCCCGCTACTCAACCTCTCACAAGCTAATCCACGTCAGCAAAAAAGAACGCGGATTTCGTACACGTTGGAGCCGCGTTCACAAAAATCCCCTATGAATCGAATCTTTTTCAGTGGTCAAAAGCAAAAGTCTGATACTCCGGCATCATGTAATGTATGATACGCAGGCACTTAGAAATTACTAAGCCAGTGCATTCTTGGCGAATTATTAATTTAATCTAAACCGGCCAAATTATAGGTAAAATTTTAGATATATGATGAACTGAAAATTACTTCTATCGGTAAATTCTGATCATTTATTGGATGGTTAAAAAAAACTATCCAATGGTATTTATTTTAAAAAATAAATGTCTACTAATCAGATGACAGTAATTTCTCATCAATTTTTGTAAAAAAATCTGTCCCACAATTTAGTCAGTTTAATTTGAGTTGATATAGGCCACGTTTACTACTTTTAAGTGCCTGAGTATCAAGCGTTGTACTCCGCCAGAGTATCAAATAAATAACATTCGCCTATCAAAATTAAATAAAGTGGTGATTTTGGAAAAATAGTATGAGATTTGCGCGGGTAAGATTTCAACGAGTCCAACGGCAGCACTATCTACGTGGCAGATTAGACAGAGATCCGGACCATTCTGCAGATGTTTCCACTTTTAAATGCTCTGAATGGAGCTTCAAACTGGTGGAAATATCATGATCATATCCGATTATTAGTAGATCTTAAAGTTAGGGAAGAAATATTTACATTGGGGCCATGCAATGAGTGGTCAGGATCTCTCATATATACTGGACTTAATACCCTGTGCTGCGAAGGGCGACATTTACCTACACTCGCGCGAATCACTTTAAAGTTTATTATTACCTAGTGCCCTGCATTTTCGAGGCAAGCGCCAGGAAGTTTACTCACATGATGGTAGGACGGCCAAAGGAAGCTTCCAGTGGGGTTCGCGTTTTTTCAGTTATGAAATAACCTCTTCTTTCTCAATTAACTACGAACCTGCCACCGATTCTGCTTTTCTCTACAATAGTGTCTTTAAACGGTGGTAAATAAGAATTTACCGGGAACGGATTGGCTACTCCCCTCCACCAGCCAATGCCTGGTCGTCGGCTGTCTGTGGGCCACACCATGATGTATGTATTTCATCCATGCCGTCCATCTATTTTTATTGATAATTTTAGACTATGAGCGTAAAAATAAGGTATGCTAGTCTCAAAACTACCACATTACAGGAAACAGTGTTGAATGAACATCGACCGTTAAAAAAATTTTGGGGCCCATAAAAGTTTTGAATCAAGCTGATTTTTTTTCCCTTCATCTTGGTCTGTATGACCTAATCAACATATTGGATGTCAAATAAGCAGTACAGTGTGCCTTAGAAGGATTTTAATGGTGGATATCCAATCACTATTGTTTTCCTGTGGTGTGGTCCGGCTGAGATTTATATCCCTCTCCGTTTTTGAGGCAAGCCCTAAAATAACCTTTTAAAATAAATGAACGGCATGGATGAAATACATAAATCATGGTGGGGCCCATAAAACACTGACCACCAGCCACCGGGGAAGGGGAGTAGCTAATCCGTTTCCGAATTTACCATGTTATTTTCAGCTTTTCGGAACGACACGGGATGCGGATATCCTGCGCAGCCTTTCGCAGGAACTTCCTGTGCAAGGATTTTGGGTAGGGCCCACTGCGATATTTGTAAGAAATTCAATTCGTTCATTCATTTTTCGACCTCATTTTAGTACATATGGTTAAAAATACGGTAGATCAAAAACTAAAATGGACTACACGAGAGGAAACAGTAAAAAGTCAGTGACCACCATTGAAATATTTATATGTCCAGAAAAGTTTTGTTTCAGTCTAAGTTTGCGGTGTTTTCACTTCGTACTAGTGAAGATGACCTAATAACAGTTTGTATGGCATACAAGCATAAGGTAGAGCTTAGAAGGTTTCAACGGTAGGAATTCCTTTACCCACTGTTTCAGCTTGTATAGCCCACGTGAGTTTTGGACATTCCTCATTTTTCGCTTCATGTCCTACTGCTATTTGAGCATTCCAAATCATGAGCCCAAAAAATGGGTCATATCCAAAGCTCAAGTGGACCACACTACAAATAGTAAGTAGGGACAATGATCCTCACCGTTTAAATGTTTGTAGGGCCTACAATAATGGTTATTTTCCATCCAATCTATTTATAAGGTCACACATACCTGAATGAAGGGAAAAAACAAATATTATATTGGGCCAAAACTTCTGTAACCCTCAAAATGATTTCTACAGTATACGTTCAATACCCCACTACGTTTTACAATATGGTCTACGTTTTACAATATGGTCCACCGTCCACTTGATATTTGGATATGTCTTATTTTTGGGCTCAATCCATGAACATACTTATTTTGTTTTTTTTTTTTTTTTTTTTTTTTTTTTTTTTAGTGTTAACTTGTTATTATGGCTTGGTATGTACACTTCGCTGTTAGCCACCCATTCTAAAATCGAAAACAACCTGACACTATATCTTTAACTCAGACTACCTCCTGAGCTAGGGATCTGGGCGTTCCTTTTTTTTCTCGTTTAAGATCACGGTGCTTTTTTTCTCATTTAACTTATGACTAAGAAGTTACCGACTGCGTTGGCATTCTAACCGTTGGACTTTACTCTTTTCTCACCCGTTACTTACTGGGCTCTCCGTAGAATGCATAAAAACATTGGATTAAATATTTCAACCCTTTCATTACATAAGCGATATGTGTCCGTTCATGTTCAAATAACTACCAAAATTATCCATGCATTGTAATAATATAAATGGATAGATTTTATTAGTTGACTATCCACCGTACACAATAAAATTCATCTTATAAACGGCTCGGATCATTGGAAAGATGATTAAGATTCAAAGGCGGGTGTATTGGAGCCCTACCATACTCATGCGGGCACACATGCCAATATAGCTCACATATACAGAATCCGACCGTTCCACAGGTGGGCCACGTTATTTGGATCTTCTGGGCTAAAAATTTGACTGTTTTACTCAAGGTGGGCCACAAAACATAAAGAAGCCCTAAAGAATTTCTTCTGGCCATCTATTTCTTTGGACAATTATGGTCCACCTGAAGAGTGCTGCTTGATTATTAAGTTCGAAGATCTGCACATTGTGGCCCACCTAATGGAATACCGTGATGTTGCACGTGTGAGGGTTGGGGAACAAGACTCCACATGCGTGTGGGCATGGTGAAATCTACTGTAATAAGTCGAATCGAGTGCACGACAAGTGTGGCATGTGTCACACTTTGGGCTGACGGTTTGGGTACTACCCGACTAGGACCTTGCTAGAGATGGATGGTCCTGGTAGGGGATTCGTGTGGCCACCGTGATATATCTGTTATATATAATCCGTCCATCCATTTTGAAAGATTATTTTATGGAATGAGCCCAAAAAATAGGCAGATCAAAGGATTTATTGAACCACAAAATAGGAGAGAGTGGGTATTCAATGCCTACCACTGAAAACCTCTTAGGGACCACCGAAGTTTCAGATCAAGCTGATATTTATGTTGTCCCTTCATCCAGGTCTATGTGACACTATAAACAGATTGGATGGAAAGTAGAAACAATAGCAATCCATAGGAAGGTTTCAACGGTGGACGATTGTCACTGCTGCTTTCTACGGTGTAGCCAACTCGAAAGTCAGATCTCCCTCTTTTTAGAGTTTATGATCTAAAATGATCTTTTAAAATGGATGGACGGCTTGGATAAAACGGTGGGCCCACAGAGCCCCTTACAGTACCTTCCGTCTGTCCTGTTGGGGTTTGTATACGATCCGCGCCTCACGCTTTGCGCCGGCTGAATATCCTGAATAGGGCTGTAAATGGGTCAGCGGATCCGATGGGGTACCCGGACCCGACCCATTAAGACCCGACCCAAACCCGCTTAAATGGTACGGGTCCGGATGGACCCATTTATCAAACGGTGAATATCCTGAACCACAAATGAACGATCCAGTGCATATCTTTTCCACTTCCCTATATATTCTACTGGCGTTCCCACTTCCCTATATATTAAGCAACTAATGACGTTCCCACTTCAAAATAAAATACAAACTAGTTTGAAAATAAAATACACCTCCTTGATTTTTTATCTGGCCCACCATGTTGTTTATTTGAGATCCACTCCAGCCAATAGATGTATAATCATTGGTTAATATGGAAAAGTCTTTCCTAAATCTCTATTAACTAGGTTGTATGTCATGTGTAAAATTTATAGATTTGAAAGAGTTGTATGTATTAGAAGTGGATGACGATTCTAATAAGTTGGAGTATTGGTCTAGAATTGAATCCTAAGGTATATCTTGTTTAATTTCTCAAAATTTTAATTTTGTTTCTATAACTTTAACATTTACAAACATTCCATTTGAATGATATTTAAAATAATTTCAGGTTTTTGAAAAAAGTTTATTTATTTAAGGCTAAAAACAGATACTTTTCTGGATGGTTGGACCAATTTTGGACCCGTTTCTAAACGGGTTTGATTCAGTGCCGGATCTCTCTTAACCAAACCCGTTAGACCAATTTATAAATGGGTCGAGGATCTCCTCTATCCACCCATTTATAAATGGGTCAATGGGTTGACTTCGGACCAATTCGGACTACCCATTTAGTAAAAATCTGGCTGAGACCCAGGACCCGTTTAGTAAATGGGCGGGTCTGGTTTTGGCTAAACCCGCCTCGAACCCGACCATTTACAGCCCTAATCCTGAACCACATGAACGATCCAGTGCAGCCAATTCCACCGAGCTTCCTTGCAACGCACCTTCCACCGTACAAGTGATTGAGAAGATAACAAATCAGAACGCTTGTTTAATGATATTTTTGTGGATGGTCCAATTTTGAAAGAAAATCATACCAATAGGATATACATCCATTTTCAGGTCAGTAAATTAACGGTGAAAAAAATGGTGAACGTTTTCACCACTCCAGGAAGTGAAGACAAGATGTTCTGACAGTAACGTCTTCAAATTTTGGGCCATCCACAGTGGGTTACACTAGATGGACGGCACCGATCGATCATCTCCCCTACTACAGCCACTGACGAAGGTAGGTGGTATGCGGTTTAGATGGAGACCGTTCCACTGAATCTTTTCCCGTACAAGCCCGCTCCCATAGGTATAATTCTCGTTCATCGCAATTTCTCGAGATATTTTCAGAATTTTACTTTTTACTCGCGATAATATCAGGAAATTCCTGCTTAAAATAAAATATCAAAATATTTATTATAAATTGATAAATGATTTTGATATTTAAAATTTTGGATAAGAATTGAATTTAATTAAATTTTTAGACATTTATCTTTAAAAAAATCACGAGAAAATAAAAACATCATGCATTTAAAATATCGAGATATTATCACTATAAATATCGTTTAATGAATTTCCGTGATATTTCGTACTTCTCTTCAACATCCAGGGGTAGACAAGGACAGCAGGCCTTAACGGTAGTTAGTAGTAAGTAAATGGCATTGTCGTAATATTCTCAACATCCAGGGTCAAATCCACGCCCAGCGCACCTTATTAGGTGAGAGCGAGAAGCTCTCACGAAGAAGCGTTGATAGTGAAAAAACGCGTTGTAGTTGAACGGCCGCTCTACCTGCGTACGTTAAAGAGAGAACCCTACTCTAAACAGAAGAAAAACCAGTTCTCGGAATTTCTTTTCTATCTTGAATTCATTCCCGTGAGAAGAGAATCAGGGTGCGCAAGTTAGCAAAATTTCTTTTCTATCTTGAATTGATTCCCGTGAGAAGAGAATCAGGGTGCGCAAGTTAGCAAAACGATGGCGGGAATGTTACCCGGAGTGGAGGTGGCCCGAAAGAGAAGGATCCACCATCACCATCTCGATAATACGCGCGAGCCTTGTCTTCTGCGTTCACGTATCGTACCGTCGACAACGACGGCCATGGACCAAACTGCCCTCAAAGCCCGTACAAGGCTCGAAGAAAAGCTCCGAGGCATTGGTTACAGGTACATCCTCTCTCTCCCATCTTTCAATTGTAGCCTTTTATTTTGATTACGATCCGACGGTTCCGATTATTCGGGGCTGAGCGAGATTCGATGCGGGTGAATAGCTATACACTGAAGGATTGGTGCATGCGCTGTGCAGCTTGTAAGGCCCTTGGAAGATGGTGAGCGCATACACCAGTTGTTTGGCTAGTGGTTGGTGCTCTGTGGGCCCCACCATGATATATGTGTTTTATCAACACCGTCCATCCATTTTGGACTCATTCCATGAAATGATCTGGAAAAATGGATGGACGGCTTGGATGAAACACATACATCATGGTGGGGCCCACAGAGCACTGACCACTAGCCATTTGCCGGTGGTAGGGTCAGTAGCCAATCCGTGTGCCAGGTGGAGACGATAAGGGAGATTTCTCCACAGGATAAGATACATGGCAGGGTGATGGATTGATCCGTTTGAACTCCGTAACTCTCGCGCGAGTTTCTTGTAACCCTTGTTACTTTAGATCTGTGGGGCCATCGTGATATCCGTATGACATCTAGTCCGTTCATCTGTTTTGGAGGGAGATGTATGAATGTGATCTCAAAAATGAGGTGGATCCAAAACTTCAATCACCAACGCCATGAAAAACAGTGGGAATGGAAATACCGACCGTTGAAACCTTCATAAGGCCCGCCTTGATCTATATATGCCATCCAATCCATTCATAAAGGGATTCCCACAAGGATGTACGGAATAGATGAATATCATCCCGATACGAAACCTCTATGAGCGTTCAATCCCCGCTGTTTCCTTTGGTGGGGCTCGCGTTAGTTTTGGATCCGCTTCATTTTTTTCGGCCATGATGAAACTGATGGACGGTATGGATTTCACACAGACATCTAGGTGGGGCCCACAGAGCTTTGGGTTACATGCTCTCCTCGTAGCCGGGCTCACCCGCAACTCGCACCCACGTAAACGAGAGACGGGTGGTGGGATCTGTTTGGACGGAAGCGGAATCGGTACTAAACTCAGTACGTTGCAGCGTACTGAGTAAAGTCTGTGGGGCCCACCGTGGATGCATGTCTTATCCATGCCGTCCATTCCCTTTTTTTCAGATCAATTTTGGATATGAGCCCCAAATTGAAGCATAACACCTCGATTGGAACACATCACAAGAAAGAGAGGGAGGATAATGACATCTCTACCGTTGAAATCTTCCTAGGGCCCACAGTGATATTTATATGTCATCCAACCTGCTCACTAGGTCACAAACGCGTGAATGATAGTTTAAAAAAAATATCAGCTTCATCTAAAACTTCTGTGGCCTCACGAAGGTTTCAACAATAGGTGTTCAATTCACACTGTTTCTTGTGGTGTGGTCCACTTGAGCTTTGAATATACTTCACTTTGGGCCAATACCCTAAAATGATCTTGTAAAACGGATGGACGGTATGGATAAAACATCCACGTCGTCTATCCATTTTGCCAGCCCATTTAGGATTGCATATGGTCGAAGAGGTCACGTTTGTTGCAACCACTTCTCATTCTTCAGAAAAGCTGCTGTATCCTTCTTCTCAAAAAATGAGTTCATAGGGAGGTTGGAGTTGACCATCGATCACACAGATGTTCATATGTTCCATGTTTTTGAAAATCCAAACTGCTTATCAAATTCATCATCATAGAAATCCCAATCCGCTGAAATTTCAAGCGAATTGGACACCTGAGTGGGCCACAATCTTACCAAGCTGGCAATGATCATAAGCTTAAATCCAGCTGTTGGTATGCTTCTGATCAGGAGAAAATGTGTTTAAAACCCATTATCAATGACACCCAAACACGCCCTTAGCTTACAACTTTCATTTGGCTTTACTCTTATCATATATGCCAGCTCTACTAGCATCCTGACCTTGCATTGCCCTCTTAATGGCAGATGGAGTAAAAACCAGCCTAGCAAAGATGGAGAGTCGGACCATACAGCCGGTGCAAGCAAAGCTCGTGTGGGCGTGGTGAGAATGGAAATGGCGATTCATGTGGAGAGAAGGAATTCAGAGAAAGTCGTGTGTGCGGTTTGCCTAGATCAGATCCGGGCCAGACAGATGGTGATAAACCTACCATGTTCCCACACCTACCACTCTCATTGCCTTCTACCATGGCTCAATGTTCATTCACATTGCCCTTACTGTAGGACCAATGTTCAATCTTGATATTTCCTTAATGTGGTAGTCCATTTCTTTTGATGGGTTGATTTTATTAGTCGACCATCGAGGTTTCATGGCACCCTCTTTGACTGTACCCTTATTCGATTATATTTTCAATACGTGTCTTATTTTTTGTACCTATAATTTTATTAATTATAAAGAAGTTTATTTTTTCTAAACAAATAAGCTAAAATACAGGACAACTACTACTTTATAAGTCATGTTGTGTAGCACCCAATCTATTTGGGAGGGAGAAATCTGGTATATCTTATTTCTTATGCCTTCGACACAAATGATCCACACTCAATTATAATTTATAAGGAACTTATATATCAATTAGGTTCGGGTTGGGTCGGGCAACTTGATACCTCAACCGGAGCCCGACCCAAGTTTTATTCTGTTGGTATTTGTATAGCCTAAGTCCGACACCGAACCTAATATATCATGCCCAAGCCTAAGTCAGGTTCAACTCTAGTTAAGGGTGTACATCGAGTCGAACAAAGTTGAGCTGGCCTCAACTCGACTCAGCTCGAACAGTGGCTGACCTTAGCTTGAACCTGGCTCGGTTTGGTCCTCGAGCCTGACTGGCCAGCTCGGCTCAGTTAGTCAGCAACTCGGGCCGAGTTCTCGTCATTGAGGCATTTCCACAAACGCCTGAACCGCAACTTCAAAACCCCATTGTTTTACAAACAGAGGCAATGATTTTACAAGTATTTTCTCAAACACCTTTTAAGTAATGTAAAAAAAAAAAAAAAAAAAAAAAAAAAGAGAAAAAAAAAAAAAAAAAAGAGAGAAAAAAGGTATTTGTTTCATGCATATACCTTCCTTGCCACCAGCTAAACCTTCCTTGCCACCTTGCCATCAACCACATTTCGTTGAGTCATTTTATCAAATAGTTGTGAGCAACATCAATGGCAAAGTAACCGAGTCACCGAACTAGTTCGATCCGAGTTCAATCCGAGTTGGATTCAAAGCTTAAAGTCAAATAGTCAACAGCTAAAAGTCCAAGTCAATGGTCAAGACTCTCAAGGCCCATCCCAAAGGCACATTTCCTCAAAGCCCATTTTCCAAAGACCTACATTTTAAAGCTCACAAGACCCACAGTTCAAAGCCCCAGAGGCCCACATTTCAAAACCCAAGAGGCCCACAAGTTCAAAGCCCTAGAGGCCCCCATTTTAAAGCTCATAAGGCCTACATTTCAAAGCCCCAGAGGCCCACATTTCAAAGCTCACGAGGCTTACATTTCAAAGCAAGGCCGACTTCACAAACCTGATTTCAAGGCCTATGGTCCTAGGCCCACTTGTCCAAATCAGGCCGATATTCTCCAATTGCCTCATTAATTCATTAGTGGAGGCCATCTAGCAATTCGATCCAGACCATACAATAAAAATCGGATGGCGATGCCCTCTTGCGAGATCGGACAGATGTTTCAAAAATTTCAAAAATATCTCAAATAAAAACCATTAGCCCCACCAACTCATCAGTAGGGGTAACGAGACTGTTTACTTAACTTATGCAAATAAAAACCGAACGACGACGCTCACCCGCGAGATTGAACGAATATTTTCAAAAAAAAAAAATCAAAAAATATTTCCAAATAAAATCCCCAGGGAGTCTAGCTCCAAAGAGGATAATTTTCAAACAAAAAGTTTTCAAAAAAGCACGCGGCACGCAGTACACTGAAGAACCTTCCATATTCTCCAGTTACGGTCAGTGCAAACAGCTAAATAAGATCCAATCTCTCGATTTCCCCGATGGATGATCGAATCCGTACATGATACATGTACGATTGACTTGATTTTTATATCTGGACGGTCATAAGGATGCTAGTAAAAATGATTGGATCTATCTCTGGAAAGAATAATCAAACTCAAAGTGACAACAATCCATTGTAACCAAAGTATCAGAATCAGTAGACTACATGACAAAGGATTATCTGCACATACCTAGTCCAGGATGTTCGTAAATTTGATTGAGTCGAAGTCGGCGTAGTGAGTTTCTTGTAAAGTAGCACCAACGCGTAGGGCAACTAACCACTTTGACGATCAAACAACCGAATATTCTTAGGGTGATTACATAGCAAAGGAAATGACAAACCAAACATTACGGGAATCCTCGTAAAGCCGTGACAAGTGCGCAGAGGCCCTTACTTTTCAGACTTACTCTCTAATGCTATCAACAATCTGTGATTGGTGACCCGTAAAGTCGTGACGAATGCGCAGGGGACAATCGCAACGTTTTCCTCAACCCTCATGATATGTGCAAGTCATCTCTTTTCCAAACATTCAACTGACAATGATACAATGACAAACAACAGATTCAAGTTGCTACCCTTTCTGACCAGAAGGGTGGGGTGTCCACTCGCTTTAGCACTCGATTGCTCACAACCTCGGCTAAAGAGGGGCATCTGTAGACACCCCACCCAGGATGACAACTTGAAAAGGCTAAGACAGTTCAAGAACCATGACTGTATCTGCACTCAAAACCTTGACCCAAACCTCAAACCCCCAATCCGCAACCCGAAGCCCTAATTCAAACCGCTCAATCTATATACAGCCCCAACTTACACCCTAGATCCTGACCTGAGCCATTACCCGAACCCCGAACCCACCTATTTGAACCCCAAAAGCCCAAAAAAGGGACTATCGGACGAACCAATGCACCAAACGAGGCTCACACGCTTGAGCCCGAGCCGGGCGGTAGTCTAACTACCTCGGTGGTACTCGGAGTACCTCCGCTCGCGGCCCGCGTGTGATCTTTTGGAGGCAGCTGTTCCAGCATCCGAAAGTCAACTTTCTCCTGGATTTACCCCCAACCTTCACTATTTACCATTTTACCAGTCTAAAGAGCCAACAGGAGAGCGCCACATGGCGCTCCTCTATCCCTAATTAATCACAAGCCTCCATTACATCATTTTAACCCCTACCTATCCCCTATTTACCATAGAGCCATTGGAGAAGGCTATAAATAGCCCTATCCTATTCTCATTTACAAACACCAAACAACAACCCATCCACATCCAAAAGGGAGAGAGAAAAAGAGAGAGAAAGAGAGAAAGGAAGAGAGGGAAGGAAAGGGAAGAAGCTCCCAAACCTCCAAGTTCTGATCTTTTAGCCACCCCTTAGCCCAGATTGACCATGGTGCAACCCATGTCTTAGCTTACTCAAGTTCAAGGCAATGATCTTTTTATTTTGCATACAAGCATTCATCATAACATTTATTCCCTTCTTAACCCCGTGCGTCTCTAGATCTCTAGTGAACATATGGTCTGTGACTTGTCATACATCGGATCTTGTCACATCAGAAATTTCTAGTGATCTAGTCCACTTTTCTTTACCTTTTCGCATAGGCATCATCACATCCACTCTCTACACACATCATTAGACATATGATCTATGGCTTGCCGAAATCTCGGATCTTGCCACATCAAAAATCTATATGTGCCTAGTCCTAATCCGAGGTGGAATTACCCTCACAATTTCAAACGAGGTAAAAAGAGATAATTACTTATTTACCAAGATTTACCTGTATCATAGAAAATCAAACAGACCCTTATTTCATATCAGTGTTAACTCATAAATGGGTTAGATCTCAAATAAACATCATACTTGACTCTTATGAATGTTTCATCGGTGGGCGTCATTCTCTCCACTGTTTTTGGTGGGGTCCACTCCAGCTTTGGATCTAACTATTTCTTTGGTGCATGTCTTAAAATGATATCTCCAAATGGATGGGCGGTGTGGATACAACACACACATAATGATAAGTCCCACATAACTTGGTGACGTCACTTCGTTAGCCTGCCTCGATATTCAAACCCTCACTCGCTAATCTGCGTCAGCAAAACATTACGCCGCGTTCGAACCGCGTTCACAAAAATCCACTCAGCGGTCAAATTCAAAGAGAAATAGTCTGATACTCCGGCGTAGTGTAATATATGATACGCAGGCACTTAGAAATTACCAAGCAAGTGCATACTTGATGAATAATTAATTTAATCTAAACCATCCAAATTATAGATAAAATTTTAGATATATCATTAACTGAAAATTACTTGTATTGGTAAATTCTGATCATTTAATGGATGGTTAAAATGAAAAATATCCATTGGTATTTATTTCAAAAAACAAGCTCATTTCACGAAGAAACGTTGTAGCTGATTGGCCGCGCTACCTGCGTACGTTAGAAGAGAACCTTTACTGTAAACGGAAGAAAAACCAGTTCTCGGATTTTCTTTTCTATCTTTAATCGATTCCTGCGAGAAGAGAATCAGGGTGTGCAAGTTAGCAAAACGATGGCGGGAATGCTACCTGGAGTGGAGGTGGCCCGAAAGAGAAGGATCCACCATCACCATCTCGACGACAACACGCGCGAGCCTTGTTTTCTAAGTTCACGTATCGCACCGTCGACAACGACGGCCATGGACGAAACTGCCCTCAAAGCCCGTACAAGGCTCGAAGAAAAGCTCCGAGGCGTTGGTTACTGGTCCATCCTCTCTCTCCCATCTCTTAGTTGTAGCTTTTTATTTTGAATAGGATCCGACGGTTCCGATTATTCGGGGCTGACTGAGATCTGAAGGAACGGTGCATGCGCTATGCAGCCGGTAAGGTGGGCCCTACCTTGATGTATATATTTTATCCACACTGTCCATCTATTTTGGACTCATTGCATGAAATGATCTTGGAAAAATGGATGGACGGCTTGGATGAAACGCGTACATCATGGTGGGGCCCACAGACAACCGAACACTAGCCATTGGCTGGTGGTGGGGTCACTAGCCAATCCGCGTGCCACGTGGAGACGATGGGGAAGATTTCTCCAGTGGACATGACACGTGGCACGGTGATGTATTGATCGGTTCCAACTCCGTAACTCTCGCGCGAGTAGCTTGTAACCCCTGTTACTTTAGATCTGTGGAGCCGATCGTGATATCCATATGACATCTAGTCCGTTCATCAGTTTTGTGGGGTGATATCATGATGTGATCTCAAAAATGAGGTGGATCCAAAACTAAAATCATCCGCGCCATGGAAGCAGTGGGGATGGAAATACTGACCGTTGAAACCTTTATAAGGCCCACCTTGATCTATATATGCCATCCAATCCATTCATAAGTGGATTTCCAACAGGATGTAAGGAATAAACAAATATCATTCCGATCCGAAACCTCTATATATCCCAGTAAGGTTTTGATGGTGATCGTTCAATCCCCACTGTTTCCTGTGGTGGGGCTCACGTTAGTTTTGGATTTTCTTCATTTTTCTTCTTCCATGGAGAAACTGATGGACGGTATGGATTTCACACAGACATCTCAGTGGAGCCCACAAAGCTTTGGGGTACATGCCCTCCTCGTAGCCGGCTTACACGCAACTCGCACCACGTTTAGCGTAGCGTTCGACGGGTGCTAGTTTGGACGGAAGCGGAGTGGGTACTAACTCAGTACGTTGCAGTGTACTGAGTAAATTCTGTGGGGCCCACCGTGGATGCATGTCTTATCCATGCCGTCCATCCATTTTTTTTCAGATCATTTTTGGGTTTGAGCCTCAATTTGAAGCATAACACCTCGATTGAAACACATCATCAGAAAGTGAGTGAGGATAATGACGTCTTCACCGTTGAAATTTTCAATTTTCCTAGGGCCCACACTGATATATCTATATGTCATCCAACCTGCTCACTAGGTCACAAACGCGTGAATGATGGGAAAAAACAAATATCAGCTTCATATAAAACTTCTGGACCCCTAAGAAGTTTTCAACCGTAGGTATTCAATTCCCACTGTTTCCTGTGGTGGGGTCCACTTGAGCTTTGAATATGCTTGAATTTTGGGCCATTTCCTAAAATGAGCTGGTAAAACAGATGGACGGCATGGATAAAACATCCACGCCGTCTATCCATTTTGCCAGCTCATTTAGGAATGCAGATAGTCGAAGAGGTTGGCAGAAGAGGTGATCAAACCAAGTGTCTTTGTCGCAACCACTTCTCATTCTTCAGAAAAGCTGTTGTCTCCCTTCTCTCAAAAAATTATATGAAGGTTGGAATTGACTATCTATCACACATGTTCATATGTTCCATGTTTTTTAAAATCCGAACCGCTTATCAAATTCATCACCACAGAAATCCTATTCCGCTGAAATTTCAAGCAAATTGGATACCTGAGTGGGCCACATTCTTACCAAGCGGGCAATAACCATAAGCTTAAGTCCAGCCGTTGGTATGCTTCTGATCAGGAGAAAATGTTTTTATAACCCATTATCAATGACACCCAAACACGCCCTTAGCTTACAAATTGCATTTTGTATTACACTTATCATTTATGCCAGCTCTACTATTAGCATACTGACCTTGCATTGCTATCTGAACGGCAGATGGAGTAAAAACCAGCCTAGCAAAGATGGAGAGTCGGACCATGCAGCCGGTGCTAGCAAAGCTGGTGTGGGCGTGGTGAGAATAGAAATGGCTATTCATGTGGATGGAAGGAATTCAGAGAAAGTGGTGTGTGCTGTTTGCCGGGATGAGATCCGGGCCAGACAGATGGTGATAAACCTACCATGTTCTCACACCTACCACTCTCATTGCCTTCTACCATGGCTCAATGTTCATTCACATTGCCCATATTGTAGGACCCATGTTCAATCTTGATATTTCCTTAATGTGCTGGTACATTTCTTTTGATTGGGTTGATTTTATTAGTCGACCGTCGAGGTTTCATGGCACCCTTAATCTATTATATTTTCAATATATGTCTTAATTTTTTGTACCTATAATTTTATTAATTATAAAGAAGTATATTCTTTCTAAACAAACAAGCTAAAATATGTGACAACTACTACTTTATGAGTCATGTTGTGTAGCTCCCAATCCATTTGGGAGGGAGAAATCTAGTGTATCTTATTAACTTGAGCCACTAGAAATGACGTGGACTAATGAAACCCGACAGCATTGGAATTTTTTATGCCTTCAACACAAATGACCCACACTCAATTATAATTTATAAGGAAATTATATATCAATTAGGTTCGGGTTGGGTCAGGCAACCTGAGACCATAACTGGAGTTAGCCCAAGCCCAACACCGAACCCAATATGTCCCACCGCCCAAGTCAGGTTCAACCCTAGTGCCACAAAGCTTTAGAGCTATGATTGGACTGGCCTTATTTTTACACAATCCCAAATGGCAGCAGATTCAATCAGTCAAAGAAGATGGAGCCCACATTTATGTATTTGTTGCATATCAATGCCGTGGATCCATTTTTCCACGTCGTAAGTAGATCCAAATCTCAAGTGGATCACACCACAGGAAATAGTGTTGATTGACCATTAAAAACTTCTTGTGAGCCACAAAAGTGTTTAAGGCTCACGAGAAGTTTTTAACCAAGATTATATTTTTTTTTCGTTCGTCTAGGTTTGTGTGACCGTACCAACAGATTGGATTGAAACATAACCCTTATGATGGCCCTGCAAAGTTTTTAATGATGGACGTTTAGTCACCACTGTTTTCAGTAGTGTGGCCCATTGAGATTTGAATCTGCCTATTTCTCGGAATCATGCCACAAAATGATCTAGAATAATGGATGGACCTTGTGGATATATAAAAAAAATACATCAAGGTGCGCCCCACGATGGCTACCTGACCGAACTTAGCCTTACCCAGCCCTGATCAAATCGGCTCCCACGTAGAAACGGATGCGAATTAGCTAGTTGAGTAGCCACACTCGCTGCTGAAGTGTTGCCACCAAGTTCTGTGGGTCCAACCATGATATATGTTTTGTATCCACATCGCCCATTCAATTGGAGAGATCATTTTATAGCACGAGTCAAAAAAATGAGTCAGATCTAAAGCTCGAGTGAACCACAGAAATTTGTGTTTCCCTTAATTCATATCCGTGTGAACTTACGGATAGGTAAGATCTCAAATAAACATCATACTGAACTCTTAGGGCTAGTTTGGCCGGATCGATACCGAGGGATGGGATTGCGATATCTCGAGATATGCATGACGAGCCAAACAGACCCAGGATATAAGCAATCCCATGGATCTTAAAACAATCCACTAACATCACCATCATTACCTTAAAATTGATCCCATCCCTTGGTTGGATGGATTGGAAGGTAAAATCCTGGGATAAGCCGTGCGTGCCAAACAGACCCAGTGAACTTATCCCGGGATATAGCAATCCCATAGATCTTAAACCAATCCACTGACACCACCATCATTACTTTAAAATCCATCCCATCCCTCCTAATCCCATGGGATTCGCCGGCCAAACAGGCCCTTTTACATGTTTCAACGGTAGGTAGGTGCAACTCTCCCCATTATTTTTGGTGTCCACTCCAGCTTTGGATCCACCTCATTCTTTGGTTCATGTCCTAAAATAAGATTTGAATGGACGGTGTGGATTCAACACACACATAATGGTAAGTCCCACGCAACTTGGTGACGTCGCTTCAATATCCTGCCCTGATATTTAACCCCACTAACTAATCCGCGTCAGCAAATCAGAACGGGATTCCGTTCGCGTTCAAACCGTGTTAGCAAAAATCTACTCAGCGGTCAAATTCAAAGAGAAATAGCCTGGTACTCCAGCGTAGTGTAATATATGATACACAGGCGCTTAGAAATTACTGAGGAAGTGCATACTTGGCGCACAATTAATTTAATCTAAACCATACAAATTATAGGTAAAATTTAGATATATGATGAACTGAAAATTACTTCTATAGGTAAATTCTGATCATTTATTGGACGGTTAAAATGAAAAATATCCAATGGTATTTATTTCAAAAAACAAGTGTCCACGAATCAGATGATTGTGATTTCTCACCAATTTTTGCTTTGGAATTTTATTTATAAAAATCTATCCCACAATTTAGTAGGTTTAATTTGGGGTGATATATGATACGTGTACTACTTTTAAGTCCTTGCGTATCAAGCGTTGTACTCGGCTAGAATATAAAATAATGAGAAAATGACCATAGTAAACGATACCTTTTATCCAGCGTCTTTTATGAAGAGTCCAAAGCCTACCTTTCTAGCTTAGACCTTGTATGTTTGGACGATGGTATTTTTGCCCTCAAATGCTCTGTCCGTATGTATGAAGTCAAAGTTGGGAAGGTAAGTTTCGTCATCAAATGGTTTGACCGTATGTATAAGATCTAAGTTTGTAAGATAAGTTTTGTACTGTTCATAAAAGACGCTGGATAAAAGGTGGCGTCTGTGCAAATAATTTTTTCTAAAATAAATACCGTTCGCGTCCCAAAATTGTTGGTGATTCGGTTAATATGGTATGGGATTTGCGCGAGTAAGATTTGGAAGAGACCATCGGCAGCACTGTCTACGTGGCAGATTTGACAGAGGTCCTGACTATTCTGCAGATGGTCCCACTTATATATGCTCTGAATGGACCATTACACTGGTGGAAGTCTCATGGTCATACCCTGTGCTGCGAAGGGTGACATTTATCTACCTTCGCGCGAATCGTTTCAAAGTTTATGTTTACTTAGTGGCTTCGCATTTGCAAAGGCAAGCACCGGGAAGTTTACTCACATATGGTAGGTCGGCCAAAGGAAGCTTCTGGTGGCGTTCACGTTTTTTCAGTTACAAGATAACCTTTACTTTCTAAGTAACTACGAAACTGCCACTGAATCAGCTTTTCAATCCAACGGTTCTTCATCGGGCATTTTCAGCTTTTCGGGAACAACACCGGACGAGGTTATCCTGCGAGCCTTTGGCAGGAAGTTTCTACACAAGGACTTTGGGTGGGGCCCACTGAGATGTATGTGAGAAATCCAATCTGTCCATCCATTTTTCGAAGTCATTTTAAGACAAGTGATTAAAAAATAAGGTGGATCGAAAATTCAAATGGACAACACGAGAGAAAACAGTGGGAATTTAGTATATTACTACAAAAGTTTTGTAACATACCACAAGGTTATTTGGACTAATAAAAACCCATGTATTAAGTGATGCGTCTGGTCATGTTTTTTTATTAATATTATCATCAGCCTCATGAGTGACTCAAGTCACATCGAGTTAGCTGAGTTTTCAAGATTTCACTAAGGAGGGCATATGGATATGGGTGTCAATGGGCTGAGTTTGAGCCTGAAAATTATAATTTTGAATCAAGCCGGTGACGGCACTAACCTGAAACAGTTCAAAATATAAGCTGAGACCTAACTTAGGCTGAGCCGTTGACAGCCTTATGTGTGGAACAATACTGCCAACCCATGCTGGTCCTGATCAGGACTGAGTTGACTCAGATACGGCTGGGTTGCCTCACCAGTCCACGACCATTGTCATTAGGCTAACTTGATGGATTTGTCCTGATCGATAATTGGACTCATCACCAGTTGTATAAAGATCAATTCCTTCGTCTAAACCTAGTTTTAAGTGGGTCCATCAAAAATGGGCCCCACGTGATGGACGATCCTCATGAAAAAAGGCATTAATATGGAAAAAAAATCATAAAATAATAATCTATTTTTTAATAAAAAGAAATGGTTTATCATTTATAAATTAATAATCAATTTTTTAATAAAAAAGAATAGTTTGCCATTTATGAGAATATGATAAGTGAGTCCCTTAGTGAACCCAACACGCAACCTTCTGATCTGGAGTCGAACGTGCTACCATTGCACCACGGATCCATCATGTTACCACAACATACACTTGGACTAATAAAAACCCATGTATTGAGTGATGAGTCTTGTCATGCTTTTTATTAAGATTATCATCAACCTCATGAGTGACTTTTAAAAAAATAAAAATAAAATTACACACGCATACACACCCCACACACGCACACCGTGGGATTTCACCACCGTGGGTACTCGAACCCTTGACCCAGTGTTGAAACTCCAGGGAGTCTACCACCCAAGTAACTCTAACACCACATGAGTGACTTAAGTCACATCGAGTTGGCTGAGTTTTCAAGATTTCACTCCATAAGGAGGGCATGTGGATATGGGTGTCAATGGGCTGAGTTTGAGCCAGAAAATTAGAATTTTGAATCAGGCCGGCACGACGGCCCAACTTGAATAGTTCGAAATCCAAGCTGAGACCTACCTTAGGTCGAGCCGTTGACAACCTTCTATGTGGAACAATACTACAAATAGCAGCGGAGACAATGATTCTCACCGTTAAAAATTTTGTAGGGCCCATCATAATATTTATTTTCCATCCAATCTGTTCATAAGGTCACACATATTTGGATGAATAAGAAAAACAAATATCATATTGATCCAAAACTTATGTGACCCTCAAAATGATTTCAACGGTAGACGTTCAATCCCCCACTACGTTTTGCAGTGTGGTCCACTTGATATTTAGATCTACCTTATTTTTCAGCTCAAGCCTTATGACGAGCTCGCCAAATGGACGGACGGTTTGGATATAACAAATACTTCATGATGGGACCTACATAACTTGGTGACGTTAACACACCAGCCATATTGGTGTTGTGTGGTACACCAACCAATCCGTTTCTGTCGGTGTAACACACGCTAACGTGTTGTTTGGACGCAAATTCCAAGGTGGGGTCCACCGTGATGTTCATAAGAAATATAACCCGTCCATCCATTTTTCAAGCAGATCCTAGGAGTTTCAACTCCCGTTCCAGGGTTCGAGTATCCATAGGGAGGTGAAATTCCCCAGGTGTAGGGAGTGAGTGTGTGCATGTGTGGGGGTGTGTGTGTGTGCGTGTGTAAAAGTGGACCATACCATCGGAAGTTCTGGTGATTGACCGTCAAAAACTTATCGTGGGAAATAAAAGTTTTGGATCTAGCCGATCTTTTGGATTTTCCTTTCATCCAGGTCTGTTTTACATTATCAATATGTTGGATAGAAAATAAACATTACATCAAGCACTAAGTGGCCCTAGGTAGTTTTTAATGGTGGGCATTCAATCACCAGGTTTTCCTTATAACGCTCCGGATTTTAGGAGCCGAGTAAATACTCGACTCTTGATATCTCGAGTACCACTTATGCTTTGCGGAAGCAGGATTTTATAGTTCGTTTCACCTGTCATTTGAATAGTTTATATAATTAAAATAGACTATGCGATGTACCCTGGAATAAACGTAAATTTTAATGCAAGTAAACCAACTATCATTAAAACATGTCCATCCAGAGTGCGAGATTACAGCTGAGCAAAATATACATTCCAAAATTTACAAATGTGTCAACTCTAAGATCTCATCGACCACCCACAGGCGTCCTACATCGGCCTACTGAGCAATTGGATATACGAGGACTCCTCTAAGTCCATGGAAACCTTGTCCAACGCGTCAGACACAGGAGTGCCTGCATTTATGATAGGGTCTGGTTGGTGTTTCAAAACACCATATTTGAGTGGGAGTGAGTGATCATTTCAGTGGTTCCATTAACATCAAGTTACATATATTATCAATTTCACAGGCACAATTAATGAAAAGTAACATAAACATACCGTCCCTATAAACTCTTATTAATGAACGTGCATGCTATTATAATACAATGCATGCCCTTGTAATCCAATACTCCCTCATAGTGACTCCAACTCCTCATTCAGAAATGGCCAAGACTCCCTCATCATGCGAACTTAACTCTTGAGTCGCCACAATCTATACTAATACAATGCAATAAGTGATCATGTTAGCCGAATATTTAGTTAATTCTAGTCATCCAGGTAGATTGAGGAAGCTGAAACACCTCCGCTAGATCAATGACACTAACCCAATCACTAGGCCCAGGGCAACCTTAAAGGGCCCGTGCTTGTGATCCATGATACATATTAGGGTTTACCACCCAGATGACAACTCTACAATCAATGTGAGGCTAACATTGGCTTGACTGATCACTTAGGACTTGGATGATACAGCCCGGACACACAGGGTTAGGCCGCCCATTGATGGGTGGAGGGCACCCACAAATGAAGTAAAGGTTGTCACCCAAATGCAATTATTGAATGGTCATGACATCATCATAGTTTGATGTATTATGCTCATAACTTTATTGGTTACTACGAGGAGGCTCGTCATCTTAGCATAGGCCGACAGTACGGACACAGTGTCCCATACCACCATGCTCAGCTCTTGAGACTTAAGGATCGTATCATTAACGGTTATTAGTAGGCCTCTCCAAGGTATGGGGGTGCTCCAGATTCAAGCAGCCGTGATTGTGCATGGTGGACACACACGGTTGGTCGGCTATTAGTCCATAGTGTGACCTATTCGCAAGTAGTGAAAATGACAATTCAGTTATAATCATTATAAACCATTGGTTCTTAAGCTAAAAGAATAATTGGATCACTTTGTTTCATTAATTAAGATCTGACCCTTATTTGTCTCGACTTTAGGTAGATCTTTATTTAATTGTGATTGCCTTGATTATTCAGTGATAGATTGACTAGACTGGAGTCATATGTGAACAAATCACGGGGCTAAACTCGATGTTTAAGTAATCGGTCGGATTCGTTGACTTTCTACAATTGATTAATCTTATTTGTATGTTTCTTTTATCGGTATCACCCGTGTATAGGATCACTTCGAGCATTAAAGGTCAGTAAAATATCGGCATAGGCTAATTATATATATATATATATATATATGTAATTTAAGACTTTTGCAATCCAAAATTGTGAAAATTAAAAATGTTACACCTATGGTGTGGTCCACCTTAGATTTGAATATGTGCACTTTTTGGGACTACGTATTAAATGTTCCGTAAAAATGGATGGACAGCATGGATATATAACAAATTCTTCAAGGTGGGCCCACGGTGATTGTAACACGCACCCACATGGATAGCATCTGCTCAGCTTCCCTGCTTTCACATAAGTGCAAAACTTAAATTGAGTCTATCCTAGCACATACTTATTTTGTTTTTTCTTTTCTTTTGCCAACGAGACCTTATGATTATGTCTTGGTATGTATTTAGTGCCAAGCCTACCCATTAAAATCAAAATCAACCTGACACTTTGCTTTGTTTGTTTTCAACTGTGCTTTTTTACTCATTTAAGATCATGGTTTTATGACCCTTTCATTACATAAGGGACATGGTTTTTTTTTTTTTTCTTTTAACACACACACACCACCACACACTCACACCGTGGTGGGTTTTCACCACATATGGGTGCTCGAACCCTTGACTAGGTGTTGAAACTCCCCAGAGTCTATCACCGGAGTAAGAGCAAGGACCTAACACAAGGGACATGGTTGGTTTTTTTTTTTTTTTTTTTTTTTAAACCATTTTTTTTTATAGCCATGGATCAGGGTGTGTGCCATAAGGGACACGTTTCCTTTCATGTTCAAAGAACTATCAAAGTTACCCATGCATTGTAATAATATAAATGGATAGCTTTTATTAGTTGACTATCCACCGTACAAGTGAGATTCATCTTATAAACGGCTCGGATCATTGGAAAGATGATCAAGATTCAAAGGCGGGTGTATTGTAGCCCTACCATACTCATTTAGGCACACATGCCAATATAGCTTACGTGTACAAAATCCGACCGTTCCATAGGTGGGCCACGTCATTTGGATCTTCTGGCTTAAAATTTTGACTGTTTTACTCAAGGTGGGCCACAAAACATAAAGAAGGCCGAAAGAATTTCTTCTGGCCATCTATTTCTTTGGATAAAACGCATATATCACGGTTGGGCCATAGAGCCCCTGACAGGGCATTCCACCGTACAACTGGTGGGGTTAGTACACAACCCGTACCTCACGCTGAATATTCTGTACCACAAACGATCCAGTGCGGCCAACTCCACCGAGCTTCCATGCAACGCACCTTCCACTGTAAAACTGATTGAGAAGACAACAAATCAGAACGCTTGTCTAATGATCTTTTTGTGGATGGTCCAATTTTGAAAGAAAATCATACCAATCGGATATACATCCATTTTAATGCCATTAAATTGACGGTAAAAAAATGGTGAACGTTTTCAGCACTTCAGGACGTGACAGATAAGATGTTCAGACAGTGTAGTCTTCAAATTGTGCGTTATCGAAAGTGGGGCCCACTAGATGGACGGCACCGATCGATCATCTCCCCTACCATAGCCACTGACGGAGGTAGTTTGTACGCAGTTTAGATGCAGACCGTTTCACTGAACCATTTTCCGTACAAGCTCGCTCTCATTGGTACAAATCTCGTTTATCACAATTTCTGGAGATATTTTCAGATTTTTACTTTTTACTCGCAATAATATCGGGAAATTCCTGCTTAAAATAAAATATCAAAATATTTATTATAAATTGATAAATGATTTTGAAATTTAAAATTTTAGGTAAAAAGTGAATTTAGTAAAATTTTTAGACATTTATCTTGAAAAAATCGCGAGAAAATAAAACCATCAAACATTGAAAATACCGGGATATTATCGCTATAAATATCGTTTAATGAATTTCCGTGATATTTCGTAATTCTCTCAAACATCCGGAGGTAGACAAGGACTGTGGGCCTTAAACGTTTGTTGGTAGTCAGAAAATGGCATTTTCGTAATATTCTCAACATCCAGGGTTAAATCTGCTACAAGCGCAGCTTATTAGGTGAGAGAGAGAAGCTCATTTCACGAAGAAACGTTGATAGCGAAAAAACGCCTTGTAAAGAAAAACCAGTTCTCGGATTTGCTTTTCTATCTTGAATTGATTCCCGCAAGAAGAGAATCAGGGTGCGAAAGTTAGCAAAACGATGGCGGGAATGCTACCCGGAGTGGAGGTGGCCCGAAAGAGAAGGATCCACCATCACCATCTCGATACCACACGCGAGCCTTGTCTTCTGCCTTCTCGTATCGCACCGTCGACAACGACGGCCATGGACGAAACTGCCCTCAAAGCCCGTACAAGGCTGGAAGAAAAGCTCCGAGGCGTTGGTTACAGGTCCATCCTCTCTCTCCATCTCTTAATGGTAGCCTTTTATTTTGATTACGATCCGACAGTTCCGATTATTCGGAGCTCGGAACTGACCGAGATTCGATGCGGGTGAATATATATACACCGAAGGATCGGTGCATGCGCTGTGCAGCTTGTAAGGCACTCGGAAGGTGGTGAGTGCATACACCAGTTGTTTGGTTAGTGGTTGGTGCTCTGTGGGCCCCACCATGTTTTATGTGTTTTATCAACACCGTCCATCCATTTTGGATTCATTCCATGAAATGATCTGGAAAAATGAATGGACGGCTTGCATGAAACGCATACATCATGGTGGGGCCCACAGAGCACTGACCACTAGCCACTGGCTGGTGGTAGGGTCAGTAGCCAAACCGCGTGCCACGTGGAGACGACAAGGAAGATTTCTCCGGACGCGGATTTCCTGCGAAAGACTTTCGCAGAAAGTTCCTGCGCAAGATTCTGTGTGGGTCCTGCTTAGTTGTTTGTGTGAAATCTAATCCCTCTGTCCGTTTTTTAAGCTCATTTTATGAATTGGGACCAAAATCGAGGACGATCAAAAACTCAAATGGGCCACACGAGAGGAAACAGTGGAGATTTAGTGACCACCGTTGAAATATTTATATGTCTATAAAAGTTTTTAACGATATAATTTTTTTTGTTTTTTCACTTTATCTAAGTGAAAATGGCCTTATAAACGGTATAGATGGCATAAAACAGCAAGGTAGAGCCTAGGAAGGTTTCAACGGTAAGCAATCCTTTCCCCACTGTTTCATCTCCTATGGCCCACTTGAGTTTTGGATCCTACTCATTTTTGGTGGAATGTCTTAAAATGAGGTTTAAAAATGGATGGACGGATTTGATTTCTCACAGACATCGCAACGAGCCCCACCTAGAATCCTTGCGCAGGAACTTCCTGCGAAAGCCTTTCGCAGGAAATCCGTCGTCCGATTTCTCCACAGGACACGATACGTGGCAGGGTGATGGATTGATCCGTTCGAACTTTGTTACCCTTCGCGCGAGTTGCTTGTAACCCCTGTTACTTTAGATATGTGGGGCCCACCGTGATATCCGTATGACATCTAGTCCGTTCATCAGTTTTGTGGGGTGATGTCTGGATGTGATCTCAAAAATGAGGTTGATCCAATACTTAAATCAGCCACGCCACGGACACATTTGGGATGAAAAATACCCACCGTTGAAACCTTCATAAGGCCCACCTTGATCTAAATATGCCATCCAAACCATTCATAAGGGGATTCCCACCAGGATGTATGGAATAGACAAATATCATCCTGATCTGAAACCTCTATGGGTAGAAGCAAGGTTTTGATGGTGAGCGTTCAATCCCCACTGTTTTCTGTGGTGGGGCTTACGTTATTTTTGGATCTACCTCATTTTTGTTCGGCCATGGCGAAACTGATGGAGGGTATGGATTTCACACAGACATCTAGGTGGGGCCCACAGAGCTTTGGGTTACATGCTCTCCTCGTAGCCGGGCTTACACGCAACTTGCACCCACGTTCAGCGTAGCGTACTCAGTACGTTGCAGCGTACTGAGTAAACTCTGTGGGGCCCACCGTGGATGCATGTCTTATCCATGCCGTCCATCCGTTTTTTCAGATCATTTTTGGGTTTGAACCCCAAATTGAAGCATAACACCTCGATTGAAACACATCACCAGAAAGAGAGTGAGGATAATGACGTCTCCACCGTTGAAATCTTCCTAGGGCCCACACTGATATTTATATGTTATCCAACCTTCTCAATAGGTCACAAACGCGTGGATGATGAGAAAAAACAAATATAAGCTTCGTTTAAAACTTCTGTAGCCCCCACGAAATTTTCAAGAGTAGGTGTTCAATTCACACTCTTTCCTGTGGTGTGATCCAATTGAGCATTGAATATGCTTCGATTTTGCGCAAATATCCTTAAATGAGCTTGTAAAACGGATGGACGGCATGGATAAAACATCCACACCGTCTATCCATTTTGCCAGCTCATTTAGGATTACAGGTAGTCAGAGGTTGGGTAGAAGAGGTGATCAGATCAAGTGGGTTTGTTGCAGCTACTTCTCATTCTTCAGAAAAGCTGTTGTCTCCCTTCTATCAAAAAATGAGTTTACAGGGAGGTTGGAATTGACCATCTATCACACATATTTGAAAATCCAATCCGCTTATCAAATTCATCATCACAGAAATCCCATTCTACTGAAATTTCAAGCCAATTGGATACCTGAGTGGGCCACAATCTTACCAAGCTGGCAATGATCATAAGCTTAAATCCAGCCGTTGGTATGCTTCTGATCAGGAGAAAATGTGTTTTTAACCCATTATCAATGACACCCAAACACGCCCTTAGCTTACAACTTGTATTTCGCATTACTCTTAACATATATGCCGGCTCTACTAGCATACTGATCCTGCATTGCTATCTGAATGACAGATGGTTTAAAAACCAGCCTAGCAAAGATGGAGAGTCAGACCATGAAGCCGGTGCAAGCAAAGCTAGTGTGAGCGGGGTGAGAATGGAAATGGCGATTCATTTGGACAGAAGGAATTCAGAGAAAGTCGTGTGTGCGGTTTGCCTAGATGAGATCCGGGCCAGACAGATGGTGATAAACCTACCATGTTCCCACACCTACCACTCTCATTGCCTTCTACCATGGCTCAATGTTCATTCACATTGCCCTTACTGTAGGACCAATGTTCAATCTTGATATTTCCTTAATGTGGTAGTCCATTTCTTTTGATGGGTTGATTTTATTAGTCGACCATCGAGGTTTCATGGCACCCTCTTTGACTGTACACTTATCCTATTATATTTTCAATATATGTCTTGTTTTTTGTACCTATAATTTTATTAATTATAAAGAAGTTTATATTTTCTAAACAAACAAGCTAAAATATAGGACAACTACTACTTTATAAGCCATGTTGTGTAGCACCCATTCTATTTGGGAGAGCTTGAGGGAAATGACGTGGACTAATGAAACTTGACGGCGCCATTGGAATTTCTGTGCCTACAACACAAACGATCTACACTCAATTATAATTTATAAGGAACTTATATATCAATTAGGTTCGGGTTGAGTTGGGCAACCTGAGACCTCAATTGGAGCCCGACCCAAGTTTTATTGGGTTGGTATTTGTATAGCCTAAGCCCAACACTAAACTCAATACATCCTGCCCAAGCCCAAGTCAGGTCGAAGCTTTAGAACTATGATTCGACTGGCCTTATTTTTACATGATCCCAATTATGACAGTGGATTCAGTCAGGCCGAGAACACAGAGACCTCATTAATGTATTTGTTCCATATCAAAGCTGTCCATCCGTTTTTCCAGATTGTAAGTAGATCCAAATCTCAAGTGGACCACACCACAGGAAATAGTGTTGATTGACCATTAAAAGCTTCTTGTGAGCCACAAAAGTTTTTAACCAAGATTTTTTTCTTTTCATTCATCTAGGTTTGTGTGACCGTACCACTAGTTGGATTGAAACATAAGCCTTATGATGGCCCTACGAAGTTTTTAATGGTGGACATTTAGTCACCACCGTTTTCAGTAGTATGGCCCACTAAGATTTGAATCTGCCTATTTTTCGGAATCATGCCACAAAATGATCTAGAATAATGGATGGATGGTGTGGATATACAAAAAATAAATCAAGGTGGGCCCTACAATGGCTGCCTGACCAAACTTATGACCGAACTTAGGCCATTTTTGTTAATGCTGAATTTTTGCACTTAACGCGGAATGAGAAAAAATTTTCCGTGTGTAGTGGTGTTTGTTAATGCATTGTTTACGCGGAAGATGGAAAGCGCTAAGTGGTTTTTCACTGAATTCTTTCAATGATAGGAGTCTGGCTTAATGGTGAATGCGGAATGCGCTCAGTGATTTTTCATTAAACAAAAAAATTTTGCTTCCAAAAGTACCCCTTTTCCAATTACTACGGAAATTTTTTTCTTTTAAATTGTTTGCGCAATACAAAATAAATCTTTAACCTGTGAAACTTCTTTATGCCCCACCATGATTTATGTGTTTGATTCACACCGTTCATCAACTTTTTTAGATAATTTAAGGTGTGATCCAATAAAAGAAGTTGGTCAAATGATTAATTGGACCATAAGGTGGGGATTGAACATCCACCGTTAAAAACTTTATGAGAGCTGGAGATAATTTAAGGTGTGATTCAATAAAGAAGTAGGTCCAATGATTAATTGGACCATAAGGTGGGGATTGAACGTCCACCGTTAAAAACTTCTTGAGAGCTGGAGAAGTTTCAGATCAAGTGGGATATTTGTGTTTTCACTTCATCCACGTCTACATGACCTAATGAATAGGTTGGATGGTAAAAAAAAATCACAGTGGACCTGTGAATTTTTTAATGGTTAAAATCATTATCTCGCTGCTATTTTTGGTGTGGTCCATTTAAGCGTTGGATCTGCCTCATTTTTGTGTTCATGCCTTAAAATAATATGAGAAAAGGGATTGATGGTTTGGATGTACAGATACATCATGGTGGGCCCACCCATGGAACTGCCCGTTCAGAGCTAGGGACGGGCAGGGGTAGTACACAATCTGCGTCCTCGTAGGACTTTGCGGATGCGGATTTCCTGCAAAACCCTTGCACAGGAACTTCTTGCGCAAGGATGCTTGGTGGGGCCCACTGCAATGTATATGTTAAATTCATTCGATCCGTCCATCTATTTTGAGAGATCAATTTAGGGGCTGCGACCAAAAATAAAGAGGATACAAAACTCAAGTGGATCACACGGGGAGGTAAAATTGGGGAAAGAAATTTCTACCGTTGATACCTTCCTGAGCTCCACCTTGATGTTTATATACTATCTAAACCGTTTATAAGGTCATTCCCAATGGGATGATGGGAAAACACCAAAAAGATAGAATTATACAAAACTTTTATGGCCATGAGAATGCTTCAACGGTGCTCACTGAATTCCAACCTTTTCCTCTCGTGTGGCCCACTTGAGTGTTCGATACACTTAAATTTTGGTCGAACGTCCTAAAATGATCTCAAAAAGCGGATGGACAGGGTGGATTTCTAACAAACATCTCGGTGGGCCCCAACCAACATTTTTGCGCAGGAACTTCATGCGAAAGCCTTCCGCGAGGAATCCCCGTCCGAGTCAGGGACGGGATTGGGAAGCGGATTGGGTGGTGTATTGACATAAGCAAGTTGTGTGGGTCCCATCATGATGTATTTGTTATATCCAAACCATCCATCCATTTTGCGAGCTCGTCGTAAGACTTGAGCTAAAAAATAAGACATATATAAAGATAAACTGGACCACACTGCAAAAAGCAGTAGGGGATTGAATGTGTACCATTGAAACCCTTTTGGGGTCACAGAAGTTTCAAATCACTATGAAATTTGTTTTTCCTCTTCATCCAGATATTTTTTACCTTATGAATACATTAGATGGAAAATAAACGTTATAGTGGGCCCTGCGATTTTTTTAATGGTGAAAATCATTATCCCACTGCTATTTTTGGTGTGGTCCATTTGAGTTTTGGATATGATTTATTTTTTGGACAATGCTCTAAAATAATCTTGAAAATTTTATGAACGGTGCGGATATAATAAATACATTATTGTAGGGCCCATGTAACTTTGATCTCCTTTGAAACCTTCCCACAAGGCGGACCTCGAGGAGCGTCTTCACACGACACGTATCCACATATTAACAGATTACCTACTCCCCCAGCCACCAGCCTGGTGGGTGATGGTCAGTGGCCCCATGATGTATGTGTTTCATCCATTTAGTTCATTCATTTTTTACATATCATTTTATATCTCTATCCCAAAAAATTCCACCACACTTGTACATATAAATCATTAATTTGCAATCTGTATTCATGAATAATGATATTTTAATTTTCTATTAAGTATTTTATAGTTTATTTGAATTAAATAGAATAATTTCATTTTCATTTAATAAAAAATAATTTCTTTATAATGTAAAATATTTCCAAACTGCAGGATATGGGGGCAAATGTGTCAAATCAACATATTTCAGGCAATTTATATGTTTGTTAACAAACAGATTGTTTCAAATTCAGTACTTAATTTTCAAACTTCAGCCATAATTACCAAATAAGTTTTTTGACTTCAGATTTGATTCAGGACTTCAAATTTCATATTCAAATGATTTCAGATTCGGCTTGATTTCAAATTCAGCTTCAGATTTCAGATTCAGGCTTTAGACTTTAGATTTAACAAACGAGGCCTTAGCCTTACCCAGACTTGACCGAATCCGCTCCCACGTAGAAGAGGATGCGGAGTAGCTACTGACAGGTTGAGTAGCTACACTCGCTATTGAAATGACGTCACCAAGTTCTGTGGTCCAACCATATTGTATGTTTTGTATCCACATCATCCATTTATTTAGAAAGATCATTTTACAGCGCGAGGCAAAAAAATGAGTCGCATCTAAAGCTCGAATGAACTCACCACATAAAACAGTGGTTAGAATGAGTCAAATCCAATGCAGAAATTTGTGTTTTCCCTTTAGCTATTTGATCTTTCAAGTAAGAGGTAATTACCTAGAAATGGGTAATAATTACTTACCTAGGTAATTACAGTATCATTTCCAATGTAGATGTTGACTGTCAAATGAATATAGGGCTTACTATGATGCACGTGGCGTATCCACACTGTTCAACATATATGTCAACCTTATTTAGGGCATGAACCAAAAAATGAGACAAATCCAAAGCTCAAGTGGACCACACCACAAGAAATAGTGGAAATTGAATGCTTACATAAAGAAAATTTGTGTGGCCCTCAAAAGTTTTGGATGAAGCTGATATTTGTATTTACCCCTAATCAATATTTTTATGACTTCATGAACAAGTTAGATGACAAATAAATATCAATGTGGGCTCACTGAACAAAATAACTTTCAATGGTGTAAGTTAATGACCATTGTTTCTTGTGGTATGGGCCACTTGTGCTTTGCATCTGTCTCAATTTTGGACTTAGGCACTAAAATTTACTGATAAAATAGATGGTAGTTGTGGATATGTCATGCACATCACAGTGGGGTCCACAAATTTAAGTCAACTTTTTTGGACTAATTTTCTGCACGAAAATACACTTAAATTTCAAACAAAGTAAACATGTAATAACGAGCTTTTTTCCAAATATTTCCCTGTACACGAAAAATCAAGCAGCCCCTTATTTCATAACCGTGTGAACTTATCGACTAGGTTAGATCTCAAATAAACATCGTACCGGACTCTTATAAACGTTTCAAGGTTGGCATCAATCTCTTCACTGTTATTGGTGGGATCCACTCCAGCATTGGATCTACCTCATTCTTTGGTTAATGTCATAAAATGATATCTCCAAATGGATGGACGGTGTGGATACAACACAAACATAATGATAAGTCCCACACAACTTGGTGACATCACCTCAATAGCCTGCCTCGAAATTCAGAACGCCCATTTCGTCCTACTCCCGCCGCCTGTACGTAATCCGTCCGGGCAAGTCTCTGTGGGGCCACCGTGATGTAAGTATGTTATCTACGCCGTTCACAGCTTTTTTCAAATGATTTTAAGGTATTGTCCTAAAGATGAGTCAGGTATACATATCCAGTGGACCACCTCAAAGGAAGTTACACTGATAATGACAGCCACCGTTGAAGCTTTTCTAATGGCTAACGTGATGTTTTTTTTACCATCCAACCTATTAATAAGTTCACGTAGACGTGGATGAAGTGAAAATACAAATATCAACTTTATCTGAAACTTCTCCAGGTCCAAAGAAGTTTTTAATGGTGGACGTTCAATCCCCACTTCGTAGTCTACTTAAGTCTTGTACCTACTTCATTTTTTTTTATTCTTATCTTAAAATGATCTGATAAAAGCATTGAACGGAGTGGATAAAACACTTACATCATGGTGGGCCCCACAGAGTCCGCGTCCCGATATTCAACCCCTCACTAGCTAATCCACGTCAGCAAAATTGAACGCGGATTCCGTACGTGTTCGAACCGCGTTCGCAAAATTCCACTCTTCCGTCAAATTCAAAGAGAAATAGTCTGGTACTCCAGCATAGTGTAATATATGATACACAGACACTTAGAAATTACCGAGGAAATGCATACTTGGTGTGCAATTAATTTAATCTAAACCGTTAGGTAAAATTTTAGATATATAATGAACTGAAAATTACTTCTATCGGTAAATTCTGATCATTTATTGGACAGTTAAAATGAAAAATATCCAATGGCATTTATTTCAAAAAAACAAGTGTCCACCAATCAGATGATAGTGATTTCTTACCAATTTTTGTAATGAAATTTTATTTATAAAAATCTGTCCCACAATTTAGTCGGATTAATTTTCGGTAATATATGCCACGTGTACTACTTTTAAGCCCATGCTCATCAAGCGTTATACTCGGTCAGAATATAAAATAACTACCATTTGCGTCCCAAAATTAAACAAAACGGTGATCGGTTGAATATGGTATGGGATTTGCGCGAGTAAGATTTCAAAGAGGCCATCGGCAGCAATATCTACCTGGTAGATCAGACAGAGATCCAGACCATTCTGCAGGTGGTCCCACTTCAATCGCTCTGAATGGAACATTAAAATGGTGGACGTCTCATGGTCATATCCGATGATGAGTGGAACTTAAAGATAGGGAGTATTATATACACTGGAGCCATGCGATGAGTGGACCGGATCTCTCATATTTACTGAGCTTAATACCCTGTGCTGCGAAGGGTGACATTTATCTATAGTCGCCCGAATCGCTTCAAAGCTTGTCTTTACATCGTGCCCTCGCAAGCACCAGGAAGTTTACTCACATGATGGTAGGTCGGGTAAAGGAAGCTTCCATTGGTGTTCGCGTTTTTCCAGTTACGAAATAACCTCTGCTTTCTGAATTAACTACGAAACTGCCACTGAATCGGCTTTTCTCTTCAACGGTTTTTCATTGGTGGTAAATAAGAATTTACCATGACATTTTCAGCTTTTCGGGAACAACACAGGACGCGGATATCCTGCGAAGCCTTTAGGGTTGAAAGGCAGCAGGTCGTAACGGGGTGTATTGCACGGAACCCAATACTCTTAAATGCAAGTTCGTGGATTGTCTCCGATTCTACTGTATTGAATGATCCAGTGTCAAATGGATTGGTTCCTTTGACTGGTCTAGCGTATCTAATGTCCATTGAGCTTATTCTCTTGCCGTCGAAGTTCGATCAGCACCGCACAATGCTTGATAGTTGACGAAATTGGGCCCACAAGCTCCTTGCTCGAAAAATCAAGCACACTATGGTGCTAGGTGAACTCGAAATCTGAAAATGCAACCTGCTGAAACATAGTGCATATCTCTCCAGGGATCTGGCCGGAGAGCCGGTTTCTTGACATAACCAGATTAGCCAGTAGCTTAAGCTGAGATATGCTTTTGGGGATGAGACCAGTGAGGCCATCCAATCGATGTCATGATCTTGCACCGACTGAAAAGAACGGCCAGCGTCCGACGTAAAAACAGGGCCTGCGTAATGGCTTTTGCGTTGCGACGTTGGTGGGGCAATGATCATCGACGGTTTGAGGAATCCACACCGTCCATCAGCTCTGTGATGAAATTTCAGTTGGAGAGGGCTGATTTTGGATTGCTTCTGACACGGCCTACTTGATTTTTCATTTTACCGTTCATCTTACGTTTTGACGGTCGAAATCCGATACATGCTGTTTCTTGGAAAATTTTCACCTAGGTCGTAGTTAGTGGGCCTGTAGGACTCTGATGGACGGTCCGGATCGGACCTTTGAATGAAGGCAAAGGTCCTTCAAAAATGTTCTTACACGCCCGATTCTCTCTCTCTCTCTCTCTCTCTCTCTCTCTCTGTGTGTGTGTGTGTTACTTCCCGCCACCACTCCCTCCGAATCTAGCAGTAAATCCTCTGGATTGCCATCCGCCTTATCTCCTTGCCCTGCCAAACACGTCGTCGCCCGTACACCCTTGTATTAGACAAGCGAATCCCATATACTATGACCTACTCCCTTTCAATCCTCCCGTCCAAATGGGCCCTTAGCAGTGAGTTCCTGCGCAAGGATTCTGAGTGGGACCCACTGAGATGTTTGTGAGAAATACAATTCGTTCATTCATTTTTTTAGCTCATTTTAGTGCATGCAATAAAAATAAGGTGGATCAAAGACTCAAATGGACTACATGAGAGGAAACAGTGGGAATTCAGTGACCACCGTTGAAATATTTATATTGCCACAAAAGTTTTGTATCGGTCTAAGTTTCTGGTGTTTTCACTTTATCCCAGAGAAAATGACCTTATAAACGGTTTGGATGGCATATAAACATCAAGGTGGAGCCTAGGAAGGTTTCGACGTTAGGAATTCCTTTCCACACTGTTTCATCTTGTGTAGGGCATTTTAGTTTTGGATACTCCTCATTTTTGGTTTCATGTCCTAAGATGAGCTCGAGAAATGGATGAATGGTCTAGATTTCTTATGAACATCACGGTGGACCCCACCTTGCATCCCAGTGCAGGAATCGACGTCCAAACAAAGCGTGTGTTACCCCAACGAAGCGGATTGGGTGGTGTACCATAAACCACCAATATGGCTGGTGTGGTGATGTCACCAAGTTATGTAGGTCCCATCATGAGGTATGTGTTATATCCAAACCTTCCATCCATTTAAAGAGCTTGTTGCAAGGCATGGGCCGAAAAATAAAGCATATTCAAATATTAAATGGACCACACCGCAAAACTTAGTGGGGGATTTAACGTATACCATTGAAATCATTTTGAGGGTTACAGAAGTTTTGGATCAATATGATATTTGTTTTTCCTCTTCATCCAAGTACGTGTGACCTTATGAATATATTAGATGGAAAATAAACATTATGGTGGGCCCTACAAATGTTTTAACAATGAGAATCATCGTCCCCACTGCTATTTGTCGTGTAGTCCACTTGAGCTTTCGATATGACCCATTTTTGGGCTCATGATCTGAAATGATCATGCCAAATGGATGAACGGGGTTGATATATAATAAATACATCATTGTGTGGCCCATGTAACTTTGATCTCCTTTGAACCGTTCGTACAACTCAGATCTCGAGGAGTTTCAACACTCGTCTTCGCACGACACATACCCACACCAACTATTGGTGGTGTGTGGTACACCAGCCAATCTGCTTCATACATTGACCGTATGGGAGCCCACCTTGATGAATGAGTTGTGCATCTATGTCGTCCATCCATTTTTCAAGTATATCCAATTCTCAAGTGGACCATATCACCGGAAGTTCTGGTGATTGACCATTAAAAATTTATCGTGGGAGATAAAAGTTTTGTATCGTTGGAGGCTCATCACCCCAGCGTAAGCTGACAGCACGGATACAATGTCTCATACCACCTTGTCTGGTACTTGAAACTTGGGGGTCGTATCATTAATGATTATCAGTAGGCCTCTCCAGTGTATGGGGGTGCTCCAGATTCAAGCAGACATGATCATGCATGGTGGACACACATGGTTGGTCGGCTATTAGTCTAGTTCGGATGACTCGGGAGAACCTCGGCGAAACCGACATTGGATGCAAGCATCCCGTGTAGTCTGACTACCGTCGGTTGCCCGCGTTCAGCCTGGGTAAATCAGACTAATTCGGGACGGCCGACTCAATTATGGTTGCCCTCGTAAATTTATGGTTTGTCGGCAAACCCAATTAATCAAATAGCCGAATTAATCAATATACTAATAAATTAATTATCACAACTACATGAAAATTGTACAAACAACAAATCGGAAAAATTCTACTTTGTTCAGGCATCTATCGAACATGCAAGTGAATAATAAAAAGCATGAGCAACAAATCTAGTAATTTCAACTTATTCTAGCATCCAATTGAATATATAGGCTTCATTACATATTGATAGAAATTCATGGAAAGTAAATGGGATATACGAGTATGCACAGGTTAGCATGCATTCATCCATTCATAACATAAATCATTAATCATGACATGGAGTTTGTCGAATTCCTAGCGCCACTTCTAAGATTTAAATTCGTAGATCAACTTGTCGGTGTCCTGCACTAGCGTGGTTAGCTCGTAAAGGCACATGCAATCGGCCATCAAGGCCCAAATCTCAAAAAATGGCTTATTAGTTACCTTTGATTGTCGCCAGGGCAATTTCAGCGATGTAGCGTGGTCACGGCTACGCCACGGGCTACCAAGGATGGGGCAAATGCTCCAATCTACTCCTTCCTACACTTTCTCCCCTCTCTTCATTTCTATCTCTCCTCTTTTTACAAGTGAAAATTCATATGGGAGTGAGAGAGAGATAAATTTCTGGGCTTGTATAGTTTTAGATTTTGTGTCCAAATGGCCTTGGGGGCCTTTTTTCCATTATACTTTCTCATAGTGGGCTGGTTTTGACCCACAAGGCCCCTTCAAGGGCCCGCTGATTCATTTGCTATAAGGCCAAGTGCCCCACTATGGGATCTATGTTTCATTACAACCGGACGACAACTGGATGCTTCAACTAGACATAAGGGCCCCACTTTTGATTAATAGTCATCGATGATTGATCAGGGTCGCGGGTATATGGATATGAGCATGGAAATATCCTTGACTCGTGCCTCAAGTTTAGTCCAATCTAATGGTCAAAAAGTCACAATTTCGTGTAAAGAGCGGAGCCTATTTCACTTATGTTTCAAATTCACACCTAGGAGAGAATTGCGCATTTCAAGCGCTTGACTTCTGACCTAAGTTGAGTAGTTTTGAGCACTTTCTTGGTTCGCCACTTGCGATGGATGTCAAGCCCATTGAAACGAACGTCTTTCTATTGTATCGGGTTTAGTAGTCCACTAATGAACGGTCTTGTTCGGATAATCGGTGCATTTCTAAAAAATTAAGTACGTTGCACCTGTGGTCCACCTAAGATTTGGATCAGTGCAAATTTTGGGATGTAAAAATTGATAGACCGCGTGGATATATAACACATTCATCAAGGTGGGCCCCATGGTGATTGTAACACGTACCCTCCTGGGTAACATTTTCTCTGCTCCCCTGCTTTCATATAACTGCAAAACTTAAATTGAGTCAATCAAAGCACAGACTTATTTTTTTCTTTTTTTCTTTTCCCAATGAGACCTTATGATTATGTCTTGGTATGTATTTAGTGCCAAGCCTGCCCATTAAAACCAAAAACAACCTGACACTATGCTTTGTTTGTTTTTAACTGTGCTTTTTTACTCCTTTAATATCGTGGTTTTATGACTCATGGGATTATGATTTGTAATAAGATGCGTTGGCATTCAAACAGTTGGATTTTAGTCTTTTATCAACCGTTACTCACTGGGCTCTCCTTAGGTGGAATGCCTCATAAAACACTTGATTAAATATTTCAACCCTTTCATTACAGAAGGGATATGTTTCCATTCATGTTCAAATAACTATCAAAATTACCTATGCATTGTAATAATATAAATGAATAGATTTCATTAGTTGACTATCCACCGTACACAGTGAAATTCATCTTATAAACGGCTTGGATCATTGGAAAGATAATCAAGATTCAAAGGCGGGTGTTTTGGAGTATCATAGGTGGTGGAATCCCACTAAGTGGGTGGGGGTGTGTGTGCGAGTGTAAAAAAAAAAAGACAAAAAATACGGGTGTGTTGGAGTCCTACCATCCTCATGCAGGCACACATGCCAATATAGCTCACATACGCAGAATCCGACCGTTCCACAGGTGGGCCACGTTATTTAGATCTTCTGGCCACTTCAAAAGATTATTTTATGGCATGAGCCCAAAAAATAGGCATATTTAAATTTTTATTGAACCACAAAAAAGGAAACAGTGGGGATTCAATGCCTACCGCTGAAAGCCTCTTAGGGACCACTGAAGTTTTCGATCAAGCTGATATTTATGTTGTCCATTCATCCAGGTTTATGTGAGATTATGAACAGATTGGATGGAAAATAAAAACAATAGTGGTCCTAGGAAGGTTTCAACGGTGGACGTCATTGTTACTGTTGCTTCCTACGGTGTAGCCAACTCAAACCTTGGATCTCCCTATTTTTTCAATTCATGCCCTAAAATGATCTTTCAAAACGGATGGACGGCTTGGATAAAATGGTGGGCCCACAGAACCCCTTACAGGACCTTCTGTCTCTAACTAGTCCTGTTGGGGTTAGTACGGGATCCACGCCTCACGCTTCGCGCCGGCTGAATAATCTGAACCACAGAAACGATCCAGTGCAGCCAACTCCACTGAGCTTCCATGCAACGCACCTTCCGACGTACAACTGATTGAGAAGATAACAAATCAGAACGCTTGTCTAGTGATCTTTCTGTGGGTGGTCCAATTTGAAAGAAAATCATACCAATCGAATATACATCCATTTTAAGGACGTGAAATTGACGCTGAAAAAATGGTGAACGTTTTCTGCACTCCAGGTAGTGACAGGTAAGTTTCTACAACAGTGTAGTCTTCAAATGTGGACCATACACGGTGGGAGACAGTAGATGGACGGCACGGATTGATCATATCCCCTACTACAGCCACTGAGGAAGGTAGGTTGTACGTGGTTTAGATGCAGACTGTTTCACTGAATCATTTCCCGTCCAAGCGGACTCTCATGGTAGAATTCTCGTTCATCGCAATTTCTCGGGATATTTTCAGATTTTTACTTTTTACTCGCGATCATATCAGGAAATTCCTTCTTAAAACAAAATATCAAATTATTTATTATAAAATAATAAATGATTTTGAAATTTGAAAATTTGGGTAAAAAGTGAATTTAATTAAAATTTTAGGCATTTATTTTGAAAATCGCGAGAAAATAAAAACATCAAACATTGAAAATATCAAGATATTATCGCTATAAATATCGTTTAAACATCCAGGGGTAGACAAGGACTGCGGGCCTTAACCTTTTTGCTTCTAGTAAGAAAATGGCATTTTTTAAATATTTTCAACGTCTAGGGTTAAATCCGCTACTAGCGCACCTTATTAGGTGAGAGAGAAGCTCATTTCACGAAGAAACATAGTGAAAAAACGCGTTGTTGATGATCAGCCGCGCCACCTGCGTACGTTAGAAGAGAATCCTACTGTAAACCGAAGAAAAACCAGTTCTCGGATCTTCTTTTCTATCTTTAATTGATTCCCGCAAGAAGAGAATCAGGGTGCGCACGTTAGAAAAACGATGGCGGGAATGGTACCCGGAGTGGAGGTGGCCCGAAAGAGAAGGATCCACCATCACCATCTCGATAACACGCGCGAGCCTTGTTATCTGCGTTCACGTATCGCACGTCAACAACGACGGCCCTGGACGAAACTGCCCTCCAAGCCCGTACAAGGCTCGAAGAAAAGCTTCGAGGCATTGGTTACAGGTCCATCCTCTCTCTCATCTCTTAATTGTAGCCTTTTATTTTGATTACGATCCGACGGTTCCGATTATTTGGGGCTAACCGAGATTCGATGCGGGTGAATAGCTATACACTGAAGGATTGGTGCATGCGCTGTGCAGCTTGTAAGGCCCTTGGAAGATGGTGAGTGCATACACCGGTTGTTTGGCTGGTGGTTTGTGCTTTGTGGGCCCCACTATGATGTTTAGGGCCTGTTTGGCCGGACAGATTGGATGGATTGGAAGATAGATCCCGGGATCGGCCGGGCGTGCCAAACAGACACGGGATCCTGATCCCGGGATATAGCAATCCCGGAAAAAACATCACCATCGTTACCTTTAAATCCCATCCAATCTACCCTAATCTTTTCAAAATTGTCTGAGACGTGTTTGGTTTGAAGAATTGAAAGGAATTGGAAGGTTTAATCCTGGGATTGGCCGGCCGTGCCAAACATACCTGATATAGCAATCCCGGTCTTGCACCAATCTACCGCAGCTATCAATACCTTGAAATCTATGCAATTCACTCTAATACCATCTAATCCCGTCCAATCTGCCCAGCTAAACAGGCCCTTATGTTTTATCTACACCGCCTATTCACTTTGGTCTCATTCTATGAAATGATATGGAAAAATGGACAGACGGCGTGGATGAAACACATACATCATAGTGGGGCGAACAGACGCGGAAGCGGATTGCGTACTGAGTTAAAATCTGTGGGGTTCACCATGATCTATGTATTTTATCCACTCCATTCATCTATTTTATTAGATAATTTTATACCATAGATCCAAAATTGAAAGATATCCGAAGCTCAAATGTACCACACCACATGAAATACCATCCAATTGAACTCCGCATCAAAATTCTTGAATCTATTAAGATTATATTTGTTTTTTTTCCCATTCATCCATGTGATATTATTAACCGCTTGGATGACAAATAGACATCACTGTAGGGCGTATCAACGGTGGAAATTTGTTCTGTCTTATTCTTGATTGGAATGCTTCAACTTTGGGCTCAACCGCTTAAATGAGCTGAAAAAATGTATGAACGGTGGACGGCCCAACTGAGTGGATGATAACACATCTGAGTAACTCATACGCAATGGGACCATTCCAACAGACACCAAAAACTAGCCATTGGCTGGTGGTGGGGTCACTAGCCAATCCGCGAGCCACGTGGAGACGGTAAGGAAGATTTTTCCACAGGACACGATACGTGGCAGGGTGATGGATTGATCCGTTCGAACTCCGTAACCCTCGCGCGAGTTGCTTGTAACCCCTGTTACTTTGGATCTGTGGGGCCCACCGTGATATCCGTATGACATCTAGTCCGTTCATCAGTTTTGTGGGGTGATATCAGGATGTGATCTCAAAAAGGAGGTTGATCCAAAACTTAAATCAGCCACGCCACAGACACAGTGGGGATGAAAATACTGACCGTTGAAACCTTCATAAGGCCCACCTTGATCTATATATGCCATCCAAACCATTCATAAGGGGATTCCCACCAGGATGTACGGAATAGACAAATATCATCCCGATCCGAAACCTCTATGGGTAGAAGTAAGGTTTTGATGGTGAGCGTTCAATCCTTACTGTTTCCTGTGGTGGGGCTGACGTTATTTTTGGATCTGCGTCATTTTTTTTCGGCCATGGCGAAACTGATGGACGGTATGGATTTCACACAAACAGCTAGGTGGGGCCCACAGAGCTTTGGATTACATGCTCTCCTCGTAGCCGGGCTTACGTTTAGCGCAGCGCATGTAAACGAGCGACGGGTGGTGGGATCAGTTTGGATGGAAGCGGAATCTGTACTAAACTCAGTACGTTGCAGCGTACTGAGTAAACTCTGTGGGGCCCACCGTTGATGCTTGTCTTATCCATGCCGTCCATCCGTTTTTTAAAGATCATTATTGGATATGAGCCCCAAATTGAAGCCTAACACCTGGATTGAAACACATCACCAGAAAGAGATTGAGGATAATGACGTCTCCACCGTTGAAATCTTCCCAGGGCCCACACTGATATTTATATGTCATCCAACCTTCTCACTAGGTCACAAACGCGTGGATGATGGGAAAAAACAAATATAAGCTTCATCTAAAACTTCTGTGCCCCCACGAAGTTTTTAACAGTAGGTGTTCAATTCACACTGTTTCCTGTGATGTAGTCCATTTGAGCTTTGAATATACTTGAATTTTGGGGCCATATCATAAAATAAGCTAGTAAAACGGATGGACAGCATGGATAAAACATCCACGCCGTCTATCCATTTTGCCAGCCCATTTAGGCGAAGAGGTTGGGTAGAAGACGTGACCAGATCAAGTGTGTTTGTTGCAATCACTTCTCATTCTTCAGAAAAGAGCTGTTGTGTCCTTTTTCTCAAAAAATGAGTTTTAGGGAGGTTGGAATTGACCATCGATCACACACATGTTCATATGTTCCATGTTTTTGAAAATCCAAACTGCTTATCAAATTCATCATCACAGAAATCCTATTCTGCTGAAATTTCGAATGGGCCACAATCTTACCAAGCTGGCAATGATCATAAGCTCAAATCCAGCCGTTGGTATGCTTCTGATCAGGAGAAAATGTGTTTTTAACCCATTATCAATGACACCCAAACACGCCCTTAGCTTACAACTTGCATATCGTATTACACTTATCATGTATGCCAGCTCTACTACTAGCATACTGACCTTGCATTGCTATCTTAATGGCAGATTCAGTAAAAACCAGCCTAGCAGAGATGGAGAGTCGGACCATGCAGCCGGTGCAAGCAAAGCTGGTGTGGGCGTGGTGAGAATGGAAATGACGTTTCATGTGGACAGAAGGAATTCAGAGAAAGTGGTGTGTGCTGTTTGCCTGGATGAGATCCGAGCCAGACAGATGGTGATAAACCTACCATGTTCCCACACCTACCACTCTCATTGCCTTCTACCATGGCTCAATGTTCATTCACATTGCCCTTACTGTAGGACCAATGTTCAATCCTGATATTTCCTTAATGTGCTGGTCCATTTCTTTTGATGGGTTGATTTTATTAGTCGACCGTCCAGGTTTCATGGCACCCTCTTTGATTGCACCCTTAGTTTATTATATTTTCAATACATGTATTATTTTGTGTCCGTTTGATTTTATTAATTATATATGTAGTTATTTCCTGTAAAGAGGTTTAGTTTTTCTAAACAAACAAGCTAAAATACAGCACAATACTCCTTTAAAAGTCATGTTGTATAGGACAATCTATTTGGGAGAGAGAAATTCTAATATCTTATTAGCTTGAGCCACCAGAAATGATGTGGACCAATGAAACCCGATGGCATTGGAATTTATTGTCACTTCAACATAGACAATCCACACTCTATATTTTATAAGGAATTTATATATCAATCAAGTTTGGGTTGGGGTGGGTTAGGCAACCCAGGACCCCAACCCAACCCAAGTTTTATTGGGTTGGTATTTGTACAGCCCAAGCTTGAGACCGAACCCCATACATCCTACCCAAGCTCACCTGTCCGACTGACGGAGGGATGAACATGATGACGTCAATCACAGTCTTGGTCAAGGATAACTACTCTAAATGCACTGAGCTTCTCTGAACTCCTCGTGACTTCTCGAATCCACGAGGAAAAGAAATTAATAGAAATAATTTTAAAATATATGAAAGAAACTTGTTGATTGATTGATAGCTGAAATAAATGAGTTTACAACCCTTTAAATAAGGATACTAATACTAGGAAGAAGTTTAGTAATTAAACTATAACTTATAGTGTCCTATGTGGCTTAACCATGTTATTCTCCTAATTTTTCTAAACAGTTTTCATATTGGCGCAACTCCTAAAGCCACATGGATGAAGAGTTATACTCAAACTAAAACTTACTATTTATAATAAAAATGTAGTTAAACATGAAATTTGGTGGCATGGGCAACCCGGCATATCTAGGTTGGTTGGTTAAAGTAGCCCATCCTACCCCCAAAATCATATATGGTACATTCAGTAACTCATTCTAGTTTACGAGATATATCTGTTTTAAGGTTCTGATGGTCTTGATGACTTCTGCCTCTGATCGGGCCTTCTCTAATCCATCTTGGACATGAAAGTGTCTGTGACCCGCTCTACGTCACCGACTTTCAGCCCTTGTGCCACCAAATTTTAGAACTATGATTGGACTACCCTTATTTTTACACCAGATCATCTTTACGGCGTGACCTGTCTAATGTATATCCACTCGGGTTGAGAATCCCCAACCCGAGATTGGGTACCCAAGGTTGGGTTGGGTTAGGGTTGAGCACCAACTCAACCCAACCCACCCGACTTTCAGCCCTAAGTGTCATGCCTTGAAACTTGGCTGAGTCAACTTGACCCGACAGGATTGTGAGTTGAGTCTACTTGAAACTCAAAACTCGATGGTGAGTGTGACTTTATTAGGGATGGCCAATGGTCAAGTCGGCCTGTGGGTCAATTAGACTGACCTGTTTTTGAGGTGTGCTTGAGGCAAGCTTAATGGATAGTGGGGTCAGGCTCAATATGGAAATTTGACCTCTTTAAGTAAATGGGTTGGGCTTGAGTTGAACCCTACCCGACCCGAGCCACCTTTCCATGGGTTGGGCATGGGCCTGGAATGTGTTACCTAATAGATTTCGGACTAGGTTTCATGGCACCCTCTTCAACCGCACCATTGCACGTTGCGCCCATGAGCCGTACATTAGATATGGGTCGCGCCTTAAAGATGATCTGGTGTAAAAATAAGGCCAGTCCAATCATAGTTTTAAAGCTTGGTGGCATTAGGGATGAAAGTCGGGCCACTTCAACCCGACTGACCTGTGACTGACCCAACATTGGGTTGGGCTTGGGCAGGATGTATTGGGTTTAGTCTCGGGCTTGAGCTATACAAATACCAACCCAATAAAACCTGGGTCGGGCTTGGGTTGAACCCTACCTGACCCGAGCCACCTTTATAGGTTATCAATGGGTTAGGGTAGGGCTGGAATGTGTTGCCTGATAGATTTCAGGCTAGGTAATTTGAGCTTCAGTCATTTGAGCCCAACTTCAATCCTATACAACCAGTCTAAGTAACTTTAGAAGTTAAGGTCCATTTACAGCTAGGCCTAAAAGAGTTTCTTTAGATGTTAAACCCATCTTAAACGTGACTTTCGACATTATGGCCGATTTGGATGCACCCTCAAATCAGAAGGGCCAAAAGTCACTTTGTGTTTTCTTTTGGATGTAGTTTCTTCAACCCTATCGTATCCCCGCAATAGGTGCTAAAAAGCTGATTTAACAAAGCTATTTGGATTCGTTTTTGTTGAGTTGATTGAAAGTGCTTTTGTGGAAACAGATCTTAAAACATAGGACTTGTTGGCTTTCACATATTTATTAAAATGAGATGTCGTAGTACTAAGGATGGTTAGAGTCCTCAACATCATAGAGTAGGGTCAGGAAAAACTTGACTGACAAATCGCTTAAATATCTTCTCTCGATTGAGCTCAATGTGGGATGTCAAGGATTAGGTTGACCCATTTCCAAAATGGATGGGGTTTGGTAGTGTTTTGCCAATATAAAATTAAATATATTAGGATTGGGTTTGATTAGTCAGACCCGGCAGAACAAAATAATTGATGAGGCCCATTCAGGAAGAAGCTATAACTATTATAAATGATAGTTGGGTCCTAAATGCTAATGACTCTCAAGCTTTTAAATGACACATTAGGTAGTGTAGCTCGGTTATTGAGTCAATAAGATTTTGATACCCAAATTGCAATACACACACACACACACATCTATCCCATCAGTCAAATGCATCATTCTATGGTTGGTTACAAGCTTAAAAATCAAGTAAATTCATGAATCGGGTGGGCCACACCACATACAACAGTTGAAAAGGGTTATCCTCTCATTAAAACATTCATGATCATTTATTGGGCCCACCAAGATGTGGTTCACAAATCTAGACCATCCATTATGTGTGTCCGACTTGGATGAGGGGTCAGACCAAGTTTCAGCCGCATCCAAAATTCAAGTGGGCCCCACCAAGTGCTTTGATATGTTTTAGGCATGTCTTCACATGGTTTTAGATGGTATGACCCACCTGAGTTCTGTATATGCCTGATTTTTGGGATATCCCATAATCTAAAGGGGAACCATCAAATGCACGGTATTGATGTTCAACGCACATCATGGTGGGGCATATATATACATAGGAGTAGTGTTGTACACGGTCAAGTTGGTTCGATCAATTCGCTCTATTTGACTTCGAAAAGCTCGACTCACCTCGGCTTGAAATTAGATTTGGATTAAGTTAAGCTGGTTTTTGAAACTTGAAAATTTTTTCGAGTCGAGCTCGGGCAACTCTACTCAGATCGATCCTCAACTCAAACCAACTCGGATCGAATCAGCTCGGTGACTTGGTTATTTTAATATGGATGTTGCTTACCTAGTGTTTAATGAAATGACTCAACGAAGTGTTGGAGAGGAAGGAATGAAGATGTTGGGTACTGTTTGATTTTGAAGCTGCTCTCCGAATGTTTGATGAAATACATGTAAATTATTGTAACTGTTTTGCATTTTATGAAAATTGAAGATGCTTTTGAGTGTTTGAGAAAATGTCGCACATGCTCAAACACAGCTCGAATGGTCCGAGCTGTTGACCGAACTGAGCCGAGCTAGCCAAATTGGCTCGAGGACCGACCTGACTCGAGTTCAAGCTAAGGTAAGCTGCTAGCCGAGTCGAGTTGAGCTGTGCCAAGCTTGACTCACAGTTCGACTCGTGTATAGCTCTAACCATGAGGTCGAGTGAATGAAACCTAAACATAAGGCCGAGCCATGTCTTGGCATGAGCCATTGGATAATAAATTTCCAAAATATAGCGTGGAGATGCCATCGCATGGAAAAAAGGGCAAAATCGGTTAAATTGGCATTATACAATCTTGGCGGTGTTGCCATCACAAATTTTGTGGGGGCCTTCATGATATATGTATTATATCCACACCGTGTATCTGTTTTAAGAGATCATTTTAGGGCAAGAGTACAAAACTAAGGTAGATCTAAAGCTTAATTAAGTGGACCACAACACAAAAGTTGTGGGGATAATAATGCTCACCGTTGAAACCTTTTTATGACCCATCATGATGTTTATTTTCCATCCAAACTGTCCATAATGTCACATAGAACTGGATGAAGGGACCAAACAAATATCATCTTGATCCAAAACTTTTGTGGCCCTAAGAAGTTTTCAATTGTAGGTGTTCAATCCCTACTACTGTATGTGTTATGGTCCAGTTGAGCTTTGGATCTGATTAATTTTTTGTGGTAATGCCCAACAATGATTTTGGCAAATGGCTGGATGGTGTGGATATAATAGTTAGATCATGGTGGGGCCCACATAACTTGGTGACGGCAACACACCACCAAGTTTGGTGGCGTGTGGCACGCCATCCATTCCACTTCCGACATGGAAGGGAGCAGATTAGGTGTGGCCTTGGCCTAACCTAAGACAGTGTGTCCCATATCTTGATGTTTTAGCCACATCTAATCCATCCTTCATTCATGCCCCAACCTAATCTTGTTGGCTTCTGAAATTCAGGTTGGTCCAAAACTCCACTGGGCCTGTTCTTGTAAAATCATGCCTAAAAACTCTAAAATCACATTTTATACGTGGCCCACCTGATTTCTGGAATGGCCTGAATTTTTTTTAATTATTCATTTATCATGAATGGATGCATTCTCCCAATGGATTAGATGGAATATGCAAAACACAGTAGGCCCCAAATACAATTTGAAAGACTTATTAAGCTAAAGTAATTAAGAAATTTTAAGTAAAAAGGTTACTTATAATTAATCTTAAATCAAACTTACTTATCTAAAATAAGTTACTTATCTAAGCGGTCTTTCATGGTACGCATCACATCCCTATCACTCACTGTGGTGAGGCCGAGGAAGGAAATAGGGCCAATTTGTTCAAACGTTTCTTAGTTGAGAAATGTTCACATGCAAGAACTCCTATGTGAATTTTCTGTACAATGATATGTTTCCTTCCATCGTATCATTTTGTGTAGATCATCCAAGCCGTTCAAAATGTAGGCTGTACCATAAATGTCTTGTAGGGAAACAATTGGACCTATACGCTCCTTAGGTGGGCCACGACCATAAAATGAGAATAAGTAGACTATTTATCCTGGTTTTAGTGATCCTTATGTTGAGGCCCTTTTTTTTCCTGACGAAAAATGACATGTCAGAGGGAAAGAAACGGGCACATGTGTTGTATGTATGCATTTCCATTTGATTGGAGGACTAAATTAGACAAATTCTCTAAGTAGTGTATGTATGTAATGCTTTTTCTTTAGCTTTTGTTAAACCCTTTAGGGTACAAATACATTTTTGACTTGATAATCGCCATGTTAGCATGTTTCGGATGGGTTACACTAATAGACACCCTAAAATCCGTTTTGGGAGCGTGGATTTGGAACTCCTATATCGAATTCTCCTATTGTATTTACACCCTGATTCATAATTCCTGTAATCCAAAAGTAGTTTATATAATATATTATAAGGTCATTTGATATTTAATTACTAAATTAACTTTAATATCTCTAAGTATTTATGTAATCCAAGCTTTCACCAATAGATGTAATAAACCCTTTGAAATATATACTGGGGCTTTATACTTCAAAATGATGAAATTTCATGTTTCCAAATGGGTTACACGCCAAGATCACATCCGAGTGATCCCATGGTAAGGAATGGGATTTTTAGTTATTGATTTACATGGACAAGATCCATGGGATTGCATATCATCGTATTAAAGCAATTATAGTGATGTAATTGATAATCTAATTATTTTAAGATATCATTAGTAAGTCATGTGCCCAATATATTAGCAGTCTAGTGACACACATGTTACATATGTAACTCTTTGAAGGATTTTAGATGTAATTCAAGCTTTCACCATAGATGGGGATTTGAAACCCCAATTACCATATGGGGCCAAATATACCATCAAACCATCCCAAATTCATGGTGCCAAACGACCCCTAATGTTCTCGGTTGCATACAAAAATATGGCCAACTCAAAACTCAGGTGAGCCATACCACAAATATTATAATTGGGATGTGGACACCCATGGTAAAATCCTTCCAGATTGTATGTGGGCCTACCACATTTTGTATATGTCATCTAATCCATTCAATAGATGCATCTGATTAGGATGATTGGACACTAAAAGTCCGGCTATCTGAGGCAGATCCAAAACTTAATGGGACCACTACGTGGGAAAGAGTGTGGATGGAAATTCCCACCTCTAAAACCCTATTAGGGCCTACCATACCGTTTATATGCCATTCAAACCATTGATTAGGTCATTCAGGATACATGTGTGTGTGTGTGTGTGTGTGTGTGTGCACTCGCACACGTGCGCACCTCTGGGGGCATCTAATCCAAACGGTTCATGTGATGTGGCATCCCATGAAACCTGGGGACCAATTTTCACCCTGGTCTAAAGCTTTGGTGGGCCATAGCAAAGAGAGATGCAAATCTATGAAGGAAACTGTTTTCTTTTTACATAGCCCACCAAAGTTTTAGATAAAATCGCCCTAGAAGTTTCATGGGGTGCTACATCAGGTGGACCGTTCAAGTTAAGGACTGTTCCGGTTAAGGACTTACATCAAATATGATGAGTTTTCATGAGAACTAGTCATGCTCACTTGTGCACCTACGTACGTGCGCACCTTTGCACACGTGCCATGAGCGTCTAATCCGAATGGTCCATGTGATGCGGAATCCCATAAAACCTCACGGGACAAATTTTCACGCTAATCTAAAATTTTGATAGGCCATAATAAAGAGTAATGCGTATCAAGGGAGTAAACTATTTTCATTTTTCATTGCCCAACAAAGTTTGGGATCAATATATATATATATATATATATATATATATATATATATATATATATACATGCACGTGCACCAATGCTAAGTTGTGCACCAGTTCGCAAGGAACATGTGTGAACTTTTTTGAGAACTCATCATACATTATGGGGCTCCAAATTTTAAATGGTCCATATGAAGCAGCACCTCATGAAACCCCCTAGGCCCAAATTTTACTTTGATCCCAAACTTTGGTGGGCCATGAAAAATGAAAATAATTTCCTTCCTTGATTTGCATTTCTCTTTGCTATGGCTCATCAGAATTTTAAATCACGGTGAAAATTTATCCCTTGAGGTTTCATGGGATTCCGCATCACATGGACGGTTCGGATTAGACACCCATGACATGTGTGCAAATATGCACACATGAGTATGATTCTCTATTCATATATCCACGACTTGCGTGGCCCCATAAATGTCGAGCATTTCATCCCAATAATTCGTATAGTGGTGGGCCTCATGTACGTTCCAGCCACGTGAACTTGGCTACTTGGCTTCTGGCTCAAGACTTCGTATCCAAGGAGAGCAGGAGGGCCGCGCATGATAGATTGATTTGACGTGACGGTGATTTACTTTATTTTCCTTGTAGTTTCTCTTCCTTCCTGTCCTCACGAATTTCAAGTGATTTTACTTTCTCTTTTCTCACTGGTTTCTCTTCCTTCCTCACCTTAGCTCTAAATATTCAAGCGATTTCCTTCCTCTTTTTCTCAGCAGTTTCTCTTTCTTCCTCTCCTTTGCTGTAATTTCAAGTGATTTACTCTCTCTTTTCTCAGCAGTTTCTCTACCTTCCTCTCCTCAGCTTCTTAAAAGTGATTTGCTCTAATTTCAAGTGATTTACTCTCTCTTTTCTCAGCAGTTTCTCTGCCTTCCTCTCCTCAGCTTCTTAAAAGTGAAGTCACATCCATAGATTTTTCACAGCACCACTTCCATCAGTACCTTTGTTTCATTCCTCTGCAATCTTTTAAAAAAAAAAAAACACCATATCTGCCCACCCATCCGTCGACCACACCCTTCTCCTAAGGTTGTGTATATAGCCTTTCTTCATCTGCTCATTTGAGATAGATCTTAAAAAGAACCTTTTCCTTTCAAATACAGCATCGACCATCCAACAGTACTCAATAGCAACGATTAAAAGGTATGAGTAGATCTAAAGTTTCTATTTTAACTAATTGTAGATGCTTGATGATATCTTATGGTGATCCACAAAGCTTAATTAATTAATCTAAACCTTTAAGAAATTTTATTTTCTGCTTTGGTTTCAAAAGCTTTAGCTGTGATGCACATGAGTACCGAATCAACTTGATTTTTTGGGAGCCGTGGATACAAAAATCTGGTTAGCCTTCCGCTCGACCTTCGTGTACCTTTTTTTTTTTTTTTTTTTTTTTTTTTTTGTTAGCTTGTTAGTACACCCCACTGTCGGTTAACACTTCACTGTTAGCCAACCCCACTAGGGATCGATGGCAAGATCTCAGTGTTGAAACAAGGTATCTTTCACTCAGTCTACCACTTTACCTTCATGTACCTACACAAAGGGATGAACAAAGGAGACTCTAGCTAGTAAGGGAACCCTTCGATGCCTAAGTCAGATAGGGAATATGGGTCTAGTCGAGTAAGGAGTTTTAGGCTAGAGATTGTGCGTACCTTTTATCATTAGAGGTGCTCGTATTTATAGTTGAAGAGAGGCGATTACGTAGGGGAGATCTTTTTATTTGGTAGGTGTGTATTGTATAGGGATTCGGATCCTAAATGAGTTAGAGAATTTTCTGAGATCCTTGGTGAAGATCTCGGGATCTCGAGCGTGTCGCGGATACTTTCCAAGTTCTTTGGACAAGATCCCGAGCAAATCTTTGATTGTTCGGAATCACCGAAGGTGTGTAGTAGGAGACCGATGTGGTCTTGGCCGACCCGAGCTAAGGGGACGCCAACCTGAGGCCTGACCTGATCCTTTCAGCACCTGTTTGGGCTTGCTTTGGTGTTGTGCAGGTCCACCTATTTCCCGACCTGCTGACGAGAGACCGAGCTTGAGCCTATCTGCTACTCGTTCCGAAGCCGAGTGACAGATTTCCCATTTCGGTTCGTTGTTGCCCAACCTAATTAAGTGCACGAGTGTCTGACCTGACCTTAAATTATTGGCCAACCTATTTTCCCCATAACAGGTGCAAAGGCTTAAATTTGAATATGAACCCAAACCTAGCTAATTTTTTTGGGATCAAAGGCCAATTTTGGACATGAAACCAAAAACTAGCTGATTTGAATGGGAGCAAAGGTCAAATTTGGACATGAACCCAAAAATCTAGCTGATTTGAAAATCAAGTGGAACATTTAGATAGACGCCCACCTAAAAATCTTTTAAAAGGTGTGTGGTATCTATTATGGTTTGTATATGCTACCTAATTCATCCATCTAACATGCCCCACCAGATTAGAAACAAACTCAAAATCAATTAAGGCGAAATCAAACACAAATCAAAACATGCAAAGATCACATGATTTTTACGTGGAAAAACTTTCATGGAAAAAAACCAGGGCACAAAGCGACAATCAATCTACTATGAAATGATATTACAAGATATAAATACGCTTACTAATTTGAACAACCCCAAAATCTCTTCTCAAAACCCTAGCTTTGCTCTGGAACACCCTAGGAATGTCTTAACATTCACTTAGAATATCTTAATTCTGATTACACTCGATATATATTCTATCACAGTCGGAATTAGAAACAAATTACGCACTTACACAATCCTACGCGCTCCGTCGATGGGACATTTGATGGCATTGACGCCCATTAAAGACTAGTCAATGACATTGAAGCCGCCGTCCATGGCATCGAGAAGCAACTCCAAAACCATTTAACGAGCAATTGAATTTTTTTAGATTTTTTTATGGCATCGAGCGGTTAGTTAATGGAATCTACGTGCTCTTGTCCTCAATTAGATTAAAGACATTTGACAATATTTATGAGGTGTTTATATCTTTGTGCTAAATGCTACTTTCTATTATTTCTCATGTATTTTTTTTTTTTTTTGTTTCCCAGTGCCAGGTCATTTTCCCTCCTATGGCCACATGCTGAGTTGTACGATTTGAACGGTCCATATTCTAGCCAGGAGCAACTAACTATTGGTCCATAATCAAGCTTGGTAGAATATCCTAACCTTTTATTTTTAGAATTGACTGCTAGTCATTGGTCACTGAAATTTTATTTCCATTTGTTCTAAACTCATCTATCTACCTAAATGATAGTCACAATCATCAGTTCATTGTTTTAGGCCGGATCCAATACACACGCATGTTTATACCCACAAACTCACGTGTGGGGCTTACTGTGATGTTTTAATGACATCTAATCCATCCTTCACGTGTGGCCCCTCCTATTCTTGTTGGATTCTGCAACTCAAGTTGATCAAAAGATGATTGAACGGTCAATGTTCCATATACACCCTTATGGAAGACTTGAGTTTTGGATCCACCTGATTTTCGAGCCTACCCCTAAACTGATCTGGTTGAAATGGTGGACAGAGTAGAATTGTGGAAACATCACAGTAGGCTCGAGTATTGCAATGGCGGCCATTCAATCGCCACGCTTTGTTGCATGCATAATGTTAACCGATATGAATTGCTACATACCAACCCTGCCATGACTCGTGGGCCAGTTGATGTATGTGGGCCCACAACTCATGTTAGGGGTAGGCTAAAAAATGAAGTAGATTTAGAAGTCAAGTAAGCCACACGACATGAGTACATGGGGCGCAGACTACCGTGTGAAACCTACCTAGGTCCATTGAGATATTTACATGTCATCCAATGGCCACCATGATGCATGTTGAGAAGTCCACTCCATCCATCCAATTTTCCAGCATGTTTGTGGGTGGGCCCCAAAATGAGGTAGATCCGAAGCTTAAATGGGCCAAATTGAAGGAAACAGTGGAGATTGCACAACCACCATTGCAATCTTCCAGTGCCCACTTGTGTATTGGATTTGCCTCATATTCGGCCCCACCCGGTAAAATGATATGATGAAAATGATGGATAGGGTGAATTTCTAAAAAAACTCAGGGTTTGCCATGAATATTCAGAAGGTGGGTTGGGGATAATTGAATAATGGGCAGTTTTAAGTGGTGTGGCCCATTGGAGTATTGTAGAAACTGCCTCATATTTGGGCCCACCACTTAAAATGGACTGACAAAAATTGTTGATAGGTAGATTCCTCAAAAACATCACAGTGGACCATACAAGTTTTTGGAGCTTCTATGGTCTAACATTCAATACATTGTTTGAAGCAGTGTGGCCCACTTGAATTTTGGATCTTCATCATATTTGGGCCCACTAACTAAAATGAATTGGCAAATTGCTGGGTAGGTAGATTTCTTTAAAACACAATTGGATGGCACAATTTTTAGTGGGTGTTGGAGCTATTTCAACAATAGGTGTTCAATACCAGCGTTGCAATTCGTGTGGCCCACTTGAGTGTTGGATCTACCTCATATTAGGGCACACCCCATAAATTGAGCTAACAAAAATATTATATGGGGTGAATTTTTTTAGAAAGGTAAGGTGTGGTACATACCAACAACCTGCTCAGACAACATAATATCGGACTAGATCTGTGTGGGGGCCCACCGTGATGTATCTGTATATCTACACTGTCCATCCCTGCACTCATGTCATATTAAGGTATGGGTTAAAAAATAATGTAGATTCAACACTCAAGTGGATTACCCCAAATAGTGAGCTTGGGTTGTATTAATTGCACAAAACATTAAATGCAAGAGTCAACTCTGGTGTCGTTGTAGTTGGATATGCCTCATTTTTTAGCCCATACATTAACATGATCTGAGAAAATGGATGAACGGCATGGGATAAACAAATATATCATGGTGGGGTCCTCTCGGACAACTTATTATCCAAGCGGGGGTTGGACGGAATCAGCTTCCGAATAGAAGGGGCAGCACATGATTGGAGGTTAATAAAACATCATTATCAGCCTAGAGCTATACATGAACTGAGCAAGCTTGGTTAATTTGTTCTGACTCAACTTGATAAAGCTCAAATCAACTCGGTTTGAAACTGGGTTCAAGCTGAGTGGAGCTAATCTTTGAGCTTGAACTACACTGAACTTGACTCGACTTAGCTCGGAACTTGACTCAAAATTGACTCGGTTCAAATCAATTTGACTCAGATCAACTTCACTTAGTATAAATATTATAGATATTATTTGCATTATATTATATTATATTATATTATATTATATTATATATATATATATATAAAAAGCTACGTACTGAATAAACTCGGTGATGTCCACTATGATTTATATATTCCATCCACGCCGTCCATCCATTTTAACAGATAATTTTAGGGTTGGATACCAAAATTTAAGCATAGACAGTTTTCAAATGGACCACACCACATGAAAAAGTTGAATGGAACATATACCGTCGAAAAATTCTTGGGGGCCATAGAAGTTTGGATAAAGCTTATATTTGAATTTTCCCTTTATCCATATCTATATGATCTTATTAACAGTGACAATTAAACATCACTGTGGGGGCATAGCATGGTTTCAACTGTGGAAATCATTATCCCCCACTGGGATATGATCCACTTGATCTTCGTATATATTTCAATTTTGAGAACAACCCTTTAAATAAGATGAAAAAACTACGACGTGGATAGACTACATACATTCAAGGTAGGCCAACTGAGTTTACTCAGTACGATAAGATCGTACGCAATCCGATTTCCTGTTTATCAAGGTGGCCCCACAGACTGGATTTTGTGCAAGCTTATCCAGTCGATCCGGACGCGGACTGCGTACTAACAACGTCTCGTTACTGACAATGCTCTATCAACCATGCGTGGTAACTTTTATCCAAGCCTTCCATCCATTTTTCCTATCATTACATAGCATGAAACGGAAAAATAAGGGAGATCGAAATCTCTAATGGACCACACCAAAAGAATACATTGGGGAATGAATGCCCACCATTAAAAACATCCTGCGGCTCAATGTAACGTTTATTTATCATCCAACTGTTGATTACGACACCCCTATCAGGTTGAAGAGGAAAATTAAATACCATATTAATCTAAAACTTTTTAAGCCAACCAGAAGTTTTTAATGGTGAGCATTCAATCATCATTCTTTCTACACGGTGTGGTTCATATGAGATTTAGATATATTTAATTTTTTGTCTCATACTATAAAAATGAATTTTAAAAAATGGATGCATGGCATGGACATGAGATATACGGAGATATACATCATGATGGGATTCCCGAAGCACTTTCAATAGGCAATCTGCGTCCAGTCGATCCGGAAGTGACGTCACCAAGTTCGGTGGGCCCAACCATGATGTATGTTTTGTATCCACACCTTCTATCCATTTGGAGAATCATTTAGATGAAAATCTCGAGTGGACCCCACCCCAGAAAATGGTGGAGAGAGTGACGTCCAACGTTTAAAAGTTCTAAGGGCCACAAAAATTTCCGATGAAGCTGATATTTTTGTTTTCCCTTCTTTCACGTATGAGTTAAAACATGAAGACGTTGGATCTCAAAGAAACATTATGGTGGACCTTCGGAAGGTTTCAACGGTGGGCGTCACTCTCCCCAGTGTTTTCTGTGGTGGGGTCCACTCCAACCTTGGATCCTAATCATTCTTTGGTTCATACGCTAAAATGATCTCTACAAATGTATGAACGGTGTGGATACAAAACATACATCATGGTGGGGCCCACATAACTTGGTGACGTCACTTCAGTAGCGAGTCATGCTGCTCAACGTTTCAATAGCTAATCCGCGTCCAAGCGATCCAACTTATTCTCTCTTTTCTTAACAGTTTCTCTTCCTTCCTCTCCTCAGCTTCTGAAAAGTGAAGATATATAAACGAAGATTTCCCAGCATTACTTTCAACGGTGCCTTCATTTCATTCCTCTGCTGCTTTCAAAAGCACCGTTATCTCCCATCCATCCATTCATCTATATATCTATCTATATAGAATGGACTTGTGGGAAATCATTCTCTTCTTCTGGGCTCCTATTTCTCGGCACATCGGTTATTTCAAAGACCTCAACAACAATGTAGAGACTCTGAAGAGGAAAACGAAAAAGCTAAAACGCATGCATGATGAAATTCAGGCAGAAGTCGACGATGCTATACCGGTCGGAAAGAGACAGAAAGCCCTTGTGGAGAATTGGCTCACGGAAGTCAGAAATACCGAAAACCAAGTTGATTCAATAAGATTGGAGCTGGCAGTAAGGAGAATATGCACCGATCACTCGTCTCGTTATACATTGGGAAAAAGGGTCGTTGAAAAGCTCGAAGACATCAAAAAGCTCAACAAAAAACTCAAAGTAAAAGGGGTCTTCGATAAGGTGGCTGAGAGCAGTCGACATCCAAGGGTGTTGGAAAAGCAAACATCACTACCACGAGGGCAACAAAGCACGTCTGAGCGAACCTTGGAGGAGATATGGCAATGTTTACACGAGGAAGAGAATGGAATCATAGGTATTTGTGGGATGGGTGGAATAGGAAAAACCACTCTCATGAAAGAAATAAACAATAGGTTCACCAAAACCCATGACTTCGATGTCGTGATTTGGATAACTGTGTCCAAGGATCTCAACTTGGGATTAATCCAAGAGGGGATTGGAAAGAGATTGGGTATGGAATTCCACGGAAACGAAGATAAGGGGGACAAGCTGTTTACTCGGTTGAAGAATCTTAGGTATCTGCTCATCTTAGATGATCTATGGGAATCGTTTAACTTGGTTCAAGTTGGAATTCCCAAACCAGACAAGCAAAACAGATGCAAGATCGCGATAACATCCCGATCCGTCGCAGTGTGTAATGCAATGGGGGCTGATAAGTCTATTAAAGTCAGAGCTCTTACGACTGAGGAAGCGTGGAATTTGTTCTGTGAAAGATGTGGGAATGTGGTTCTCTTATCAGAGATTCAACCGGTAGCAGAGAGGTCGCAAAGTGCAGCGGATTACCACTTGCGATTACAACAGTGGGTGGGGCCATGCGTGGCAAGGATAAGAAAGAGGTATGGAAGAATGCATTGAGGGCATTGGAAGGAGCATCACCTGAGGTTCCAGGTATGGAGCGTGAAGTGTTTCTTCCTTTGAAACTTAGTTACGATTGCCTAGAAAATGATAGGATCAAATCATGTTTCCTGTATTGTTCATTGTTTCCGGAAGATTATCTTATACCAATAGATCGGCTAGTAAGTTACTGGGCAATGGAGGAAGGATTCATAGAAAATGTGAATAACTTGGAAGAAGCATCAAACAAGGGCCATGACATCATTGAAAGAATCAAGGACGCATGCCTCTTGGAGGATCGGTCTCAAGTAGATAAATTTGTTAGGATGCATGATTTGCTCCGTGACTTGGCTATTTGGATCACTTCATCGTCATCCATGGAAGGCTCAAAATTCCTTGTGAAAGCCGGGGAGGGACTAGTGCAGCCACCAGAAGAGAAAATGTGGAGAGAAGTTGTAAGGATTTCATTGATACGCAATAAGATAAAAGATATCGAAATTACGCCAGATTGTCCTAACTTGATCTCCTTGTTCCTCAATGACAACGAGCAATTAGGCACCATTCACAGTAATTTCTTTGAGCTCATGCCAAAACTACAGATCCTTGATCTAAGTTCTACTGGCATTAAATCTTTACCGATGTCATTGTTGCAATTGGTGAATCTACGTGTGCTCATTCTAAGATTCTGCAGAGCTCTAGTGGAGGTGCCGCCATTGGGAAAGCTGAAGGAACTCCAAATTCTTGATCTCGCAAACTCTGGCCTCAAAAACTTCCCTCAAGGCATTGAAAGCTTGGTTAAACTCAAGAGGTTGGATGTATCATCGACTTCATTCACTGCAATTCCCTACACTACGATATTCAGGCTACCTAGTCTGGAGGAAGTAAGCATGATGGGTTTGAAGGAAAACGTGGATGGAGCTACTTTCAGTGAGGCTGTGAACATGAAACGCCTGAGATCTTTAAGCATCAGTTTGTCCAATCTTAATGGCTTCATCGCACATGATATGTTCCATCAATGGTTTTCGGGCTTGACAAGTTTCCAGCTTAACGAAATAACTTTACCGCGGCTTTCTAATAAGCAGATAAGCATTTGTGAATGTGACAAATTCCCCTGCGGGTTTGAGGGGTTGACAAAACATGCATTCTCTTTAGACTTGTATAAAAGCAAAGGTTTAACAAGTCTTTCTAAGTTCCAAGGCGATTTAAAGAGCTTAAGAAGACTTCGAGTCATTGAATGCAGTGGAGTGGAATGCTTTATAGACTGGAGAGAGGTTGGAGATGATGCATTCCAATGTTTACAGTCTTTGGTTCTCGGTGATTTACCAAACTTGGAGAAGGTATTCGATGGTGGCGCGCCGCCTCCTCTAAACACAAGCCTGCAAAACCTCAGAAAAATAAGGGTTTATAAATGTGAAAAGTTAAGGAGTCTCTTCTCTTCTAGTATGGTAGAGCAACTACATCAGTTAGAGGAGCTTGCCATAAGGGAATGTTTCCAAATGAAAGAGATTATAGAAGGAGACAACCTGCCCCATAATTCATTCCCAAAATTACGCTTCCTAAGATTGAATAACTTATCAAAATTAGAAAGCATTTGTAGCCAGCGATTTATGTTTATATCTTTGGAAGAGATGAAAGTAATTGCCGTTCCAAAGTTGAAGAAGCTCCCCCTCTTCAGCTCAAGCATCCATAAAATTAAAGGAGAAATAAAAGGCAAAAGAAAATGGTGGGAAGGATTAGAGTGGGAAGACGAGAACGCCAGGTCCCTCTGCTCCACAATTTACAAACAAGCTTCCTGAGAAGTAGAAGAGGTGAAGTAGATTTATATCGACAGTATTTTTAAAATATCACGATACTTTCATGGGAAATTGATAATGCGCTACTATTATGATAATGGTGTGGCATTTTCAAAATCTTAGAATATTTTAATTTTTTCAGCTTAAATGGCAAAATTTATTACTACAAAGGAATTTCATTTATGATTTCATTTAGGCTGGTATAATTAAAATTCTAATGATTTATTAGTTTATAGTAACTCTTTTTAATTAATATTTTACTTTCAGGAAGATTCTTCTGAATAACGCTATGAGAACATCATTAAGCTCCAAAATCTCTCGAGATATTCCAATGCCAACAAATTGGTGAGAAGGTATATCTGTTTTATATTCATTTTACAGCTAGCTATTGCTGTATTTGGTCTATCCACGCCGTCCATCTTACGTGCAGAAGAAATCGGATTGCGTACTGAGTAACTCAGTATGCTCTTATGGTAAACTCAGTTGGGCCCATCTTGAATGTATTTGGTCTATCCACGCTGTCCATCCGTTTTTCCATCTAATTCTAAGGGGTTGAGCCCAAAATTTAAGCATATCCCAAGATCAAGTAGATCATACCACAGGAAACAGTTGGGATAATGATTTCCACCGTTGAAATCTTTCTAGGCCCCACAGCTATGTTTATTTGTCATCCAACCTATTTATAAGATCATAAAAACATCAATGAAGGGAAAACACAAATATAAGCTTGATTCAAAACTTCTGTGGCCCGTAAGAATTATTCAATGGTAGATGTTCAATTCAACTGTTTCCTGTGATGTGGTCCATTTGAACCTTCCATATGCTTCATTTTTGGGCTCAGGCCCCTTAAATTATCTGATAAAATTGATGGAAGGAGCGGATCAGATACTCAAATCATGGTGGACCTCACAGAGTTTACTCTGTACTCAAAGGGTGGGAATTTTCAATTTTCGAGAGGGTGGTCTAATTGTGGTGGAATTTCTGGGTTTTTTTTTTTTTTTTTTACATTGATTTTTGAATGAATGAGCTAAAAACTTTATCTTTTTTGCTTTAGTTCTCATGGAAATGGTGGTTCTGGTGCAAGAATTTTGAGTGGGAGATTTTGTTATGTTGCAGTTGTTTCTCATATGGCCTTCTACTTTTGTGCTTATGTTGGTTGTGTATGGAATTTCATATGGAAATTGTTGGCTTTTGGGCTATCGACAGCACAATGTATTATCTTTGACAGTGAGAGGTTTTTGGAGTGGAAGAGAGGATGTGAAGTAGAGATTTATTATTTATTATACAATTTTTTTTATTTACTTGCAGAGAGATTTGCTGGATAATATCGCGAGGAGAACATGAAGCTCCAAAGTCTCCCGAGATATTCCCATGTCGAGAAATTGTTCTGTTATTACTATATGAATTATTGCCTTTACAAGCAATCGTGGATGTGGATTGCGTGGGGTTGCAATCTCAGTGGTTCGATGAGATGGTAAAGTTATGTGGGAGTTACCATGATATATGTATTATATCCCCATTTTCCATTCATTTTTTGAGATCCTTTTAGGGAATGAACCAAAACATCAGACAGATCCAAAGATTAAGTGAGACCACACCAATCTCTTAGGGCCAAAGAAGTTTTCTATCAAGCTGATATCTGTATTTTCCATTCATCCAGGTGTGTGTGACCTTATGAGAAGTTTGGATGGAAAATTAATATCATGGTGGACCCTAGGAAGATTTCAATGGTAAATATCATTGTCCTACTGCTTCTGTGGTGTGATTCAATTGGGCTTTGGATCTACCTCATTTTCGTGTTCATGCCCTAAAATGATCTCTAGAAATAAATAGACGGTGTGGATGTAATACATACTTGGGTCCACAGAACATTGCCACGTAACACGCCAGGGAGGTACCCATTCAGTCTCCAGCAATGGTAACCTCCGAACGTGTAGAAGCATTTCTATGAGCTCACTTTGTCTTCTATATTTATTTTGAAGCACTTATTGTTGTATTAATTACTGCTTTTTATGTCTTCTATATTTATTTTGAAGTACTTATTGTTGTATTAATTACTGCTTTAGAAGCCTTTGTCAGTCTCTATTTTATTTTATTGCTGAGAATGGTTTTTTTTTTTTTTTTTCTTTGTACTTTTACTGGAAAATAAGCATTTTTGTGGCTATTACGTTGTCCCTAACTATTTCTTTCCTTCTATAACCGCACTCTCCTTTATTTTCTGGTTTAGTAAGGATTCGGTTTTAGCCCAAAGTTAAAGATGTTTATTTCTCATCCAAAGTAGTTCATAAGGTCACGTAAACATGAATGAAAGGAAAACACAAATATAGGCTTGATCCAAAACTTGTGTATGCCCCCGAGAAGTTTTCAACACTAGGGGTTCAATTCCCACTTATTCTTATAGTGTGGTTTACTTATCTTTGGATATACTCAATTTTGGGGCCATGCCGTAAAATGAGCTTGAAAAATGAATGGATAGGGTAGATAAAACACATACATCACCATGGCCCAACAGACTTTACTCAAAACTCTCCTTCACGCCCATGGTAAATTAGTTCTCCATTGACTTTACTTAACCCCCTAAGTGGGACCCACTGTGATGTTTGTGACAATCCATGGAGATGTTTGTGAGAAATCACCCGGTCCATCCATTTTTTCAGCTCATGTTAGAACATGACCTCAAAATGAGGCAAATCTAAAACTCAGGTGGACCCCATGATAGGAAACAATAGGACTGAATGCCCACCGTTCAAACATTCATTGGAGCCACAGAAGTTTTGGATCAGGCAAATATTTTTATTTTTCCAGTTCATTTCAGTGGGAGCAGCCTTATGAACGGTTTAAAAGGCATATAAACATCAATGGACCTTAGGAGGGTTTCATATTTATTAATTCCCCGTCATATGGCCCACTGGAGTCTTGGATCTGCCCCATTTTTGGGCTTATATCCTAAAATGAGCTATTAAAAGGATGAACAGGACTATAGAAAACAATATCTAGTCATTGGTAAATATGAAATTACAGTTGTGGATCACTCAGTAAGTGGATATAGCTGGCTATTGTATTGTCTGCACATAATAAGCCCACCAGATGAACCATTCTGAACACAGCTGGAGATTTTGGCAGCGACTGTTTAAGCACACTATTTATGCACGCCGCGATCTCATTGAGGTCCACTGTATTTTATGTATAAATTCATTCTGCCCATCAGCTGAGAACCATTAACCCACAATGACCAGTTCCATAAAAGTTTTGATGGGCTACAAAAATGAAAATAAAAATAAAAATGTACATATATTTGTTTGTTTGTTCCTGCAACCTTATGAGGTTTCCCAAACCATAGGCATGCAAAAGGGAGCCCATTTACACACCAAGCATGTGTCAAAGTGGCACATGTATGTGTGATATAAAGCCATCCATCAAGTGGGCCCAAACATGTAAATGCTCTTGTTTCACTTAAACGGTACCCAACGGATATCTGGACCTGGTTGCATGTGAGTTCGGGTATTCAAGAATGAAATCGGACCCAAAAGGACCCCGACCCAGCAAGATATGAACTCAGTTAGCCCGAGCACGCATGCTGTAAGACCCGACCCAACAATCAATTTGAAGTTCTTCCCCCAGGCCCACAAGATCAGATCAGACAGCAATTATACTTGAGCAAGCACTCAACTGCAAACCATCAAAAGAGAAGTACAAGATATAAAGGAATGACTCAAGTAAAGAACCAAAGCCTGCATCCCAGCATATATCATATCACAAGGGATCTCTCCAACTTCCTCATTGTGTGAATGCGAAGTAGCCCTCAATCCAGCCGCTGTGGTTGGACTGGATCTCAGTTTTCCAGGATTGAAATCTAGGATTCCAACCCCACTTTTTCAAGAATGTAACTAACCAATCAAACCTGCAAACACAACACCGAATTCGGCATTCCGGACCAATACAAAAAGTTATGAAGTTGTTATTGGTTTATCAATGGAAACATGTGGAGTTACATCTTTGAATCATATCCATGGTATAAAAAAAAACGGTTATGTAGCAGCTGTTATTTAATGGTAACTAGGGGTGCACATGGTTCGGTTTGGTCCGGTTCTGGGGTGAAACCAGAACTGAACCGTTCCTAACGGTTTTAGGAAATTCGGAACCAGAACCGGATCGTTGGCACCCTAGAACCGAACCGGAACCGAACCGTTAAAACCAGTTCGGTTCCGGATCGGTTCCATGGTTCTGGGCTTTTTATAATCCAGCCCAATTGCAAGCCCATGTCCATCCATGTTGTGGTCCATTTGATGAATGGTTTAGATATTGTATAAGGTGTGTAAAAATACATTTATGAAAATAATTGTTCTATAGAAAATAATTATAAGGTGTGCAAAAATACATCTGTTCAGTTCAAGGTTCGATTCCACGGTTCGGTTCTACGGATCGGATCCACGGTTTGGTTCTACGAATCGGTTCACGGTTCAGTTCGGTTCTACATACCCCCAAACCGAGAACCAAACCGATGTCACTGGTTCTTTGATTTTTGGAACCGGAACCGGAACCGGTGCACTCTAGAACCGGACCAAACCGGACCGTTTGGTCAGTTCCGGTCCGGTTCCACGGTTCTACCGGTTAAATGTGCACCCCTAATGGTAACAGCCATAACCGTTACACATTATGGGGCCTTCTCACATGAGGAGCCACTTATTGAATCAAGACCCTATTCCTTATTTGGCAGAAGTTCTGTTAATCCTTTGTAAATTCAGGGGTGGTAACCAACAAAAGATGGGTGGTGTATCTTTAATCTTAAATACACCAAGGGAAATTGGATTTAAGCAGGGGGAATAACCAAAATAAACTGAAAATAAGCGCTTCCCAAGAACAAGTGTAACAATCTATAAGTAACTTAATCATTCACTTTACTACAGGGAAGTCCATGGGGAGGAATTCCACAAGGCGTATCACATCTTTTAACTAAAGATGTAATTCAAAGCTATTGCGGTGAAGAATTGATCTGAAACAAAGCACTTCGTCCATGGGCTTGTAAAGAGATTAAATATTACCCTAATCTTTCTTCTCAGATTGATCCAGTATGATAAATCGATGCAATCCTGCTAAAGTTCATCAATAGTAACTGTTATGGGAAGATCCGAGCCCCTATAATTCCGAAGACAGACATCTCCTTAATCTGATCGGATGCACAAGAGTCCGTATCGAATGATAAGTGTTACCGAAGGGGAGACACCCGACTCGATCACAGTTATGCTCCCGCTCCGAGGCTGGTAATAGGCACGGAGTAATCCACGACTGGAGCAATTGGGATAAAGAACTCAGACCATTCCGCCACTGTCCGACTGGAAACAGATGACTATTAGCATCAGTAGCAGCAGAATCAACTCAATAGGACAGGCCCGACACCCTCCTCGGATCTCGAAGGGAAGACCTTCAGAATGTTCGACAGACAAAAGAGGCTGAGTCCGTCATAAGTTCAGGCCGGTGTTCGGCTCAGACTTGAAACACAATCTTCGTTTAACAAATCAATGATAAAGGCCCATAGATGTGCTGATCAGAACCTCTCCAGCCAAAGGAACCGAGCTGAGGCCGGGGCGAAAGAGTGAATGCTTCACCTGTTGAAATAAGAAACTGCCTTAAGCAGACGTGACTGATAACATCGCCCGCAGATACGCATGACACACCGCACGATCCCTGGATAGCAAACAATATCTCCACGATCTGAAGATCCCACTGATTGAGCTAATTGTGCCAAGATTAACGGGCCCAGACCATCCGATAATCAGGTATAAATACAATGAAACTCCATTGCTATAGGTACGCAACATCTTGAACTATCCCTTTGCTCTTCAACTTAGACCCAGATTCTCTTGACCTAACTTAGGCATCGGAGGGTCCCCCGGCTTAGCCAAGGTCTCCTGTGCTTGTTAGTGTGCAGGTTAGAGACGTTGAAGCAGGTCAGACCTCGAGGGTTGAAGTGGAGAGCTGACCAGATTTAAGCATCAACATTTTTTGGTGCCGTCTGTGGGAATCTGATACGAAAGGTCAGGTTCCTATTCTCAAATATTATGGCAAGAGGAAAGAAAAAGGTAGTAGCGAAAGAACCGGAACAAAATGAGTAGACCCGTTCCTCTTCGCTACTTCATGTCAAATCAGCTCCAGGACCTTCTCAGCGTTCTCGCAATCGAGCAAGTAAATATCAAGCCATGCAAAACGAGATACAGGCCCTGCGGGACAAAGTTAACCAGATGAAGCAATGACAGGAGCCACAACCACATCCCGCTCAGGAAAACCCTGCCCCTGAGCCGATTGGTCTGGTCGTGGAAGCTGAGTATGAGGCCTGAGGCGCCTCAACGCCCTCGGGTGCCGGTTTCGGGCCAGAATCTTCCCCCAACCCAAATCCGAGTCTCGGCTCGGAACACAGCTACTCGAGCTCCGACAAATACCTCAGTTGCCCCTACGAATCTTCGTCATCAGCTGGAACGGAGGAGGGAAAAGAGAACTCCAGAGATAGAAACCACCCAAGAGATTGTAGCTGAGAACAAAGATCCTTGAGAGAAACGGTTCGTGGAGCTCAACGACAAATTCTTGACGCTGAAAAAGAAGCAGCAGCCGTCGTCAGTTCCCGTCATCGTACATGCAATGATGGAAGAGACGGAGCCTCCCTTCACCTCGACAATCATGAACGAGGTGATGCCTCAGAGTTTCCGAATACCTCCCATCATCCAATACTCCGGGTGTGATGACCCGTCCGAGCATGTGGAAGCTTATCATTCGTGGATGCAAATTCAAACAGCAATGGACGCGATGATGTGCAAGGGATTCTCAATTACACTCGCAGGATCTGCTCGGAGTTGGTACCGTCAACTCATGCCTAACTCCTTCGGAGAACTTAGCCGATTATTCCTTTCCCAGTTTATAAGCGGTAAGAAGAGTCGGAAGTCAAATACTCACTTGTTTACCATTCAACAAGAGCCCAAGGAATCATTGAAAGACTACATCGCACGCTTCAATGAGGAAGGGTTACAAGTGGAGGATTATGATGATAAGATAACACTTTCTACCGTGTTCGGTGGCTTGAAAGAATGAAGATTCACCTTCTCTATTGGGAAGAATCCGCCAAAGACATTAACTGACCTCATTGCCAGAGCTCAGAAGTACACTAATACCGAGGAGTTCACCTTGTCATCTGCAGGCAAGGGTCGAAGGCGTACCTACCTGGTTGAGCATGACCTAGATCAGAGGTGAGATGGGTCAACTTGGTTTCGAGTAGCACTTTGTGCAGCCACTCAATTTCCCATCTGATTCCTAGGTGAGTCTGGTCGGATGACCGGTGAACCCCGACTATGGGGCTTCTCCCGAGTTCCCGTGAAGGAACCAAACCTTAGGAACTAGGTGGAGCAGCACCCTGATACTTCTGAGTGAACTGGGAACTGGTTGAGCCGACTCAACAATCAACAACACTCATCAGCTCCCTCAGTGGCTGAGAGAATTGACTCGCTGGCTCTATCTCCCTTTCTCTTTCTATCTCTTTCTCCCTCCTGGAATTCCTTGATCTCAAAGCTACTAAGCTTGTCCCGACTCGGCTCGAGTCAAGCTAACTCAAATAGCTTGGTGCAGTGCGATTTTCTCTCCCTCTCTTTCTCTCTCTTCTCTCTAAGAATGTTGGTGGGAATCCTGAGACAAACGAGCCCCTTTTATAAGCTTAGGGTTCGCTCGCAACTGCTTTCTCTTGCTATCACGGACCGCCAGGATGAGGTAGCCACCAATGGCGATTTATCACTAACGGCCTAGCGGGGTGATTTGGACCGTTTGGATGGGCTTAATGGGACCATTGATCAGTGTGGAGTCCACTTTACCTGTCCCATTTCACCCGAGTGCAGTGACTCTTAAGATATTCCGCCGCTACTTTCTTCTTTCATGGAGGGAGAGTTTCTTAGGGAGGAAGCTGTCCTAACGGCTCGTTTTGGAGCTGCCCTAGCTCGGGCGGTCGAGATGGTGTTGAGGAGTTCGGACGTGAGATCTGGATCGAGCTAGCATGCGTTACTCAAAGAGGAAGGGATTCCTTCTCCTTACGTTGCGCAGAGGAATGCTTCTCCTTTCGTGGCACCGAAAGGAGCGGTGGGATGCACCAAAATGGAGGGCAGAGATTAGAGAATACCATTGCTTGCGAATTGCCAAGCTGGCAATGTAAATGGACATGATTTCCATTTTTCAGAAATTTCTACCGCTCACAACACTCCACTTACGCCGGTGTGTAATTGCCTATGCATGTGTATCATCAAGTGGGCCACACCTATCCCTGGTCGGATCCTCAATCCGAGCACGATGGAAGGCCTAGATCAGCCCTCTGATCCCATATAGTGGACCTCACCTCATCACAACGCTTGCTGTGTTTGAAACTGACGCGGGCGGGAAATCGAAAGAAGGAAAGAATCCCTCCTTTCGTGGAGCCTTATTGGGTTAAGGCAGTTTGACTAGGCCTTTGGGCCGATTCATTGTAGGTGCATGCCCAAGGTGTTACACACCTAACCCATTGTGGGGTCCGCAACGGTATATTGTCCAAATCCACTCCGCCCATTCTTCTTGGAGGTCATCACTGGGGCTTCTGATCACAGATCAGACAGATTCAAAGTTCGGGTGGGTCGTACATTTTTATTGGGGAGTCTAGTTAGAGATTCCCATCAATATAATGGCTAATTTACATTTAACCTAATAACCAACGGTTACAAGGGCCCTAGGGTCTGCCTAGATGAATTCCAACGGTTGAATTAGTGGTCTGCCTAGAAATTTCTACCGTTGATACCTTCCTGAGCTCCACCTTGATGTTTATTTACTATCTAAACCGTTTATAAGGTCATTCCCAATGGGATGATGGGAAAACACCAAAAAGATAGAATTATACAAAACTTTTATGGCCATGAGAATGCTTCAACGGTGCTCACTGAATTCCAACCTTTTCCTCTCATGTGGCCCACTTGAGTGTTCGATATACTTAAATTTTGGTCGAACGTCCTAAAATGATCTCAATAAGCGAATGGACAGGGTGGATTTCTAACAAACATCTCGGTAGGCCCCAACTAGCATTTTTGCGAAGGAACTTCATGCGAAAGCCTTCCGCGAGGAATCCCTGTCTGAGTCAGGGACGGGATTGGGAAGCGGATTGGGTGGTGTATTGACGTAAGCAAGTTCTGTGGGTCCCTTCATGATGTATTTGTTATATCCAAACTGTCCATCCATTTTGCGAGCTCGTCGTAAGACTTGAGCTGAAAAATAAGACATATATAAAGATAAACTGGACCACACTGCAAAAAGAAATAGGGGATTGAACATGTACCATTGAAACCCTTTTGGGGTCACAGAAGTTTCAGATCAATATGAAATTTGTTTTTCCTCTTCATCCAGATATTTTTGACCTAATGAATACATTAGATGGAAAATAAACGTTATAGTGAGCCGTGTGAATTTTTTAACAGTGAAAATCATTATCCCACTGCTATTTTTGGTGTGGTCCATTTGAGTTTTGGATATGATTCATTTTTTGGACAATGCTCTAAAATAATCTTGAAAATTTTATGAATGGTGCAGATATAATAAATACATTATTGTAGGGCCCATGTAACTTTGATCTCCTTTGAAACCTTCCCACAAGGCGAACCTCGAGGAGCGTCTTCACACGACACGTATCCACGTATTAACGGATTAGCTACTCCCCCAGCCACCAGCCTGGTGGGTGATGGTCAGTGCTGTGAGGCCCCATGATGTATGTGTTTCATCCATTCAATTCATTCATTTTTTACGCATTTTATATCTCTATCCCAAAAAATTCCACCACACTTATACATACAAATCATTAATTTGCAATTTGTATTCATGAATAATGATATTTTAATTTTCTATTAAGTATTTTATAGTTTATTTGAATTAAATAGAATAATTTTATTTTCGTTTAATAAAAAATAAATTCTTTATAATGTAAAATATTTCCAAACGGGATATAAGGCCAAATGTGTCAAATCAACATATTTCAGACAATTCATATGTTTGTTAACAAACAGATTGTTTCAAATTCAGTACTTAATTTTCAGACTTCAGCCATAATTACCAAACAAGTTTTTTGACTTCAGATTTCAAATTCAGCTTCAAGCTTGATTTGATTGACTTGATTTCGATTCAACTTGATTTCAAATTCAGCTTCAGATTTCAGATTCAGGCTTTAGACTTTAAATTTAACAAACGGGGCCTTAGCTAGCCTTACCCAAACCTTACCGAATCCGCTCCCACATAGAAAAGGATGCGGATTAGCTACTAACAAGTTGAGTAGCCACACTCGCTACTGAAGTGATGTCACCAAGTTCCGTGGGTCCAACCATGTTGTATGTTTTGTATCCACACCATCCATTTATTTGGAAAGATCATTTTATAGGGCAAGGCAAAATATGAGTCCAATCTAAAGCTCAAATTAACTCACCACATAAAATAGTGAATAGTATGAGTCAGAACCAGCACAAAAATTTATGTTTTCCCTTAGGCCGGTTTGATTTTTCATGTAAGAGGGAATTACCTAGTAAATGGGTAATAATTACTTACCCAGGTGATTACCATATCGTTTTCAATATGTAGATGTTGACTGCCAAATGAATTTAGGGCCCACTGTGATGCACGTGGCGTATCCACACTGTTCATCATATATGTCAGCCTCATTTAGGGCATTGACCCAAAAATGAGGCAAATCCAAAGCTCCAGTGGACCACACCACAAGAAACAGTGGAAATCAGATGCCTACAGTATGAAAATTTGTGTGGCCATCAAAAGTTTTGGATGAAGCTAATATTTGCGTTTACCCCTAATCAATATTTTTATGACTTCATGAACAAGTTAGATAACAAATGAGCATCAATGTGGGCTCACTGTACAAAATAACTTTCAATGGTGTACGTTAATGGCCATTGTTTTTTGTGGTATGGGCCACTTGAGCGTTGCATGCATCTGTCTCAATTTTGGACTTAGGCATTAAAATCTACCGTGGATATATCATGCACATCACAGTGGGTTCACAAATTTAAGTCAGCTTTTATGGATTACTTTTCTGTTCGAAAATACACTTAAATTTCAAACAAAGTAAAAAATGTAATAAAGAGCTTTTTTCTGAATATTTCCCACGTACACGAAAAATCAAGCAGCCCCTTATTCCATAACCGTGTGAACTTATGACTAAGTTATATCTCAAAAAACGTCATACCGGACTCTTATGAACGTTTCAAGTTGGGCATCAATCTCTTCACTGTTTTTGGTGGGGTCCACTCCAGCTTTAGATCTAGCTCATTATTTGGTTAATGTCATAAAATGATATCTCCAAATGGATGGACGGTGTGGATACAACACACACATAATGATAAGTCCCACACAACTTGGTGACGTCACCTCAATAGCCTGCCTCGATATTCAGGACGGCCTTATCGTCCTACTCCCGCCGCCTGTACGTAATCCGTCCCGGCAAGTCTCTGTGGGGCCACCGTGATGTAAGTATTTTATCTAAGCCGTTCACCGATTTTTTCAAATCATTTTAAGGTATTATCCTAAAGATGAGTCAGGTATACATATCCAGTGGACCACCTCAAAGGAAGTTACACTGATAATGACACCCACCGTTGAAGCTTTTCTAATGGCTAACGTGATGTTTTTTTTACCATCCAACCTATTAATAAGTACACGTAGACGTGGATGAAGTGAACATACAAATATCAGCTTTATCTGAAACTTCTCTAGCTCCAAAGAAGTTTTTAATGGTGGACGTTTAATCCCCACTTCGTAGTCTACTAAAGTCTTGTACCTACTTCATTTTTTTATTCTTATCTTAAAATGATCTGATAAAAGCATTGAACGGAGTGGATAAAACAATTACATCATGGTGGGCCCACCGAGTCCGCGTCCCGATATTCAACCCCTCACTAGCTAATCCACGACAGCAAAATTGAACGCGGATTCCGTACGCGTTCGAACCGCGTTCGCAAAATTCCACTCTTCCGTCAAATTCAAAGAGAAATAGTCTGGTACTCCAGCATAGTGTAATATATGATACACAGACACTTAGAAATTACGGAGAAAATGCATACTTGGTGCACAATTAATTTAATCTAAACCGTACAAATTATAGGTAAAATTTTAGATATATAATGAACTGAAAATTACTTCATCGGTAAATTCTGATCATTTATTGGACAGTTAAAATGAAAAATATCCAATGGCATTTATTTCAAAAAAACAAGTGTCCACCAATCAGATGATAGTGATTTCTTACCAATTTTTGTAATGAAATTTTATTTATAAAAATCTGTCCCACAATTTAGTCGGATTAATTTTCGGTAATATATGCCACGTGTACTACTTTTAAGCCCATGCGCATCAAGCGTTATACTCGGTCAGAATATAAAATAACTACCATTTGCGTCCCAAAATTAAACAAAATGGTGATTGCCTGAATATGGTATGGGATTTGCGCGAGTAAGATTTCAAAGAGACCATCGGCAGCAATATCTACCTGGTAGATCAGACAGAGATCCAGATCATTCTGCAGGTGGTCCCACTTCAAACGCTCTAAATGGAACATTAAACTGGTGGACGTCTCATGGTCATATCCGATGATGAGTGGAACTTAAAGATAGGGAGTATTATTTACACTGGAGCCATGCGATGAGTGGACCGGATCTCTCATATTTACTGAACTTAATACCCTGTGCTGCGAAGGGTGACATTTATCTATAGTCGCTCTAATCGCTTCAAAGTTTGTCTTTACATCGTGCCCTCGCAAGCACCAGGAAGTTTACTCACATGATGGTTGGTCGGGTAAAGGAAGCTTCCATTGGTGTTCGCGTTTTTTCAGTTACGAAATAACCTCTGCTTTCTGAATTAACTACGAAACTGCCACTGAATCGGCTTTTCTCTTCAACGGTTTTTCATTGGTGGTAAATAAGAATTTACCATGACATTTTCAGCTTTTCGGAACAACACAGGACGCGGATGTCCTGCGAAGCCTTTAGGGTTGAAAGGCCGTAGGTCGTAACGGGGTGTATTGCACGGAACCCAATACTCTTAAATGCAAGTCCGCGGATTGTCTCCAATCCCACTGAATTGGATGATCCAGCGTCAAATGGCTGGGTCCGATTGAATGGTCGAGCGTATCTAACGTCCATTTAGCTTATTCTCTTGCAGTCCAAGTTCGATCAGCACCGCACAATGCTTGATAGCTGACGAAATTGGCCCACAAGCTCCTTACTCGAAAAATCAAGCATGCCATGGTGTTAGGTGAACTCGAAATCTGAAAATGCAACCTGCTGAAACATAGTGCATATCTCTCCAAGGATCTGGCCGGAGAGCCGGTTTCTTGACATAACTAGATTAGCTAGTAGCTTAAGCTGGGATATGCTTTTGGGGATGAGACCGGTGAGGCCATCCAATCGATGTCATGATCTTGCACCGACTGAAAAGAACGGCCAGCGTCCAACGTAAAAACAGGGCCTGCGTAATGACTTTTGCGTTGCGACGTTGGTGGGGCAATGATCATCGATGGTTTGATGAATCCATACCGTCCATCAGCTCTGTGATGAAATTTCAGTTGGAGAGGGCTGATTTTGGATTGCTTCTGACACGGCCTACTTGATTTTCCATTTTACCGTTCATCTTACGTTTTGACGGTCGAAATCCGATACATGCTGCTTCTTGGAAAATTTTCACCTAGGTCGTGGTTAGTGGGCCTGTAGGACTCTGATGGACGGTCCGGATCGGACCTTTGAATGAAGGCAAAGGTCCTTCAAAAATGTTCTTACACACCCGGTTCTCTCTCTCTCTCTCTCTCTCTCTCTCTCTCTCTCTCTCTCTCTCTCTCTCTCTCTCTCTCTCTCTCTCTCTCTCTGTGTATTACTTCCCGCCACCACTCCCTCCGAATCCAGCAGTAAATCCTCTGGATTGCCATCCGCCTTATCTCCTCGCTCTGCCAAATACGTTGTCGCCCGTACACCTTTATATTAGACAAGCGAATCCCATATACTATGACCTACTCCCTTTCAATCCTCCCGTCCAAATGGGCCCTTAGCAATGAGTTCTTGTGCAAGGATTCTGAGTGGGACCCACTGAGATGTTTATGAGAAATACAATTCGTTCATTCGTTTTTTTAGCTCATTTTAGTGCATGCAATAAAAATAAGGTGGATCAAAGACTCAAATGGACCACATGAGAGGAAACAGTGGGAATTCAGTGACCACCGTTGAAATATTTATATTGCCACAAAAGTTTTGTATCGGTCTAAGTTTCTGGTGTTTTCACTTTATCCCAGAGAAAATGACCTTATAAACAGTTTGGATGGCATATAAACATCAAGGTGGAGCCTAGGAAGGTTTCAACGTTAGGAATTCCTTTCCACACTGTTTCATCTTGTGTAGGGTAGTTTAGTTTTGGATACTCCTCATTTTTGGTTTCATGTCCTAAGATGAGCTCGAGAAATGGATGAACGGTCTAGATTTCTTATGAACATCACGATGGACCCCACCTTGCATCCCAGTGCAGGAATCGGCGTCCAAACAAAGCGTGTGTTACCCCAACGAAGCGGATTAGGTGGTGTACCATAAACCACCAATATGGTTGGTGTGGTGATGTCACCAAGTTATGTAGGTCCCATCATGAGGTATGTGTTATATCCAAACCTTCCATCCATTTAAAGAGCTTGTTGCAAGGCATGGGCCGAAAAATAAAGCATATTCAAATATTAAATGGACCACACCGCAAAACGTAGTGGGGGATTTAACGTATACCATTGAAATCATTTTGAGGGTTACAGAAGTTTTGGATCAATATGATATTTGTTTTTCCTCTTCATCCAAGTACGTGTGACCTTATGAATATATTAGATGGAAAATAAACATTATGGTGGGCCCTACAAATGTTTTAACAATGAGAATCATCGTCCCCACTGCTATTTGTCGTGTAGTCCACTTGAGCTTTCGATATGACCCATTTTTGGGCTCATGATCTGAAATGATCACGCCAAATGGATGAACGGGGTTGATATATAATAAATACATCATTGTGTGGCCCATGTAACTTTGATCTCCTTTGAACCGTTCGTACAACTCAGATCTCGAGTTTCAACGCTCGTCTTCGCACGACACATACCCACACCAACTATTGGTGGTGTGTGGTACACCAGCCAATCTGCTTCCTACATTGACTGTATGGGAGCCCACCTTAATGAATGAGTTGTGCATCTATGTCGTCCATCCATTTTTCAAGTATATCCAATTCTCAAGTGGACCATATCACCGAAAGTTCTGGTGATTAACCATTAAAAATTTATCGTGGGAGATAAAAGTTTTGTATCGTGGGAGGCTCATCACTCCAGCGTAAGCTGACAGCACGGATACAATGTCTCATACCACCTTGTCTGGTACTTGAAACTTGGGGGTCGTATCATTAATGATTATCAGTAGGCCTCTCCAGTGTATGGGGGTGCTCCAGATTCAAGCAGACATGATCATGCATGGTGGACACACATGGTTGGTCGGCTATTAGTCTAGTTCGGATGACTCGGGAGAACCTCGGCGAAACCGACATTGGATGCAAGCATCCCGTGTAGTCTGACTACTGTCGGTTGCCCGCGTTCAGCCTGGGTAAATCAGACTAATTCGGGACGGCTGACTCAATTATGGTTGCCCTCGTAAATTTATGGTTTGTCGGCAAACCCAATTAATCAAATAGCCGAATTAATCAATATACTAATAAATTAATTATCACAACTACATGAAAATTGTACAAACAACAAATCGGAAAAATTCTACTCTGTTTAGGCATTTATCGAACATGCAAGTGAATAATAAAAAGCATGAGCAACAAATCTAGTAATTTCAACTTATTCTAGCATCCAATTGAATATATAGGCTTCATTACATATTGATAGAAATTCATGGAAAGTAAATGGGATATACGAGTATGCACAGGTTAGCATGCATTCATCCATTCATAACATAAATCATTAATCATGACATGAGGTTTGTCAAATTCCTAGCGCCACTTCTAAGATTTAAATTCGTAGATCAACTTGTCGGTGTCCTGCACTAGCGTGGTTAGCTCGTAAAGGCACATGCAATCGGCCATCAAGGCCCAAATCTCAAAAAATGGCTTATTAGTTACCTTTGATTGTCGCCAGGGCAATTTCAGCGATGTAGCGTGGTCACGGCTACGCCACGGGCTACCAAGGATGGGGCAAATGCTCCAATCTACTCCTTCCTACACTTTCTCCCCTCTCTTCATTTCTATCTCTCCTCTTTTTACAAGTGAAAATTCATATGGGAGTGAGAGAGAGATAAATTTCTGGGCTTGTATAGTTTCAAATTTTGTGTCCAAATGGCCTTGGGGGCCTTTTTTCCATTATACTTTCTCATAGTGGGCTGGTTTTGACCCACAAGGCCCCTTCAGGGGCCCGCTGATTCATTTACTATAAGGCCAAGTGCCCCACTATGGGATCTATGTTTTATTACAACCGGACGACAACTAGATGCTTCGACTAGACATAGGGGCCCCACTTTTGATTAACAGTCATTGATGATTGATCAGGGTCGCAGGTATATGGATATGAGTATGGAAATATCCTTGACTCGTGCCTCAAGTTTAGTCCAATCTAATGGTCAAAAAGTCACAATTTCGTGTAAAGAGCGAAGCCTATTTCACTTATGTTTCAAATTCACACCTAGGAGAGAATTGCACATTTCAAGCGCTTGGCTTCTGACCTAAGTTGAGTAGTTTTGAGCACTTTCTTGGTTCGCCACTTGTGATGGATGTCAAGCCCATTGAAACGAACGTCTTTCTATTGTATCGGGTTTAGTAGTCCACTAATGAACGGTCTTGTTCGGATAATCGGTGCATTTCTGAAAAATTAAGTACGTCGCACCTATGGTCCACCTAAGATTTGGATCAGTGCAAATTTTGGGATGTAAAAATTGATAGACGGCGTGGATATATAACACATTCATCAAGGTGGCCCCATGGTGATTGTAACACGTACCCTCCTGGGTAACATTTTCTCTGCTCCCCTGCTTTCATATAACTGCAAAACTTAAATTGAGTCGATCAGAGCACATACTTATTTTGTTCTTTTTATCTTTTCCCAATGAGACCTTATGATTATGTCTTGGTATGTATTTAGTGCCAAGCCTGCCCATTAAAACCAAAAACAACCTGACACTATGCTTTATTTGTTTTTAACTGTGCTTTTTTACTCCTTTAATATCGTGGTTTTATGACTCATGGGATTATGACTTGTAATAAGATGCGTTGGCATTCAAACAGTTGGATTTTAGTCTTTTATCAACCGTTACTCACTGGGCTCTCCTTAGGTGGAATGCCTCATAAAACACTTGATTAAATATTTCAACCCTTTCATTACAGAAGGGATATGTTTCCATTCATGTTCAAATAACTATCAAAATTACCCATGCATTGTAATAATATAAATGAATAGATTTCATTAGTTGACTATCCACCGTACACAGTGAAATTCATCTTATAAACGGCTTGGATCATTGGAAAGATAATCAAGATTCAAAGGCGGGTGTTTTAGAGTATCCATAGGTCGTGGAATCCTGCTACGGCGTGAGTGTGTGGGGTGTGTGTGCGTGTGTAAAAAAAAAAAAAGACAAAATAGACGGGTGTGTTGGAGTCCTACCATCCTCATGCAGGCACACATGCCAATATAGCTCACATACGCAGAATCCGACCGTTCCACAGGTGGGCCACGTTATTTGGATATTCTGGCCACTTCAAAAGATTATTTATTGGCATGAGTCCAAAAAATAGGCATATTTAAATTTTTATTGAACCACAAAAAAGGAAACAGTGGGGATTCAATGCCTACCGCTGAAAGCCTCTTAGGGACCACTGAAGTTTCCAATCAAGCTGATATTTATGTTGTCCATTCATCCAGGTTTATGTGACATTATAAATAGATTGGATGGAAAATAAAAACAATAGTAGTCCTAGGAAGGTTTCAACGGTGGACGTCTTTTTTACTGTTGCTTCCTACGGTGTAGCCAACTCAAACCTTGGATCTCCCTATTTTTTCAATTCATGCCCTAAAATGATCTTTCAAAACGGATGGACGGCTTGGATAAAATGGTGGGCCCACAGAACCCCTTACAGGACCTTCTGTCTCTAACTAGTCCTGTTGGGGTTAGTACGGGATCCACGCCTCACGCTTCGCGCCGGCTGAATAATCTGAACCACAGAAACGATCCAGTGCAGCCAACTCCACTGAGCTTCCATGCAACGCACCTTCCGCCGTACAACTGATTGAGAAGATAACAAATCAGAACGCTTGTCTAGTGATCTTTCTGTGGGTGGTCCAATTTGAAAGAAAATCATACCAATCGAATATACATCCATTTTAAGGACATGAAATTGACGCTGAAAAAATGGTGAACGTTTTCTGCACTCCAGGTAGTGACAGGTAAGATGCTACAACAGTGTAGTCTTCAAATTTTGGGCCATACACGGTGGGAGACAGTAGATGGACGGCACGGATTGATCATATCCCCTACTACAGCCACTGACGAAGGTAGGTTGTACGTGGTTTAGATGCAGACCGTTTCACTGAATCATTTCCCGTCCAAGCGGACTCTCATGGTAGAATTCTCGTTCATCGCAATTTCTCGGGATATTTTCAGATTTTTACTTTTAACTCGCGATAATATCAGGAAATTCCTTCTTAAAACAAAATATCAAATTATTTATTATAAAATAATAAATGATTTTGAAAATTGAAAATTTGGGTAAAAAGTGAATTTAATTAAAATTTTAGGCATTTACGTTGAAAATCGCGAGAAAATAAAAATATCGAACATTGAAAATATCAAGATATTATCGCTATAAATATCGTTTAAACATCCAGGGGTAGACAAGGACTGCGGGCCTTAACCTTTTTGTTTCTAGTAAGAAAATGGCATTTTTTAAAATATTTTCAACGTCTAGGGTTAAATCCGCTACCAGCGCACCTTATTAGGTGAGAGAGAAGCTCATTTCACGAAGAAACATAGTGAAAAAACGCGTTGTTGATGATCAGCCGCGCCACCTGCGTACGTTAGAAGAGAACCCTACTGTAAACCGAAGAAAAACCAGTTCTCGGATCTTCTTTTCTATCTTTAATTGATTCCCGCAAGAAGAGAATCAGGGTGCGCACGTTAGAAAAACGATGGCCGGAATGGTACCCGGAGTGGAGGTGGCCCGAAAGAGAAGGATCCACCATCACCATCTCGATAACACGCGCGAGCCTTGTTTTCTGCGTTCACGTATCGCACCGTCAACAACGACGGCCCTGGACGAAACTGCCCTCCAAGCCCGTACAAGGCTCGAAGAAAAGCTTCGAGGCATTGGTTACAGGTCCATCCTCTCTCTCATCTCTTAATTGTAGCCTTTTATTTTGATTACGATCCGACGGTTCCGATTATTTGGGGCTAACCGAGATTCGATGCGGGTGAATAGCTATACACTGAAGGATTGGTGCATGCGCTGTGCAGCTTGTAAGGCCCTTGGCAGATGGTGAGTACATACACCGGTTGTTTGGCTAGTGGTCGGTGCTATGTGGCCCACCATGATGTTTAGGGCCTGTTTGGCTGGGCAGATTGGATGGGATTGGAAGATAGATCCCGGGATTGGCCGGGCGTGCCAAACAGGGGATCATGATCCCGGATATAGCAATCCCATAGATTTTAAGACAATCCACTGACATCATCATCGTTTCCTTTAAATCCCATCCAATCCACCGAATCCTTTCAAAATTGCCTGGGAGGTGTTTCGTTCGAGAGATTGAAAGGAATTGGAAAGTTTAATCCCAAGATTGGCCGGGCGTATCAAACAGATCAATCCCGGGACATAGTAATCCCGATCTTGCACCAATCCACTGACGCAGCTATCAGTACCTTGGAATCCGTTCAATTGACTCTAATACCATCCAATCCCATCCAATCTGCCCGGCCAAACAGGCCCTTATGTTTTATCTACACCGTCTATCCACTTTGGTCTCATCGTATGAAATGATCTTGAAAAATGGATGGGCGGCGTGGATGAAACACATACATCATAGTGGGCCAACAGACACCAAAAACTAGCCATTGGCTGGTGGTGGGGTCACTAGCCAATCCGCGTGCCACGTGTAGACGATAAGGAAGATTTCTCCACAGGACACGACACGTGGCACGGTGATTTATTGATCCGTTCGAACTCTGTAACTCTCGCGCGAGTTGCTTGTAACCCCTGTTACTTTAGATCTGTGGCGCCCATCGTGATATCCGTATGACATCTAGTCCGTTCATCAGTTTTGGAGGGAGATGTCAGAATATGATCTAAAGAATGAGGTGGATCCAAAACTTAAATCACCACGCCATGAAAAACAGTGGGGATGGAAATACCGACCGTTGAAACCTTAATAAGGCCCACCTTGATCTATATATGCCATCCAATCCATTCATAAGGGGATTCCCACCAGGATGTACGGAATAAACAAATATCATCCCGATCCGAAACCTATATTGGTAGAAGTAAGGTTTTGATGGTGAGCGTTCAATCCCCACTGTTTCCTGTGGTGGGGCTGATGGCGAAACTGATGGACGGTATGGATTTCACACAGACAACTAAGTGGGGCCCACAGAGCTTTGGATTACATGCTTTCCTCGTAGCCGGGCTTACACGCAACTCGCGCCCACGTTTAGCGCAGCGTACGTAAAACGAGCGACGGTTGGTGGCCTGGTGGGATCAGTTTGGACGGAAGCGGAATCTGTACGAAACTCAGTACGTTGCAGCGTACTGAGTAAAGTCTGTGGGGCCCACCGTTGTTGCTTGTCTTATCCATACCGTCAATCCGTTTTTTTCAGATCATTATTGGATATGAGCCCCAAATTGAAGCCTAACACCTGGATCGAAACACATCACCAGAAAGAGAGTGAGGATAATGACGTTTCCACCGTTGAAATCTTCCCAGGGCCCACACTGATATTTATATGTCATCCAACCTGCTCACTAGGTCACAAACGCGTTGATGATGGGAAAAAACAAACATAAGCTTCATCTGAAACTTCTGTGCCCCCACGAAGTTTTTAACAGTAGGTGTTCAATTCACACTGTTTCCTGTGATGTAGTCCATTTGAGCTTTGAATATACTTCAATTCGGGCCCATATCATAAAATGAGCTTGTAAAACGGATGGACAGCATGGATAAAACATCCACGCCGTCTATCCATTTTGCCAGCCCATTTAGGCGAAGAGGTTGGGTAGAAGACGTGACCAGATCAAGTGTGTTCGTTGCAATCACTTCTCATTCTTCAGAAAAGAGCTGTTGTGTCCTTTTTCTCAAAAAATGAGTTTATAGGGAGGTTGGAATTGACGATCGATCACACACATGTTCATATGTTCCATGTTTTTGAAAATCCAAACTGCTTATCAAATTCATCATCACAGAAATCCCATTCTGCTGAAATTTCAAGCGAATTGGGACACTTGAATGGGCCACAATCTTACCAAGCTGGCAATGATCATAAGCTCAAATCCAGCCGTTGGTATGCTTCTGATCAGGAGAAAATGTGTTTTTAACCCATTATCAATGACACCCAAACACGCCCTTAGCTTACAACTTGCATATCGTATTACACTTATCATGTATGCCAGCTCTACTACTAGCATACTGACCTTGCATTGCTATCTTAATGGCAGATTCAGTAAAAACCAGCCTAGCAGAGATGGAGAGTCGGACCATGCAGCCGGTGCAAGCAAAGCTGGTGTGGGCGTGGTGAGAATGGAAATGACGTTTCATGTGGACAGAAGGAATTCAGAGAAAGTGGTGTGTGCTGTTTGCCTGGATGAGATCCGAGCCAGACAGATGGTGATAAACCTACCATGTTCCCACACCTACCACTCTCATTGCCTTCTACCATGGCTCAATGTTCATTCACATTGCCCTTACTGTAGGACCAATGTTCAATCTTGATATTTCCTTAATGTGCTGGTCCATTTCTTTTGATGGGTTGATTTTATTAGTCGACCGTCGAGGTTTCATGGCACCCTCTTTGATTGCACCCTTAGTTTATTATATTTTCAATACATGTCTTATTTTGTGTACCTTTGATTTTATTAATTATATATGTTGTTATTTACTGGAAAGAAGTTTATTTTTTCTAAACAAACAAGCTAAAATACAGCACAACTACTCCTTTAAAAGTCATGTTGTATAGGACAATCTATTTGGGAGAGAGAAATTCTACGTATCTTACTAGCTTGAGCCACCAAAAATGATGTGGACCAATGAAACCCGATGGCATTGGAATTTATTGTCACTTCAACATAGACAATCCACACTCAACTATAATTTATAAGGAATTTATATATCAATCAAGTTTGGGTTGGGGTGGGTTAAGCAACCCGGGACCCCAATCCAACCCAAGTTTTATTGGGTTGGTATTTGTATAGCCCAAGCTTGAGACCAAACCTAATACATCCTACCCAAGCCCACCTGTCCGTCTGACGGAGGGATGAATATGATGACGTCAATCACAGTCTTCATCAAGGATAACTACTCCGAATCCACTGAGCTTCTCTAAACTCCTCACAGTGACTTCTCGAATCCACGGGGAAAAGAAATTAATAGAAATAATTTTAAAATATATGAAAGAAACTTGTTGATTGATTGATAACTGAAATAAATGAGTTTACAACCCTTCAAATAAAGATACTAATACTAGGAAGAAGTTTAGTAATTAAACTATAAGTAACTTATAGTGTCCTATGTGGCTTAACTATGTTATTCTCCTAATTTTTCTAAATAGTTTTCATCTTGGCGCAACTCCTAAAGCCGCATGGATGAAGAGTTATACTAAAACTAAAACTTGCTATTTATAGTAAAAATGAAGTTAAACATGAAATTCGGTGGCATGGGCAACCCAGCATATCTGGGTTAGTTGGTTAAAGTAGCCCGTCCTACCCCCAAAATCATATATGGTACATCGAATAACTCATTCTAGTTTACAAGATATGTCTGTTTTAAGGTTCTGATAGTCTTGATAACTTCTGCCTCTGATCGGGCCTTCTTTGATCCATCTTGGACATGAAAGTGTCCTGACCTGCTCTACATCATCGACTTTCAGCCCCTGTGTCACCAAGTTTTAGAACTATGATTGGACTGCCCTTATTTTTACACCAGATCATCTTTACGGCATGACCTGTCTAATGTATATCGACTTGGGTTGGGTTAGGGTTGAGCAACAACTCATCCCAACCCACCCGACTTTCAGCCCTAAGTGGCATGCCCAGAAACTTGGCTGAGTCAACTTGACCCGGCAGGATTGTGTGTTGAGTCTACTTGAAACTGAAAACTCAATGGTGAGTGTGACTTTATTAGGGATGGCCAACGGTCCAGTCAGCCTGTGGGTCAACTAGACTAACCTATTTTTGAGGTGGGCTAGCTTGAGGCAAGCTAAATGGGTAGTGGGGTCAGGCTCAATATGGAAATTTGACCTCTTTAGTAAATGGGTTGGGCTTGGGTTGAACCCTACCCGACCCGAGCCACCTTTCCATGTGTTGGGCTTGGGCCTGGAATGTGTTGCTTGATAGATTTCGGACTAGGTTTCATGGCACCCTCTTCGACCGCACCATTACACGTTGCGCCTATGAGCCGTACATTGGATGGGTCATGCCTTAAAGATGTTCTGGTGTAAAAATAAGGCCAGTCCAATCATAGTTCTAAAGCTTGGTGGCATTAGGGATGAAAGTCGGGCCACTTCAACCCGACTGACCCGTGACTGACCCAACATTGAGTTGGGCTTGGGCAGGATGTATTGGGTTCGGTCTCGGGCTTGAGCTATACAAATACCAACCCAATAAAACATGGGTCGGGCTTGGGTTGAACCCTACCCGACCCGAGCCACCTTTATAGGTTATCAATGGGTTGGGGTAAGGCTAGAATGTGTTGTTGCCTAATAGATTTCAGGCTAGGTTTGGGCTTTAGTCATTTGAGCCCAACTTCAATCCTATACAACCAGTCTAAGTAACTTTAGAAGTTAAGGTCCATTTACAGCTAGGCCTAAAAGAGTTTCTTTAGATGTTAAACCCATCTTAAAACGTGACTTTAGACATTATGGCCGATTTGGATGCACCCTCACATCAAAAGGGCCAAAACCCACTTTGTGTTTTGTTTTGGATGTAGTTTCTTCAACCCTATCATATCCTCTTAATAGGTGCTGAAAAGCTGATTTAACAAAGCTATTTGGATTCGTTTTTGTTGAGTTGATTGATAGTGCTTTTGTGGAAACAGGTCTTAAAGCATAGGATTTGTTGGCTTTCACATATTTATTAAAATGAGATGTTGTAGTACTAAGGATGGTTAGAGTCCTCAACATCATAGAGGTAGGGTCAGCAAAAACTTGACCTGACCTGCCAAACTGATTGAACTCAATGTGGGATGTCAAGGATTAGGTTGACCCATTTCCAAAATGGATGGGGTTTGGTGGTGTTTTGTCAATATAAAATTAAATAGATTGGGATTGGGTTTGATTAGTCAGACCCGGCAGTTCAAAAAGAATAATTCTTTGGTATCACTGTCAGACAAATCAATAAAACACCCATTGGCACAAGATCCTAGCTAGTCTTGATGAGGCCCATTCAGGAAGAAGCTAACTATCATAAATGATAGTTGGGTCCTAAATGCTGATGTCTCTCAAGCTTTTAAATGACACATTAGGTAGTGCAACTCGGTTATAGAGTCAATAAGATTTTGATACCCAAATTGCAGTACACACACACATCTATCCCATCAGTCAAATGCACCATTCTATGGTGGGACATAGGCGTAAAAATCAAGAAAATCCATGAATTGGGTGGGCCACACCACATACAACAGTTGAAAAGGGTTATCCTCCCATTAAAACATTCATGATCATTTATTGGGCCCACCAAGATGTGGTTCACAAATCTAGACCATCCATTATGTGTGTCCCACTTGGATGAGGGATCAGACCAAGTTTCAGCCGCATCCAATATTCAGGTGGGCCCCACCAAGTGCTTTAATATGTTTTAGGCATGTCTTCACATGGTTTTAGATGGTATGACCCACCTGAGTTCCGTATATGCCTGATTTTTGGGATATCCTATAATCTAAAGGGGACCCATCAAATGCACGGTATTGATGTTCAACACACATCATGGTGGGGCATATATATACATAGGAGTAGTGATATACACGAGTCAAGTTTGCTCGATCAGTTCGCTCTATTTGACTTCGAAAAGCTCGACTTATCTCGGCTTGAAATTGGATTCGGACTAAGTTAAGTTAGTTTTTTAATCTTGAAAAAATTTTCGAGTCTAGCTCGGGTGACTCGACTCGGATCGAGCCTCAACTCAAACCAACTTGGATCGAATCATCTCGGTGACTTGGTTATTTTAATATGGATGTTGCTTACCTAGTGTTTAATGAAATGACTCAACTAAGTGTTGGAGAGGAAGGAATGGATATGTTGGGTACTGTTTGATTTTGAAATTGCTCTCCGAATGTTTGATGAAATACATGTAAAATGTTGTGACTATTTTGCATTTTATGAAAAATTGAAGATGCTTTTAACTGTTTGAGAAAATGTCACACATGCTCGAACACGGCTCGAATGGTCCGAGCTGTCGATCGAACTGAGCCGAGCTAGCCAGATTGGCTCGAGGACCGACCTGACCTGAGTTCAAGCTGAGGTAAGCTGCTGGCCGAGTCGAGTCGAGTTGTACCAAGCTCGACTCGGTTCCACTCTTGTATAGCTTTAACCATGAGGTCGAGCGAATGAAACCTAAAAATAAGGTGAGTCATGTCTTGGCATGAGCCATTGGATAATAAATTTTCAAAATATAGCATGGCGATGCCATCGCAAGGAGAAAAAAAGGGCAAAATCGGTTAAATTGGCATTATACAATCTTTGGGGTGTTGCCATCACAAATTTTGTGGGGGCCTCCATGATATATGTATTATATCCACACCGTGTATCTGTTTTAAGAGATCATCTTAGGGCAAGAGTGCAAAACTGAGGTAGATCTAAAGCTTAATTAAGTGTACCACAACACAAAAGTTGTGGGGATAATAATGCTCACCGTTGAAACCTTTCTATGACCCATCATGATGTTTTTTTTTCCATCCAAACTGTCCATAATGTCACATAGAACTGGATGAAGGGACCAAACAAATATCATCTTGATCCAAAACTTTTATGGCTCTAAGAAGTTTTCAATGGTAGGTGTTCAATAACTACTACTGTATGTGTTATGGTCATGAGCTTTGGATCTGATTAATTTTTGTGGTAATGCCCAACAATGATTTTGGCAAATGGCTGGATGGTGTGGATATAATAGTTAGATCATGGTGGGGCCCACATAACTTGGTGACTGCGTGTGGCACGCCATCCATTCCACTTCCGACACGGAAGGGAGCAGATTAGGTGTGGCCTTGGCCTAACCTAAGACAGTGTGTCCCATATCTTGATGTTTTAGCGACATCTAATCCATCCTTCATTCATGCCCCAACCTATTCTTGTTGGCTTCTGAAATTCAGGTTGGTCCAAAACTCCACTGGGCCTGTTCTTGTAAAATCATGCCTAAAAAGTCTAAAATCACATTTTATACGTGGCCCACCTGATTTCTGGAATGGCCTGAATTTTTTTAAATTACTCATTTATCATGGATGGATGCATTCTCCCAATGGATTAGATGGAATATGCAAAACACAGTAGGCCCCAGATACAATTTGAAAGACTTATTAAGCTAAAGTAATTAAGAAATTTTAAGTAAAAATGTCACTTATAATTAATCTTAAATCAAACTTACTTATCTAAAATAAGTTACTTTTCTAAGCAGTCTTTCATGGTACGCATCACATCCCTATCACTCACTGTGGTGAGGCCGACGAAGGAAATAGGGCCAATTTGTTCAAACGTTTCTTAGTTGAGAAATGTTCACATGCAAGAACACCTATTTGAATTTTCTGTACAATGATTTGTTTCCTTCCATCGTATCATTTTGTGTAGATCATCCAAGCCGTTCAAATGTAAGCTGTACCATAAATGTCTTGTAGGGAAACAATTGGACCTAGACGCTCCTTAGGTGGGCCACGACCGTAAAATGAGAATAAGTAGACTATTTATCTTGGTTTTGGTCATCCTTATGTTGAGGCCCATTTTCTTTTCGGACGGGAAATGAAGGGAGAGAAACGGGCACATGTGTTGTATGTATGCATTTCCATTTGATTGGAGGACAGCTAGACAAATTTCGCAGCCTTTGCTGACTAATGCTTTTTCTTTGGCTTTTGTTCTGTCTAGGGTACAAACATTTTTGACGCATAATCGCCATGTTAGCATGTTAGGGCGACTAATAGACCCCTAAAATCCTGTTTGGGAGCGTGGATTTGGAACTCCTATATCGAAATTCTCCTATTGTATTTGACACCCTAGATTCATAATCTCCTGTAATCCAAAAGTAGTTGTATATAATATATTTATAAGGGTTTGAATTTAATTACTAAATTAACTTTAATATCTCTAAGTAGTGTATGTATGTAATGTTTGACACAATAGTTGTAATAAACCCTTTGAAATATATACTTTGCTTTGCTTGAAAATGATGAAATTTCATGTTTCGGATGGGTTACACGCACAAGATCACATCTGAGTGACTAACGAACGATTTTTAGTTATTGATTTACATGGACAATGTTTGGAGGGTGCATATCATTGTATTAAAGCAATTATAGTGATGTTGTATTAAAGCAATTATAGTGATGCAATTGATAATCTAATTGTTTTAAAATATCATTAGTGGGTCATGTGCCCAATAAATTAGCAGTCTAGTGACACACATGTTACATATGTAACTCTTTGAAGGATTTTAGATGTAATCCAAGCTTTCACCATGGATGGGGATATGAAACCCCAATTACTATATAGGGCCAAATATACCATCAAACCATCCCAAATCCATGGTGCCAAGTGACTCCTAATGTTCCCGGTTGCATACAAAAATATGGCCAACTCAAAACTCAGGTGAGCCATAACACAAATATTATAATTGGGATGTGGACACCCATGGTAAAATCCTTTCAGATTGTATGTGGGCCTACCACATTTTGTATATGTCATCTAATCCATTCAAAAGATGCATCTGATTAGGATGATTGGACACTTAAAAGTCAGGCTATCTGAGGCAGATCCAAAACTTAATGGGACCACTCTATGGGAAAGAGTGTGGATGGAAATTCCAACCACTAAAACCCTATTAGGGCCTACCATACCGTTTATATGTCATTCAAACCATTGATTAGGTCATTCTAGATATACGTGTGTGTGTATGTGAGGCATGCTCACCTGCACACGTGTACACCTTTGCACACGTTTAATGGCCATCTAATCCAAATGGTTCATGTGATGCGGCATCCCATGGAACCTGGGGACCAATTTTCACCCTGGTCTAAAGCTTTGGTGGGCTATAGCAAAGAGAGATGCAAATCTAGGAAGGAAACTGTTTTCTTTTTACATAGCCCACCAAAGTTTTGGATAAAATCGCCATAGAAGTTTCATGGGGTGCTACATCAGGTGGACTATTCAGGTTAAGGACTGTTCTGGTTAAGGACTCACATCAACTATGATGAGTTCTCATGAGAACTAGTCATGCTCACCTACGCACCTACGTACGTGCGCACTTTTGCACACGTGTCATGAGCGTCTAATCCGAATGATCCATGTGATGCAGAATCCCATGAAACCTCACGGTACAAATTTTCACGCTAATATAAAATTTTGATAGGCCAAAATAAAGAGAAATGCATATCAAAAAAGTAAACTATTTTCATTTTTCATAGCCCAACAAAATTTATGATCAAAATAAAAATGGCCTATATATATATATATATATATATATATATATATATATATATATATATATATACATGAATGCTAAGTTGCGCACCAGTTCGCAAGAAACATGTGTGAAATTTTTTGAGAACTCATCGTACATTATGGGGCTCCAAAATTTGAATGGTCCATGTGAAGCTGCACCTCATGAAAACCCTTGGCCCAAATTTTACTTTGATCCCAAACTTTGGTGGGCCATGAAAAATGAAAATAATTTCCTCCGTTGATTTGCATTTCTCTTTGCTATGGCTCATCGGAATTTTAAATCATGGTGAAAATTTATTCCTTGGATTTTATGGGATTCCGCATCACATGGACCGTTCAGATTCAACACCCATGACATGTGTGCAAAGGTGCGCACATGAGCATGGCTCTCTGTTCATGTATCCAAGACTAGCGTGGCCCCGTAAATGTTGACCATTTCATACCAATAATTTCGTATAGTGGTGGGCCTCATGTACGTTCCAGCCACGGGAACCTACTGGCTCAGGACTTCGAATCCAAGGAGAACAGGAGGGCCGCGCATGATAGATTGATTTGACGTCACGGTGATTTATTTTATTTTCCTTGTAGTGTCTCTTCCTTCCTGTCCTCACCTCTAATTTCAATTGATTTTACGTTCTCTTTTCTCACTGGTTTCTCTTCCTTCCTCTTCCTTCCTCACCTCCGCTCTAATTTCAAGCGATATCCTTCCTCACCTCCGCTCTAATTTCAAGCGATTTCCTTCCTCTTTTTCTAAGCAGTTTCTCTTTCTTCCTCTCCTTTGCTGTAATTTCAAGTGATTTACTCTCTTTTCTCAGCAGTTTCTCTACCTTCCTCTCCTCAGCTTCTTAAAAGTGATTTGCTCTAATTTCAAGTGATTTACTCTCTCTTTTCTCAGCAGTTTATCTGTCTTCCTCTCCTCAGCTTCTTAAAAGTGAAGTCACATCCATAGATTTTTCACAGCACCACTTCCATCAGCACCTTTGTTTCATTCCTCTGCAATCTAAAAAAAAAAAAAACACTATATCTGCCCACCTATCCGTCTACCACACCCTTCTTCTAAGGTTGTGTATATAGGCTTTCTTCATCTGCTTATTTGAGATAGATCTTAAAAAGAACCTTTTCCTTTCAAATACAGCATCGACCATCCAACAGTACTCAATAGCAACGATTAAAAGGTACGAGTAGATCTAAAGTTTCTATTTTAACTAATTGTAGATGCTTGATGATATCTTATGGTGATCCACAAAGCTTAATTAATTAATCTAAACCTTTAAGAAATTTTATTTTCTGCTTTGTTTTCAAAAACTTTAGCTGTGATGCACATGAGTACTGAATCAACTTGATTTCTGGGAGCCGTTGATACAAAAATCTGGTTGGCCTTCCGCTCGACCTTCGTGTACCCCTTTTTTATTTTTATTTTTCTTTTCTGTTAGCTTGTTAGTATACTCCACTGTCAGTTAACACTTCACTGTTAGCCACCCCCACTAGGGATCGATGGCAAGATCTCAGTGTTGAAACTAGGTATCTTTCACTCAGTCTATCACTTTACCTTCATGTACCTACACAAAGCGATGAGCAAATGAGACTCTGGCTAGTACAGGGATCCTTCGATGCCTAAGTCAGGTAGTGAATATGGGTCTACTCGAGTAAAAGGTTTTAGGCTAGAGATTGTGTGTACCTTTTACCATTAGAGGTGCTCCTATTTATAGTTGAGGAGAGGCGATGAAGTAAGGGAGATCTTCTTATTTGGTAGGTGTGTATTATAGAGGGATTCGGATCCTAAATGAGTTAGAGAATTTTTTGAGATCTTTGGTGAAGATCTCAGGACCTCGAGCGTGTCGCGGATACTTTCCAAGTTCTTTGGATAAGATCCCGAGCAAATCTTTGATTGTTCGGAATCACTGAAGGTGTGCAGTAGGAGACCGATGTGGTCTTGGCCGACCCGAGCTGAGGGGACGCCAACCTGAGGCCTGACCTGATCCTTTCAGCACCTGTTTGGGCTTGCTTTTGTGTTGTGTAGGTCAACCTATTTGCCGACCTGCTGACGAGAGACCGAGCTTGAGCCTATCTACTACTCGTTCTGAAGCCGAGTGACAGATTTCCCATTTAGGTTTGTTGTTGCCCAACCTAATTAAGTGCATGAGTGTTTGACCCGACCTTGAATTATTGGCCAGCCTATTTTCCCCATAACAGGTGCAAAGGCTAAATTTGAACATGAACCCAAACCTAGCTAATTTTTTTGGGAACAAAGGCCAATTTTGGACATGAAACCAAAAATCTAGCTGATTTGAATGGGAGCAAAGGTCAAATTTGGACATGAACCCAAAAATCTAGTTGATTTGAAAATCAAGAACATTCAGATAGACGCCCACCTAAAAATCTTTTAAAAGGTGTGTGGTATCTATTATGGTTTGTATATGCTATCCAATTCATCCATCTAACATGCCCCACCAGATTAGAAGCAAACTCAAAATCAATCAAGCAAGACGAAATCAAATACAAATCAAAACATGCAAAGATCACATGATTTTTATGTGGAAAAACTTTCATGGAAAAAAATCAGGGCACAAAGCGACAATCAATTCACTATGAAATGATATTACAAGATATAAACGCGCTTACTAATTTGAACAACTCCAAAATCTCTTCTCAAAACCCTAGCTTTGCTCTGGAATACCCTAGGAATGTCTTAACATTCACTTAGAATATCTGAATTCCGATTGCACTCGATATATATTCTATCACAGTCGAAATTAGAAACAAATTATGCACTTACACAATCCTACGTGCTCCGTCGATGGGACATTTGATGGCATATTAAAGACTAGTCAATGACATTGAAGCCGCCTTCCACGGCATCGAGAAGCAACTCCAAAACCATTTAACAAGCAATTGAATTTTTTTTATGGCATCGAGTGGTTAGTTAATGAAATCTACGTGCCCTTGACCTCAATTAGATTAAAGACATTTGACAACATTTATGAAGTGTTTATATCTTTGTGCTAAATGCTAATTTCTATTATTTCTCGTGTATTTTCCTATTGTTTCCCAGTGCCAGGGCATTTTCCCTCCTATGGCCACATGCTGAGTTGTACGATTTGAACTGTCCATATTCTAGCCAGGAGCAACTAACTATTGGTCCATAATCAAGCTTGGTAGAATATTCTAACCTTTTATTTTTAGAATTGAAGGCTAGTCATTGATCACTGAAATTTTATTTTCATTTGTTCTAAACTTATCTATCTACCTAAATGATAGTCACAAACATCAGTTCATTGTTTTAGGCCAGATCCAATACAAACGCATGTTTATACCCACGAACTCACGTGTGGGGCTTACTGTGATGTTTTAATGACATCTAATCCATCCTTCATGTGTGACCCCTCCTATTCTTGTTGGATTCTGAAACTCAAGTTGATCAAAAGATGATTGAACGGTCAATGTTCCATATACACCCTTATGGCAGACTTGAGTTTTGGATCCACCTCATTTTCGAGCCTACCCTTAAACTGATCTGGTTGAAATAGTGGACAGAGTAGAATTGTGGAAACATCACAGTAGGCTTGAGTATTGCAAGGGCTGCCATTCAATCTCCACGCTTTGTTGCATGCATAATGTTAACCGATATGAATTGCTACATACCAACCCTGCCATGACTCGTGGGCCCACAACTCATGTTAGGGGTAGGCTAAAAAATGAAGTAGATTTAAAAGTCAAGTAAGCCACACGACATGAGTACATAGGGCGCGAAGACTACCGGTGAAACCTACCTGGGTTCATTGAGTTATTTATATGTCATCCAATGGCTACCATGATGCAGGTTGAGAAGTCCACTCCATCCATCCAATTTTCCAGCATGTTTGTGGGTGGGCCCCAAAATGAGGTAGATCCGAAGCTTACATGGGCCACATTGAAGGAAAAAGTGGAGATTGCGCAACCACCATTGTAATCTTTCCAGTGCCCACTTGTGTATTGGATTTGCCTCATATTCAGCCCCACCCGGTAAAATGATATGATGAAAATGATGGACAGGGTGGATTTCTGAAAAAAACTCACGGTTTTCCATGAATATTTCAGAAGGTGGGCTAGGGATAATTGAATAATGGGCAGTTTTAAGTGGTGTGGCCCATTGGAGTATTGTAGAAACTGCCTCATATTTGGGCCTACCACTTAAAATGGACTGACAAAAATTGTTGATAGGTAGATTCCTCAAAAACATCACAGTGGACCACACAAGTTTTTGGAGCTTCTATGGTCTAACATTCAATACATTGTTTGAAGCAGTGTGGCCCACTTGAGTTTTGGATCTTCATCATATTTGGGCCCACTGACTAAAATGAATTGGCAAATTGCTGGGCTAGGTAGATTTCTTTAAAGCACCACAATTGGATGGCACAATTTTTAGTGGGTGTTGGAGCTATTTCAACAATAGGTGTTCAATACCAGCGTTGCAATTCGTGTGGCCCACTTGAGTGTTGGATCTGCCTCATATTAGGGCACACCCCCTAAATTGAGCTAACAAAAATATTATATGGGGTGAATTTTTTTAGAAAGGTAAGGTGCGGTAAATACCAACAACCCGCTCAGACAACATAATATCCGACTAGATCTGTTTGGGGGCCCACCGTGATGTATCTTTATATCTACACTGTCCATCCCTGCATTCATGTCATATTAAGGTATGGGATAAAAAATAATGTAGATCAAACACTCAAGTGGACTATCCCAAATAGTGAGCTTGGGTTGTATTAAATGCAAGAGTCAACTCTGGTGTTGTTGTAGTTGGATATTCCTCATTTTTAGCCCATACATTAACATGATCTAAGAAAATGGATGAATGTCATGGGATAAACAGATATATCATGGTGCGGTCCTATCAGACAACTTATTATCCAAGCGGGGTTTGGACGGAATCAGCTTCCGAGTAGAAGGCGCAACACATGATTGGAGGTTAATAAAACATCATTATCAGCCTAGAGCTATACATGAACTGAGCAAGCTTGGTTAATTTGTTCTGACTCAACTTGATAAAGTTCAAATCAACTTGGTTTGAAACTGGGTTCAAGCTGAGTAGAGCTAATCTTTGAGCTTGAACTACACTGAACTTGACTCGACTTAGCTCGGAACTTGACTCAAAATTGACTCGGTTCAAATCGATTTGACTCAGATCAACTTCACTTAGTATAAATATTATATATATAATTTGCATTATAATATATATTATATATTATATATATTAAAAGCTATAAAACATAACTCGAACGTAGCTAGTAGGCTCGAACTAGAAAGATCTAGCTTAAGCTGGAGCTTGAATTGAGCTAGCACAAGCTGAGCCGAATTCGAGCTAGGGTAGCCTGTTTGCCCAGCTGAGCCGAGGCAGGGCCAAGCTCGGTTGGACTAGCGTACAGCTACTTCTCGGAAGCCGATTGTGTAGTGAGTAACTCCAACGCTTATAGTACTGAATAAACTCTGTGATGTCCATTATGATTTATATATTTCATCCACGCCATCCATCCATTTTAACAGATAATTTTAGGGTTGGATACCAAAATTTAAGCATAGACAGTTTTCAAATGGACCACACCACATGAAAAAGTTGAATTGAACATATACCATTGAAAAATTCTTGGGGGCCACAGAAGTTTGGTATAAAGCTTATATTTGAATTTTCCCTTTATCCATATCTATATGATCTTATTAACAGTTTGCATGACAATTAAACATCACACTGTGGGGGCATAGCATGGTTTCAACGGTGGAAATCATTATCCCCCACTGGGATATGATCAACTTGATCTTCGTATATGCTTCATTTTGAGAACAACCCCTTAAATTAATAAGATGAAAAAACTACGACGTGGATAGACTACGTACATTCAAGGTGGGCCAACTGAGTTTACTCAGTAGGATAAAAGCGTACGCAGTCCGATTTCCTGTTTATCGAGGTGGCCCCACAGACTGGATTTTGTGCAAGCTTATCCAGTCGATCCGGACGCGGACTGCGTACTAACAACGTCAGTAGCAGCCTCGCTACTGACAATGCTCTATCAACCATGCGTGGTAACTTTTATCCAAGCCCTCCATCCAGTTTTTCCGTATCATTACATAGCATGAAACGGAAAAATAAGGGAGATCGAAATCTCAAATGGACCACACCAAAAGAAAACATTGGTGAATGAATGCCCACCATAAAAAAACATCCTACGGCTCAATGTAACATTTATTTATCATCCAACCTGTTGATTAGGACACCCCTATCATGTTGAAGAGGAAAATTAAATATAATATTAATCTAAAACTTTTTTAGCCAATGAGAAGTTTTTAATGGTGAGCATTCAATCATCATTCTTTCCACACGGTGTGGTTCATTTGAGATTTTGATATATTTAATTTTGTCTCATACTATAAAACAGAATTTAAAAAATGGATGGATGGCATGGATATGAGATAGACGTTGATATACATCATGATGGGATTCACGAAGCATTGTCAATAGGAAATCTGCGTCCAGTCTATCCGGAAGTGACGTCACCAAGTTCGGTGGGCCCAACCATGATGTATGTTTTGTATCCACACGTCTATCCATTTGAAGAGATCATATTAGGGAAAGATCCAAAGAATCATTTAGATCAAAATCTCGAGTGGACTCCACCACAGAAAATAGTGGGGAGAGTGACGTCGCCCTTAAAAAGTTCTAATGGCCACAAAAGTTTCCAATGAAGCTGATATTTGTGTTTTCCCTTCATATATGAGTTAACACGTGAAAACGTTGGATCTCAAAGAACCATCACGGTGGACCTTCGTAAGGTTTCAACGGTGGGCGTCACTCTCCCCAGTGTTTTCTGTGGTGGGTCCACTCCAACCTTGGATACTAATCATTCTTTGGTTCATATGTTAAAATGATCTCTACAAATGTATGAACGGTGTGGATACAAAACATACATCATGGTGGGGCCCACGTAACTTGGTGACGTCACTTCAGTAGCGAGTCATGCTGCTCAACGTTACAATAGCTAATCCGCGTCCAAGCGATCCAACTTATTCTCTTTTCTTAACAGTTTCTATTCCTTCCTCTCCTCAGCTTCTGAAAAGTGAAGATATATAAACGGAGATTTCACAGCATTACTTTCAACGGTGCCTTCATTTCATTCCTCCGCTACTTTCAAAAGCACCGTTATCTCCCGTCCATCCATCTATCTAGAATGGACTTGTGGGAAATCATTCTCTTCTTCTGGGCTCCTATTTCTAGGCACATCGGTTATTTCAAAGACCTCAACAACAATGTAGAGACTCTGAAAAGGAAAACGAATAAGCTAAAACGCAAGCATGATGAAATTCAAGCAGAAGTCGACGATGCTATACCTGTCGGAAAGAGACAGAAAGCCGATGTGGAGAATTGGCTCACGGAAGTCAGAAATACCAAAAACCAAGTTGATTCAATAAGATTGGAGCTGGCACTAAGGAGAATATGCACCCATCACTCGTCTCGTTATACATTGGGAAAAAGGGTCGTTGAAAAGCTCGAAGACATCAAAAAGCTCAACAAAAAACTCAAAGTAAAAGGGGTCTTCGATAAGGTGGCTGAGAGCAGTCGACATCCAAGGGTGTTGGAAAAGCAAACATCACTACCACGAGGACAACAAAGCACGTCTGAGCGAACCTTGGAGGAGATATGGCAATGCTTAAACGAGGAAGAGAATGGAATCATAGGTATTTGTGGGATGGGTGGAATAGGAAAAACCACTCTCATGAAAGAAATAAACAATAGGTGCACCAAAACACGTGACTTCGATGTGGTGATTTGGATAACTGTGTCCAAGGATCTCAACTTGGGATTAATCCAAGAGGAGATTGGAAACAGATTGGGTATGAAATTGGACAGAAATGAAGATAAGGGGGACAAGCTGTTGGCTCGGTTGAAGAACCTTAGATATCTGCTCATCTTAGATGATCTATGGGAATCTTTTAGCTTGGTTCAAGTTGGAATTCCCAAGCCAGACAAGCAAAACAGATGCAAGATCGCGATAACATCCCGATCTGTGGCAGTGTGTACTGAAATGGGGGCTGATAAGTCTATTAAAGTCAGAGCTCTTACGACTGAGGAGGCGTGGAATTTGTTCTGTGAAAGATGTGGGAATGTGGTTCTGTTATCAGAGATTCAACCGGTAGCAGAGAAGGTTGCAGCTGAGTGCAGCGGATTACCACTTGCAATTAAGACAGTGGGAGGGGCCATGTGTGGCAAGGATAAGAAGGAGTTATGGAAGAATGCATTGAGGGCATTGAAAGGAGCATCACCTGAGGTTCCAGGTATGGAGCGTCGAGTGTTTCTTCCTTTGAAACATAGTTATGATTGCCTAGAAAATGATAAGATCAAATCATGTTTCCTGTATTGTTCATTGTTTCCGGAAGATAGTGATATAAAAATAGATGAGCTAGTAAGATGTTGGGCCGTGGAGGAAGGATTTATAGAAAATGTGAATAACTTGGAAGAAGCATCAAACAAGGGACACGACATCCTTGAAAGAATCAAGGATGCATGCCTCTTGGAGGAAGGGTCTAGAGGAAATAAATACGTTAGGATGCATGATTTGCTCCGTGACTTGGCTATATGGATCACTTCACCATCGTCATCCATGGAAGACTCAAAATTCCTTGTGAAAGCAGGGGAGGGACTAGTGCAGCCACCAGAAGAGAAAATGTGGAGAGGGGTTGTAAGGATTTCATTGATAAGCAATAAGATAAAAGATCTCGAAATTACGCCTGATTGTCCTAACTTGGTCTCCTTGTTCCTCAATGAAAACTATCAATTACGTACCATTCACAGTAATTTCTTCGAGCGCATGCCAAAACTACAGATCCTTGATCTAAGGCATACTGGCATTGAATCTCTCCCGATGTCATTATTGCAATTGGTGAATCTACGTGTGCTCATTCTAAGCTTCTGCAGAAATCTAGTGGAGGTGCCGCCATTGGGAAAGCTGAAGGAACTCCAAATTCTTGATGTCTCAGAATCTGGCCTCAAAAACTTCCCTCAAGGCATTGAAAGCTTGGTTAAACTCAAGAGGTTGGATATATCATCGACTTCATTCACTGCAATTCCCTACACTATGATATACAGGCTGCCTAGTCTGGAGGAAGTAAGCATGATGCATTTGAAGGAAAACGTGGACGGAGCTACTTTCAGTGAGGCTGTGAACATGAAACGCCTGAGATCTTTAAGTATCAGTTTGTCCAATCTTAATGGCTTCATCGCAGATGATATGTTCCATCGATGGTTTTCGGGCTTGACAAGTTTCCATGTTGAGGCTAACGAAATACCTTTACCGCAGCTTTCTAATAAGCAGATAAGCATTTGTGAATGTGACAAATTCCCCTGCGGGATTGAGGGGTTGACAAAACATGCATTCTCTTTAGACTTGTGTAAAAGCAAAGGTTTAACAAGTCTTTCTAAGTTCCAAGGCGATTTAAAGAGCTTAAGAGATCTTCGAGTCTTTAATTGCAGTGGAGTGGAATGCTTTATAGACTGGAGAGAGGTTGGAGATGATGCATTCCAATGTTTACAGTTTTTGGTTCTCATGTATTTACCAAACTTGGAGAAGGTATTCGATGGTGGAGCGCCGCCTCCTCTAAACACAAGACTGCAAAACCTCAGAAAAATAAGGGTTTATAAATGTGAAAAGTTAAGGAGTCTCTTCTCTTCTGGTATGGTAGAGCAACTACATCAGTTAGAGGAGCTTCGCATATCGTTTTGTTTCCAAATGAAAGAGATTACAGAAGGAGACAATCTGCCCCATAATTCATTCCCAAAATTACGCATCCTAAAGTTGCAATACTTACCAGAATTAGAAAGTATTTGTAGCCAGCGATTTATGTTTATATCTTTGGAAGTGATGGAAGTAATTTCCTGTCCTAAGTTGAAGAAGCTCCCCCTCTTCAGCTCAAGCATCCATGAAATAAAAGGAGAAATAGAAGGCAAGAGAGAATGGTGGGAAGGATTAGAGTGGGAAGACGAGAAGGCCAGGTCCCTCTGCTCCACAATTTACAAAGAAGCTTCCTGATAAGTAGAAGAGGTGAAGTAGATTTCTTTCATTAGCTCATGTTTTACATTGTGACGAATATCGACAGTATTTTTAAAATATCACGATACTTCCTTTGGAAATTGATAATGGTGTGGGATTTTTAAAATGTTAGAATATTTTAATTTTTTCAGCTTAAATGGCAAAATTTATTACTATAAAGGAATTTCATTTATGATTTCATTTAGGCTGGTATAATTAAAATTTTAATGATTTATTAGTTTATAGTAACTGTTTTTAATATTTTACTTTCAGGAAGATTCTTCTGAAGATTCGTCTGAATAACACTATGAGAACATCATTAATCTCTAAAATCTCTCGACATATTACAGTGTCGAGAAATCGCTGAGAAGGTATATCTGTTTTATATTTATTTTGCAGTTATTGCTGTATTTATTATTGCCTTTATAGGCAGGCACACCATCTTACGTGTAGAAGCACTCGTAGCCGTTCACTTTTGCGGCAGGAGATTACATGCGGGCGCCACCTCACATGAGGACTTGGCTATTCGATGCTTTGTGGGCCCCTTCATGATGTATGTGTTTCATCCATTCCGTTCATACATTTTTACATATCATTTTAGTGCTTCATTCTAAAAATTAGAGGTATATAAATCTCAGGTGGACGACACCATAGGAAAAAATAACAATTGGATATCCACCATTAAAATCCTCCTAAGGCCCACTGTACTGTTTATTTGACATCCAATCTGTTTATTTGGTCATAAATGCCGAAAAACAAAGATCAGATTGATCCAAAACTTTTATGGCCCCAAAAGGTTTTTAATGGTCTATGCTCATTCAACACTGTTTCCTTTAATGTGGTCCAGTTGAGATTTTTATAAACCTGATTTTTTGTCCCATATTATAAAATGATCTTAAAAATTAGATGGACGGCATGGATGAAACAGATACATCTTGGTAGGTCTCACAGAGCAGCAACCACCAGCCATTGGCTGGTGGCGGGCGGAGTAGCCAATCCGTTCCCCATTATAATAGCGTGATATTTTCAATTTTTTTTTCAGTTGTATCTTAAAATTTATTACTATAAAGAAATATCTTTTGTGCAGAGAGATTTGAAATTAAAAGTTTGAAATACATTTAAAAGTTTGAAATTATGTATTATTTATTATACTTTTTTTAAATTACTTGCAGAGAGATTTGCTGGATATTACTGCGAGGAGAACATGAAGCTCCAAAGTTTCCCGAGATATTCCCATGTTGAGAAATTGGTATGTTATTACCGTATGAATTATTGCCTTTACAAGCAATCGTGGACGTGGATTGCCTGGTGTCGCAATCTCAGTGGTTTGATGACATGGCAAAGTTATGTGGGAGTTACCATGATATATGTATTATATCCACACTGTCCATTCATTTTTTTTTAGATCCTTTCAGGGAATGGACCAAAACATCAGACAGATCCAAAGATTAAGTGAGACCACACCAATTTCTTAGGGCCAAAGAAGTTTTCTACCAAACTGATATCTGTATTTTCCAATCATCCAGGTCTGTGTGACCTTATGAGAAGTTTTGGATGGAAAATTAATATCATGGTGGACCCTAGGAAGATTGCAATGGTAGATATCATTGTCCTACTGCTTCTGTGGTGTGATTCACTTGGGCTTTGGATCTACCTCATTTTCGTGCTCATGCCCTAAAATGATCTCTAGAAATAAATAGACGGTGTGGATGTAATACATACATTATTTTAGGTCCACAGAACATTGTCACATAACACGCCAGAGAGGTACCCATTCAGTCTCCGGCAATGGTAACCTCCGAACGTGTAGAAGCATTTCTATGAGCTCATTATGTCTTCTATATTTATTTTGAAGCACTTATTGTTGTATTAATTACTGCTTTAGAAGGCTTTGTCACTCTCTGTTTTATTTTATTGGTGAGAATAGTTTTTTATTTCTTTGTACTTCTACCGGAAAATAAGCATTTTTGTGGCTATTATGTTGTCCCTAACCATTTCTTTCCTTCTATGACCGCACTCTCCTAGTCTCCTTTATTTGCTGGTTCTGGAAGGATTTCTCATCCGACCCGTAAACATTTATATATACCCTCAGGAAGTTTTCAATGGTAGGCATTCAATTCCCACCGACTCTTATAGTGTGGTCTACTTGATCTTTGGATATACTCAATTTTGAGCCCTTGCTCTGAAATGAGCTTGAAAAATGAATGGATAGCGTTGATAAAACACACATCACCATGGTCAAATAGACTTTACTCAAAACTCTCCTTCACGCCCAGAGTAAATTCGTTCTCCGCACACTTTACTCAACCCCCTAAGTGGGACCCACCATGATGTTTGTGAAAACCTACGGAGATGTTTGTGAGAAATCATCCGGTCCATCCATTTTTTTAGCTCATGTTAGGACATGACCTCAAAATGAGGCAAATCCAAAACTCAGGTGGACCCCATGATAGGAAACAATAGGACTGAATGCCCACCGTTCAAACATTCATTGGAGCCACAGAAGTTTTGGATCAGACAAATATTTTTATTTTTCCAGTTCATTTCAGTGGGAGCAACCTTATGAACGGTTTAAAAGGCATATAAACATCAATGGACCTTAGGAGGGTTTCATATATATTAAATCCCCGTCATATGGCCCACTGGAGTCTTGGATCTGCCCCATTTTTGGGCTTATGTCCTAAAATGAGCTATTAAAAGGATGAACAGGACTATAGAAAACAATATCTAGTCATTGGTAAATATGAAATTACAGTTGTGGATCACTCAGTAAGTGGATATAGCTGGCTATTGTATTGTCTGCACATAACAAGCCCACCAGATGAACCATTCTGAACACAGCTAGAGATTTTGGCAGCGACTGTTTAAGCACACCACTACCACGACCATTTATGCACACCGTGATCTCATTGAGGTCCAGTGTATTTTATGTATAAATCCATTCCGCTGAGAACCATTAACCCTCAATGACCAGTTCCATAAGGGCCCATTTGGCCGGTCGGATTGGATGGTATTGGAAGGGATTGGAAGTTGAATTCCCGAATTGGCCGGGCGTGCCAAACAGAGCCGGTGATCTGATCCCAATCCCATGGGTCTTAAGACAATCCACTGACAACACCATCATTACCTTTAAATCCCATCCAATCTCCCTTAATCCATTCAAATTTGTCTGAGATGTGTTTGGTTCGAGGGATTGGAAGGTTTAATCCCGGGATTGGCCGGGCATGCCAAACAGACTGGATATAGCAATCCAGGGATATAGCAATCCCATGTATCTCAAGACAATCCACTGACAACACCATCATTACCTAGAAATCTATGCCATCCACCCTAATACCATTTAATCCCTTTCAATCCACCCGGCCAAACGGGCCCTTAAAGTTTTGATGGGTTACAAAAATGAAAATAAAAATAAAAATGTACATATATTTGTTCGTTTGTTCCTGCAACCTTATGAGGATTCCCAAACCATAGGCATGCAATAGGGAGCCCATTTACACACCAAGCATGTGTCAAAGTGGCACTGCAAGTGTGATATAAAGCCATCCATCAAGGGGGCCCAAACATGTAAATGCTCTTGTTTCACTTAAAACGGTACCCAACGGATATCTGGACCTGGTTGCATGTGAGTTCGAGTATTCAAGAATGAAATCGGACCCAAAAGGACCCCGACCCAGCAAGATATGAACTCAGTTAGCCCGAGCACGCATGCTGTAAGACCCAACCCAACAATCAATTTGAAGTTCTTCCCCCAGGCCCACAAGATGAGATCAAACAGCAATTATACTCGAGCAAGCACTCAACTGCAAACCATCAAAAGAGAAGTACAAGATGAAAAGGAATGACTCAAGTAAAGAACCAAAGCCTGCTTACCAGCATATATCATAACACAAAGGATCTCTCCAACTTCCTCATTGTGTGAATGCGAAGTAGCCCTCAATCCAGCCGCTGTGGTTGGATTGGATCTCAGTTTTCCAGGATTGAAATCTTGGATTCCAACCCCCACGTTTTCAAGAATGTAAATAATCAATCAAACCTGCAAACTGGGTCCTTACTCTTACTCGGGTGGTAGACTCCCTGGAGTTTCAACACCGGATCAAGGGTTCGAGTACCCAAGGTGGTGAAATCCTACGGCCTGCGTGTGTGGGCGTGTGGCGTGAGTGTGTGGGGGTGTGTGTGCGTGTTTTTAAAAAAAAAAAAATATCAAACATACAAACCCATCACTAAATTCGGCATTCTGGACCAGTACAAAAAGTTATGTTGTTATTGGTTTATCAATGGAAACATGTGGAGTTACATCTTTGAGTCATATCCATGGTATAAAAAAAAAGGGGTTACGTAGCAGCTGTTATTTAATGGTAACAGCCATAACCGTTACACATTATGGGGCCTTCTCACATGAGGAGCCACTTATTGAATCAAGACCTTATTCCTCATTGAATCAAGACCTTATTCCTTATTTGGCAGAAGTTCTGTTAATCCTTTGTCAATTCAGGTGTGGTAACCAACAAAAGATGGGTGGTGTATCTTTAATCTTAAATACACCGGAAATTGGATTAGGCAGGGGGAATAACCAAAGTAAACTGAAAATAAGCGCTTCCCAAGCACGAGTGTAACAATCTATAAGCAACTTAATCATTCACTTTAGTACGGGGAAGTCCATGGGGAGGAATTCCACAAGGCGTATCACAGCTTTTAACTAAAGATGTGATTCAAAGCTATCGCGGTGAAGAATTGATCTGAAACAAAGCACTTCGTCCATGGGCTTGTAAAGAGATTGAATAGTACCCTAATCTTTCTTCTCAAATTGATCCAAAATGATAAATCCATGCAATCCTGCTAAAGTTCATCAATAGTAACTGTTATGGGAAGATTCGAGCCCCTATAATTTCGAAAACAAATATCTCCTTAACCTGATTGGATGCACAAGAGTCCGTATCGAATGATAAGTGTTACTGAAGGAGAGACACTCGACTCGATCACAGTTATGCTCTTGCTCCGAGGCTGGTAATAGGCACGGAGTAATCCACGAACGGAGCAGTTGGAATAAAGACCTCAGACCGTTCCGCCACTGTCCGACCAGAAACAGATTACTGCTAGGATCAGTAGCGGGAAAATCAACTCAATAGGACAGGCCCGATGCCCTCCTCGGATCGAAGGGAAAACCTTCAGAATGTTCAACAGACAAAAGAGGCCGAGTCCGTCATAAGTTCAAGTCAGTGTTCGGCTCAGACTCGAAACACAATCTTCGTTTAACAAATCAATGATAAAGGCCCATAGATGTGCTGATCAGAACCTCTCCAGCCAAAGGAACCGAGCTGAGGCCGAGGCGGAAGAGTGAACGCTTCACTTGCTGAAATAAGAAACTGCCTTAAGCAGACGTGACCGATAACATCTCCCGTAGATACGCATGACACACCGCACGATCCCTAGATAGCGAGCAATATCTCCACGATCCAAAGATCCAACGATTGAGAGAATCGTGCCGAGATTAACAGGCCCAGACCATCCGATAATCAGGTATAAATACAATGAAACCCCATTGCTACATGTAACGCCCCGAAAAATCAGGGGTCGTGCATAGACTCGACTCCCGACTTCCCGAGTGTCACTTATTATACATTTTATGGTTTTATGGTTAATCAAACTTAAATGCACAATTTGGAATATCCTGGAGCATGAAACATAATCATAACTGATTTACTGAAATGAAAGAAGTTCAAATACATATACAAGTCCAAAGAATATGAAAAGGGTCGCATAAGGCGTTGCCCATCAAAATCTAGAATAAAATGATATGTCCACAAGAATAAAGCTGAGTCCACAACTCAGCGGTCCAATTCCCGCCTGTCAAGCCGATGGAGAGCCGCCCATCAACAAAAAGTAGGACAGCTCATACTCCTCGTCCAAGCTCGCCTCGCCAGCTCCTCGTGCCACTGAGTCACCTGCATCTATGAATGGGTCTGGTTGGTGTTTTAAAACACCGTCCCAGAGTAGGAGTGAGTGATCAACTCAGTGTGAACTATTCGTCTCAAGTTACAACAGGCATCAATTGTAATATGAACTTAATGAAAAGCAGACAATCATCAACACTTAATAACTCTTATTTAAAATGCATGCATGCGGGATGATATGATGCATGCCCTCGCCACAACGCTCCCTCAAGCGACTCCATCTAACGATCGCATATGACAACACTCCCTCAGAGCGACCTTGACTTCCGAGTCGCCACCCTAACTAATGCGTGCAATGCGATCGTGTTAGCCGAGTTATTAATTAAGTTCATTCATCCAGCAAGTTGGGAATTCTGATTCACCCTACGTATCAATGCCCTAAACTAGTTGCGAGGCCAAGACCCCATCAATGCGTGAGGCCGAGACCTCGCGGTCCGTGATCCCGTCGGGTTCCTCATCTCCGACATCAAGCACATGAGGAGTGCCGAAAGGAAGGGATCGCTCGCGGTCACTACGGGGAGGCGCGGTACCCCAACGTAGGCCGACAGCTCGGACATAGTGTCCCATTCCACCATGCCCGGCTCACGAGGCTGTGGACCAGTTTCAAGTGGATTTTCAATGGGCTACAATGGTTGCAGGGTGGTTAAGATTTCATTCATATGTGGGCACACAGGGTTAACAAACAGGGTTGATCAGATTGTAGGCTAGACCGCACGAGCCAGGCTAGTGTGAGACAAGCGACCTCGGGCACGAGAGACCCATGTAGTCAAACTACAGCCACCCGAACACACCCACCCAAACTCACGGGTTTAGCCTCGAGGCGGTCCTACCCTTGGATCCGCCTTCGCTCTCCTCACGTTTCCTGACCAACCTAATGTAGTGAGGGCCAACCTTAACAAGCCAACTATACAGACTATCACTAGTATGTCATCATCATACTCCACGCATCTCAGTCATACGAATTAGATGTTCCTAGCAAGCAATCAAGTAATATAGTGCATGTGAGGTGTGTAGGTGTGGGTGAGGAAGTTACGCACTTCCTCCATCTCAAGCCATCATATACATAAGGGTAATAGAAGCATACACAACATGGATCAATAACATGTGAAAGAATGACACGGCATAAGCATATTATCATCCATTCATGAAAATCATGTGAACAACAATAACATTATGAAGAACATCATGTGCATCCATACAATTTCAAGAACCTACAATTCCTAGGATTCTCTAGGCTTTCAAATGTACCAATCAAGCATCCAAAATCATTAAGCTAGTATTATAATTGGTGCTAGGCCACATAAGAACAATAGTCCGCACCTTGGATTGTTGGCGGCTTGGGAAAAAACATCCTAGGAAAGAGGGCTTTGCGGTAGATCGGCCGGAATCCTTAAAACAACTTCACATGTTAGATTTACCAGCAAAACCCCCCTCCTTACAAGGGTTTTCAAAGAAAAAGAGGGTTGGGTCTTACCTAAACGATCCATGAGATGAAGAGGCCGATTTTCGAATGGGTTTCCCCTTGGAGAAGGTGTAGAGAGAGGAGAGATTAATTCCCTTGGGCCCCACCTTGATTTAGGGTCCACCTTGTCTTCTTCCCTCTCTCTTTCTTCTCCTTTCTCCTCTTTCTCTTCTCCCTTTTCTCTCTTCTCTCTTTCCTTCTCTAGGGTAAAATCGTATGGGGAGAGGGGGTGCCCAAATGGGGCCTTTTTATAATGCCAGGTTTGGTGTAAATGGTCCCAAGGGCTAGGTTTTTACTATACTAGACTTATGGGAGGGTCTTTTTAGGATCTAGGGCCCTATCACCCCTCTGGCCACCAAATTCGGCGTGGAGGTGTCTTATGACCCAACTAGGGTCCATGTAAAAATTGAGGGCGAGCGGATGAACGGATATATGATCTAAGAAAGTGTTTCTGACCTTTAAGTGGTCCTGTGGGGGCCATTTTGGTGATTAGAGCATTTTTGATGGTCCTCTGGCCATGAAATTTATAGGATAAGTGGTCCATGGCCCGATGAGGGGCCTTACAAAATTTGGAAACGAACGGATGCGGGGTTTGGTCGTACGGGTCTGATTTGCGATCAACGGTCATCATGCCACGATCGGGGCCCAGATTTGGTGGACAGGTGTAGAAAAATACATTAAACCTTCACCGTAAATTTGGAGAAAATCCGACGGCTGGAAGGCCCGGAGTCTCAGTTTCTTTTGTCAGTGCCAGATTTTTAATCTGGCATTGGTGGGGCGCATTGGGCAAGCGCTAGATGGTACTTCTGGGTGTCCACTAGGTCCACAGTCCGCGATGGACCACAAGCCCAGTGAGATATATAATTTTCTAAAGTTTTAGATTTTTCTGACCCTTATCGGTCGCTGGGTGGTCCACACGGGCTGTTGTTAGGTGTAAACGGGCCATTTGGCTTGGCGGCCCGCACTTGGTCCCATCATAACTAGACTGGTCCACTCCAGTATAAATTAACATTGAGTGATAATAGTCATTAAGTGATTTTATAAGTTAATTAAAAAGAAATTTTAAGGATTTTTTGGAAATCCAAAACAGTGAAAATCTAGGATGTTACAATCCACCCCCCTTAAAAATAATTTCGTCCCCGAAATTGCCTAAGGGTAATAAGTAAAGATATTATCATTTCATTTACTTAAGTTTTGCTGGTTTCTGGTTTATGTACGTTTTAGGGTATATATATTAAATACGCTAGCCTAGCTCATTATGATCTACCCCCCTTAAAAGTTTTCACATTTGAGGTTTAAAAACAAATGTCAAAATCATTATTATCGTATTAAGTGGTTGTTGGTAAAGTTTATCTAATGGTGGTATATTTTACTCTTTTATGATTGGGCTAAAATAGAAAGACAGTTGTGGTAGGCTTTGATCCCATACGTCGATCATCTGTCTGACCAGAGCAGAAAGATCGTTGCATTCCTTCTTAGTCCTGGTAGATCCTGGTCTTCTGCTCGGTCAAAGCAGTGAGTCTATTGGTAGTCACTCAGGATTGAGAATTGGGTCAAGCAGCGAATGCTTCGCAGGCGTATACTTCCGTAATTCCGTAGTCCGATTATCCTTAACATTTAGAAGATTAAAAAAAAAATTCATTTTAAAAAAAAATTTAAAGTTTCATATTTATAGTATTGTAGTGGGTGGTGAGTCTCCTGCAGTGCCTATGATCAAACGACTATCTTAGAGGGGTTTCCATGACCTTAAGGTTCCTATTAACATTACCATTTTGATCCTATGGTTAGTGAGTTATGAGCAAATCATGTTTTGGTTTCATAAATTTTAACAGGAAAGGAAGAATCGAAAGTTTTAAGGTATTCTGGTGGTTTAGAGTGCTAATAACGTTAAGATGGACGCAGTAAGGCAATCATACATACAGGTATTTATAAGGCGACAAAAAAATTCAAAAACAATCCATACATTCATATTAAATTCAAAGTGCCTTAGTATGGCTAGTTACATCATACAACATGGATTTCATAGTTTTCTAGACATTCCAAACATAAGGAAAAAAAAGACAACTTAGTCAAGCAAACGTCCTAACTATCCTTCAACATAAGCAGGTGGACCTAATCGACTTAAAGCAAACTACTAATTATCAAAAAGGTTACGCTACTACTCTTCTGGATCCGGCAAAGATGGGGGTACTTCTTCCCCTTGAGGGAAAGAATCACCTGAATGGTGAAAAAGGAGATGATGGTCGCTAAGAACGACATTTCCCTCGGTTAGGAAGGATTTGGATGTGAGGAATGTGGGTAAATTGTTGAAGGAATGGTCTTAGGGATGACTTTTAGAATGAGAGTTGAGAAATGGAAATGAGTTTTGGGTGTGAATGGTCTTAGTTGATGGTCGCTAGGAAAATGAAATTTGGGAATGAGTTTGAGATGAGGTGGTGTAAGATGAAATGGAAGGTGAGTTGTGGATATGGGGTTTGAGTAGAGATTGGGATTTGAGATGGGTTTTGGAAAATAGGGATGGAATGGTTTTGGGAGTTTGTTTTAGGAATGGGCTTTGAAAGTGATATTGGAATGGTGTTTAGGAAAATGAAGTTGAGGATGGTCTTGAGGTAGATTGTGGGAAGTGAACTTTGGAAATGGGGAGAAGAGAGTGAAAGGAGTGTGGTTTTGGTGAATGGGTCTAGAAGGAAATATGGGTGATGAGAGGATTTGGGAAATGAGTTGAGAGTTTATATGTGGGAATAAATAAAAGAAATGGGTTTTGAAAAAGAGAAGAAGATGGATTGGAGGATTGGATTTTAGGAGTAGGGTTTGGAGGTGGGGGATAGAGAGTGTGAGTTGGATATGGGTTCTAGAATGGGTTTTAGGGAGGATGCTTGTAAATGGGTTTTGAAATTGAGAATGTAGTGGTTCTTAGAAATGAGGATGAGAGGAATGAGAATGGGTTCTTGAGACAATGAGTTTGGGAATGAGGAAGAAGAGGTAAAGATGTGAAAGAGGTGATGATGGGTTGTAATGAAGGAGAGATGAGGGATTTGAGATTTTTTTTAAAAAAAAAAAGGGAGATGCTTCACTAAATGTTTGGGAGTATTAGAGAGGGAGGAAATGAGAGGAAATAGGGCTATGGAGCCTTTACTTACAAGGAAAGTGGGCCCCACACGAGTACGAGGTGTACATAGAGAGAGAAGACATCTTATAACGTTTCTTGTACTTTTAACAACTGAATTATTTTTAAAATTTTTATGATGATTTAACATTAAGTTTTAAGTCATCTCACCAAATTTCATATCATTTGGAGTTGTAAATAAATTATTAAAATTCTAGGAAAAATAGTTGCCTGAATTTTAAAATTTTTGGACAGTTGGCAGAACCTCTTAATTTTAACTATATTAAAATTTTTATTTTATTTTATTTTTATTTTTTATAAAACTAGACTCATCAAGCTTCAATCTGGATTTTGAATCACCTAAATCGGAGTTGTAACGAAGGAGTTATGAATTTTTGAAGTTGACTAAAAATTGCAGAAATTTTGGCGGGGGAACACTTGTCGGCGGGGTGGCCACGCTGGTGGCGGGGCAGCCACGCGGGTCGGCGGGGTGGCCACGTGGATTTCTGGACCACCGGCGGGGTGGCCACGCGGATCGGCGGGGTGGCCACGCGGTCCTCTGGCTTCCTGGCGGGGGCTCCTTGCAATGGTCATATCTCGCAAACCGGAATGAATTGTTCGATGTGCCATATATGAATTTGGGGTAGAACGAGCTGATCTACACAATGGACCTACTGGTTTCACGAGATTCCTCCCAGTTATGGGCCAAAACCCAGTTTTTCTCCAGTTCACTATTTTCGGTAAATTTTCGTTCACTCCTTAACTTTTTACCCCTAAATGGGTCAAAACTACTAAAATTGGCCCAATATTCACTCATTTGGTCTAGAACAATATTTTCGACCGTCAAATCCTTCGATTTCTGACTCGTTTCTACCAATGTACTAGGGAAGTTCAAGAATAGGGTGTTGTCAGGTGAATATTTAAGGAGATATGTTGGAAAGAGGGATTTCGACTTAGGCCTGTCTGGTTAGCGGCATTAAGCTATACTAAATGGGATTTCAATGCCAATCCTAACTCAAGATTGGGAATGACATGTCTAGAATGAGTGTGGGATGGGATTTAAAATTAGTTTCCTAGGCTTTGCTAGATGAGCCTTGTGTTAGGAGGTGTAATGTGGGATTTCCAAATCCCTTGATGATGAACTTTCCAAGTAGATTTCGGAAGGAAACCCAAAATTTACCTTTAATTGGATACATTTCAACAGGGCATCATGGAATAAGGGATGCGCTCATCCCATGGACAATACTTTACACTTACATTACTCGTTACTCTAACATTCATTCCACCCAAATCCCACCTATCTCAGTTGGCCCCATGGGTCCTAGGAATTTGGTGGACTAACAAGCTAAACCTTCTAGTTAATCGAGTTGAATCTCGCCGCCAGGTTAAGACCCTCGGATTTCCTCTCTCACAACCCATTCCTAATCCCTTGCAAGTCTTTTCTTTCGTCTAATGTCGTTGGTTCAGGATCTAAGATGGTTCCTAGCGTTCTAAGTCCATATTGTGTCGTCTAATCCGTATCTTCTCAAGTCAGCGGACGCGTTAGCGAGCTCATGACCCATGGCCCAAGGAATTCCAAACTATTGCTCTGATACCATCTGTAACGCCCCGAAAAATCAGGGGTCGTGTATAGACTCGACTCCCGACTTCCCGAGTGTCACTTATCATACATTTTATGGTTTTATGGTTAATCAAACTTAAATGCACAATTTGGAATATCCTGGAGCATGAAACATAATCATAACTGATTTACTGAAATGAAAGAAGTTCAAATACATATACAAGTCCAAAGAATATGAAAAGGGTCGCATAAGGCGTTGCCCATCAAAATCTAGAATAAAATGATATGTCCACAAGAATAAAGCTGAGTCCACAACTCAACGGTCCAATTCCCGCCCGTCAAGCCGATGGAGAGCCGCCCATCAACAAAAAGTAGGACAGCTCATACTCCTCGTCCAAGCTCGCCTCGCCAGGCTCCTCGTGCCCTGAGTCACCTGCATCTATGAATGGGTCTGATTGGTGTTTTAAAACACCGTCCTAAAGTGGGAGTGAGTGATCAACTTAGTGTGAACTATTGGTCTCAAGTTACAACAGGCATCAATTGTAATATGAACTTAATGAAAAGCAGACAATCATCAACACCTAATAACTCTTATTTAAAATGTATGCATGCGGGATGATATGATACATGCCCTCGCCACAACGCTCCCTCAAGCGACTCCATCTAACGATCGCATATGACAACACTCCCTCAGAGCGACCTCGACTTCCGAGTCGCCACCCTAACTAATGCGTGCAATGCGATCGTGTTAGCCGAGTTATTAATTAAGTTCATTCATCCAGTAAGTTGGAGATTCTGATTCACCCTACATATCAATGCCCTAAACTGGTTGCGAGGCCAAGACTCCATCAATGCGTGAGGTCGAGACCTCGCGGTCCGTGATCCCATCGGGTTCCTCATCCCCGACACCAAGCACATGAAGAGTGCCGAAAGGAAGGGATTGCTCGCGGTCACTACGGGGAGGCGCGGTACCTCAGCGTAGGCTGACAGCTCAGACATAGTGTCCCATTCCACCATGCCCGGCTCACGAGGCTGTGGACCAGTTTCAAGTGGATTTTCAATGGGCTACAATGGTTGCAGGGTGTAACGCCCTGAAAAATCGGGGGTCGTGTGTAGACTCGACTCCCGAGTTCCCAAGTGTCACTTATCATGCATTTATGGTTTTTATGCTTAATCAAATTTAACCGCGCAATTTGGAATTACCTGAGGCACGAAGCACAATCACACCAGTCTACTGAAATGAAGGATATCCCAAATATATACAGGTCTAAAATAATAAAGGGTCGCCCAAGGCGTTGCCCAACAGAACAACAAAAGAAGGCTATGTCCTAGAAGAATAAAGCTGAGCCCGCGGCTCAGCAAATCCAAGTTCAGACCGAACAAGCCGATGGAGAGCCGCCCATCAGCAGCAAGTAGGAGAGTCTGTCTCCCTCGTCCAAGCTTGCCTCGCCAGGCTCCTCATGCCCTGAGTCACCTGCATCTATGAATGGGTCTGGTTGGTGTTTTAAAACACCGTCCCAGAGTGGGAGTGAGTGATCAACTCAGTGTGAACTATTGGTCTCAAGTTACAACAAGCATCAATTGTAATATGAACTTAATGAAAAGCAGTCATTCATCAACATCTAGCAACTCTTATTTAAATGCATGCATGCGGGATGATATGATGCATGCCCTCGCCACAACACTCCCTCAAGCGACTCCATCTAACGATCGCATATGACAGCACTCCCTCAGAGCGACCTCGACTTCCGAGTCGCCACCCTAACTAATGCGTGCATTGCGATCGTGTTAGCCGAGTTATTAGTTAAGTTCATTCATCCAGCAGGTTGGGGATTCTGATTCACCCTACGTATCAATGCCCTAAGCTGGTTGCGAGATCAAGACCCCCCAACGTGTGAGACCGAGACCTCGCGGTCCGTGATCCCGTCGGGTTCCTCATCCCCGACTCCAAGCACATGAGGAGTGCCGAAAGGAAGGGATCGCTCGCGGTCACTACGAGGAGGCACGGTACCCCAGCGTAGGCTGACAGCTCGGACATAGTGTCCCATTCCACCATGCCCAACTCACGAGGCTGTGGACCAATTTCAGGTAGATTATCGATGGGCTACAATGGTTGCAGGGTGGTTCAGATTCCATACATATGTGAGCACACAGGGTTAACAAATAGGGTTGATCAGTCAGTAGCCTAGACCGCATGAGTCAGGCGAGTGTGAGACGTGTGACTTCGAGCACAAGGGTCCCACGTAGTCAAACTACAGCCACTCGAACACACCCGCCCAAAACCCACAGTTTAGCCTCTAGGCGGTCCTACCAATGGAGCCACCTTCGTTCTCCTCATGTTTCCTGACCAACCCAAGGGTATGAGTAGCAATCCCTAGCATGCCGCCTACCAATGCGTTATCTAGCATATACAACCTTCATGTTCTTAAGCTTCTCAACATACAATTCAGATTCTCATACTAAGCAAGGCCAACAATATCATAATACAAGTACAAGTGAGGTGTGTGTATGTGTGGGAGGAAGTTAAGCACTTCCACCATTGCAAGAAATCATATGCACACGATCATCATACATTCTATGAAACAACAATGTAGGGAGAAATCAACAAGGCATGAGCACCTAATCATCCAATTACCCAATCATGTGAAAGGAAATAGCAACACCAAATGAGGATCAACATGCATCCCATACGAATTTCAACAATCATGCAATTATTAGGGTTTCTCTAGTTTCTCCAATCATAACATCCAAACAATCAAAATCATTAAACCCATAGTAAAATTGGTGCTAGGCCACCTAAGAACAATAGTCTGCACCTTCGGATTCGTTGAAGGCTTGGGAACGCCCTAGGAGGGTGGATTTTGGGGGTTGATCGGTTGGAATCCCTAAAACAACATTTGCATGTTAGAATCTCAAGCAAAACTCTTCTTATCATAAGGGTTTCAAGGAGAATGAGTGTTGGATCTTACCTAGGTGATCAACGGAATGAAAAGGGCGGTTGCGGATGAGATTTCTTCTTGGAGATAAGGCAGGGAGATGTGAGGTTTGATTTCCTTGGGCCCCACCACGATCTAAGGTCCACCTTACCCTTCTTCCTTCTCTCTTTCTTCTCCTTTCTCTTCTTTCTCTTCTCCCTTTTCTCTCTTCTCTCTTCCCTTTCTCTAGGGTAAAATTCGTATGGAGAGAGGGGTACCCCAAATGAGGCCCTTTTATAATGCCAAATTTGGTGGAAATGGCCCTAAGCTTCCACAATTTTCTAAAATAGACTTATGGGACTCCCTATTGGTGTTGGGGTGGCCCTAACGCCCCTCAGGCCACCAAATTCGGCGTGTAGGTGCCTTATGACCCGACTAGGGCCCATGCAAAAATTGAGGACGAACGGATGAACAGATATATGATCTGAGAAAGCGTTTCTGACCTTTAAGTGGTCCTGTGGGGGCCATTTTGGTGATTGGAGCATTTCTGATGGCCCTCTGGCCATGAAATTTATAGAATAAGTAGTCCATGGCCCGATGAGGGGCCTTACAAAAATTGGAAACGAACGGATGCGGGGTTTGGTCATACGGGTCCGATTTGTGATCAACGGTCACCGTGCCACGATCGGGTCCCAGATTTGGTGGTCGGGTGTAGAAAAATATATTAAATCACCACCGTAAATTTAGAAGAAATCCGACGGCTGGAAGGCCCGGAGTCTCAGTTTCTTTTGTCAGTGCCAGATTTTTAATCTGGCATTGGTGGGGCTCATTGGGTAAGCGTCAGATGGTACTTCTGGGTGTCCATTGGATCCGTAGTCCGCGATGGACCACAAGCCCAGTGAGATCTAAGATTTTCTAAATTTTTAGATTTTCTGATCTTCCTCGGTCGCTGGGCGGCCCACACGGGCTGTCACTAAGTGTAATCGGGCTACACCGGCTTGACGGCCGCACATGGTCCGATCGTGACTGCATGAGAACCACTCGTGTATAAGCTAGCATTGAGTGTTAATGGTTAGTAAGTGATAATATAAGTTAATTCCATTAAAAAAAATTAATTTAAGGATTTTTTTTTTGAAAATTCAAAATAGTAAAAATTCGGGATGTTACACAGGGTGGTTCAGATTCCATTCATATGTGGGCACACAGGGTTAACAAACAGGGTTGATTAGATTGTAGGCTAGACCGCACGAGCCAGGCGAGTGTGAGACGAGCGACCTCGGGCACTAGAGACCTATGTAGTCAAACTACAGCCACCCGAACACACCCGCCCAAACTCACGGGTTTAGCCTCGAGACGATTCTACCCATGGAGCCGCCTTCGCTCTCCTCACGTTTCCTGACCAACCCAATGTAGTGAGGGCCAACCTTAACAAGCCAACTATACAGACTATCACTAGTATGTCATCATCATACTCCACACATCTCATTCATACGAATTAGATGTTCCTAGCAATCAATCAAGTAATATAGTACATGTGAGGTGTGTGGGTGTGGGTGAGGAAGTTACGCACTTCCTCCATCTCAAGTCATCATATACATAAGGGTAATAGAAGCATACACAACATGGATCAATAACATGTGAAAGAATGACACGGCATAAGCATATTATCATCCATTCATGAAAATCATGTGAACAACAATAACATTATGAAGAACATCATGTACATCCATACAATTTCAAGAACCTACAATTCCTAGGATTCTCTAGGCTTTCAAATGTACCAATTAAGCATCCAAAATCATTAGGCTAGTATTATAATTGGTGCTAGGCCACCTAAGAACAATAGTCCGCACCTTGGATTGTTGGCGGCTTGGGAAAAAACATCTTAGGAAAGAGGGCTTTGCGGTAGATCGACCGGAATCCCTAAAACAACTTCACATGTTAGATTTACAAGCAAAACCCCCCTCCTTACAAGGGTTTTCAAAGAAAAAGAGGGTTGGGTCTTACCTAAACGATCCATGAGATGAAGAGGCCGATTTTCGAATGGGTTTCCCCTTGGAGAAGGTGTAGGGAGAGGAGAGATTGATTCCCTTGGGCCCCACCTTGATTTAGGGTCCACCTTGTCTTCTTCCCTCTCTCTTTCTTCTCCTTTCTCCTCTTTCTCTTCTCCCTTTTCTCTCTTCTCTCTTTCCTTCTCTAGGGCAAAATCGTATGGGGAGAGGGGGTGCCCAAATGGGGCCTTTTTATAATGCCAGGTTTGGTGTAAATGGCCCCAAGGGCTAGGTTTTTACTATACTAGACTTATGGGAGGGTCTTTCTAGGATCTAGGGCCCTATCACCCCTCTGGCCACCAAATTCGGCGTGGAGGTGTCTTATGACCCAACTAGGGTCCATGTAAAAATTGAGGGCGAGCGGATGAACGGATATATGATCTGAGAAAGTGTTTCTGACCTTTAAGTGGTCCTGTGGGGGCCATTTTGGTGATTGGAGCATTTCTGATGGCCCTCTGGCCATGAAATTTATAGGATAAGTGGTCCATGGCCCGATGAGGGGCCTTACAAAATTTGAAAACGAACGGATGCGGGGTTTGGTCGTACGGGTCTGATTTGCGATCAACGGTCATCGTGCCACGATCGGGGCCCAGATTTGGTGGACAGGCGTAGAAAAATACATAAAACCTTCACCGTAAATTTGGAGAAAATCCGACGGCTGGAAGGCCCGAAGTCTCAGTTTCTTTTGTCAGTGCCAGATTTTTAATCTGGCATTGGTGGGGCGCATTGGGCAAGCGTCAGATGGTACTTCTGGGTGTCCACTAGGTCCACAGTCCGCGAAGGACCACAAGCCCAGTGAGATATATAATTTTCTAAAGTTTTAGATTTTTCTGACCCTTATCGGTCGCTGGGTGGCCCACACGGGCTGTTGTTAGGTGTAAACGGGCCATTTGGCTTGGCGGCCCGCACTTGGTCCCATCATAACTAGACTGGTCCACTCCAGTATAAATTAACATTGAGTGATAATAGTCATTAAGTGATTTTATAAGTTAATTAAAAAGAAATTTTAAGGATTTTTTGGAAATCCAAAATAGTGAAAATCCAGGATGTTACACTACAGGTACATAACATCTTGAACTTTCCCTTCGCTCTTCAACTTAGACCCAGATTCCCTTGACCTGACTTAGGCATTGGAGGGTCCCTCGGCTTAGCCTGGGTCTCCTGTGCTTGTTAGTGTGCAGGTTAGAGACATTGAAGCGGGTCGGACCTCGAGGGTTGAAGTGGAGAGCTGACCAGATTTAAGCATCAACATTTTTTGGCGCCGTCTGTCAGAATCTGATACGAAAGGTTAAGTTCCTATTCTCGAATATTATGGCAAGAGGAAAGAAGAAGGTAGTAGCGACGGAACCAAAGCAAAATGAATAGACCCGTTCCTCTTCGCTACTTCATGCCGAATCAGCTCCAGGACCTTCTCAGCGTTCTTGCAATCGGGCAAGTAAATATCAAGCCATGTAAAACGAGATACAAGCCCTGTGGGATGAGGTTAATCAGATGAAGCAATAACAGGAGCCACGACCACATCCTGCTTAGGAAAACCCTGCTCCTGAGCCAATTGATTTGGTCGTGGAAGCTCACTCCGCACCGAAGAGTATGAGGCCCAAGGTGCCTCAATGTTCTCGGGCGCCAGTTTCGGGCCAAAATCCTCCCCCAACTCAAATCCGAGTCTCGGCTCGGAACACAGCTACTCGAGCTCCAACAAATGCCTCGATTACCTTGGCCCTGACACCTACAGATCTCCGTCATCAACTGGAATGGAGAAGAGGAAGGAGAACTCCAGAGATAAAAACCACCCAAGAGATTAACTGAGAACAAAGATCCTTGAGAGAAACGGTTTGCGGAGCTCAACGACAAATTCCTGACACTGGAAAAGAAGCAGCAGCCGTCGTCAGTTCCCGCCATCATACAGGCAATGATGGAAGAGATTGAGTCTTCCTTCACCTCGACAATCATGATCGAGGTAATGCCTCAGAGGTTTTGGATACCTCTCATCATCCAATACTCCGGGTCTCAGACTCAGAGGTTCCGGATACCTCCCGTCATCCAATACTTCGGGTCTAGTGACCCGTTCGAGCATGTGGAAGCTTATCGTTCGTGGATGCAAATTCAAACAACAACGGACGCGATGATGTGCAGGGGATTCTCAATTACACTCACAGGATGCGCTCGGAGTTAGTACCGTCAACTCAAGCCTAACTCCATCGAATCCTTTGGAGAACTTTGCCGATTATTCCTTACCTAGTTTATAAGCGGTAAGAAGAATCGGAAGCCAAATACTCACCTGTTCACCATCAAACAAGAGCCCAAGGAATCATTGAAAGACTACATCGCACGCTTCAATGAGGAAGTGTTACAAGTGGAGGATTATGATGATAAGATGGCACTTTCTGCCGTGTTTGGTGGCTTGAAAGAAGGAAGATTCACCTTCTCTATTGGGAAGAATCAGCAAAAGACATTAGTTGACCTCATTACCAGAGCTCAGAAGTACACTAATGCCGATGAGTTCACCAATGCCCGTAAGAATGTCCAAATAACAGATCCGACCGGTAAAGAGAAGAGGTCTAGGAGCGAGGAATCTCAGCCGTCTGGCAAGGGACCCGATGATATCGATAGGGGTATCGATACATCGATAATTCCGTCCAGATGAATATGTGTTCGTTGGACATCTTTTGTTCTCATTTCGATGGTATCAATTGATCATCGAGGACATCGATAGCACTTCTCGATTATATCGAAAAGTCTATCGATAAATCGACAGAGGTAGAAAGCTTAGAGATTTTCTTAATTTGTAAAAAAGTTTTCTAACCCAAAAATCCTATGATATTCTAATCAATTTTAAGGGTTTTATATACCTGGTGTTTTAGGAGATGGGATGTGAGGGTTAGATTTACCTGTGGCGAGTTCGGGCACAAATCCGGTTGAGGCAGATAGTTGATTGATCTTCCTATGGAGCTTCTCTGTCTAGTCGACTCAACACTCATATTAATTGACAAACCAGGGCACTTTTAATCTCTCCATTTGTCAATTACGTGACAAAATACCAAAACACCCTAGAACAACATCTAGACAAACACATCTTAAATTGTGTGTACATGTATTTTACACAATTTTACAATGTCTAGTGAAACCATACACACAAGTCATAAGTAGTTGTTCCCCCTAACAGCATTCTCCCCCTTTCTTGGTGTAGCTGCTCCCCCTAACACCTGTATCACCATTAATAAACAGATATACACAATTTTTCCGTCGGGGTGTTTGATTTATTCTCCCCATTTTTTTCAGTCATTGGCAAATGTATAACAGTTGATATTGACTGAAGTTTGAAGTATTTGAGAGAACTAATCATCTAGAGAGCATGCATTTATAAAAGATAGATGTATAATGATCAAAACATGTGAATATTCAGACATCATTTTCAGAAACTATGTATGCATAGCAGACTAAATAGAGCAGTGATATAAGCAGATAGAATAATGATCAAGAGCATCACATGCATTCCACATATCATAAACTAGATAAAATCGGGGGATCTTAAAACATAATCATGGCACTGAATAGGAGTGAATTATACCCAGCCATATCAACAATATCCAAATCGTTTATATACTCCCCAGGATTGGCAGTAGATTAACATTTATCCCAACAAAATTACCAAGCCCATTCATAGGTGCCCAAAAAAAATATCATAAAAAAGAAATGATCAAAAACCACAGTATGCCAGTTTAAAGAAACGTGAGGACATTTCAAAAGGTGATCACAGTGTTCACTTTCTCCGCTAACACTACCACCTTCTAAAGCATACTAGATCCACCAGTTGTTAGCAGTTCAAGAATCTGTTGCAGAGAGGGTTGGAGAGCTTCTATCTTGTCCTCTATCCCTGACAGTCGTTGTTCACAGTTATGGAGCCGCTCATCGATTTCTTCTAGACTGTTCAGCAGGTGACGTTCAAGTACAAGACGCCGACGATTTGTGACAGATGTAGGACGACAGAGGGGTGTCCGATTAGATCCCCAAGGTGTTTCTTCATTTGGTTGCTGACTACTTACACCAACAGGTGGAGGATTCTTTGTATGAGAAGAGGCTGAGACATACACCTGTTGAACTGCTTCATGGTCGAACCACACTTCAGGATATACTTTGTCTGATGCTGCTGGCAGTCCTACGTAGTGTGTGAGTTTGCAGATGAGGGACGAAAATGGAAGTGTATCAAGATGGTCCCCCTTGGCTACCTTAATCAGTTGTTTTAGAAGAAGAGTTAGCAAACACACAGGAACCTCTTGATATACATCACACAAGACATTGAGTACAAAGGGATTCAGGCCGGTGTCATTGGCGTCACATGGGTATACATTTGTACTGAAGATACTGTGGAGGATTTTGAACAAGGTTCCTAGATGTTTTACAGGAAGTATATTGTCATCATTTCTAGGAATTGTAGCACCCTGACATAGTGCTCGAGTGATTTCTCTCCACCTTCCTAATTCATTTAAACTTCTACCAGTGACTAGGATCCGAGTTACGCCAATGTCTAGAAGATGGCATACTTTATTCTATGCAAGAAGACACTCGATGCAACACACATGGCGAATCTATTCTTCAGAGAAATTGTGCAGCTATACGGGGTTCCTAAGACTATTACTTTTGACAGTGACACGAAGTTCATAAGCCATTTTTGGCGGACTTTGTGTACTCGATTCGATACACGACTTCAGTTCAGCAGCGCCTATCACCCACAAATTGACGATCAAACTAAGGTTGTGAATCGCACGTTGGGAAACTTCCGTGGATGTATTTCAAGAGAAAATCCGAAGCAGTGAGATTTGACTTTGTCTCAAGCGGAGTTTGCATTCAACAACATGGTGAACCGCTCAACAGGAAAATCTTCATTTCAGGTTATTTACGGACGAGTACCTCGCCATACACTAGACTTGGTCCCTCTGCCCAAGCTCCCAGGCATTAGCATTGAAGCAGAACATATGACAAACAAGATCTTGGGCATTCATGTGAAGGTACAAACCAAGCTACATACTTCGAACGAAAAGTACAAGGAGCAAGCGAAAAGCATCGGTGACAAAAGGTGTTCAGGTGGGCGACCAAGTAATGGTCCATTTGTACAAAGAAAGATTTCCGACCAGAACGTATAATAAGTTGAAGAAAGATTTCCGGCCGGAACGTACAATAAGTTAAAGAATAAAAAGATTGGACCAGTATCAATCATCCGAAAGATCAATGACAACGCTTATATTGTTGATTTTCCAGATGACATGACAATCTCACGGACTTTCAATGTCACAGACCTAATCGAGTATCATGAACCAGAGCATGACGAGAACGCGAGGACGAGTTCTTTTGAAGTGGAGGAGACTGATGTAGAGCGGGTTGCGGACAGTTACATGGCCAAGATAGATCAGAAAAGGCCCCGTCGACGACAAAAGTGATCCAGACCATCGGACCTTAAATCGGGCGTATCTTGCAATCCGGAATGAGTTATTGATCAGGGTCGAATATTGCATATCAGACCCCAGTAATTACTTGATTTTACATACATGATAATGTTTAATGCCAGATTTTAATCGTGTTTTTATTACAGGATGAAATCAGGAGCGTTATTTGAAATTGATGTTAAAGGCATGGATTTGACACTCCAAAATTACCAGAGCACGGGATGGACTCCAGAAAACCAATAATGAAGATTTTACACGCCTGGGATATGAGGAAAGCACGACAAAGGGGCTCGAAAAGGGTCCAGAATGCAAGATCACTTGTTTCCCGCCATCCGATCAACTCGAAACTTCATACATGTGATGGGGGTCGTGAATTAACCGTACATATTAAATTTCAGCCATTGAAGATCTCGGGAAGTGGACCAACTGATAGATCAGCCCACAAACCATCGATTCTGGGCCCACCTGATATCTGGAACTGCCTCAAAATTGATTTTTGTGGATTAAATAATATGGGAAAAAGGCTGGACGGTGCAGATTTCTCAAAAACATCACGGTATGCCCTGTATACAAGGAGTGTGCACACAGCACACGTACGCCGGCCGTGCACCGCGCCCGCAAGACGGTCAGCGCGACCGCTGACCCGCGCCATCCTCGTCAAAAACGCAAGACGCGTTACAGCGTCCGAAGGTCGTCCGCCGGTCATCAGTTGTGGGGCCCACCTTGTGTCTAAATGGCCAATCCAAGCCGTCCATCCACTTCCTGAGGCAGCAATCACCACTGCCTGGTGGCAAAATTTGAGACTATAGCAGAGGGTGGTTTTACAACCGTTCAAACACAGACGGACGGTGAGTTCAAATCTCTGGTGGACCACACCTAAAACAGAAAAAAACGAGTCATTTTCGACCGGTTTTCCGTCCTCCACGTAGTAAACGGAGTGGATTTTCGTTTAGATCAAAGGGATGGGCCTCACCATTTCCACGGAAGACGAATTCGCGTCCGCGTAACGCACGGCCGCTGGCCGATTTTCCGAATTATTGTGGGCCCCGCTCGTCAACCTTCCGGAAGATCTGAGCCGTCCATCGCGTAGAGGGCCACGAGAACTATAAAACCATGCTAATAGTTCACTCCCATGCGTACACACGTGCGTGATACAGAGGCCACAAAAGGGCTACTCGGCGACGTTCAAATCTGATCTTTTTGAGATTTCTTCATGGGCCACGCCAATGGACCTTCAAAACCACTCATTCTTGACTGAAATTTCGTCCTGAATCCAATGGACGGGGTGGATTTTCCAGAAAATACCTCTGTGGGGCCCACCGATCACGGCTGCGAAAATTTGTACTTCGAGTCCGTCTACGACTGCCACCGATTCCACCATCCAACAACTATAAAAGGGAAGTTTTGGACGTGGGAGAGGTATTCAGATCCAGAGAATTGGAGATCCAGAGCCAGGGAGAGAAGAAAGAGAAGGAGAAAGAGAGAGAGATTTTTCGGTTTGGAGTTTTAATTTATGAATTTTATTTAATATTTTTATGGATTTTATGGGTCACTAATCTCTCAGCTAGGGCTGAGATGAAGCCCTAATTTGATTAGCTCTTGTATTGGATGATTTACTTTGAATTTTAATTAATTTGTTTCTTTCTTTGAGTGGGCTTTATGGGTTTAAATTCTATATTTCTCCATCTATCAACTTGACTAAAGTATATAGATGGACGTTGTATGGATGCTTATTACAGGTGCTTGGGTCTGATCAAGAACAGGTTTCCTATAGAGGAAGGAACAGGGTGCTTTAATGAATTTTACATACCATGTGCCCGACCAAGGACATGGGATGTATTGTTCATGGCATTGCTTAAAGGAATTAGATGTAATCAGATGTCCGATTCAGGACACAGATTGTGCTTTCTCTATTTAAGTGGTATCAATCAAGGTCAAGGTGAATCAACAGACAAAACAAGGGTTATGATAGTTAGGGGTGGATTCGAAAGTCCTAGTGCTCTCTCTCTGATTGAATTTTCTTCCCTGTTCTTAATTATTTTTCCTAAAATTGTGCTTAGCAGTTTAGTTCATTATTCATTGGATTAGTTAAGAAGAATCATAGATTTGAATTGTGACAACCAGTCCTCGTGGGATTCGACCTCGATCTTACCGAAGTTTATTACTACATCACAACCCTATACTTGGGAGTGAACAAGTTTTAGGCGCCGTTCTTGGGATCAAGCTTTCGTTCCAAATTGAATTTAGGATTCTCTCTTATCATAATTCATAGTCGTAGGATTTTACTAACTTTAGGTTAAAATTTTTATTTTTTTTTTAGAAACTAACCTATTTCTTGTTTTGTAGGATTCTGAGATAGAAACTTCTAATTTGGTGATATCTTCCTAATTTCTCTATTTTTTATTTTTATTTTTATTTTTATTTTTAGAATTAGGATTTTTAGAAATTTTCTAACCTTAGATGTACTATTTTTAAAAACTAACTTGTTTTGTTTTGTTTTGCAGGTTTTTAACATAGGAACTTCTACTCTGGTAACATCCTTCTAACTTCTTCCTTACCTTCTGTATTGCTGTAGGATTTTGCTTTCTTTTAGGATTAGTCTCAGAGTTAAGGTTCTACCATGGAATCGTGGGTAGATGCATATGCTGAGTTGGATAGGTTTTATTGGGAAATGCCTGAAGGATGTGGAATTCAACATATACCTCAAGATTTCTCTCCATCGAGAACAGACCTTGAGAACCGACTAGAAAGTTATGTTCCATCGGTTAATAGGGCCGTATACGATCGTAATTATGGGAATGAGGATTATTATCAACCATCATATTCTCCCATGTATGATCAGTATGACTATAACCAGTGGAACCATCAAACCCGGGAATATGAACCAACAACATATTACAATAATTATTCTCTTGGATCCCATACTTTTGAGATCCAACCACAAACGATCCAAGAGGATTCATGTTTTGATCCAGAACAAGTAAACCAGCATGTTGCGAAATTGATGAAATCATTAGAAGCACTCAATTCGCGCATTGAAAGGATAGAGGAAGCTCGCTCATCCCAACTACAATCCAATCCAGAAATACAATGCGAGGAAAGTGATCCTCACTTGCTTTTGATGAAATCTGGAATTTGGAATGAGGAGTTGGATTCCATTAATGAGCAGACGGTTCAATTCCCTGATGAGTCGATCTCAATGACTGTTCAAAAGAATGGGGAAGATACTTGGGTGTCTTTCAAATACAGTGATGATGACACACTTTCCTTACATGACACACAGGATCTCAATGATGAGGTTGAGGTTAGTTTATTCGAACCTCAACCGAATTTAGAATGTGAGGAAAGCGATCCCATCCTAAGTGTGCACTGCACAGAATTAGACAATGATGCATATTGGGATGATGATCATGGATGTTCAACCCCAATTCCCTTGGAATCAATCTCAAGTTTGGTCCAAGTCAATGATCAAGACGTACACGAAGTGGTCGGTCATAATGAGTCACTCCCCTCACCTAACATGTCTGATTTTAAGGTAGAGGACGGGCCCCTTACAACCGACCCTTCTAACTCTTGTGAAACGTATTTGGACCACTCCTCTGAATTACATGATGATATGATTCGGGAGATGGACGAGCTACTCGATATGACTCTTGAATTTGAAACCACCCAGTTGAGGCCACCATCTGAACTGTTGAATAATGATGATTCATCGCCTCTTCTGAGTAGTATCGATGAACAGAGTCCATACATCAATGCTACGTATACTGATCCTCAATCTGTCTGTGCAGGGCTGGAACAAGAGAGCACACCTCCGTTTACCTTCGAAAACGATGGATTCCTTGGGCAGATCATCACGAGCCCTAATGTAGAAAATGAGTCACCCTCAGCTGAATGTCCCACCTCTTTGGATGATTGCTTGGCACACTTTGCAGATTCAAACGATCCCATGATAAGAGACATAGTGAATGCCTTGCAAAACAATATCTCGGTAGTCATCACTGACCGAGAGGACCCTTACTCTGAAGCCCCTCCTTCCACAAATCCTGAATATTTACCATTAAGGGAGGAAGAGCTAACAATTGAACCGAAGTCTGCTACTTCGGAATGTGTTGAGACTACGTCACTTTCTGAGAATTTTTCTGACTTTCATCTATGTGTAGTCTCTGATTCACCATGGGATACTAACTTCCAAACTTCTTCTGTCGCAGGTGAATCGTATATACTCTGGATACCTCAGGCGAATCAACGACAAATTTTTGATGAGGTACGTAAGTTTCTCTGGAATATCATGCTCCAGGGCATCCAAACCTATTGCAAAAATGGCTTTTGGATGATCTTGTTGAGAAATCTACTGAGAAACTTATCAAGATATTGGCCTAAGAGGAACCTTGCAGCATGACTGAGTAGTTTTCCCTGCTTTCTTAGGACTAGGGTAGTTTCCTTTATGCTGTTTTAGGATAGACAGTAAACTTAGCGCTCCTGGGAGGCAACCCAGCCTTTTGCTTTCTTGTATGCTTTTTCTTAGTTAGTTAGTTCAATGTTTGTGGGTAACATTACTGCAAACCCTCACGAGACTACAACTCGTCCATTAGGGGTAACCTAGGGGTTTAAAGGCTTGTTGCATATGCTAAATGCAATCGAGAGCACTGCCAAAGTGGTATAGGGAGGATTCTTTTATTTTACTGATTTCTCTCTTGTTCGACTTCTCGCTTTTTTGCCGATATTTTTGAGAGCTTCTTGATTCTCCATCCGGTACTATCTTTCCCTACTCCTCTTTTCTTTTCGTTGTCTCATGTGCATTGCATGCTTATTTCTTTTACATTGAGGACAATGTAGATTTTAGGTTGGGGGTGGGAGATTAGGTTACCTAATCAATATTTTCTTGGTCTTGAGCAAAATTTGTGAAAATTTTAAAATTTTTTCTGGAATTTCTATAGAATTCAAAGTGATTTTGAAGGATAGTTGTGATTTTAACATTATAAGATACGTGATGGGTAATTTATGACTCTTGGATTCGGCCATCTGCTTGATTTCACGGTTAATTTTGAATTCTTAATCCATGATTTGAAGGTGTAAACATTGATTGAGCCATGATTTTCCATATCAAATCTCACTTACACATTAAGTTTTCAGTTCGATATTTAATGGTAACTTGGTAATCATTAGGCATGAAAGGAACCAGCCTGAGAAATTTGTTAACGTCTTTATAAAGAAGAATTGAAAGAGTTAGTCACATATAATCTTCACCATAGGTTTGCTCCCTATAGGTGTTGATTTGATTCTCCATAGTTGACATATGAAAAGAAAAAAAAAAAAAAGAAGTTAAGCGACAAGTTTTCACCATAGGTTTGCTCCCTATAGGTGAGAATTTGATTTCCCTCAGTTGCATTACTGCTAGTAAAGAAAATCAAAAGATGGTAACATGAAAAGTTAATCTGTGAGATAAGTGTTTGTTTCAAGTTTTAATTATCACGAATTATCATGAAATTGACAATTGGATCTCTTACTGATTGTAAGTCGGGATTATACTTTACATTCATGGGGCTCAATGTTTAGGAATGTTCTAATTGATGGATTAATATTTTGAACTTGATTATGAAGTTTACTATAAGCTTGATTCCAAGAGAAAAATTCCACACACCAATCATGAATCTTAGAATTTTCACATCTCAGCTATTTGTTCACAAGTCACTTGAATCTACAGGAATTGTCTTTTATTTCTGAAATTAATTTTCGCATGTTTTGCTCGGGACTAGCAAAATGCTGGTTGGGGGTTGTGATCAGGGTCGAATATTGCATATCAGACCCAGATATTACTTGATTTTACATACATGATAATGTTTAATGCGATTTTAATCGTGTTTTATTACGAGGATGAAATCGGAGCGTTATTTGAAATTGATGTTAAAGGCATGGATTTGACACTCCAAAATTACAGAGCACGGGATGGACTCCAGAAAACCAATAATGAAGATTTTACACGCCGGATATGAGGAAAGCACGACAAAGGGGCTCGAAAAGGGTCCAGAATGCAAGATCACTTGTTTCCCGCCATCCGATCAACTCGAAACTTCATACATGTGATGGGGGTCGTGAATTAACCTTACATATTAAATTTCACCATTGAAGATCTCGGGAAGTGGACCAACTGATAGATCATCCCACAAACCATCGATTCTGGGCCCACGATATCTGGAACTGCCTCAAAATTGATTTTTGTGGATTAAATAATATGGGAAAAAGGTGGACGGTGCGAGATTTCTCAAAAACATCACGGTATGCCACTGTATACAAGGAGTGTGCACACGCGACACACGTACGCCGGCCGTGCACCGCGCCGCAAGACGGTCGGCGCGACCGGCCGACCCGCGCCATCCTCGTCAAAAAACGCGCAAGACGCGTTACGGCGTCCGAAGGTCGTCCGCCGGTCATCGGTTGTGGGGCCCACCTTGTGTCCAAATGGCCAATCCAGCCGTCCATCCACTTCTGAGGCGGCAATCACCACCTTGCCTAGGTGGCAAATTTGAGACTATAGCGAGAGGGTGGTTTACAACCGTTCAAACACGGACGGACGGTGAGTTCAAATCTGGTGGACCACACCTAAAACAGAAAAAAACGAGTCATTTTCGGCGGTTTTCCGTCCTCCACGTAGTAAACGGAGTGGATTTTCGTTAGATCAAGGGATGGGCCTCACCATTTCCACGGAAGACGGCAGTCGCGTCCGCGCGTAGCACGGCCGCCGGCCGATTTTCCGGGTATTGTGGGCCCCGCTCGTCAACCTTCCGGAAGATCTGAGCCGTCCATCGCGTAGAGGGCCACGAGAACTATAAAACCATGCTAATAGTTCACTCCCATGCGTACACACGTGCGTGATACAGAGGCCACAAAAGGGCTACTCGGCGACGTTCAAATCTGATCTTTTTGAGATTTCTTCTGTGGGCCACGCCAATGGACCTTCAAAACCACTCATTCTTGACTGAAATTTCGTCCTGAATCCAATGGACGGGGTGGATTTTCCAGAAAATACCTCTGTGGGGCCCACCGATCACGGCTGCGAAAATTTGTACTTCGAGTCCTTCTACGACTCTGCCACCGATTCCACCATCCAAATGCTATAAAAGGGAAGTTTTGGACGTGGGAGGTATTGAGATCCAGAATTGGAGATCCAGAGCCGGGGAGAGAAGAAAGAGAGGAGAAAAGAGAGAGATTTTTCGGTTTGGAGTTTTAATTTATGAATTTTATTTAATATTTTTATGGATTTTATGGGTCACTAATCTCTCAGCTAGGGTGAGATGAAGCCCCTAATTTGATTAGCTCTTGTATTGGATGATTTACTTTGAATTTTAATTAATTTGTTTCTTTCTTTGAGTGGGCTTTATGGGTTTAAATTCTATATTTCTCCATCTATCAACTTGACTAAAGTATATAGATGGACGTTGTATGGATGCTTATTACAGGTGCTTGGTGCGATCAAGACAGGTTTCTATAGAGGAAGGAACGGTGCTTTAATGAATTTTACATACCATGTGCCCGACCAAGGACATGGGATGTATTGTTCATGGCATTGCTTAAAGGAATTAGGCAGATCTGTATGTCCGATTCGGGACAGATTGTGCTTTCTCTATTTAAGTGGTATCAATCAAGGTCAAGGTGAATCAACAGACAGAACAAGGGTTAGGATAATTAGGGGTGGATTCGAAAGTCCTAGTGCTTTCTCTCTGATTGAATTTTATTCCCTGTTTCTTAATTGTTTTTCTTAAAATTATGCTTAGTGGTTTAGTTCATTATTCATTGGATTAGTTAAGAAGAATCTTAGATTTAAATTGTGACGACCAGTCCTCGTGGGATTCGACCTCGATCTTACCGAGTTTATTACTACATCACAACCCTATACTTGGGGAGTGAACAAGTTTTTGCAAAAACTTGTTCACTCCCCAAGTATAGGGTTGTGATGTAGTAATAAACTCGGTAAGATCGAGGTCTAATCCCACGAGGACTGGTATGTCACAATTCAAATCTATGATTCTTCTTAACTAATCCAATGAATAATGAACTAAATCATAGCTAAGCACAATTTTAGGAAAATAATTAAGAACAGGAAGAAAATTCAATCGAGAGAGAGCACTAGGACTTTCGAATCCACCCCTAACTATCATAACCCTTGTTTTGTCTGTTGATTCACCTTGACCTTGATCGATACCACTTAAATAGAGAAAGCACAATCTGTGTCCCGAATCGACATACAGATCTGTCTAATTCCTTTTAAGCAATGCCATGAACAATACATCCCATGTCCTTGGTCTGGGCACATGGTATGTAAAATTCATTAAAGCACCCTGTTCCTTCCTCTATGGAAACCCGTTTCGATCGTACCCAAGCATCTCAGTAATAAGCATCCATACAACGTCCATCTATATACTTTAGTCAAGTTGATAGATGGAGAAATATAGAATTTAAACCCATAAAGCCCACTCAAAGAAAGAAACAAATTAATTAAAATTCAAAGTAAATCATCCAATACAAGAGCTAATCAAATTAGGGGCTTCATCTCAGCTCTAGCTGAGAGATTAGTGACCCATAAAATCCATAAAAATATTAAATAAAATTCATAAATTAAAACTCCAAACCGAAAAATCTCTCTCTTTCTCCTTCTCTTTCTTCTCTCCCGGCTCTCGATCTCCACCTTCTCGGATCTCGAATACCTCTCCCACGTCCAAAACTTCCTTTTATAGTCACTGGATGGTCGAATCCTGGCAGTAGTCGTAGAAGGACTCAAGTACAAATTTTCGCAGCCGTGATCGGTGGGCCCCATAGAGGTATTTTTTCGAAAATCCACCCCGTCCATTGGATTCAGACGAAATTTCACCAAGAATGAGTGGTTTTGAAGGTCCATTGGCGTGGCCTCACGTAAGAAATCTCAAAAAGATCGATTTGAACGTCGCCGAGTAGCCCTTTGGGCTCTCTCAGATCACGCACGTGTGTACGCATGGGAGTGAACTATTAGCATGGTTTTATAGTTCTCGTGGCCCTCACGCGATGGACGGCCGCATCTTCCTGAAGGTCGACGAGCGGGCCCACAATACCCGGAAATCGGCCAATGCGTTACGCTGGACGCGACCCGTCTTTCCGTCTCCGTGAAATGGTGAGGCCCATCCCTTTGATCTAACGAAAATCCACTCCGCTTACTACGTGGAGACTCGAAAACCCATTAAAATGACTCGTTTTTTCTGTTTTAGGTGTGGTCCACCGCAGATTCGAACTCACCGTCCGTCCGTGTTTGAACGGTTGTAAACCACCCTCTATAGTCTCAAATTTTGCCACCTGGCAAGCAGATCGTCGCCTCGTAGAAGTGGATGGACTACTGATTGGCCATTCGACACAAGGTGGGCCCCACAACCGATGACCCATGGACGACCTTCTGACGCCGTAACGCGTCTTGCGTTTTGACGAGGATGGCGCGGTCGGGCCGCGCCGACCGGCTGCGTGGCGCTGCACGGCCTGGCCGTACGTGTGTCCGTGTGCACACTCCTTGTATACACAGTGGCATACCGTGATGTTTTTGAGAAATCAAGCACCGTCCACCTTTTTCCCATATTATTTAATCCACAAAAATCAATTTTGAGGCGCTTCCAGATATCGTGGGCCCAGAATCGATGGTTTGTGGGATGATCTATCGCTTGGTCCACTTCCCGAGATCTTCAATGGTGAAATTTAATATGTACGGTTAATTCACGACCCCCATCACATGTATGAAGTTTCGAGTTGATCGGATGGCGGAAACAAGTGATCTTGCATTCTGACCCTTTTCGAGCCCCTTTTCGTGCTTTCCTCATATCCTGTGCGTAAAATCTTCATTATTGGTTTTCTGGAGTCCATCCCGTGCTCGGTAATTTTGGAGTGTCAAATCCATGCCTTTAACATCAATTTCAAATAACGCTCCTGATTTCATCCTGTAATAAAAACACGATTAAAATCTGGCATTAAACATTATCATGTATGTAAAATCAAGTAATTACTGGGGTCTGATATGCAATATTCGACCCTGATCACAACCCCAACCAGCATTTTGCTAGTCCCGAGCAAAACATGCGAAAATAATCTCCGAAATAAAAGATAATTCTCAGAAATTCAAGTGACTTGTGAACAGATAAATTTAGATCTGAAAATTCTAAGATTCATGAATAGTAAGTAGAATTTTCTCCTGGAAGCAAGCTCTCTACAGATTTCATAATTAATTTCAAATTATTAATCTATCAATTAGAACATTCCTAAACATCGAGTTCCACGAGTGTAAAGTATAATCTCGACTTACAATCAAGAAGATCCAATTGTCAATTTCATGATATTATTAGTAATTCGTGACAATCAAAACTTGAAACCAACACTTATCTCACAGAGTAACTTTTCATTTTACCAAAGCTTTTGATTTTCTTTATGAGCAAGAATGCAAATGAGGGGAATCAAATTCTCACCTATAGGAAAGCAAACCTATGGCTAAAACTTGTCGCCTAACACTTTTTTTTTTTCATATATATATTTCAACTATGGAGAATCAAATCTACACCTATAGGGAGCAAACCTATGGTGAAGATTTAGCCTTTTAATTCTTCTTTTTACCGAGTTAATCATTCAGTTATCAAATCAACACTTAATGTGTAAGCGAGATGTGATATGTGGAATCATGGCTCAATCAATGTTTACAACTTCTAATCATGGATTAACAAATCAAAATTGACTGTGAAATCAAGCAGGTGGCCAGATCCAAGAGTCATAAGTTACCAGAATCATGTATCTTATAATGTTAAAATCACAACTATCCTTCAAAATCACGTTGAACTCAATAGAAATTTCAGAAAATTTTTTTAAAATTTTCACAAATTTTGCTCAAGACCAAGAAAATATTGATTAGGTAACCTAATCTCCCACCCCAACCTAAAATCTACATTGTCCTCAATGTAAAAGAAATAAGCATGCAATGCACATGAGACAACGAAAAGAAAAGAGGAGTAGGGAAAGATAGTACTGGATGGAGAATCAAGAAGCTCTCAAAAATATCAGTAAAAGCGAGTCGAACAAGAGAGAAATCAAGAAATAAAAGATCCTACCTATACCACTTTCGCAGTGCTCTCGATTGCATTTAGCATATGCAATAAGCCTTTAAACCCTAGTTACCCCTAATGGACGAGTTGTAGTCTCGTGAGGGTTTGCAGAATGTTACCCACAAACATTGAACTAACTAACTAAGAAAAAGCATACAAGAAAGCAAAAGGTGGGTTCTCTCCCAGAGCGCTAAGTTTATCGTCTATCCTAAACAAAGATAAAGGAAACTACCCTAGTCCTAAGAAAGCAGTGGAAAACTACTCACCATGTCATGAAGGTTCCTCTTCGGCCAAGATATCTTGATAAGTTTCTCAAGAGATTTCTCAACAAGATCATCCAAAAGCCATTTTTGCAATAGGTTTGGATGCCCCGGAGCATGATATTCCGGGAGAAACTTACGTACCTCATCAAAAATTTGTCGTTGATTCGCCTGAGGTATCCAGTAGTATATACGATTCACCGCGAAGAAGTTTGGAAGTTAGTATCCCATGGTGAATCGAGACTACACATAGATGAAAGTCGAAAAAATTCTCGAAAGTGACGTAGTCTCAACACATTCAAGTAGCAGACTTCGGCTCAATTGTTAGCTCTTCCTCCCTTAATGGTAAATATTCGTGGATTTGTGGAAGGAGGGGCTTTAGAGTAAGGGTCCTCTCGGTCGGTGATGACTACCGAGATATTGTTTTGCAAGGCATTCACTATGTCTCTTATCATGGGATCGTTTGAATCCGCAGCGTGCCAAGCAATCATCCAAAGAGGTGGGACATTCACCGAGGGTGACTCATTTTCTACATTAGGGCTCGTGATGATCCGCCCATGAATCCATCGTTTCGAAGGTAAACGGAGGTGTGCTCTCTTGTTCCACCACACGTACGCATTGAGGATCAAGATAATCGTAAGATTGATGTATGGACTCTGTTCATCGATACTACTCAGAAGAGGCGATGAATCAGTTATCTAACGTAAAATATATGATTTTGGGAGTAGAACGAGCTACTTTAACTAACCCAGGTTGCGCAGCCCGGAATCGCGAAAAACCCTTAGATTGACGGTCGTTTCCCTGTTTTAATTTCATTTTTACTATAAATACTAAGTTTTAGTTTGATTATAACTCTTCATCCATCGGGCTTTAGGAGTTGCGCCCAACGTGAAAAGAGCTTAGAATAATTGGGAGAACGGTTTAGTGAAGCCAAATAGGACACTTACTATTTTTGGCCGAAAACCTTGCGTACTAGTAGACATCATGACCGTCTATAAATAGTAAGTTTACTATTTATCGTAAGTCGCAAATTCTAGGAGTTTTAGTTGTAGTTTGATTCTGATTTCTTTCCCATTGCTTGGCACCCCTATTTAAAGGGTCGTGAACTCATTTTTATTCATTCATTAATCAATTTCAAATTTATTAGAATTTATTTATATTTCCTGCTTTCTTTCCTCATAGATTCAAGAAATCTCTATGAGGAGTTCAGAGAAGTTCCGCTGATTCGGAATAGTTATCCTCTTGAGGAAGACTGTGCTTGACCTCACGTCCACCCCTGCATCACAAATAGAGTGATTAAAGTACGGATTGGACCTATTTTATGCAAATGATCTTGACAGTCCATATTAAAGGTAATTAATCATGGGGTTTCAGTGGTTGTCGGATGAGTGTAAGGTTTGCATGGCAGCGCATGAAACCTATACTATACCTGATGGATGGTCTTGATCAATCGAGTTGTATAAGTATCCCAATGCGACTAGGAGCACCATAAGTAAGTGCTCTCGGAGCATCTCCTGGTGGCCATTCTACCCAGTTATTTTGGGCTATATATATATATATATATATATATATATATATATATATATATATATATATATATATATATATATATATACACACACACAAGATCTAACACGATGGTCTTTGCAACAATTCCACATGTGAGAAAGGCCCAGGAAAATGTATGAACGTGGAAAATTCCTTCATCCAATGGACAGGCTGTTCTAATTTTATTTTTTAAATTAATAAAAACAAGTCTCATGAATTGAATTTCTTCTTCTTCTTACTTCTTCTTGGGTTTGGATGGACTTAATGGTTTGAATAATTTTCATTGAAAGAGTTTTGTATTTTAGACCATTCATCAGGGTGGTCCCACTTCAGGTGGGTCACAATTTACAAAACAAATGTGCAGCGCTGAAGAAAGCTGGCTTAAACTTTTTTTAGCCGTTCACCTCTTTTTTAACATCAAATGAGTGCACCAGCCTAATTTTTCGGTAGGAGATCTTCAAGGTTAGACCCACTTACGTGGACGGGTCGGATATTGCAGCTGTTTGCCATGCTGGCACAATCTAGATGAATTCTGGTCATCCACATAGGCTTGGATGATTTGAACTAGGTCCCAGGCCTATTCAAAATACTGATTTCGCCCGGGCCATTGCCAGCCTTACATTCATTGTGTGGACATTCATTTCAATGGTCTGGATCAAGTTTCATTAATCAAATCCAAATCTGATCATGAATAATCTGGAGAGAGAATCAATGGAGAAGATGTGCAAAAGTTAGTTGATCACATGTAGATAGAAGTGCGTACGTAGAACATTCGTACCACGAAAATAGTGGGCCCCACCATGAAGATCACCTGGTGTAAAAATCAGGCTGGGAGGCTCATCAGGTGTTCCTACCATTAGAATCAACGGACAACCAACAATCTGAATCAATGTACGGTTGAGGCTGACCTGATGAATGGACTTGCCTGATTTTTGAGCCATGTGATTTTGATGGTGGGGCCCATCATTTTCATGGTACCGATCTTTCTAGATGCATTAAAGCCATTCAGTCAACACCCACATAATTCAAACGTGTGTCATCCACCTTCTAGAAAATCCTTTCAAAGAAGACTTAAAAACTCCTTGATTTTGGACAACAGAAAAGAACCGTCGTTTGAGTGACTTATTTTATACTCTGGCGGAATTTGATGGTCATCTGATATTTATTTATATTGATTTGCGCTATATATTGACTATTCTCATTTTAACCGTTGATTGGATGTCCATTCGTCGTCCAATCAGATCATGTACAACGTTTTATGTGATCTTAACATGCAATGTTTTATTTTCCACTGATGTGTTGCTTTTTAATAATTCCTAAGCCATGTAAAAGGTGGGCCACATCATAAAGATCGATCACCTTCATTAGGTGGGCCATACGTTCATAATCAATGTACAGCTGATGGTCTGAGCCAATATACGTGTGGTTGACCTGATGAGTAGATTGTTCCTATTTTAGCTCTAGGAAATTTTCAGAGATTGGATGTTACACCCAAGTGACCCTTAAGCAGAAAATAAAAACCTTGTATGTTAAGCTAATTAGAATTATGACCCATAAAATGTGTGATCCAATATTTAAATGATCTAATTTAAGGCCCATGAACCAAAATTAATAAATGATTTTCACCATTAATCATATGGGCTGTTGATCATGGCTAGAATTTTCAAAAATAAATTGATACATGCAAATCATATATAAAACATGTTATAACCATTCATTTTTATTCTTTTTAAGAGATTTTATACTTTGTGAGCGGAAAGGAAAATAGACAAGGTTAAAAAAATCCATACCTTCCGCTCCACAATCACACATAAATGGTACTAAAGGGAATGTATTGCCGACCCATGTGACATCATCATGTTGGACCGTTCATATATTAGGCTGTCCATGGAGCTGGGCATGTGACATCATCGTGTTGGACCGTTCATGTATTAGGCTGTCCATGAGGTGGGACCTAGCTGGCCCATAAATCTAATGTTGGACCGTTCATATATTAGGCTGTCCATGAGGTGCATACAAACCGTTGGAATTAATGGGCCAAAAATCTTCCAGATGTAAGTTTTTTTTTTTTCCAGTTTTCGATTTGTTTTTTTTCTGGACTTGAATGGACTTTAAAAGAGGGTGGGGTCCTGGCCAGTGTAGGGACCGTCCAAGTTTCTAGCCGTTCAATCTTGGCTCTTAAATGCATTGCTTTTTTCTTCTGTTTTTTCTGTTAAGACTTAAGCATCTAGTTTTAGGGAAGCTATTTAATACTCCGGCTGCCTATGTAGCTTGATACGTAGGCACTTTGAAAATTTTGGCATCCATCAGCTCAGATTAAACGGAACTTACCGTCGCTAGTCATAGTCCTGAGATTAAATCGGTATACCACCGTCCATTCAATCGATGCAAAGAGATTATTTTAGAGCAGTAATTCTAAAGCTCAAATCTAACATCTGATTCGTTGATAGTACTGTTGGAAATTGGACGGTGAATATTTTTTTTAACCGTCCAAAAAATGTTCACCTATCAGATGCTTAAATAATCAAATAAGCCTAATTCATGGTTCGTGATAAGTCTAATCTGGGACCCATAATTTTTGGACGGTTTAAATTGAATTGCTTGAATGCCATGTATGCAACTGGTAAGTAATCTATTAGTGCCAGCATATCATGCATCACACGCTGCGGAGTATCAAAGTTTTTATCTTTCTTTCACGCTGCTCATCGAAGGGTCAGGATCCTCCGACTGACCGCACTTTTTGCATGCGGCCGGTAAAACACCTGAGCTCTGTGGGGCCCACCGTGTCGTACATTTGAAATCTGCTCCATCCATAAGGTGTGCCATCTAATTTTTGATGTTTAAAGCAAAATTCAACCACATCTAAAACTTAGGTAGGCCACACCACGGGGAACAATATAAAACCACTCCTAAAACCTCTATTCTCACGGGGTGTGGACCACTTGAATTTTGGATCAATCTGTTTTTTGAAACATCTGTTCATAACTGTAAGATTCACTAGATGAACGGGTTGGATGGATAATATCAGCATGGTAGGCCCCAGAAATAATCATATGGATAGCGTGCCCTACCCTATGTTTCTTGTATGGTGGTACACATGCTTTGTGGATGGTAATTATTTTTGGCACCGGATACTAACATCAAAGGACACATTTGATGTGCGGAGTGGATGTCACGAAAACAACAACGTAGTCCCACGAAGCTTTGCAGAGGACTCTGTGCTCCAACCACAAGGTTTTCGCACCCAGATCCATATATAGCTCAAGTGGTAGCACCCAGATCCATATATAGCTCGAGTGGTAGACTGAGTGGAAGACACTTCGTTTCAACGCCGAGTTCTTGGTATCGATCCCCAGTGGAGGGTGGCTAACAGTGATGGGGGTGTACTAACCAGCTAACAGAGAAAAAAAAAAAAAAAAAAACCACAAGGTTTTCCAAGTCCATGCCCCACCCTGTGTGGGGCCCAACTGACTAATTGGGTGTGGTAACAAACGTAGGCCCCACCTGATAAATAACATTATCTTTCTATATCTCATCGTCCACGCCATCTGTACGATGGGATAATGAACCCTTTTATTCCACCTGTCCCTATCTTTCGTCACATATTAAAGTGAAGGGGGTGGATTAGGTGAGGCAGGGGTAATGGGTGAATGTGAGTCCCTGACTCATATTTATGTTTTCCATCTGTTTTATCGGCTCATTTTATATTATTGTCTTAAAAATGAGGCAGCTTTTTTGAGAACTGCAAAAGTACATAGAAAGATGAATTAAACAAAATGCCACGTAAACAATTCTTGCAGAAAAAACCCACCAAACAAAGTGATGAATAATATACTATGAAAATAAAAATTATAAGATAAAATATTATCAAATCAAACAAGCCACGATTCTATTTCAAAAACCTAAGCTATGCCATTAAACTTTAAGAATGAATTAGAAAGTTTTAATACAATTCTTCTATTTCTAATCACAATTACACCGAATACATATATTATTACAATGGAAATAGATAACAAATTCTACACTTGCATAATTCTACACACATTTTCAATACAACTTTTGATGACATCATTATTTTATTAGGGATATGTTGATGTAATTGAGTTCTTTCCATGCCATCGAATAACAACACTGAAACATTTCAACAAATTACATGAAATTGCTAAATTTTTTCAACCAAATCAAGTATACGTAGATAGCATGGTGTGATTTTTCGATGGCATCTACAAACCCTTAATAAGGAGAGATTTAAGATATCAGCAACATATCCAAATCTCAGGATTGAATACCCACCATTAAAAACTTACTATGGCCATACCATACCACGTGGGTTGGAAGTTATTCAATGGAGAGACCATACCTTGTGGTCGGTCCAACCAGCTGGACGATTCTTCTCCTTGAAAATATCCGTCCAGTGTTTGGAACCGACCATAGCCACTTCTTCTCGGCTGTTTTCGTGTGCGTTTTCACCGTCTCTTAAATGGTTGTAACTCACCAACTGAACACGTGGCATACGTTTCTTTCAAACCAGACCGTCTAAATCATGAGACCCCTTGCAGATGGAGCATATATTATGTATAACGCTGATTGGACAACCTAACCATTTCAATTAGTTGCAGCCGCCACTGAAAGGACAGTGGACAAGAGACAGTGAGTACTGAGTAACTCAGTACCCTAAGCGTAGGGAGTAAACTCTGTGGGGTCCACCGTTTATTTATTTATTTTATCCACTCCTACACTGTTTATATTTAAATCGCAGGTAGCGTGGTCAGACCAGCTTATTGCTGATAGGTTGGGTTAACCGGTAAATCACCGTACGTTTCATTAATTAATCTATAGATGATGGAAGCGGATTGGATGGTGTACCACACACCACTGACTGGGTGGTGTGGATACGTGTCCTGCAAAGACGAGCGCTGACACTCGCTTCGAGTGGCAGGAACGGTTCAGAGAGATCAAAGTTACATGGGAACCACGATGATGTATTTTTTTATATCCACACCGTAAATCCATTTGGTGAAATCATTTTAGATCATGAGCCTAAAAAATGAGTTATATTTAAAGATCAAGTGGACCACACCACAAATAGCAGCGGGACAATGATTTTGACCGTTAAAACATTCTTAGAGCACAAGATAATGTTTATTTTCCATCCAATCTGTTTAATAGGTCACAGAGACTGGATGAAGAGGAAAAACAAATATCATATTGATGCAAAATTTCTGTGAACCTCCAAAAGGATTTCAATGGCAGACGTTCTATACCTCAGTGTGGTCCACTTGATCTTTGGATATGTCTTATTTTTCGGCTCAATACTTAATACGAGCTCTCAAAATGGAAGGACGGTTTGGATATAATACATACCTCATAGTGGGACTCACATAACTTGGTGACGTCAACACACGAGCCAGATCCGCGGTGTGTGGTACACCAGCCAATCCGCTTCCATGATGGATTGGGTTAACCGTTAAATCCGTATATTTTATTAATTTATTATATATATATATATATATTAATGTAGATTAATTAAATTAATCGCAGGTAGGTGAGTGTAACACTTCAACTTAATTATATTACCAAATGGTATAGTTTAAAAGCTCCAAAAATAAAACACATATGATTTGCATGGGCCTAGGTTGACTCAGCTCGACTAGATTTCACCCAGAATTAAGAAAAACTCAACTCGGTCGTGACTCAGTCAAAACTCAAGAAAATTGATTTGATTTTAGAAAATCCAGTAAAATCCAACTCGGTCATGTTGCACAGCACTTCAGTGAAGCTCTCTTCTTCTTTTTTCTTTTTTCCTTTTTAATTTTTTTTTTTTTGGTTGTTGTTGTTGTTGTTGTTGGCTTGTTAGCACACCCACTGTCAGCTCACATACTTCAGTAAAGCTTGATCTGGTCATGGCTCAACCAAAGCCAGAGAAAACTGTAAATCCAATTGAAACAGATGCCATATCTAATACATGGTTGCTAGGTTTGAGGATTCAATTGAATTAAAATAGTTGTTGACAGGGATGAGTTTGAAACCCTAAACCATAAACCCAGTATCATTTCTGCCTGTAACACAATTGCATCACCCCCACATAAATTTAGAATAATCACAATTTTATTGGGACCCATCAATATACTTGATCATAATATTCAACCCTTAGTAAGATCTAGACCGTTGATCAATTAAGTTTTATCTTAAAGAAGTCTTACACAAGAAAATTCAACAAAAACTAAATCAGACTTGGCTGGACCAAAATATACTAAGACTACATAGGAAGTTGAGCCAGTTATGACTCAATCAGAACTCGAAAAAGAACCTGCAACACATAGCCAATTAGGCACAACTCAACGTTATTTATATATTAAGAAATGTTCACATACAACTGATGAGGTTTTCCTCCTCAGTCCAGGGGAGAGACAGTGCAGCGGGTTGAAAATTCGGAATAGTTCACCGTGCTGCTCGACCGGTCGTGGGTGGCGCTCGATCGGTCGAGTGGGGCTCGACTCAAAGTCTAGCGACCATCTGATGAATTTTCTCCGGGGTGCTCGACCGGTCGAGGACTCGGCTCGACCAGTTGAGGTTACGCAGATTTGAGTCCGGATCTTATGCGGACTGTGAAAATCTGAGGCCTTTCATGACAGGGTGCGGAAGGGAGTTTCCTAAACTATAAATAGGGGTGCTTAGGGCTTTTTTAGGCAATGCAAGAGGGTTTTCTAAAGCTTTGCAAAGGTTTGCTAAAGGGTTTAGGGCAATCAAAGGTGAGAGAGAAAGAGAGAAAGTGAGAGAGGAAGCTTGTAGAAGGGAGGTTATGCTCGTAGAGGTGATCTACTGTGCACTCGACATCTCAGCGTTTCTACGTCCTCGTGATCGGTGAGATCTCTCTATTTTTCTTTTATTCTCTTATTGTTTATCCACTCCTGTGTGAGTGAAGAAGGTTGTAACGTTCTACTTCATAGTGGATTGTTGATCTGGACAAGATTCCGTAGTTTTTACCTCTTTGAGGTTTTTTCACGTAAAAATCTCTTGTATGGTGTGGTTTATGCTTTGATTTATTTCATTGCTTTATTATCCCATAATTCTGGTTTGTTTTGGGAGGCCAAATCCTAAGGTTTTGTGCAAGGCCCCCAACAAAGTGGTATCAAAGCTAAGTTTATTGAACAGAGTGGGATCGGTTTTAAATTATGGAAGGTGGCTCATCAATGATGATCAGCCTCAATGATTCTAACTGGACCATATGAAAGGCTAAGATGGAAGACTTGCTTTATTGGACTTATATTCTCCAATTTTAGGCATATCAGCAAAATCCAAGGATATATCTGATGATGATTAGAAGAAATTGGACTGGAAGGCAGTGGGGTTTATTAGACAATGGTTAGATGATTTTGTGTTCCACCGTGTGTCTATGGAGACCTCAATCGTTAACCTATGACTGAAATTGGAAGGGTTGTGTGAGAGGAAGACAGTCGGTAATAAAATCTTCCTGATAAGGTGACATGTGAATCTCAAGTTCAAAGATTATGCTTCTGTGGCTGAGTATATAAATGAGGTCAGCAATATATTGAACCAGCTCTCCGCTATGAAGATGGTCCTGAATGATGAATTACAGGCTTTTCTATTGCTTAGCTCATTGCCTGACAATTGGGAGACATTGGTGGTGTCTCTAAGTAACTCTGTGCCAAACGAAAATGTATCCATGGAACAGGTAACTAGCTGTCTCTTCAATGAGGAGACAAGGAGGAAGTCTCAAGGGTCTACTCAGCAAGAGACCCTTGTAACACAAAAATGGGGGAGAGGAAAGAACAAAAAAGGTGGGAAGGCCCGAGGTAAATCAAAGGCAAGTAGAGTACCAGAAAAGATGTTGAATGCTAGAATTGTGACAAGAAGGCCTGATGTTTTATTTAAACCAACCTGATTTAAATTGATTTTAAACTTGCAAGTATTCAAATCAGGTGTAAACATGGTACGTATTACGAGATCGTTCCTACGAGGACTGGTTGTCACAATTCGAATTTTATGATTCTTCTTAACTAATCCAATAAATAGTGTAACTAGTAAAACAACAAAAATCTATGAAAAATAACTGAGAATAAGAAGGAAAATTCAATCAAGGAGAATACTAGGACTTTTGAATCCACCCCTAATTATCATAACCCTTGTTTTACCTGTTGATTCACCCTAATTTCGATTGATATAAATTTACTAAATAAAGCACACTCTGTGTCCTTGGTCAGGCATGCAGGATGTATAATTCCCTTAAAGCACAAGGATCACATCTTTCTATCCATGGTCAGGCATGAATAGATGTAGATTCCTATTTCTTTCTCCGTAGGAAAACCTGTTCATGGTCAGACACAAGCATACCTAGAATAAGATTCCAAACATCATCCACATATAGACTTTGGTTAAGCTCATAGATTAGAGAAGTATGGAGTTTTCATTTAAGCATAATAGAGAAAAAAATAAGTCAATCAAAACCAGATGAAATCAACAAATAACAAAAGTCATTCAAATTAGGGGCTTCATCTCAGCCCTATCTAAGAAATTTAGCCTAGCATAAACATGATTAAGCTAGAGGAAAAAAAACATAAAATAAAAGGAATGAAAAAAAAAAAAAAAAACTCTCTTCAGGAAAGCTGCTCCATGTTCCCTGCCTCTCCCCTCCCTCTCTGTTCTCGCTCTTCTTATAGGCTGATGGAGGTCAGTGGGAGCTTCCACACAAAGGGTTGTGCGAAAGGGAGAACACTGATTGTTTAGTGGGGCCCTTTATGGAAGTTTTCTGAGAAATCGACTCCTGAGAAATCCACTCCGACCATCTTATTCTTCACGAGATTTTAGGTTGAGAAGGGACGATTTTTTTATCAGATTCTGCATGACCCATGGAAGAAATCAACTGCGGAAGTTGCAGGGCAGTCCTTTTGTGATCATTGAAATCAGCACATGTGCTTGCATGAGTGCACAAGGTCATCATGGATTTAACCATATCGAGCCCCGCTGCATGGTGGACAGCTCGGATTATTCGTATGGGTCATGATGGAGGTCCACTAATGATCAAACGACGCCCTTATTTCACGTTTTCGCGAAGCTGGAAACGGAAGTTTCCGTTTTTGAATGGGACTCGGTGGGGTCCACATACTTGGTATCTTAGAAATTCACTACGTCCATTAGCTCTGTGAAGCTGATTTAGGATATCATTCCAAATTTGAAGCGGATCAGAGCTTTTATGGGCCACTACGTGGATCAACGTCTAGCAAAAGATCCAACCCTGACAATCTTATCTGTATGGATGGTTGCAAGGTAATAGGAGGTTTTAGTCAGAATTTTTCTCTGGATGCAATGGTCAGTCTAGATTAATGTTTTTGATGAAGGGTGGGGTCCACTATCAAAACCCAGTAGTAAGCACGTCCGTCACTGGACGTTTTGCGCCAGAAGGGAACTGTTTGGATGCTTTCTTCAAAAAATAGGTGGGGTCCACTTCTGATGATATTCTTAGGGATCTACTTCGCTCACCGTCTTTATCCCACTATGTTATGATACGGGGTAAAAGATGAGGAAGTTTCATAAGTCAGGTGGGCCGCACCATCTAAATAAATGGAAATTGGCAATGACCCTTAAATCTATTTATTGAATAGTGGCATGCATGGTTCTAGCTCTATTTACGAATTTGCCATCAATTCTTCAATCATCTTCCGACATCTGTTATATCAGAGTGCACTATCCAAATTACCTGAAATTTGGCGGGTATCTCCCGTTTTTCATGCTCTTTCCATCGGTTCAGTTTGGGTCCCGATCTTCCAAGGATGTCCAAGATGCTTTCTTAATGGTTATTGTTTGATCTTGCCCATCGGGTCACTTATACATTGATCCAAGGGCTGAATTTTGACGTGTATAGGTAATTTATGATCCTCAGGCCAGATATAAAGTTTCGAGATGAACGGATGGTGGAAACCCTGTGAACTTGCATTCTGGACAACTTTTGGGCATCTTTAACCTGAATGGCTTGATTTTCTTGGATCCCTAGCATGTAAATTCTTCAGTCTTGATCCCGTGAAGTCCTGTCCATTGCCTTGGTTACTTCAGAGTGTCAAATCCACGCTTTTAGTACCCTTTTTCAGTCTACGCTAGTAAATATATCTTGCATCACAAATACGATTAAAATAGGGTATTAAACAGTATCATGTTCGTAAAAGCAAGTAATAACTGTGGTATAATATGCAATATTCGACTCTCAATAAGGACCACTATAAGCATGAATGTCATAAGAATAAGAACGACAAGAAAGAAAAAGGAAAGGAGAAGTAAGATGAATCAGATTCCACTGTCGTCGCTTCAGATGGCGACGTTGTAGTCATTCTTTCAGCAAATCATGTTGGTGCATGTAGATCTCTTCTTCTAGGTCACTATGGAGGAAGACAATTTTAACATCTAACTGCTCTATCTTCAAATCCATACTAGCCGCCAACCCAAGCAACACTCGTATGGATGTCATCTTCACCACTGGTGAGAATATCTCCTCGAAGTTTATGCATTTCCTCTGACCAAACCTTTTCACCACAAGTCTGGCCTTGAACATCGTTTGTGAATTCTTCTGCTCAACCTTCTTTCTGAATACCCACTTGTTGCTCAAGCTTTCTTGTCCTTAGGCAATTTCACCATATCATAGGTGTGATACTTATGCAAGGATTTCATCTCCTCTTGCATAGCTTTCAACCACTCCCCATTATGCTCGTCGGCTAGGGCCTCAGAATAATCTTCTGGCTCTGCCCCCATCAGTCAACATAATGTACTCATGCGGCAAGTACCTCTTGGACGGCTGTCTGTCCCTAGATAACCTCCTTACATGTGGCTCAACAGGTAAATCAAGTGGGGGTCTGTCCCTAGATGTCCCTAATTTAAAATCTCTTGTGTCGTGTGGTTTATGCTTTGATTTATTTCATTGCTTTTATTATCCCATAATTCTAGTTTGTTTTGGGAGGGTAGATCCTAAGGTTTTGTGCAAGGCCCCCAACAACAACTAGTTGTCATGTCCAAGTAGTTAGCATTTGGGGCCCACCATATTGTTTATACTGCATTTCATGCAGATAGCAAGGTCATCCAATCATGAAAATAAAATGTCTTAAAAATCAAGTCCATGTAGCCATTAGATGTACCTCACATCATGTAAAACTTTTTAAATGGTTGTTCATTGTTTTTCATGGTGCACTCCACTTGATAGTTAGATTCACTTGACTTTGAGTGCATCCCATTTCCATAGTGGGATAACCTTAATAGACAGTGAAATGTCATAAATGTTGGGAAGCTGCGGAAGTAAACTCTACATTCAAATCAAAATAATTGAAAGATAAACGCAACAAAGAATATAGATGTCAGTCATCATTTTATTTAACAGGTACTTGAGAAATGCAATATTACTCTCAAAAAGATCTGCACAAGTATGAATCCAGTAGATATGCTTACAAAGGTGATTCTCGCAAAGAAGTTCAAATTTTATTATACTTCTCTAAATCTGGTAAATGTTTAATGAAGACGGATTATACATGGAAAAACGACAACGATGGAGAAGCTATGATGAAGGTGAATAGAGACGAAGCTTGGAACTGTATAAGTTCATAATTATTAAAGCCATGATGGAGATTGTTGTCAGATAATTTCAATCTATTTAGAATGGGATAGTTTGATCGATTAAACCCATGGCATGATCGATCGAGAAACCCTATTTTTATACGGATTGCTCTCTGGATAGCTTTGAGCATGTTCAATTGATCGAACATGTGATCTCAATCGATCTAGGATTGCTTAAGTAATGTCGATCAATCAATGCTTAGATCGACGACACGCACAATTTTGTATAATTGCGAGGTTTTTATTTCTTATTTCATGTGTAACATATATATATCTATATATATATATATGTGTGTGTGTGTGTGTGTGTGAGTGTGTTATGGGGGGGGGGGCTAGAACATTTCTTATGTTTGGAGATGAAAAATGAGTATCTTTTGAATAGTATAGTGTATCCATCTCTTGTACTTTTCATTTTCACGGTGATTGTTGTCACTTTGTGCTGTGGTTTTTTTTTTTTTTTTCACAAGAGTTTTATGTATCCTTTATGCATGCTTTGATGTGTTTATCTTTTAATTATTTGATTCGAATTTGGAATTTACTTATGTGGTCCCCCAACAATAAAAACACACTTAAATTGAACCATCCACATGGTGGACCACTTTAGTTAGTAACGAAAGTAAAAAAGATTGCATTGAACTAAAGTTGTAATTGACCCTTTGGTGGACACCTGATGGGGGGTTAAAATGAGTAGTCAATAGCATGGTTAAAAGAAAAAGAGTCGGAAGCGAGTCAAGTGGATCCCAGTTGTTGAGACACTTAACCATGGTCAAACAAATCCCATTAATTTAAATAAAATTGTTCAATCATTCATATTTTGTATTAATGACCCACAAATAGTGGGTATTTGTGGGTCCCACGTTTGTGAATGTCAAATTTGAGATAAACCATGTGCGCATGTGTATGAATCATAACACCCCGCTGGAGTATCCAATAACCATACTTCGTACTAAGTTAATTTGATTATAATCCGTCCTCTTCATATCAGATTCTTACTTGGCAGAGCAGATAGCCATGCCGGGCCCACCGTATATAAATCAAAATCTCTAAATTTATGTCGATTTACGCTAACCTCTGATTAGTGGACACTTGTTTGTTTATCAGTGGACATTTTTTCATTAATCAGTGGACGTTAACGTTGATTTTTTTCCCCTTCTTTTAACCGTACATTAGTGGACACTTGTTTGTTTATCATGTTTTATTCGCTGTACGTAAAACACCCAAGCTCTGTGGGGTCCACCAGGTTATATGAAATCTACTCCGTCAATCAGGTGAGAGCCATTAGTTAGACCGTACATACAGAAGATAAAGGGTGATTAAAATTCAGATCAGCCACAGGAATGGGAACACTGTAAACTTGCTTCTGAAACCGCCAAGTTCACGTGGTGTGACCTGCCTGAGTTTTGTATCAGGCGTTTGATGAAAGATACACGCTATGGTGGACGCACACGCAAACCTTTTGGTTGGCCTCCTATCCCATTGTTATATGTGGTGTGGCCCATCCGAGTTACGTATCTAGCTGGTTTTTGTATCTGGACCTCAGCTTGAGGATAGAACATGATGGATGGTGTGGATTTTACATATGGGTGCAGGCGTTGTAGGGGATTCCAGTCCTTTTTAGGGGATGAGTAGTTTGTCATGGGAAGTTATTTGATACTCTGTCACAGTGTGATGCTTGATACACCATTGGATATTTTTCATTTTTAACCATCCAATAAATGTCCACTAATCAGATAGTCATATAATCAAATGATCCATTTTTTATTTTTATTTTTATCTACGTTACATCTAAATCGGGAAACATAAGTTGAACGGTTTAAATAGGAGCATTTTTTTTTCCTATTCTCTTTTTATACAAGAACGTTGTTATTATGTGTTTCTGCCCTTTGGGCATTTTAGTCAATGGATCCTTCTTTTAGTTTGCACAAAAACCGAATCTGGTGAGTCTACTGTCCCACCATTTGATTATCTAGACCGTCCATTTCACGAAACTTGTACGGATTGACGATCCTAACTGTCCATTTATCGGTCATATTCAACCATTCAATGTATGAGGAAGGAAATGGTCAGCAATCCAGGCGGCCAAAGAAATCCAACGGTTAAGATTCTCCACTCAGTGTGATTCACCGTCTGGATTATCTTACGTCTATGCAACATGTGGGGCGAGTAAATCACCACCATTTAAAACTGTGTGGTGAACGCACAACCGGATCCAATTCGATTTTTCGAAGAGAAATCATACCATACTCTACTAGAGTAAGGTTGATTTCATACACCTCCAATACACTGTTCACGTAGCATCTATGATCGTCAATCTAGACCCTTGAACTCATTAATCCAAATGCAGATGAGTCTTTACTAAAATTCTTGACCGTTCAATTTCATTTCAGTGGAATCTTTCAGTGCCTGAGTATCAAGTATCAAACATCACACTTTGCCAGTGCATAAAGAAAAAATTCTCTTTTAATTTGAATCGCTAATCCTTTATATTTGAACAGTCCGTTTACGGGTGGCTACAAGAATGCCATGTATACTAGGAATAATGACGCTTGATACACATGCACTGACTAGGTTGTGCAGCTCATCATAGCCTACGATTAGATTGGTTAGTCAGTCCCAACATCTGATTGGTAAAACACTTGTAGTAATAGGACCGTTGATTTTTTCATTATTAACCGTTAAATAAATGTCCTTCAATCCGATGGTGAGATAATCAAAAGAAGCTTAATTTTCGTTCATGATACATCTATAATGGATACCATAAATTGGACGGTTTGATTTGAGTAATTGTATGACACGTGTGCAATTCTAATGTGAGAGAGTAGCATCCATCAGATTCATGAATTTTAAAGGGTTCTTGAGGCGTATAGACCTCAGGTTTCAGCCAGCAATTTCATTCGCTGTAAATGAAACTAGACCGAGGGTTAGACGGATGAAACCAAAAAGACCAAAATACCCCTCCTTCTACAGCTGCAAACCGTCCAGGGGTATTTTGGTCAAAATAGCAGCTTCCGTACGGACTCGTCCGTTCCTCTATTTGTTTCAATTTTAAAGAGGCAGCCAGATGCTACACGGCCCATATTTAAATAGCAGTGTGAAATGGAAAAGGAGGGAGGCTTCTTCTGGAAATTCTGCTTACTTCAAACAAACCCCCGAAGAAACATAGAAAATTAAAAGCATTTCATTATCGCCGACCCTTTCCACCAACGACTCTCTTCTAACTGCCTCCCTTCTAACAACGTAGTTTTCAATCTCTCTCCATTAAAACCCCAGACATCCCCACCACCCTTCCATCAACCTTCCCTTCTTTCATATCTCTCTCTCTCTCTCTCTCTCTCTCTCTCTCTCTCTCTCTCTCTCTCTCTCTCTCTCTGTATAAGGAGGAAAAGAAGAAGAACAGAGGAGGAAAGATGGGTTTGGGTGTTCTCATGTCTTACTTGGCAGCCTCTTTCCTCTTCATACAACCAATCGTAGCATCAGACCACGCCTTACCTCCTGTTTTTGCTCCTATTTTTAGTACTGCCTCTCTCTCTCTCTCTCTCTCTCCACACGTGCATATGTATGTATGTCTATACATGATTATGTGTATCTCCCAATCTCTCCACACACACACGTGTATGTCTGTATGTCTTTATATAGAGGAATGCTCACATGCGCACCTTCTTACACGAGCACCTGTGCGCGCCTTTACATAGATGTCATGGACACAGAATCTGAACCGTCCATGTGATGCGGCATCCCTTGAAACCTCAAAAACCCAACTTTCAGCCAGGTACAAAACTCTGTTAGGTTATGACAAAAGGAGATACTTTTCTCTCTTGATTTGCATTTCTCTTTGCTACGGCCCATTAGAGTCTTGAGGTTGAAAATTTAGCCCATATAGCATCGAGGGATGCCACATCATGTGGACCATTCAAATTCTATGCCCATGACAAGTGTGGGTGCTCATGTAAGAAGGTGCGCAACCCTGCGCACTTTCTTACATCAGCACTATACACACCTTTACACACATGCGCACCTTTACACACATGTCATAGGCACAGAATCTAAACAGTTGATGCAAAGGTGTGCACGGTGCTCATGTAAGAAGGTGCGCAGGTAAGCATTCCTCTTTTTTATATCTATATGTGTAATCGTACGTCTTCCTTTTAGATTTTTGTATGTGGTTTTATTTTTGGTTGGTGTGGTTGTACATATACCTACAGATGTGAATGTTTACATACATATGCATGTACGTGTCTAAAGTGCTGTGTGTAAACTTCTATAGATGTTTATGCAGTGTGTCTAAACATACAAATGTATGTATGTCTGCACATAAACATGCATGTATAGTCTCATTTGCTACATGGGTTTTATTTTAGTTATGTCCATTTCTGTTTTTATGTATGCAGTATGTCTACATAGATGCATCATATGTATGTATGACTACACATACATACATATGCATGTGTCTATACACACGTGTGCATATGTGAGTGTCTTTATTTATTTTTATTTTTATTTTTTGGGCTTTGATGGTTGAAATTGGTACATGGGTTGTATGTTAGTAATATTGGTTTTTTGTTGGTGGGTGTGATTGTATCAGATGGTATATGTGATACTATTGAGTGTGGAAAGGGGACTTGCAATGCTTCTTCGAATTTCACGTTTACATGCGAATGCAATCCAGGGTGGAGACAGTTCCATATTGGTGATGATTTCAAGTTCATGCCCTGTGTTATTCCCAACTGTAAGATCTCTTACTTTTCTATTATCTCTGCGCGTGACAATGGGTAAAGATGATGCTAGAGTGGGGTTAGTCCTAGTCAGGCCCTACAACTCTAAACCTTGGCTCTAACCATGTACTAGAGCTCTAAGCCCTTGCCCACCCAAGCCCTAATGCACATCATGGTTCAAGGTCAAATATGTGGAGGGGTTATGATGAAATTTGATTGGGTCATGAGATTCTATTAACTACATATTCAATGTAACAATTTTTAAGCATGCTTTGCGTGACTCCATCTTTATTAGTAGCATAAGGCTCAATCAAATTTCATCATATCCCAACACCACCAAACTACATGGTAAGAGCTACCATGCAATCTATAACCTCATGCGAGAAGCATGTCCACCTTGATGTGGGTGAAACTTTCACAAGTCGAACCCCTTAATCAGGTAAGCCACTTCTTGCTCATTTTAGGAACTAAAAATCATTAAAAATCCAGAAGTCAGTAAACCACACTGTAAGAAAATGGTTGGCATGGAATACTCATTGTTAGTTTGTGCAAGGCCCACTGTGATGTATATGTTCATTAGTCTAACTTTGACTCATAAGATAAAACACATCCTAAAAGGTCATGTGATATTTCAAATTCCTGTGGGACCTAACAAGTGAATTTAGAGGTTTTAGGTACTATTCCTGCACAGTCGCCCACTTACTGTTGAATCAGAACCACAAAAAGGGGTTGTATGAATGGGGTGGATCTGATGCATCTAAAGTCGTTAGGTTTCTAGAAGTAGCTCCGGTCAACCTAACAAGTCATGTACGGTTTCTGTTTGAAAAATCCAACCATGGCTATTTTGCTGACGTGAACGGATGAATTGATGTGAATGAGATCACTCTGTTCAGCAGGTGGGCCGCGTTTGGACATATACCAAAACAAGGGGAGAGGATTAGGTGAGGACCTGACTATGGGGCCCACCTTGTTGTATGTGTCCTATATCCATGCCATCCATCAGTTTTCTAAACTCATCCTAAAGTATGGCTTCAAAAATGAAGCATATCCAAATCTCAAGTGGACCACACAGTAGGGATTGAACACCCACCATTAAAAACATGTTGGGGCCCACAAAAGTTTTTGATCAACCTGATATTTATGTTTTCCCTTCATCTAGGCCTGTGTGACCTTATCAATCGGTTGAAGACAAATAAATATTACGGTGGGCCCTAGGAATTTTTTGGACTATGCTTTAAAATGAGATGGAAAATGATGGACGGCATGGATATACAACACATACATCAAGGTGGGCCCCAGGATCAGGTCCCCCTCTACTAAGCTGTTACGGGGCCTCACTTAATCCGCTCCCAAAAAAAGCATGCTGATTCAAAACTCAGGTAGACGGGAAATTGAGATGTGTGTAGGGTGTACTGTGATGTGCGTATTCCATCCAATCCGCTCATCTAACGTCTCACACTAGGATGAATAGATTCCCCAAAAATCATGACATTTTAAGACTCATGTGGGCCACACCATGTGAATTTAAGAGTTTTTAGGCATTATCTTACACCATCGCCTGTTATGTAGCCCAACTAAGTTTGTATCCATGGTGAAAATGTGGCTGGAACCTGATGAACGGTTTGGATCTGATGCACGTTCTCTGCCACGTGGGATTGGTTGGATGTAGCCATACCCTCGAAGGGCCTTGGAGTCAATCGCGAGTAGTTTTGTCGTTAATGCGCGTTGGAAATAGAAGTTTCGGCAATTCCGAATCTTCAGAAACGCATTCGCGCGGAGAGATTGAAATTGCGATTCTCGAAACACGTGCCATTTGCAACCCATGTGTGAGATAATAACCATTCATCAGGTGGGTCACACAAAATTACATGATCTAGTCTATAAAAAATTTTGGTGTAATGTTCTGGTGGGCCACATCTGCATGACAAAAATGGACCGTTAGATGTAAATGAACATTGTTTTCATTCAAGGAGCATCAATCGGACACCTGATGAGTGTGGACCCATCTGATTTTTCATCTAGGCCACGTTTACCGTGTGACCCACCTGATCAATGGTCGAGATCGTCTAGATCTATAACATTTTGGCAAATGCTCTGCAAATGGCCTCTTTAAACTAACATTTATTTCTCTTTTTTTAGTTGAACTAGCATTTATTTCTCTTTTGAAATGCGCTTCTTATTCTAGGAGAGTTATTTGAATACTCAACTGGAATAGGAAGCTTGATACGCTGGCACTTGGAAATTGTACAAGTTGCATCTATTAACTCAATATAGCCCGTATCCAGAGACCGTGTGATGATCATGATCGTTGATTCACCGGTCCACATCTAGGTACTCCTATCACTGGTCAGTCGAGGCCGGGTCCACTACAGAGCTTTATGGGTTAAGCTCAACCTACAATGCAATAAGAGGGGCCCACTGTGATGTGTACATGACATCCAATCTGTCTATCATGTGGGCCCCATCATGTCCTCTTTGGAACCCAGAAATCAGGTGAATCCAAAACTCATGTGGACCACAATGCAGGAAACGGTTGGGATGTGGATGCCCACCAGTAAAATCCTTCAGATTGTGTGCTGGGGCCACCGTATTAAGTATATTTCATCCGATCCATCCATAAGATACACCCCACCGGATGAATGGACCTCAAAAATCAGGCCATTCCAACGTTCAGGTGGACCATAACATGTGATTTTAGAGGTTTTGGGCATGGTTTTACTAGGCGTGGCCCAACTGAGTTTGGATTTGATACCTATTTTCGCAACCAAGGAGAACACGAGTGACTGCACATGATGGACGGATCAGATGTTGTGTTCACATCACAATGGGCCTCACATACTGCCTTGTAGGTCAGAATCACACAGCATACTTCATGACCGTCCAAAGTAGCACCTGGAATTTGATTTCCTAATCAGACCGTCCGCCAGTATGCCCAACAGGGAAACACATCGTCGACCCTCTATTTCATACCTTCACACAAGGTGGCCCCAAACAAAAAACCATCAGCTCATATGGACGGTGGTGATTGCCGTACGTAAGCCCCAGCTTTTTCTAAGCCATCTCTCGTATCCACGCGGCGGACAGACACATAGTCCGCCGCATGTGATAGTCTTCTTCCGTTCAAAAACGTGTGGGGCCCACTGCTTCAACGATTTGGCCGGCATTAATAAATAGATTAAAAGAGAATAGGTGGGCCCCACTGCTTCAAGTGGCCATAAATAAATATAATAGATTCGTAATCGGTTTCTTGTACGTATCATCGCACCTTTTGTTACTTGTCCGGGACTTCATATTCTGTCTTTGTCATACGGAAAATCACACGTTAGTATTGTGATCAAAACTTTTAAATTACACTTGGGACACTCCAATCATGGATCTGGACTGTACATTCATTCCACGTCACCATTGACAGGCTAAGATGTACAAGTCAAACCAATTGGATGATCCTAACCGCTCGATCAATTGCGTGCAAGTTTAGATAGTTTTGGCTTGTCGGGTAAAAAGAAACCCGACGGGCCCAGCCTAGATTACTTGTGATTATAAATAGGCACTTTAATAAGCTAATGCCATTGGATTTGTTGCTGGTAAGGTTGGACTTTCTCACGAAATGACCCTTTGATCATTCCAAGGGTTAGGATCATCTGATCGGTGTGTGCTTTTGGACATGGTCTATTGGGAGTGGTATGGAATGAATGGACGGTCCATGTTGAAGTATGCAATAGGTGTTGATGCTTGAACATTTTTATTATAGTTTGTAATTTAGATACAGCATGGATCTCGTTAAGCTAGATTAGGGTATGGCACATAAGTGGGACGCAGCTTAGACGGTGACCCCAATACCAGCCTGAGAGCTTGTATCAAATCTGTGGGCCCCACCATGGTTTATATGTTTTATCTACACCGTCCATCCATTTTTCCAGATCTTTCTAGGGTTTAAGGTCAAAAATGAGGCAAATCTAAAGCTCAAGTGGACCACACCATAGGGAACAGTGGGGATTGAACACTTGCCATTAAAACTTCTTACAAGCCCATTGAAATGTTTATTTGCCATCCAAGCTGTTCATAAAGTCACGTAACCTCTGGACAAAACGGAAAACACAAATATCAGCTTAATCCAAAACTTCTGTGTACCCAAAAATACTTTTAACAATAAATATTGAGTCTTATAATTTAGTCGGGTCCTTACTCTTACTCGGGTGGTAGACTCTTGGGAGTTTCAACACCGGGTTAAGGGTTCGAGTACCCGTGGTGGTGAAATTCCACTAGCGTGTGTGTGTGTGGGGTATGTGTGCGACCTCCCTTAAATGTTATGCTTGAGTGCGGGCTGGTTGATTGTTAAAAGTCTCGAGGCCTATTTGGATGGCTCAAGTTTCACGGTTAGGTTTGTATATCGAGGCCTATTTGGATGGCTCAAGTTGCAAGAATGGTATTAGTATTACATAAGGCTTTACTTCTTACTATTATGGTAGTGGGTATCATTACTCATTTACATGACATTACACCACATTACAGTAGATCCCAGTCATTCACACTATAATTAATTGATTTCCTAGGTGTCCCATAAAAAATAAGATCAGTAGTAGTTGAAGTCTTTCTCACAATTATAATTCTATGAAATTATATTTAAGATGAATGTTATCTAATGAATAAGAAATTTCTTCTTTCAAAATAAATTCATTAGTAAAAATAAAAATGTAGTTTTAATACTATCTAATAAATTAAATAATAATTTTAATTTTTATCTTCCTGTCATGCTTTGAATTTGTCAGGTTCTCTGAATTACGACTGCAACAATGCGTCGGCTTTAGCTCCGGCACCATTACCCTTACCAGACCACACTAATCATTCCATTATCGATCGTAAACATCCTACCACACTTATCATTATTATCATCATTATCACTGAAATATATGTACTAATGTTCAATTTCACATGGTTGTATAGCATGCAAGTGGTCTTACTGCGGCGAAGGCACATGCGTGAGGACGTCGCAATTCGGGCACCGTTGCGACTGTAAAGAAGGATTCACCAATATTCTCAATGTTACCAACTTCCCATGCTTTAGTGACTGTAAGAAAATTATTTCACATCCTTAAAATCTCTGCATCTATGTATTTAATCAAGGGAAATGGTGAGGTGGGCCACCCCTGCTCTACAAGTTCCTAAATTCCAATCACCAAAATAGTGCAGACTACTACTATAGAGTGGTCATTTCCTGATCTCTGGCTGATGGACATTTTTTTGTTGAATTTGGATCATCCAGTTTAGTTGTCCACCAATCATGAGAAAATTAGGATCATACACTTGGTGTGTTTTGGGAGACCAACTAATCTAAAGTGGGTCCCACTATTTGGGTGGCTTGGATTTGATTTGAGTTACATGCTGTGAACGAGATGAAGGGCCCCTCAGCACCTAATCTCTCTGTTTATATCATGCAAAACTCGGCCGCATATGCATTGTAAGATGAACTAACATAAGGGTTTTGAGATTGGGTTGCAGGTGGAGTTGGATCAGATTGTAAGACCCTTGGCATTGGAGTATCGAACCGATCATCTTCTACGCCTAGTTTGTCCGACAAGGGTGGCGCATCAAACCAAGGTCAGCTGGGTGTGTGGTCATGATTTATTACAAACCTTGGCACTATAATTAAGTGGGATTGAGTTGTGTGGGCCCCACTTTAATGTTTTCACGACCATATATCTTGCACACTATTCCTCTTTTGGCCTTGGGCCTAAAAATCAGCATAGTCCATGACTCGGGCTAAACGATTGGGAATACTCGAGAGGGCACACACATCTCACAGTGATGCATAAGTGAATGCTTCGTTTGGGAGCGTGTATTTGATATATATTGGTAATTATCACGAAATTCATGTGAATTAAAATCATAAGTTGTATGCAATAGTAATTGAAATCCACTTTAAATCACTAGTTGTATTTGGTGCTAATTGAACTCTACTGGAATTCATGTAAATATATTTGGTAACCTATATTTAATAATGTATTAGTGTAGAGAAGGTAAGAAATGAAATCGTGACTTGCAAATCAATGATAATTAGAATTCAGGGGAAATGGAATCACATAATTTTACATGAAATTTCAGCCCAAAGTGGGCCAATGCACCCTCCATAGGAGCTTTTTAGGCTGAAACACAGTTTCAATCCAAACATCAAACACCAATATCATCTCTGGCTTGACAAAATAGGCACTTAAACATAAGCAGGGCAAAAGCCAAGTTGACTGAAAGCTGATTTTGAGGAAGTGCATCCAAACAGGCCCTAACAGTGGCAATAAGCTGGTAGCCTGCCCGACCATGCTTTGGTCCGCACTTGGACCGACTAGCTTAGCCCGTGGACTTTGGTCGAGCTTGGTCTGCTTAACTTTACATGCTGACTATTATATACTACAACAATCCTTGCTTAGACAATCCATCCATTGTTAATGTAACTGTTGATTTTATTCTTCTAAAATGTCTATTTCTTTATGCATATGTGGCCCACTTGATTAATGAATAGATCATGAATATTCAAGTAGGAAATAGGGATTTTATTAATTTTCTTGCCGTTTAGGTCAGTCGTTGAGACCGAAATCAAACACCAAGCTAATATTACTTCTTTTTTTCACCTTTTCAGATGGCTCTAGTCCTTCGAGAAATGTGGCTTGGTCGACTATCTTTGTGATTTCTTTAGCAATGGTTCCATTGCTTTAGAATACACAGTATCAGCACTAGATATCTCCTTTATTTGGACATAGCTTTAGACTGAGACAGATTTTATATTATGATTTTCTATCATTCTTATTTGATATTTTCATGTAAAATTTAGTTTGAAAGAAAAACCTGTTTTGTAATATTTTGTGTAGTAAATAAAATTTATTGAGTGTCTTCTATGTTCAATCACTCTTGTTTAGCCCAACAAATTGTATATGTGGGCCCATCTTCCAGTGATCTGGATCATTTGCATGGTGGGTCTCCCATTAGATGGATTTGGAAGCTTGTAATGTGGATTGCTAGTTGTGGATGCCATTAAAAGAAGGTGGCGAGGATATCTTAGTGGGAGAGAGAGTGTGCGGTGGATCTTGTCTATGCATAAACATATAGTTCAAAATCAACCGTCCAAATCATGGGGTCCACTTTTGATGGGTAATAAACTGATAAATAAAATGAAATTGCATCTTAAATGACATATTGGTGGACGTATGATGGACATGTTCTTAGTATTTTAGTTCCAATTCTTAGAAATTACGTTTCTTTTCCAAACATAGTTCAAAATTGTAATGGAACCAACATAGTTCAAAATTTGAACCAAAAAGGGGATTCCAGGGATTACTTATTGAGGTATGTTCTTCTGCCAGTCATTCTAGAATAAGTGTATTTTACAAGGGCTGCATGTGGGGCCTACCTTTTTAATGTGTATAGCATCCAACCTGTACAATAATGTTTCCCCTACCTTGAAAATTGGATACCCCAAGATCCAACCAACGTGGGCCATCATGTCAATTTAAGGGTTTCGGGATGGTTGTTCATTACTTTTTTATGGTCCGGCCTTTTTAATTATTGGGCAGGCTTGATTTTTAGGGCTTCCCATAATTGTGTTGGGACCATCTTTAATGTGTGTGTTGAATGGCGCGCATGCGCACACACACATATAGGCATGCACATGTGCGCACTTGCACACGTGCACACTTGCGCGCCTTTGCACACGTGTCATGGGCATCTAATCTAAATGGTCTATGTGATGCCGCATCACATGAAACCCCCCAAGGTACCAATTTTCACCCTGATCTAAAACTCTAGTCCATGTCGGGCTCATGCCCAACTAAAAAATTTTCAGGCTGGGCTTGGGTTTGGGCTTGGTCTTGCCATGCTAGGTCCATGTTGATTCAGCTCAGGCTTAGGCTTGCTACGCTGGGTCCACGTTGGTTCAGCTCAGGCTTGGGCTTGCTATGCTAGTGCATGCAGGTTCAGCCCAGGCTTGGGCTTGGGGTCTTAAGTGACATGTTGGGTCTGACCCATTTGCAACCCATTCCCACCCCTAAATTTATTTGATTATAATTAAGCATCTAAAAAGAGAAAAATAGTACAAATTGATACAATTATCATTTTATTAGAGAGAAATACCACATAGAATGATGTATCATAACTTTACAATTACCACTTTATTTCACTAATTTAAAAATATTTAAAATAAATAACTTAATTTAAATAGGAAAATTAATAATTTTTATAATTACAAATTTTCTAATTAAATATTTAGTATGCGATATTTTAGAACTATTTAAATTTCAGCATTTTAAAATTATTGAAGCTTTAAACATTTTAAAAACCCAGTACCTATTTAATAGTTGTAAATCTGTTGGCAAATATTTTAAATCTTATTATGCATTTTTTAAAATTTAATATTAAATGTATATTAAAATATTTAATAGATTATGCCATTTCTTAGTAAGTAGACAAATGTAATTGAATTCCACACAGCTATTAGGTAGAATTTCTGATAGAGAAATTATATGCCATCAAAAAAGAGGGTTCATCGTAGATGTATGTGTAACATCAATATATCGTAAGGTGGGCTATCTTAGAGTATATGTCATTCAACCTTTCATAAATCTCATGAAAGTAGTCGTAATTATGATGTGATACTCTAAAAATTAAGTATATACAATCATTATATGAACCATCTTACAAAAAATAGCAGATGATGATCTAAAATAGAAAGTAGTGGACAAAAATCTAAAATACACTAAAATCATATGTGCCGCGCATGATGTTGGATAGCCCTTAATTTTTAACCATTTAACTTTTATAACATGTGACCCTGTTGAGCAGGTTTGATGCCAATACACACAATTGGTGGGGCCCACCTGTATAACTCACAAAATAAATTTATAGCATTTCATTAAACCACACACTATTTAATATCCAAAGTTCTTTTTTAAGGATGTTGGACCCTAATTTGTAAGGACATGGATAGAAGATTTGAGATGGATATCATCTACAACATCTATACCCAGCCTGTAAAACACCCATTCTCTGTGGGCCACTATATTGTATATGGTAATCCACTCCGTCCATGAGTTGCTAAGTTAGATTTTAGGTACCTGGAACAAAAATCAACCAGATTTACAACTCACACAGGCCACAATAGAGGAAACAATGGGGATACATGCTTCTTAATCAAGTTTCATTGACTAGCATGAAGAGAAGATATCAAAATCAGCTTGATCCTAAACTCAGATGGGCCACACCATGTGAACTTAAAGGTTTTGGGAGTAATTTTATGGCCTATTTGGGATCATGGAATCCGTTTGTTTTACATGGATAATGTGATGAGTATCCAATGATAATTTCTATCATTCTGTGGCTCACAATATAAAATAAGAAATAAAAAAATAAGGGTATGTTTCGATAGAAAGTGAAATCTTTTAAATCACTAAACAACTCTCATTTTGTTTCTTGGATTAGAGAATTTCGACCATTGATAAAAGAAATGATTACTGGCGGAATCCATGCACTTACAACATGTCCTCATCATTTATGTTTGTTCTTGAGTTAATATTTTGTATGTGCGATGAACATAAGGGTTACCATGTCGACTATGTAAAATTAATTGTCCATCGGGTGCATTAAGATCATCAAGATCAATAACTCAGGTGGGCCACATCACAAGAAATAATAGAGATAGGATACCAACCATAGGTTTGTAGGCAGGGCACCATTATATGTATCTTTTGTTGGACCCAGATGAAGGAAATGTATAAAGCTTGATCCAAAACAAACAAATTTGGGTTGAAATTCTTTTTTTTTAATTTATTTATTTACACGGTGTACAGAAAGTGTCATAGGTATTGTATGGATAGATGTGGTAGCTTTGTGGGAAGCAGATTAGGTGCGCCTCGGCCTCACCAACATAGATGCGACCTTGACCATGGGGCCCACTTTGATGTATGAATTGTATATACGTGTTGTCCATCTATTTTTTCAATCCATTTTAAGTGTGTAAACCCAAAAATGAAGCGTATCAAAATCTCAAGTAGACCACACCACAGAGAGTGACCACTAAAAACTTATTGTGAGCCACAGAAGCTTTGGATCAAGATATTTAATTTTTTTCTATTAGATGGCAAACAAACATTATGGTGGGTATTAAAGTAGGCTGTAGGAAAATTTTTAATGGTGGGCATTTGAACAACGCTGTTTCATATGGTGTGGTCCAACTGAGATTTGGGTATTAAAGTGGGCTGTAGAAAAATTTTAATGGTGGCCATTTGATCACTACTATTTCATATGGTGTGGTCCACCTGAGATTTGAATATGCTTAATTCTTGGGCATGGGCTTGGAAAAAACAGATTGATGGGTTGGATATACAAAATATACATTAAGGTGGGGTCTATGGTCAGCGCCGCACCTAATCCACACCCGATTTTGTGTACTCCAGCCCAAGTCTGGCCCGAGGTAAGACAGGCCTGGAAGCCCGACAGTCCAGCCGGGCCCATTGACACCAGTGCTACATAAGGTACGCTTCTTCCTTTGGAGGGGTACAAATAGGTAAGGTTGATCCGATGGGTCATTGGACCCGAACCGGTGGAATGTGGGCTTGGGTCTAAAATTTAGACCAATGGAACGGGTCCGGGTCCAAAATGTTCGACTCGAATTAGTAAACAGGTCGGGTCCAGTACCTCGTAAATTTAACCCGACCCGACCCGCACCGAAATCCGGAGAAACAGTGATTTCTCCTGATTTCAACGAGATAAAAGGAGAAAGGATTTAGCAATTTAGCAATCTCTCTCTCTCTCTCTCTCTCTCTCTCTCTCTCTCCTGCCTGCAACTGCTCCGCCATGTCTGCACAATCTGCTACAGCAATCCAGAGAAGTCAGGTGCATGAAAAAACCCTAATCTGGCTATCTTCACTCATTCGATTTCTGCATCTATCTTCCAGAAAGAAGAACGATCTAACCTCCCTCTTTTTTCTGCGGCTTTTCTGATCAGGTGGATCTTCTCGACTTCATAGATTGGACTGGAGTCGAATGCCTCAATCAGAACACTGGCCATTCCCTTTCCAACGCCCTCAAACAGGTACTTGAGCTCAATATAATCTAGGGTTTTTTTTTTTTCCTCCGCTCTCGCTCCCTCTCTCCCTCCTCTGGTTTGATTCGATCGGAATTCTTTGCCAATTCGCACCTTGAGCTCTATTTGTCCATTGTTTGGGTTGCAATTTTCAAATGGGAACATCTTTTCCCACCAATATTGCCATTTAAAACATCGCATCCGAGTGAATATCTTTTCCAACCAATCACTTGACACGTAATGTACATTAGTTAGTATATGACTGTTTACAGCTGTCTTGGCATGTCCATGCGGACCAATAAGATGCCACCATGTGTCGGCACTATGCACTAAATGATAGACGAAATCCTACTCGTGTTCCAATGATATCTTTCGCCACACATCCTTTGGTGGCATGTCACTTGTCAAAAGCAGAACGGCACAGAGCCGTACGCATGTTTTCAGATAAGACACTGCGGTGAGTGACATGTAACCCTAACATGAGTGACACGTGTAGTTGAAGCAACATGCTTGACAAGTTTATAAAGACTGCTGAGATAGGGATCCTATCGCAATCTAGATATGCTCGGCAAGGCCGTCTCACATAATCTTGCCAAAATGAGAGATCCTCCTAGAGACAATCAGTGCTCTCGTGGCGATTACGAAGGTCGAGAAGTGGATTCTTCTCAAAGTAGAAGGAAATCAAAGACACCGGGAGGAATCTAGGTCCAGTGAAACTGATCCCGCAACGTCCACGGATCTTTGCAGTCATGCTGGCACAGTGATATGAAAATGGTTTGGTATTGCAACTCCTGAAGATCTCTTTGGCCAGGCTGGGAAGATTGGAAAACAACTCCACATCGTGATTGCCAAGGATCTTAAACCAGCTAGGAAACCCAGTGAGGGTTTGCCACCTCCCAAGTTATATAAGCACGTGATGAAGAGCTTGGGGCCCCAAGACAAACACAATCAATCTACACGACGCAACACTGCTTATCTTAGTTTCTAGTTCCCCCACTTCTATCCAGCTATGCTGTAGAACGCCCAAAGTTTAGGTTAGCGTAAATCACTACTGTCCAGCACCACGCTTAGGAGTAGTATAAATATCCACCACCTACCGTCGTCGGATCCCTATCAACTGAATCCTTACTTGGAAGATCACACCCCGGTCATATCTTGTTGACCATCTGCCTCGATTGTTTGTCCATACAAGCGATCGCATGTATTTATCTTTCATTTATTTCTCTAATAATTTTATTTATTTGCTGATTGTACTGAGATTCAAATACAAATCAATAAAATTATCATTGTTAGCCCTTTTAGTTTTATTTCTTTTCATCATTGTTCTATTGAGAAATACAAAGCCTACAATCACTGTTGAAAGAAAAGTCCTAAACATAAGGCAAAAAGTACCCATTCAGAAGGACTAACCCCACCCCTTCCAAATCGCTCGATCGCTGTAACAATTAGGAGCTGATAAGGCGTTCGATCCAGCGATCTAGTCTTAATCGGTCTATCTCAGCACTAGGGTCACCAACATTCAATCGAACTTGAGTCAAGTACAACTCTAGCATGCCTGCACTATCCTAGCCACACATGTTTGACTGAATACGGGCCTTTGTTAACACGTGTAGTCTTGTGTTTGATTGAATAGCATAAAATATTTTTTGGCATGCCCAGTGGAACACAATATTCTATCTTTGGTATTTCTGAATAAAGCAAGATGCTTCCTAAATCGAAAAGGCTAGTTCTATCCCTGACGCTATAGAAGAGCCATAGGACTAGGGATAGTAGATCGAACTTGTTGATGTAAACGCAACATCATCTTCTCACCCATCCCCCAGAGATGTCGCGATGCATTTCCTTCAGTTGCAAAGAGACGTACGACAAATCGTAGTGGGTAATAGGGCACAAGCAGAGAAATTTGAAAGGGCGATTGAAAGTTTTTTCGAGAGACTTTTAACAACGCTGAATATCCAGCTTGCGCCCAGTTTTCCCCCGGAACTAGAAGCAGAACGGCCAGTTGAACACCCTATAAGGGCTAGCCAGATTGAACCTCAAGGCTGTCCTGTACCACCGCCATCAGTGGCAAGGAAGAATGACTGAAATGACTGACCTTATAGCTGGCCGGAGTTTGCTGATCCCTAGAATCTTTATATACCCGGGGGCAACTTTAAGCTAGCATTGATAATCTTGGGGGGCAACTGGCTGTATAGTCGATGCCGCACAATTACTATCCAACGGTCGAGAACCAAGGGGGGCAACCTTTAATCGCATCGGTCGTCCAACAAGTCTACCAGTGGGCTGAGATACCTAGGGGGCAACCTCCAATCCCCCACCTCCGACGGCTGTTAATCAAGCAAGGCAAAAGCAATATCCTGTGCAGCCACATCGACCGCTTGACCGGGATGATGTCATAGGACTCATTTAGGAGTATGTCCCGCCGAATGGCCGGCGAATCGCTCGACTGATCTACATGAACCACCATTAACGTTATTGAATTCCTTGGTTTTAGTGTGACTAATTTTAAGTCCTTTAGATTCTAAAGCACACCTCCATAAATCTAGGTTTGTGTTTACGTCCTCCCACTTATTGTCAATCAAAACTACATCATTTGCAAACAATATACACCATGGAATCTCATCTTACAGATGTTTTGTTAACTTGTCCATAACTAATGTGAAAAGGTACAGGCTCAATGTTGACCCTTGATGTAAGGCTACAATATTGGAAACTTACTTGTATCTCCACTAGTGGTCCTCACATTTGTTATCGCTTCCTCATACATATCCTTAATCATGTTAATATGCTCTCTCGAAATGCCTTTCTTTTCCAACACTCAAATTAACACTATAGGGATCCTATCGTATGCTTTCTCTAAGTCAATAAAGACAATGTGGAGATCTTCCTCTTCCTATGTTTCTCCATCAATTGTCTAAGTAGGAAAATAGTTGCAGTGGTAGACCTCCATGGCATGAAACCAAACTATTTTCTCATACATTCGTCTCATGTCTTTGTCTTTGCTCAATCATCTTCTTCCAAAGTTTTATAGCATAGTTCATAAGTCTCACGATAGTTAGTGCAACTTTGTCTGTCTACTTTATTCTTATAACTAGGTACCACAGTACTTCTCCTCCATTTGTCTGGCATTTTCATAGATTTTACAATCTTATTTAACAACTTTGTCAACCAACGTAGCCCGATATCTCTCATACAATTCCAAACCTCTTTTGGTGTAGCATTTTGTTCGAGAGCTCTTTTGTTTTCATCTTTCTCAAAGCTTCTTTCACTTCAGATACCATAATCTTAAGAAAGCATCAGTGGTCTCTAACACCATATGAATTTATGGTTCCTTCTATTTCCATGCTTATAGAGTGGTTATCCTTCTATTTCCATGCTTATAGAGTGGTTCTCGTGTAACAACTTCTTAAAATAGATTTTCCACCTTCGATTGATCTCATCTCATGGTCCTTGACTAGTACGCTCTGGTTGTGGTTTTTAATGCATCTAACATGATCTAGGTTTCCGACATTCTTCTCTTTCATTTTTGCAAGTTTGAAGACATCTTTCTCACCTTCTCTTGTCTCCAATGTATTGTAAATATCATCATAAGCCTTAAGCTTAACCTCGCTTACCACTTCCTTTGCAATCTTTTTGACATTTTTATATTATTCAAAATTTTCATTGCTTCTAGTTCCTTACAAAGATTCGAAACATGAATGTTTCTCGATAATAGCTCTTTCTATATCATCATTCCACCACCAAGTTTCTTTATATGATTAGTTTTTCCCTCTAGATACTCTTAAAACATCCATTGCCACTTTCCTAATGCACTTAGCCATCTCATTCCACATAAAACTTACTTCTTCCTCGACATTCCACTTTCCTATTTCTATCGATTTATTTTCAAATAACATTGTTTTCTCTTCTTTTAAATTCCACCCCCTAATTTTTGGACACCTATCAATTTCACTCCCTTTCTTACGCCCCTTCATGTTCCATGACCATTAACCTATGTTGTGTAGTCAGACTCCCTCTTGGTATAACCTTACACCTATTAGCCTTGCACAGTAGGAATCTATTTGCACACCTATTAATGTTGCATACCTTGCCCTCTTTTTTTTTCCCCTTCTAAATCAGGGTTACAGGGAAGATGAGGGGTTGCATGTCGAGAGTGACGCTGATGAGCAGTTGCTGATTTATATTCCTTTCATGCAAGTCGTTAAGCTGCATTCGGTCGTTATCATTGGGCCTGAAGAGGAAGGTAGTGTCGATTCTCTTGCTGTTGAGCTTTTTTTTTTTTTTTTTTTTCCTTTTCTTCTTCTTCTTAAAAAAAAAACTTTTTCTGCCGATATGAGATGTTTATTTATTGATTGGGAGATTGAGTTGCTGCTTTTGATTCTTGCTTCTTTTTTTATTTTATTTTATTCTCCCCTGCTTTTGGTTCCTTTTCCTTTAAACAGAAGGAAGTGAGCAGGCGGATTCTGACATGTATTTTATTGAATCTTCTGTCTATAGAAATATGTTTTCTTGCTAATAAATGAATCGCTGCATTTGTGCTGATATGCTGTTGTTTGTAATTGAAACTGTGTGCAACTATTGATTCCTTCATGCACAGAGATTGACATAAAAAAGTTTCAACATGGCCCTAGTTTTGGAGAAAATTTAGGTTGAAAATGTAACCAGGTAGCTTGTAATTAATTATGTTTGGTATACTAATGGCAAGTGGAGAAATTTTGCCCTTGGTTAAAATTGACCCAAAATAGCCCACTTTTTGGTTAAGATGTTATATATGAAAAGGTTGTTTTTTTTTTTTTTTTGTTGTTGTTGTTGTTGTTGTTGTTGTCTTTTTAACTGGTTAAAAATTTATCCGCTTTCCTTTGCTCAGCTGTAACTTCACAACCCCACCAACGTCCATTGACCACTAGTGATGAATGTTGGAGCTCACTGACACTGGTTGGCTACGGGTATCCATTAACTCTCTCTATTCAGCCATTGGCAGAATTTGGCAACTGGAATGACGACAACAATGATAATGATGAGCATGGTGGTGATGGCGATCAACAACCCAAACCCATTGAGGGTTTCAAGGGCAATTTTGAAATATAATGAATGATGGGGCGCCCCTGATGAACAGCCTGGATCTTGCAAAGTAGGCGGCATTGCTCAGGCTTGTTTGTTTTGGCCTGTCATGGGCCCTACGCTTGAGCTTAGGTTTTACTTTGAGGGCCGGTCTTATACATATAGATTGTTCACCCACAACCAGATGTGGTAAACATGTAACATGAATTAAATCGTCCAAATGGTGGGCCCCTCTTTGGATGGAGCATAAGTGAAATTATATTTCAAATGGTCGATTTGTGAATGTGCAGTTGGGTCTTGGAAGTTGTTTTTGGTATTTAATTTCATAAGCACATTATTTTCCAAACACAGTTCATATTTGTTCGATATCAGTAACTTGTGTTTAACAAATTGACTTCATATTTTGTATAGAACAAAATTTGACTGTTATTTGTTCTAGTCTTATTTCTAACTAGTTCCAACTTCCAAGATTGGTCTTGTATCCAAACTGCCTCTTAATTGAAGTACTAATTGCTCTTAGAATAATACAATTATAGAGCATAAAAAGTATATTTAAGGTGCATTCAGTTAAGGAATTATGGCATTTGATCAACAAGTGATGGAGAGGAGATTTCATAGGGGATGAACAAGAAAGGAATAGGAGATGGCGAGGGAACTTCTCTGAATGAGAAATGAGAGTGTTCATACCAGGAGGACAAGTGGTGACAAGTCATTGAGGGGGCTCCCAGCTTGTGGTGAACGTGTGGAGTCCTTTACCCTTTTTGTGAAAGGAAGGTTGGAACCGGATAGAGTTTTCCTGCCACTTGGGATGTGGTAATAGTAATACACATCAACGGGGAGTTGAGATTCTGAATGGGCATTGCTTTTGTTAGATTTGCATCCATAGCAAAAGCAGAGGAAGGCATTGTTGGATGAACAGTAACTATGAAGAAAAAGCCTCAAAAAAATTAAATTTTTTTGTTTAATACTGAATGTTGATGCTTCAAACAGATGTAGGATGTTTACATTTACAGTACCATGCCCTAGATTAGGAATTTTAACCCCATTTTATATTTGTTATTATTATTATTTTAAAATTCTGTTGTTTTTATGACTGACTGTGAACTTGTGAATAAACATGTGAACAAATTGTTTTTGTAAAATTTTATGTTGATAATATTTATATAATAATAATAATAATAATTATTATTATTATTATTATATTTATCTGTTTATATTTTAGGCAAGTGAGGAGCTTGATTCCTTCTTTTCTATATATATATATATATATATATATATATATATATAAAGATTTTTGAGTTAAACAATTTAGACTTTAATACTTTAGTTTACACATTACACGTTAGTTTGCTTTATACTTGTATGGAGTAGTGAGAAAATGGCCGGCCACTCAAAATCTGGAACTAGAACTGAAGTGAAGATGTTGGATGGCTATGATAGGGTGGGTGGTACTAGGTATTCAATGAAGTGCAACTATTGTGGTAGAGTGATAACTGGTGGAATCACGCGACCCAAACTACATTTGACACATCAAAAGGGTCAAGTCACGGGGTGCAAGAACGTGCCAAGAGAGATAATGCACATGATACAATTGATGGTTTGCTTTGGGCTTGGGATGGTGGATTAGGTTGCTTTGGTATTTGTAGATGTTGTACATGTAAGCATCTTACATCTATTTGAAGCATCCACATTCAATATAAAAATAATCTCGGAGTTATTGTTCATGTGAAAATTAACAAAAATAAAAAAATCACAAAAAATCCTAATCTATGGCATGATGTTGTACATGTAAGCATTTACATCTGTTTGAAGCATCCACACTCAAATATGATAAATAAGCTGATTTTTGCTATTTTCTTGTAAAAAACAACAATATTTTAAAAAAATATTAGAAAATTGCAAAAAACCCATCAAACTGACCATGAATCTAGTAAGATGTGGTTAATTTGGTGTTGTAATCATTATAAAACTATCAATAGCAAGAAATTTATAAAAAAAAATTGAACTCTTCTTCTAAAATTTCCCGAAATGTCCCACGGAGCTTCAATCCATTCAAATCTCTCCAATCTAGAGTTTTAATCCGTAATATGTGCACAATGTTGGTCGAAAATGCATGAGGAAAGATGAGAGATGAAGAACAATTGCAAAAGAATGGAAAAAATGTGGACTTCAGCATTTTTATATTAAAAAAAGCTGTTTTCTGACCATTGGCCCCTATCATAATGCATTGCTGTGTCGTTTTTCTTACCATCACTGGTTCGACCCCAAATCCTGTTAAGGGTCTTAGCCGATGCCGTTATGTAATGACCAATGCGACCGCTATGTAACCAATGCAACGCACCTTTGTTTAAACTAACAAATAGTTTATTAACAAAACATAAAAAATATAAGAGAGAGAGAGAGAGAGAGAGAGAGAGAGAGAGAGAGAGAGAGAGAGAGAGAGAGAGAGAGAGAGAGAGAGAGAGAGAGAGAGGTCCCTACCCTTTCTCTCATTTTTGTAAGTTTTTCTGACCTTCCCTTGCCCCCAACCTAGGTTCCTACGTCTTAAGTTCAGCCTCGGTTATTACTTTTTTAGCATTCTTTTTGGTGTTTCTATGTTCTTCTAAATATTACTCGTTTTAAGTCCCTTGTCAAGCCTTGAAACGTGATTGTTTCCACTAAATCCTTTTGGACCTTAACATTTCACCACCAAGTTTCCTTATATGGGTGGCTTTGCCCTTTGGATACGTACGCTTCTTTTTCCACTTTCATAATCCACTTAACCATCTTGTTCTGCATAACATCTTCCTTAACTTCCACTTTCCTTCTTCCATCAATTTAATATTCAATAAAACTATTCTCTCCATTTAAATTCAACCACCTTGTTTTTGGATATTGATTAATAGTTGAAGTCTATCCTAGCATAACTTTGCAATCTTTAGATATTGATTTGTCTATATTTCTAAATAGAAAGAAGTCTACCTAGCTTGTATATGATCCGGATTAACATAATGTAAAGCCAAATAGTTATTCTAGCAAAAACACTAAATTTGGGAGATGGGAAAACAATATAGAAAAAACATGTAACCTGAAAATAGGGTAATTACTCGACACCATCATATTAGTGAATAAGCATCATTTGGGAAAATTAGAGGAAAATAATCAAATAATTTTAGTTCTTCCCCAAAATTTTGAATTAACAATCATTATCACCCATGTTCATGGGAGCTCCAAAGGAGCTTCCTTGTGGGTTGATGTAGAGATGATTGTCAAACTATCACACGATGAAGGGTAGGCTGTGGGGGCCTTGTGAAAAGACTAGAATGGATGTTGCATGTCTATTTGAGTTGCCTCGATTGATATTAGGGTTTGCTGAAAGAAGGAGAAAGTCATGTAGAAAAAATGAGACATGTATGGTTGTAGCTTCTAAGGCAAAGCGTTTAATGATAGAATGGGCTGTTCATGTAGATTTTCTTGAGGACTGTGACCTTCTATTTCTTGGAGTCTAGTAGAGTATGCTTTTGCAGCGGATCCTCTCTCCAATTTCTTTATTTTCTTCTTGCTTTTTAATACAAATATCGTGAGCTTTAAAAAAATAAAAAATGAGACATGTAAAGAAGGAAAGAATTTGCGAGAGAGGGGAAGAGAAATGGGATTCCCTTTAAAATCCAGAAAGTGGAAGTTTTGTTGTTAGATATGTAGAGATGATGAAATATTATCGAAAATGGATTTTGTGAGAGAGTTGTTGATGATTCATAGGAAGGGATTATTTATTTATTTATTTTTCAAGTTATAGAAAGAGATGGAGGAATCCATTGGGGTTTCAAATTCGTGCCTCAGTGGAGGTCAATTTGGTGTAATTTTGAATAAAGGAGATCTATGGTGGGGTCTACTTTAAGAAAGAAGGGAGGTGGTATTCCTCGTAAAATTTTGAGCTGGATTTGGGTGAATTTTGGAGCTAGCTAGGGTTTGGAAAACAAAGGAAAGGAAGCCAACTAGGGTTCTGAAAGAAAGAAAAAGAAAAAAAAAAAAGATTTTTCCTTATAACTGGCCGTCCTTTGTGTCGTGGATCGAAAACTGCATACTTTTAAAATATTTAAAGTAAACCGCCTATCTTTTGTGCCATTAGACATGCTGAACCCTATCGTTGTCAAGCCATACGTATGAGGAGCTGTATTTTTAAAATCCCGAAACTACCCATTAGTTATTTTGACCTAGGCTATTTACCATGGTCAAAGGTTAGTTAAAAAAAAGGGAGCAGATTAGGCAGGGCACGTTTGGTGCATCTCAATCCCAACGTCTTGCCTTTGTCACAACTCAGGATCAGGGTCCACATTCTTAGTCGTACAATAATTGGAACCGTCCATGTTTTGGAATCGATGAATTGATTATTTTCACTGTCAAGGTATGTAAGTGAATTTAAAACAATGAAAAGATATCTTTAGTCTCAACAAACGCAAAAACGAATTCCTCGATCCTAGTTCCCAAAAGCATCCCAAGAAGACTCTTACTCTTTGAACCTTGAGCAAGATATCATAGTGTATGCACCTTAGGTTTTGGCAAGTGGACCCATGGGAGTTCTTTAGATCGTGGGTGTGATGGGACCACCATGGATGGGGATTCTAAAAATTGGCCTGATTGAACAATCCTAGCCTTTTTATTGCTGGTTTGCAATAGATGGTTAAGAGGGAAATAAAAGAACGGTCTAGATTCGATGGAAAAGGACCAACTAATTGGGTGGGCACATGCTCACAATTTGGGGTGTTGGTTACAAAACCCTAACGTCTCTAAACTTTGGTACTTATTTCCTCTGGTGAAGTAGGGGAGGAGATTGCCTTAAATGGCTAGCCTTATCTTGTGGAATCAGGCTATATGCCTAGAAACCAATGATGGAGGTCGTTAGATCCCCCCTGAAGGTGGAGGGGTAAGGTCCGATGGGGATAAGTCCTATGATTATCCTCTTAGTAATCATTTGAACAGTAAGCCCAACAAATTGTCCGCATTTTTTGAAATATCAAACGTATCAACAGTAGAGTTGTACATGAGTCAAATCGAGTCAAGCTTGGCACAGCTCGACTCGGCTTGGCCATTAGCTGACCCCAGCTCGAACTCGGCTTGGCTCGGTCTTGGTCCTCGAGCCTGAATGGCCAGCTTGGCTTGGTTAGTAGCTTGGGCCAGTTCGAGCCGAGTTTGAGCCCGTGCGGCATTTTCTCAAACACATGGAGTGCACCTTCAATTTCTCACAGTATGCAAAACAGCAGCAACATTTTATGAGAATTTCATCAAACACTCGGTAGGCAGCATCAAAATCAAGATAAATGGTATTTTTATCATGTAATGTTTTTTTTTTTTTTTTTTAAATAGTGATTTGTTTCATATCCATACCTTCCTCGCCACCAGCCGATCCCGCAAAGAATGTATGCACCCAAAACAACACTTCGTTGAGTCATTTCATCAAACACTTTGTGAGCAACATCAATATCAAAATAACGGAGTCACCGAGCTGGTTCGATCCGAGTTGATTCAAGCTTAGACAAGCTCGAACTCGGCTCGAAATTTCTTCGAGCTCCAAAAATCAGCTCGACTCGGCTCAAACTCAGTTTCGAACCGAATCGAGCTTTTTCAAGTCAAGTCAAGCCAAGCGAGTTAACCGAGCTAACTCGGTTCGTGTACAGCTCTAATCAACAGATCTAAAAACTATAGTACCGCTTGGACTCTTAAAAAAAATTGTAATTAACCGATTCACTTCATCGATCCATCCATTTGACATAATCATGCATCCGGTCTTCCCACATTCCTTCTTATAAAATCAATAGATTTCTCTATCGACTCTATCTCCATCTTCAAAAAATTATTCCTTCGTGATATGACAAAAGCTTTAATTCCAACCCAAATGCAGCAACTGCTTCCATCATAGGTGCGAAGAATGGGCTCTTTACAAGGTTAAATGGTAGAGCATTCACATATTGGAAACAAGAAATAGATAGGCACACTATCTCTATCTCCCTTTTTCTAGGTTGTGTAGAGTGGCTTGTTTTTCTTTTGTCTCACTCTTTCTTCTCATAAAATCATTCATTGTCCTTTTTCTTTTTCCTTCACCCATTTCATCGACATCATCAATAATAGGAACCCTTCCAACATCATACGTCATTTCTTCTTGTTGCTTCTTCTCACTAACAATACCATCCCAATGAATTCTTGAATTTTTCTGCTATATCATCACTGACTTGGGGACATGCCGCTACATTTTTTGTTCAGGCTAGGTGATGTTTCATTCGAAGCACACCTCCCCAATATTCCTTCCCACAAAAATTACATCTTAGGTGGAGATTATGGCCCTTATCCATCTTTGAACAACTTTTCCAACTAAGATCATTGTCCTTGGTCTTCAATTTCTTTCCCATCTCCAATGCTAAAAAAGAACCCACCAACACACAAGTGACAAGCCTATATATTAAGAAAAAAAAAACATTTAGGCCCCACACAAACATAGAAGATTATAAATTGATTAAAAATGAGAAAATAGTGAAAATTTGAAATAAATGAGAAAACGCTTCAAAAAAAAACCATTTAGGCCCAGATAAACTTCAAATCTCACCATTATCTCTCCAAAAAAAGAAAAGAAGTGATATTATAACGTATGTGGGGCATAAATAGCTTTTAAACATAGAAGCCCTAAACAAAAATTGCAAATAATTGAAAAAATGAAATTGAATTTTCCACCGGACGCTGCCTGTTTTTTAGAAAAAATATCGAATCGTACGATTCATGATAAAGTTGTATGATTCAGTATCGAATTGTACGTTAAACTCTTTTTTTTTTTTTTTTTTTGCAATTTGTATGTACAATTCAGATTGTACATACGAATCGTATGATTCGATGCTAGACATAAAGTTTATCGTACAGGGGCATTTTTGTCTTATTTTCTTTTGATTACTTTAATAAAAGAGAAGGGGGTGGGGGCGTGCAACCCTAACTTATTCCTTTCTTCCTTCATCTTTTTTTTTCCCTCCTCTCTTTTTTTTTTTCTCTTTCTTTCTTCTCTTTTTCAATCTCTATGCCAATTTATAGTGCCATTCCTTTTTCAGTTGTTTTTGGTGAAAGGCAACGAAGATTTCATGAAAAGAATGGCCCAATCATCCGATATTACAAACAAAGATGATGAAGAATTATATTTGAAACAAAGCTAAGCCACCCTCTAATTCTATTTTATGGTGGGGCCCACCTGATGGTTGATTATCCTCATTTTTTGGGCATCCCATCTTCATGGTGGGGCTTACCAGCTAATCCACAGGTTGGATAGCATACACATATCATGGCGGGCCCTCAAACAACTCAACTATATGCATGCACGCTAGCAGGGGTCACGCGTGTGCATACACGGATGTAGACATGGACATAGACACAGATTCACATACACACATACAGACACCTAATCATACACACCATATACACACTAGGGTTATGGTGTGTGCAACACAAAGAAAGAGACTAAGGGAAAGGGTGCATCTAGACACATGCGCACTACACAGAGAGAGAGAGAGAGAGAGAGAGAGAGAGAGAGAGAGAGAGAGAGAGAGAGAGAGAGAGAGAGAGATTGATGATGGGCAACTCATGTGCACTTTTTGTTGTACTAGGACCTAGTTATTCCAAAATGGTTAAATAAAGGCCACAATGGCCATTGCATATGTTAACGGTGGTAACCATTATGCATTATGGGGTCATAACGGCCGTAATGGCCATTACGGAAAAATTGACCTGCAATGGTCCTGTAACAGTCATAATGAGCCTATTGTAATGGTTTGTTATGGGACCAATCCTATCAAAATCGTTATTACATCGCAAATTGTAATAGGGGTTGAATTGTATCGAATCGAAAATCATAAGATTTTTTTAATGTATCTCTTAAAAAATTGAAAATTTTATTAAAAATATAAATAAATAAGAAAAAATAAAAAACTCATCAATCATCCTTTTGCTATCAATATGCACCAAGTAATAATACCATGTTATGATAATGTTAAAGGATTCTTATCTTTCCTTTATTATTATTATTATTTTTGTCTTTCAAGAAATTTTCCTCAAAAAACATTCAAGGATCCTTTAATAATTTATGTTCTTGTTACCTTTTATGAATGTAGAATCACGTTGGAAAAACGGCATTTCATTATGTAGACTAACGATATTTTGATTTGTAACCATTATTCCACAATACAGACAAGTCATCATGTTTGTAAACATCCATGAAAACATTCTCGATAAGTCATACATCAATTTGGTGTTTCGACCAGTTAAGAAGTAAGAAATCATAAAAAAAGCTCAAAGAGAATGTATGTTATTTAATCTCTTATAAAGAACACAATAACATAATTTAGCTTTTCTAAACGATTCTTAAAGCCCCCCACCAATTTAAAAATATAAAATGAAAGCCAAGAGAATCTTAAATAGAAGAGAACAAGCATAGTTTGAATAGAAATCGGGATTTGAATCATAAATCATAGGATTCAAATTATAGAATAGTAGGATTTATATAAAATGGGATTCAAATCATTTTACTTAAGATTCTACTCAAATTGTAAATCGTAGGATTTTGACAACAATGGTTACGATCATGGTTACCATTATGGAATACCTTGGCTGGGACCTACTCGAGCTTTAGATCCGCCTCATTTTTTGGCCTCCATCCTAACGTAACTGCATGAGCCAGTGCAATAAATGTACGATGTGGATGTTGCAGATTTATCACAGTGGGCCCCACAAAGTCGGTTTCCTAACGCTACGCCTTTTGTGTGGCTACATGGAAAGAAGAGAAGTGGTGCAAGCTACTCTCTGGAAGGAGTTGAAAGGACAAAACTTCCCTCAGGTTGAAGGGCCACGCAAAGGAAAAACCGAAGCCTTTTCCCCTCCCCACGACTTATCATAAGGGCACAAATGTCCAAAAGCTGCTATTATATATAGCACGCACGCGCGCACACACACACACAAAGTACACGCAGGTGCATATACATGCATACATACATTACACATGCACGCACACATACATGCATAGACACTTAGATACATGACATACATTACATAGATACATATTCTCAATGGGATGATTAGGTTTATTTGATTGGCATACATATCTGAATCGAGCAACTCATAGCAATATTGTCTGTAGTGCTATGTGAACCATGATCATTTGTCTGCCTCTCTTTATCTATATAATTATATACGATGATCAATTTTCTAGCCCAATTAGTTGGGTTAAGGCTTCGATGATATGATGATACAATTGATGAAATAGATTAATAGTATTTCACATGAGACCGTTCAAAAAGAAAAAAAAAAAAAAGAAAAAGAAAAAGAAAAATATTTCACGCAAGAGCTGTTTGGACAGGTCCTAGGATGGTGAAACTTTTTGCAAACAAGGAGCATATGGGTTTTAGGTATGTTTTATTGAGTTTAAGGGATGTGGTTATTTTGTATTAGTTCTAAATTTCATGGAGATTTATCATTCATGTCTTGCTCTGATGCATTGTTCAAAAATTCTTATTCATTGTGATGATTTCTACAGTAATGTCAATGATTTCCCACCAAGTGATTCAGCTGTTTTATCCCTGGATAATCTCAAGGTAACATTTCTGCATCCATGCATACACTGCTGCAAAATCGGGAACCTGATCATGGATAAGGGTTATATAACTTGTTAACTTTTGACAATGTATTATTTGAAAGATCCTCCTGCAGCAATTCATTCTGTTTTGTTTACAGGGAAAGCCAGTTGTTCTGAAGTATGTCAAGTTCCAGAATGTTCGTAGGTATGTGCACTTTTTTTTCTTTTTTTTTTCCCATTTTCCATACTTCATCTCTCTGATTGTTTCTATTGTAGGAAAATAGATTATCTAATTGAATGATTTTTCTCTCAGCCTGACCATTTTCATTGAAGACAACCAATGTGGTGCTGACATCACTAAAATTCAAAAGATTATTCTCTATGGAACAACGTAAGTACAATACTTTCATAATTTGGATGTGGCTTTCTTTACACTGCTGTTTTTGTATTTCCGTTGTTCCCTCATTTTATTTCTATACTGGACGGAAGGTCATCTGTCATTTATACTGCATGCTGTTTTCTGCAGTTTCCTATATCGTCATTGTCCCTGATTTACTTTCTTTAATAAAATTTGTTGCTTGAAAAAAAAAAAAAAAACTGTGGGTCAGCCAACTCAGTTGTTTGGCACAGACCAGTACACTAACTGACAGTCAATTTCAGATAAAAGGTTTGTCTAAGGGTGAATCGGTCAACCAAGAAATTGGGCTGTATTGTGTCTGATAAGGGGCCATAAAGGCCCTCTTGTCTCCCACTCGTTAGATGAGCTGGTAGTGATAATGTAGTGTGTGCGAGTGATCCTGGGTTCAATCCCTGGTGGTGTTACCTTTCAAAAAAATAAAAAAAAGGTTTTCACTCTTTTTTTCCATTAAACCCTAGAGAAAAGCTTAAAAACTCATTTTAGACTAAGATCATGCCACAGTCCTAAAGGTATCTTTGGAGGATCTAGAGTAATAAGGCAATGGAATCTGCTTTGGTTCTTTTTGTTGTTGTTGTTGTTGTTGTTGTTGCTGCTGTTGTAATTGTGGAAGCTCCTAGTAATATGCTTGATACGGCAAGGTTTAATGAAGGGTTTTCTTCCTTTCTAGCTTTGGGGTTATGCATATGCGATGGCCAAACTGCATAACTATGGCTTATGTGGTTGCACACTTCTCTGTGCGACCACATAAGCCTCGACATGACAATGACTGCATATGCCATGGTGGCATATGCGGTCCACTAGTCCAAAATGGCATATGCAATGGCATAATTGCTTATGTGATTGGAAATGACAACATTGATGATAATGGTTGGCTTCCCTATTCAATGGTCACAAGGAGTCTTCGGAAGATGTTTTTGTTTTGGATTTCATCGCCTACGTGGAAGGAGAGATGCTAGAACTTTTGAGAATACCTTCCCTACGGTTGCAACAATTAGAAGATGGATCTTTCGAATGATTGTCAATTGGACACTTGCAAGACTGGATTTTTGAGGTTATTCCAAGACAGAGTTATTGAGTAATTGGCAGGTCTTGTAGTGGAATGTTTCTACCAACTTTATCTGGGCCTTTTTAAATAAATTAAAAAAAAAAAACAAATTTTCTTTTGATGAGTCTATTTTAGGCTGGCCTAATCCTCGAGTAATGAGAGGGTAATGCTTTTATCTTATATTAGTATGATAATCAATTTTAAAAAAGGAAAGCTGGTTTAATCAAGGGCTTTAGAGTGGACCTATTTGATTTCCAGGTGTTTTACTTGCAGTTGGTTGATGATACCTCATCTTCTGTGATGCTTGTGGGAGAGATGTGGAATATTTGTTGCATCCGTAGGTACTTTGAAGCGGTTTTGGGCAAGAAAGTCATTTTGTTAAAGAGTAAGATGCTAGAGGTGAGGCTGGATGAAGTGGGAGCACTTGCAAATTGTATCAACTAATGGGTTGTGAGGGAGCCTTCTATCAAATTCTTTGGTGGTGAAGATGAGTTGTGAGTTGGCAGCTATTGGCAATCAGGGCGGGAGCTTGCCCTTCCATCAACTTACCGCTATTTGTGGGTTCTCTGTAAGAGGTGGGATCTTATTATTTATGAGTATGGAGATAGAAGGTTAGCCACATGTAAAGGAGACACCTATCCATGGGTGGAAAGGTTACCTTTATAAAGTTTCCATGACTAGAATGCCAATGTACTTTATCGCTTTTTAAATTCCTATGGCAAAGAGTGAAAAAGCACAAATTCTACTTAAGGCATGTTTGGATTAGTTGAATCCTTGGTGTGGGATTGGTCATCTTAATCATTATGTGATGATTATTTCACAAGGCACTACGCAAACATGGATTATATTTTTAGGGTCTTGTTTGAATAGCAATTGGAAATCTCATATCCCTCGTACAACTTTTGCCTTGTATCTTGTGCTTGAGAATCCAAACTATGGAAATGGCTAGTGTTTGAAGTATCAGTATCGCCACAAGTTTCGTTGGCTGGGGATATGGAAACAAGATCGATATCATCGACAATATCACTGATTACTGGAAATGCGGGAAAATGTCGGGGAAACATAAAGAAAATGATAGAATTTTTTAGTGGAACTTCAGGAGTTGCTAAAATACACATTCGCATATTTAGGAATAAAAAAATTGCAAAAAGAATGCATAGTTGCATGCATAATAACGGGGATATATCTTATTTTGTTTTGTTTTGTTTAAATCCTGATTCCTCACTTTAGAATAGTAGATCAATCTAAACAGTTACCATTTCAACCCAGTGGATATATTTTTAAGTCAAAACAGTTTTAAAACACTATTATTTTATAAAACATAAACATAAACAATAAATTCCATAAGATATAACCAAGAAAACACAAAGGAAAATAATTAAAGGAATATACAGAGGCATTGCTAAACTTTGATAACTAAAATTTCTTCTTACTAAAGGATTTCAAAAGGAAATACATCATCTAATAAAATACTTACAAACTTAATTGACCATTAGAAGCTGATAAAGATTCACTATTTTGGTTTACAAGAGTTAATTAGGACAGAAAAGGAGAGGCTTTGAAGATGGTTATGAGAAGGATGGTTTTTTTCTTAGAAGTTCAGCCTACTTCAAACATCTTCGAGCTATGCTTATATAGGCGCTGGATTTTAGTATGCTTGGAGTCCGGGGGATTTGAATAGGCTTGAGATTCGGCGGACTTGAATGGTCTTGAAGTCCGGCGGATTTGAACAAGCTTGAGATCCGACAGATTTGAATGCTCTTGAGGTCCGAAAGCTTATACACGATTGCTAGAGATTTGATAACCTTTCAATTCCGATCGTACAATATTGTGGATTTAAACTAGAATGGAGTCCGGGATCTTCGAAAAAGGTGCTTGACTTGTCTTCTTGGTTGCTGTAATAATGATGGCTACAGTATGCTTGTCCTGTTGCAGAGTAGGCATGCTACAACTGTACTTTTATCTTGTCTTATAATTGAGGTATGCCGTCTATCCCATAACAGTCGTCTTCATTTGGTTGCAAATGGCGTATACTTGAAACATCTGAATCTTCTTCTGGATTTAGGGCTGATGCTGCTTCGTTTAGTATTGCTATGTACTCAGCTTTGGTCTTGGCGGCTGCTAATTTTGCTTGAATGGAAGACTTCGAAACTAAGAACTGCTGATCTTGTGAAGAAACTATTTCATCTTTTGAAAAATGAGGATTTTCTTGAAAATACTTTTGAAGTGTAGGTTTTAGAAATCTATCTTGTTTAAGTTATTTCCACCATTTGCTTTTAAAGCGTCTGACTAAATATAAAGCAGGAGATAAAGAAACTTGCTGAATATGGTATTCCCATGTATTAATCCATGCGATTGAGAATAATGAGAAAAATACTAAAGATTTTGGTAGTTGGTTTTGTTGGTCAGAAAACTTGTAAGTGTTTAAAAAGTAAGTAAATCCTTCTTGTACTGGAGGAGGTAAAATTCTTGTATTAGGTTCAAAATAATTCCAAAATGTGTGAAACCATAAAGGAAATTTTAGGTTTATTTTTTGATGAAAATGGAAGAACCATGAATGTGAAAGATTTGGGTTTTGGTAGAAAAATGCATACAACCATACTTTTTGGTAATCATAATACGTGAAACTCGGTGTTCTAAATACTTAAGAAAATTGTCGTGCTGAGTTAGGATTTGGCCCCCAGGGGATACTTAAAATATATCCCTTGGGTTGAATTGGTATCAGAGCAAAATCAAGAGTGGGAAGTCCTCTTGGAGGACAATCAGGATCTCTTATAGGAACAAGACTAAGACCCACTATTCCTCTTTCCCCCAATCCTTTTAGTCTATTAATCTCTCTAACCTCTTCTTCTTCTACTCTCCAAACATTTGCAAGTAAACTGGTTGATACTAACCCAGGCTTACAAGATCCCCCCTCTTTCTAATTAATCCCCCATTCTCCTCCATCACCTACCAATGTTTTTACTTTAGAACCACAGTATTTTTACAAACCAGAAGCTTATCCTATAATGCCCATTGAAGCAGAATTCAAAAACAAGCCTATCCCCTTCATTATACAGCAATGCTTTCCCCCATCCTGGCATTGGCCAGCAACCATCGGAAGTAAAATACAAAAGTACTATGAATTTATTCTAGTAGACACCGATTCCTGCATTTTCACTCATGTACCAGATAAACAAGATAATTCAAAGATTACTTATTCAAAATGCCAAATTTTAAAAGTTCTTACTTACTCAGACTGGGGGCCAAATCCCAACTCAGCATGACAATTTTCTCAAGTATTTAGTCCACCGAGTTTCACGTATTATGATTACCAAAAAACATGGTTGTATGCATTTTTCTACCAAAACCCAAATCTTTCACATTCATGGTTCTTCTATTTTGATCAAAAAATAAACCTAAATTTTCCTTTATGGTTTCACACATTTTGGAATTATTTTAGACCTGATACAAGAATTTTACCTCCTCCAGTACAAGAAGGATTTACTTACTTTTTAGACACAAGTTTTCTGACCAACAAAACCAACTACCAAAATCTTTAGTATTTTTCTCATTATTCTCAATCGCATGGATTAGTACATGGGAATACCATATTCAACAAGTTTCTTTATCTCCTGCTTTATATTTAGTCAGACGCTTTAAAAGCAAATGATGGAAACAACTTAAACAAGATAGATTTCTAAAACCAGCACTTCAAAAGTATTTTCAAGAAAATCCTCATTTTTCAAAAGATGAAATAGTTTCTTCACAAGATCAGTAGTTCTTAGTTTCGAAGTCTTCCATTCAAGCAAAATAAGCAGCCGCCAAGACCAAAGCTGAGTACATGGTAATACTAAACGAAGCAGTATCAACCCTAAATCCAGAAGTAGATTCAGATGTTTCAAGTACACGCCATTTGCAACTAAATGAAGACGACTGTTATGGGATAGACGGCATACCTCAATTATAAGACAAGATAAAAGTACAATCAGAGCATGCATACTTTCTGCACAGACAAGCATATCAGAGCCATCATTATTACAAAGAATAAGAAGACAAGTTAAGCACTTTCGAATATCCCGGACTCCATTCTAGTTTAAATCCACAATATTGTACGATCGGAATTGAAAGGTTATCAAATCTCTAGCAATCGTGTACAAGCTTTCGGACCTCAAGAGCATTCAAATCCGTCGGATCTCAAGCTTGTTCAAATCCGCTGGACTTCAAGATACTAAAATCCATTCAAGTTTCTAAAACCAGCACTTCAAAAGTATTTTCAAGAAAATCCTCATTTTTCAAAAGATGAAATATTTTCTTCACAAGATCAGTAGTTCTTAGTTTCGAAGTCTTTCATTCAAGCAAAATTAGCAGCCGCCAAGACCAAAGCTGAGTACATGGCAATACTAAACAAAGCAGCATCAACCCTAAATCCAGAAGAAGATTCAGATGTTTCAAGTACACGCCATTTGCAACCAAATGAAGACGACTGTTATGGGATAGACGACATACCTCAATTATAAGACAAGACAAAAGTACAGCTGTAGCATGCCTACTCTACAATAGGACAAGCATACTGTAGCCATCATTATTACAGCAACAAGAAAACAAGTTAGGCACCTTTTTCGAAGATCCCGGACTCCATTCTAGTTTAAATCCACAATATTGTACAATCGGAATTGAAAGGTTATCAAATCTCTAGCAATCGTGTACAAGCTTTCGGACTTTAAGACCATTCAAGTCCGCCGGATCTCAAGCCTATTCAAATCCGTCGAACTCCAAGATACTAAAATCCAGCGCCTATATAAGCATAGCTTGAAGATGTTTGAAGTAGGCTGAACTCCGAAGAAAAAAACCATCCTTCTCATAACCATCTCCTAAGCCTCTCATTTTCTGTCCTAATTAACTCTTGTAAACCAAAATAGTGAATCTTCATCAGCTTGTAGTGGTTGATTAAGTTTGTAAGTATTTTATTAGATGATGTATTTCCTTTTGAAATCCTTTAATAAGAAGAAGTTTTAGTTATCAAAGTTTAACAATGCCTCTGTATATTCCTTTAATTATTTTTCTTTGCGTTTTCTTGGTTATATCTTATGGAATTTATTGTTTTTGTTTTATAAAATAATAGTGTTTTAAAACTGTTTTGACTTAAAATATATCCCCTAGGTACTTTGAAACGGTTTTGGGCAAGAAAGTCATTTTGTTAAAGAGTAAGGTGCTAGAGGTGAGGCTGGATGAAGTGGGAGCACTTGCAAATTGTATCAACTAATGGGTTGTGAGGGAGCCTTCTATCAAATTCTTTGGTGGTGAAGATGAGTTGTGAGTTGGCAGCTATTGGCAATCAGGGCGGGAGCTTGCCTTTCCATCAACTTACCACTATTTGTGGGTTCTCTGCAAGAGGTGGGATCTTATTATTTATGAGAATGGAGATAGAAGGTTAGCCACATGTAAAGGAGACACCTATCCATGGGAGGCAAGGTTACTTTTATAAAGCTTCCATGACTAGAATGCCAATGTACTTTATCGCCTTTTAAATTCCTATGGCAAAGAGTGAAAAAGCACAAATTCTACTTAAGGCATGTTTGGATTAGTTGAATCCTTGGTGTGGGATTGGTCATCTTAATCATTGTGTGATGATTATTTCACAAGGCACTACGCAAACATGGATTATATTTTTAGGGTCTTGTTTGAATAGCAATTGGAAATCTCATATTCCTCGTACAACTTTCGCCTTGTATCTTGTGCTTGAGAATCCAAACTATGGAAAAGGCTAGTGTTTGAAGTATTAGTATCGCCACAAGTTTCGTTGGCCGGGGATATGGAAACAATATCGATATCATCGACAATATCACCGATTACTGGAAATGCAGGAAAATGTCGGGGAAACATAAAGAAAATGATAGAATTTTTTAGTGGAACTTCAGGAGTTGCTAAAATACACATTTGCATATTTAGGAATAAAAAAATTGCAAAAAGAATGCATAGTTGCATGCATAATAAGTTTCCCTTTAATGGGGGCTTAAAAGTATTTTTTGTCGTAAGCAATCAGTCCAACCATCCCATCCCATCCCATCCATCCAATCTATCCATCCAACCATCCCATCTATCTATCCAACTATCCATCCAAACATCCATTGATATTTCAGAATACTGACAACACAAGATATTTCTCCAAGAAATCATTAGAACTAGTAAGGAAATGAAGATCGTGGCCTCGATCGTTAGCAACTAGTAAGGAAATAAAGATTGTGGTCTCGATATTGCCCATGTTGTGATAACGATAATATTATGATATTATTGATATTATCGTTGACAAATTGAATACACAATACAACCATGCTCCCATAAAAAAAAAAAAAATTTGAAACGGAAGTTTTTTTTAATAAACCGATTTTTGTTGATATATGATACATTGGCAATATTATAGAAAATTTTTCAATACATTGGTGAGACGAGTGATACCTGGAATTTACATAATTGAAAATATTGGCGATACATTGGCAATAAAAGTGACACCTGGAATTTATACAGTTGGAAATATTGGCGATACTTGGTGATACATCGCCGATACATGAAATTTCTGATTCTACCAATGTTATTGGTATCGCCGAGCTAGAGATGCGGATTATATTGGGGATATTCGAACTTTACAAAAGGCTAATGATTGCTCGGTGGAATCCACCGTTTTCTTTGCTATCGAAACAACACAAAAGCTCACATCAATGAATAACCTCTTCCTTTTTCTTTTTATTTTTCATTTTTTGGGTTTCCTCTTATCAAACCATGCCCTTAATGAGTGAAGGTGTGTAAACAAATTATCCAGGGTGTTGCTGGTATTAAATCCCTGAAATTCATGAATAAAGCCTTGTGGTTAGATGATTTTGGAGGTTTTGAGAGGAAGGGATTTCATTATGGAGAAGATACTAGCAATATACAACATCCAGGATGATAGTTGAGGCACACCCCAAGTTGTTGAGGTACAGAACTTCAGGACCGTGGAAATCAATCATGGCAATTGATAGGTCCCATTTGATGCCTGATCTCGTTCATAGATCCAATTTTTATCTGTTATGCATTACGCTTCGGAGACTATAATCTAGCTCACCTTAGGAAGCCAGAGTTAGTGACTACTTTGGGAGGATGGGATCTTGACGCAGGGATGAACGTGATGAGGTCGATCACCGTCTTCCTCAAGGATAATTACTTCAAATCCATGAAGCTTCTCTGGACTCCTCACAGAGACTTCTCAAATCCACGAGGAAAAAGTAAGAAAATAGAAATAGTATTCATGAAAATTTGTAAATTGATAGATTGATGATTAAAAACGAATTTACAACCCTTTAAATAGGGATAACAAGCATTGGAAGAAATTTCAGAATTAAACTATAATTAGAACTCCCTAAAATTCGTAACTTCCTATAAATAATAAATTTACTTTTTATAGTAATTGTCCTATGTGGCTTAACCACGTTATTCTCTTAATTTTTCTAAACACTTTTCATGTTGGACACAACTCCTAAAGCCCAACGGATGACAAGTTATAATCAAACTAAAACTTACTAAAAATAGTAAAAACGGAAATAAACATGGAATTTGACCATGTCGATCTGATGGAATCTCGCAAATTCGGCATCGGTAACCAGGCTTTGCCGGGTCGGTTGGCTAAAGTAGCTCGTCCTACCCCAAAATCAAAAATGGTACGTCGAGTAATTCATTCCGGTTTGTAAGATATGCTTGTTTTAAGGTTCTGACAGTCTTGATGACTTTTGTCATCGACCGGGCCTTTTCTGATCCATCTTGACCATGAAACTGTCCGCGACCTGCTCTACATCAGTCCCCTCCTTTTCAAAAGAACTCGTCCTCGAGTTCTCATGTTGCTTCAGTTCATAATACTTGGTCCGGTGCGCTGTAACCATGCTAGGGATGTATCTGTGACACATTCTACATCAGATCTTAGGTAAACCAGTTCACTTAAGGATGCCAAAAATTAGTGACTACTTTGGGAGGATGTGCTCTTAGGTTGTTTGGTCCCCCGAGTAGCTTGTAGTCTTATGGGCTTCTTGAAAGTGTGGTGATCGACCTCCTTAGTTTGATCAGTAAATTGTGGAAGTGGGACTCTTGAGACTTATCGGTAAAATCACTTTACCATAAGTTGGATTGTGGGCGTGGGTGTGCCCCTAGAACATAGATTTGGAGAGTGATGGCCCTTCTAGGGTCATTGCACGTGGGCCCTAGTTAAGGGTGGCAATGGGCTGGTACCCCGTCTGACCTGATGAGCCTGCCCTGGCTTTGGGCCATGCTTGGACCTACTAACTTGGCCTGTTGCTGGGCTTTACCCTCGCATACATGGACTTATCAATTTTCGGTTCAGGCTTGGACAGGAGCAATTTTAGCCCAACCCAGCCTGGCCCAGCCCAGCTTGATCTGACTTTATATGTACATGTGTTGCATCCTACAAATATGCCATTCTAATCCCAAGTTAGGCAAGGCATCTATCTTGAATGTAGACCATTGGTTTCATTCCTCTAAATGTTTATTTCTTTGTGCATGTGTAGCCCACTTAATCAATGGATATATTAGGGGATATTCAAGCTAGAAATAAGGATTTTATCAGTTTTCGGGCTGAGTCAGGTTGGGTCACGTCCAGGCCTAGGCCCAACCAATTCTTTGGTCTCAGGCTTGGGCTTTCTATGCTATGCCTGGCTTTGGGGTCTTAAGTGGTGAGCCGGGTGTAGGCCTAGATCTTCCCGGCCGAAACCCGACTACCCTTAGCACTAGTTGGTCACTGTCAGGTGCTATGGTTTGATCACTTTTGGGTTAGTAATATGATTATTGGCGCTGCACAATGAGCACTGAAAGTATAAATCACCTTTTCATTCATTGTGCATGAGCTTCAAGAGTGTGGAGATGGTGCCTTGATCAGTTGGTCTATCATGGATGATGCCCAGCTCTACAATTTTGCTCCTGAAAGTATGGGTTGATGGGCAGATGGCCCTAAAGCTTGCAAGGGAAAATTCTTATGGGATATATGCTTCCTAGCAGTTCTTCGGGGGGGGGGGGGGGGGGGGGGAAGAGTAGATCCTTTAATAAGAAAGGAACGGGTATACGAGGTGATCGAAAGAGTTGGTATGTTGCATCAGCTATTAGGTGTTTTGATCTTAAAGGAATTTTTGGACTTGAGGAGATAATTTCTTCAGGGATTGGATGGGAGTCCTCATGTAATGGATTAGCGGTTCCTCACTGTTGGTTCTAGTTTGCCCACCTTGGGCTTCTTTCTAATAATTTTTTTTTTTTTTTTTCTGATTGATAGAAAAATGCCATCAGGATTTTTCGATCAATATGGCTTCATATATATATATATATATATATATATATATATATATATATATATATATATATATATATATGTGGTTCATTGATGGAGCCTTGTGATGAGTGATCGGATAGATATCAACACGCACGTATACCACATGTGCGGCATATGCATATAGAGAATGGTCCTTTGCAATTCACAGAACAAGTCAGATCTGAATCCTAGGGACCCCACATGCAAACATATACCATTCCAACATTGTCCCAGCTGTACCATTTTCAGATGGTCTCCACACCTAGCAGCTGCCTCAAACTGGTTGGGCCTGATTATTATCATGTTAGATCATTCTAGGGACCATGTAAATGTGCAGTTCACTTTCCTTGGAAATTACCCATTGCGAAAATTACCCATTGCTGGGCAAAAGGCTAATACTCATCATGCTGCTGCTTGGACAGCAAGGGTCCTGAGTTTGTTCCTGAAAAGAATTTTTTTTTTTTTTTTTTTGGGATGATAAGTTGTTTAAGCTAAAGTGAAAATGGGTTGGGTCAAGGGGAGCCCAGCACCGGACCCATTTAATAACTGGGTCTTCATCTTGGACCTAGTCGGAGAGGTCGGGTCCATGTCAAAATAAGCTTTACCCATTTATTTAATGGGTGGGTTTGGGTTTGGGTTGGGTCATGATCAGGTATAAAAGGTATGGGCTGAATGTTTCCAAAAGGGTCAATATATATATTTGATGCGGATACCAAGCCATTCAAAGTATATCAACGTAGGAGGCGTGCATTACCCGTGTCAATGTGGTTAGATGACGGATACGGGTCGGGTCTCTAGAGGTTGAAGACCTTACACATGTGTTCATGACATGTGTAAGTTGCTTAGAGGAGACATTTGGACCATTGGATCGCGAGGATGGTATGATCGGACCGTTGGATCGTCACGGCCCACCTTCATTACACTACCTTCACGGCACTATCATCGGGGCTCATCGGGCATCTTAAATTTACATTTAGTTTATGAACATTTTAGTTAATTAAGTTTTGAGACAGTTTGTGCACAATTTTGTGCGAATTTCTTTTTTTTGAAACTTTTTTTAAGTAAGGGTATTTTGGTAATTTCATGTAATTACGATTTTATAAGGGTTGCCCTAAACCCATAGCATATTATGTAATGTTTTATGAAAAAGAAAAAAGAGCTTTTTGCTTTTGACGATCTCGTCTTCGACTTCCAGTGATTGGAAGAGGGCGTGAGGCCCAGGTAAACGATTTCTCATCTCCTACTTCTTTCTCCTTCTCTCTTTTCTCAAGGTATTCTTTCTTTACCTCACTCTCTTCTTTTCTTCTAATCTCAAAAGATTTTCATTCCCTTTTCATTCCCACATAAAACCCATCATCCAAATCTATATTTAAAGAACCACCATTTTTTTTATTTTTTTTTTCTCTGAATTTTCCAGATTTCCAATCCAGGAAATTTCTATTTTTCTGGATTAGAAAATCCACTTGGATCGTTAGACGAACCCATTGCAAGACGAAAGTTCTATCTTTCGCCGGATCCAATTAAATTCAGATTTTGAGATTCAATACTTTGTGTTTGTGATGGATGGCCCTAATCAATGCTATGTTGCCCGTATTTCCTTCTTGTGTCTATGATGTATAAATCAAGCTGATATTTATTTGTTTTTAAGATTGCACGAATCTGCCTCTCTCAAATAGCATGCTCATTTAAGGTTAGATTAGGCTGTCCTACATCAATTTTGGTATCAAAGCCAGGTTCTTGCATTGGGTCGTCTTAGATCGAGTTATCAAGAGTCTAGATTTTTATTTAGTTATTTTTATTTTTTTTCCTAGGGTTTCATGCATCGCATATAGAGTCTAAATCTGAAATTTTCAGATTTGCATTTTAAAAAAAAAAAAGAAAAAAAAAAAAGAAGGAATCTAAATCTGAATTTTTCCACATTTGCATCATTCTAAAGGTTAGGATCATCGGTGTCCATTGTCTTGTGTCAAAACAGTCTCTTAGAGTCATGTTTAAGGAAACCTAAGTTGAGCCTTATTGTGTATGCCCACTCGGACTGGTAGAGGATTTGGTCTACACTCGATTTTCAACATTGAACAGTTGACTGAGATGATGAACACGATCAACCAACGTTTGGCCGTCATTGAGGCACAATCTAGGAACACGAATACCCGTATGGATCAGATAGAAGCATCCCTAAGAGAAATCTCAGACATTGGAGGGGATGAACAGTCTCACGTAGGGGGAGTAGTTGAGGAGCGGGTAGGAAATCGTGGTAGAGGTCGTGGAGCACGTGGCCGAGGGGTAGGACGTGGAGGGGTGCGAAATCCGCAACCCGCTGTCGAGTATCAAGACCGTTATGATGTCGATGAGAGGGTCTTAAAGAGTGTTAAAGTAGATGCTCCTAGTTTTGATGGGCGTCTTGACCCAAAAGCATTCCTTGATTGGTTAGCGGACATGGACCATTATTTCGAATGGTATGAGATGTCTGAGAACCGACAAGTGCGGTTTGCAAAGATGAAACTTGTGGGTCAAGTTAAATTATTTTGGACAAATATGGAGCGTAGGATTGAGAGATCAGGAGGTGTCCCAGTCGCGCATTGGGTAGAGATGAAGGAGTTATTAAAGGAAAAATATCTTCCTCTCTCTTACCATCAAAAGCTCCTAGATCAATGGTAAGCATTATGCCAAGGATCTATGTCGGTTGCAGATTACATCGCAAAATTTGAGGAGTATATGATGCGGTGTGATATTCAGGAGGATCCCTTAGTGACGCTGCGCGTTTCAAGGTGGGTCTTCGCATGGATCTGCAGCGTGAGCTTATGACTCATGCAAGAGTGACTTGGATCGAGCTTACCAAGTTGTACAGAGTTAGAGCTTTACCTAAAGTCTCCTGTCATGAGGCGCTTTGAGTCCCGAGACTCTCTCTGTTAGATCTGGTTTTCAGGGAACCAAACCTAACATTGGAAGTCAGCCTAGGGCGCAGGCTAGTGCACCGCCTAAGCCTAAGGATGATAAGGGAAAAGGTATTCTTGGTGCCAATCTTGGCAGTGGTAGTCATTTGAGATATTATGAGTGCGGAGGTACAGGTAATTTCGCATACCAGTGCATGGCAAAGACTCACGGGAAAGCCTTAGTCATAGACGAGTCAAATGAAAATGCGGATGACATGGGTAATTATGAAGTTGAGGAATATCATTCAGAGATAGGTGCTAGTGATTATGAAGAAGAAGAACCAGAGACTGCACCACTAGCTGTAGTTAGATGTGCTTTAGCGTAGGCCAAAGAGAGTGATGATTGGCGCAGAAGCACAATTTTCTACACGTTTATTAAGAGCAGTTACAAAAACTGCAAAGTCATCGTGGATAGTGGTAGTTGCACCAACGTGGTCTCAGCTAGCACAGTCACTCGTTTGGGTTTGAAGCCCATCCCTCACCCTCAACCCTACAAGGTTTCTTAGGTTGACACGTCTTCTATGCCTATGTCCCAGCAGTGTTTAGTCCCCATCCAAATTGGTTCATATAAAGACATGTTGTGGTGTGATGTTTTACCTATGGATGTAGGTCACATCATTTTAGGGAGGCCGTGGTTATACGATAGAGATGTCTTGATTTTTGGTCGCTCGAATGTGTGTACATTCACGCATGAGGGCAAGAAAATCAAGATTAATCCGTTACCACCCAAGAGCCACACGACAAGGCTAGGGATGTGAAAACGAGTGAGTCAAGGATGTGAGGAAATCTATTCAAGTCTCTACATATCATAAATGCAAAAGAGTTTGAGAAAGAGACGAGGATGATTCGGTGTACGCCTAATGGCTAGGAAGTTACACCCGAAGTTCATGTAGAGTTATCCCCGAGGTGACTTCGAAAAGAGTACAGTGATGTATTCTAGAGGATTTACCTCTGATGAGCTTCCACCTATGCGGACATCCAACATGCCATTGATTGTCCTAGGGGTCTTCTTTACCGAACCTTCCTCATTACAGGATGAATCCTGCAGAGCATGCAGAGTTGCATAGACAGGTAAATGAGCTCCTGCCAAAAGGGTTTCATCCGTGAGAGTATGAGTCCGTGTGCCGTACCAGCGCTATTAACGCCTAAGAAAGATGGTACATGGCAGATGTGTGTGGATAGTAGGGCCATTAATAAGATCACGATCAAGTATCGGTTTTCGATACCGAGGCTTGATGATATGTTAGACATGATGGCCAGATCCACCAATTTTTTCAAGATAGACCTCAAGAGTGGGTATCACCAGATACGCATACGCCCTGGAGATGAGTGGAAGACAGCCTTCAAGACGAAGGATGGGTTGTACGAGTGGTTGGTCATGCCCTTTGGCTTGACTAATGCACCCAGTACTTTTATGCGTGTGATAACCCAGGTTTTGAGACCCTTTATGGGGAAGTTCTTAGTGGTTTATTTTGATGACATACTAATATATAGTACCACTAAAGAACTACATCTCGACCACTTGAGACAGGTCTGTAGTGTCCTGAGGGGGGAGAGGTTATGTGCGAACCTTAAGAAATGTTCGTTCTTGTCTGATAGAGTTGTCTTCTTAGGGTTCATAGTGTCGTCTGTAGGGATGCGAGCAGACCCAGAAAAAGTCAAGGCCATAGTTGACTGGCCTGAACCGCGGAACATACATGAAGTGAGAAGCTTTCATGGCTTAGCCACATTTTATCGTCGGTTCATTCGAGGGTTTAGCACTATTATGACTCCCATTACTGATTGCATTAAGAAGGGAGAGTTCATATGGTCTAAGGACGCAGCTAAGGCATTCAAAGATATTAAGGGCAAGATGATAGAGGCTCCCGTCATGTGTCTTCCAGATTTTTCTAAAGTCTTCGAAGTAGCATGTGATGCTTCAGGCGTAGGTATAGGAGTACTAAGCCAAGAGGGTCATCCAGTTGCTTATTTCAGTGAGAAACTGAACGAGGCAAAACAAAAGTATTCCACCTATGACAAAGAATTTTATGCGGTAGTGCAATCGCTACGTCATTGGCGTCATTATCTTCTACCGCAAGAATTTGTCTTGTTTTCTGATCACGAGGCTTTGAGGTATTTGAATTCCCAAAAGAAGCTTAACCCAAGGCATGCCAAGTGGGCAGCATTTCTTCAGGAATATTCATTTATCCTGAAATATAAAGCCGGGATCAACAACAAACCAGCCGATGCCCTTAGTAGGAGAGTGACATTGCTCAACTCCTTGAGTGTAGAAGTTGTCGGGTTTGAGCAATTGAAAGACGAGTATCTCATGTGTCCAGATTTTGGGGGAACATGTGTCACTCTTAGGTGCCCAACATAGTTCGGGTGAGTTCGTGCTAAAAGATGGTTTTCTTTTCAAAGGAGACCGACTTTGTATTCCCCGCACTTCCCTCCGGGATTTCCTTGTTTGGGAGCTTCATGCTGGAGGTATTGCTGGCCATTTTGGTCGAGATAAGACCATCGCCCTAGTGGAGGATCGATTTTATTGGCCAAGTCTTAAGCGAGACGTAGCCAAAATTTTAAGGCAATGTCGAACATGTCAACTGGCAAAACAAAAGAAGCATAATACTGGATTGTATACGCCATTGCCAGTGCCACACGCACTGTGACAAGACATCAGTATGGATTTCGTGCTTAGACTTCCTAAGACAATTAAAAGGCACGATTCCATTTTTGTGGCTGTGGACCGTTTCTCAAAAATAGCCCACTTCCTCCCTTGTTCTAAAACCTCAGATGCGTCCAACATAGCCAAGATTTTCTTTGAAGGGGTGGTTCGCTTACATGGTTTACCTAAGACCATAGTATCATGACAGGGATGTCCGGTTTACTAGTTATTTTTGGAAGACATTATGACATATGATGGGTACGAGACTCAGTTCGTCGCCTACCATCCTCAAACCGATGGTCAAACCGAGGTTGTGAATTGAAGTCTCGAAATCTACTACGATGTTTGGTGGGTGAACACATTAAAACTTGGGACTTAGTCACCGCTTGGCCGCCTTGAGTTTGCATATAACGATTCGATTAATAGGTCTACTGGTATGAGTCCATTCGAGATTGTTAGTGGTTATAAACCTAGATTACCTATAGATTTGTTACCTATGTCGACCTCGAGGACCTCGAGTCACCGATGCATTTTCCCATCACATTCATGAGTTGCATGCAGAGATTAGGAGTGCGGATAAATGCTAGTAATGAACAATACAAAATTTCAAATTTAACTTACATCGTAGAATTCAAGAATTTAATGAGGGTGATTATGTAATGGTTAGGATGAGGCCAGAACGGTTCCCACAAGGTACCGTTAAGAAGTTACAAGCACGCAGTGCTGGACCATTTAAGATTCTGAAAAAGATTGGGTCCAATGCGTATGTGATAGATCTTCCACCTCGCATGGGGATTAGTTCAACATTCAATGTGGAGGATCTAATGCCTTGTTCAAGCCATCCCATAGACCCTAATTTTGTTCCAAACCATTGGCCAATTTCTGAATTTTCTTCCCAACCTACGCCACCTATGCCTACTATACCTGAGATAAGAGAAGAAATTGAAGGAATTGTGGATGAGCAAATTGTTTGCACTCGAGACTAGTGAATTTCGGAGGTACTTAGTGAAGTGGAAGAACGCAGACATCATCCGACCATGTACATGGTTGACTGAAGGCGAGTTGGCAAAATGACTAGATCCGCATTTGTTAGAAAAGCACAAAAGTTTTATCTCGTTTGGAGTCGAGATCTTCTCGTCGAGGGGAGTTGATGCGGACACCAAGCCATTCAAAGTATATCAACGTAGGAGGCGTGCATTACCCAGTGTTAATGTGGTTAGATGGGATCTGGTCGGGTCTCAGAGGTTGAAGACCTTACACATGTGTTCATGACATGTGTAAGTTGCTTAGAGGAGACATTGGACCATTGGATCGCGAGGATGGTATGATCGGACCGTTGGATCGTCACGGCCCACCTTCATTACACTACCTTCACGGCACTATCATCGGGACTCATCGGGCATCTTAAATTTACATTTAGTTTATAAACATTTTAGTTAATTAAGTTTTGAGACAGTTTGTGCACAATTTTGTGCGAATTTCTTTTTTTTGAAACTTTTTTTTAAGTAGGGGTATTTTGGTAATTTCATGTAATTACGATTTTATAAGGGTTGTTCTAAACCCATAGCATGTTATGTGATGTTCTATGAAAAAGAAAAAAGAGCTTTTTGCTTTTGACGATCTCGTCTTCGACTTCCAGTGATTGGAAGAGGGCGTGAGGCCCAGGTAAACGATTTCTCATCCCCTACTTCTTTCTCCTTCTCTCTTTTCTCAAGGTATTCTTTTCTTTAACCTCACTCTCTTCTTTTCTTCTAATCTCAAAAGATTTTCATTCCCTTTTCATTCCCACATAAAACCCATCATTCAAATCTATATTTAAAGAACCACCATTTTTTTTTATTTTTTTATTATTTTTCTCTGAATTTTCCAGATTTCCAATCCAGAAAATTTCTATTTTTCTGGATTAGAAAATCCACTTGGATCGTTAGACGAACCCATTGCAAGACGAAAGTTCTATCTTTCGCCGGATCCAATTAAATTCAGATTTTGAGATTCAATACTTTGTGTTTGTGATGGATGGCCTTAATCAATGCTATGTTGTCCGTATTTCATTCTTGTTTCCTTCTTGTGTTTATGATGTATAAATCAAGCTGATATTTATTTGTTTTTAAGATTGCACGAATCTGCCTCTCTCAAATAGCATGCTCATTTAAGGTTAGATTAGGCTGTCCTACATCAATATTGCTATTGGTCACAACAGAAACCTCTTTCCATTAAAAGCCTGTAGGAACAATATGCATCATGTGAACTTTTTCCTTAGGGCCATACAAAGTGGGTGGGACCTACCTTGATTCATCTTTTCATCACAAGAGAGAAAAAGTAGACGGGCAATTTTGTCATTTTCAATAGAATGTGGAAGGAGATTATCTAAAAGACCACTAATAGGGATGCAAAAATAACTCTAACTAGGGCCCTGCCAGCCTTTCTACTCAGTTGGGAGTGGGTGCCTTGCGCCCTCCTCAAGTCAGACTAAAAGATGTTTTTCTGTTAAAAATCATACAAACCATAGGTTTTGGAGTATTGCAGTTGGCAGCAACCTAAACCAAACGTGGAATGTGACCAGATGGATCGCTGGACTGACAATAAATGGGTCGGACTCAAAATTTGACTATGTTGGAGCAGATCTGGGTCCAAAAGATCTAACCTAATTACTGAAAGGTTTAGATCCTTAGAGCTTCGTTACTATTTTAAATGGAAATGCCTAGTAATAAAATGGATCAGAGTCAAAATTTGGACCCTGTCGGAGCGGGTTTGGGTTCAAAAGATCTAACCCAATTACTGAAAGAGGTTAGATCCTTAGAGCTTTATTATTATTTTTATATGGAAATGCCTAGAAATAAATGGGTCTGAGTCAAAATTTGGACCTGTTGAAGCGGGTCTGGGTCCAAAAGATCTAACCCAACCATCATTACCATCTTTAAATGGAAATGCCAGATTGTCAAGATTCATGAGAAAGTTGTGGCGGAAGCTTGATACAAGCGCCCAACTTGATGCAACCCTCTGTCTGGCTTGGGACCAACAATGAAAGTGCTCATCTCCCACCGGTGGAGTTTTTTAAATGAACCAACCAAGACCCGACCGAGATCACCTATGTCTAATTGCCGAGTCTAGCTTGGTGCATTCTTCTTCTTTTTATTCTTTTATAAAAGAGAGTTTTGAACACCCAACAACCAGCTGCATTGTAACTTGCCTGGGTGTTACTCTCCTTAATTCCAAAGTGTTGTTAGCATAGCTCATCAATGCTATGTAGTCCGTGGGCCAAACGTCAAATGAAATCACCTTTCTTGAAAATTAGCCTGATCCGCTCCTTCATGGGTTGGCTTTGGGTATAAAGAGGACCCAAACCGACCCATTGGATAAATGGGCAGGGTAGGATCCACTTATACCCAAACCCAACCCATTAAAATGGGAAGAGGCTTATTTTGTTTTGTTTTGTTATTTATTTATTTATTGGAGAGATTGGGTTGCCGTTATTATGTTATCATGTATTGGTGAGAAATTAACTGTCATTTCTTTTTCAGTTTTTATTTTAAAGATTGTTTCTATGACCTTCTTAAACAGTATTTTAAACTTGAGATGGATGGACTTTTTATCTGGTAATGATCTATCTTGACCTTTCATCCTTTGTGATTTTTTTGTCAGGGTGGAAACGACGGATATGAAGGGGTTGAAGAAGGTCGAGGATCATTAACTGGCCGCCACCCAAATATTTATAAGCAAAAAAAAAAAAAAAAAAAGGAAAATTATTGTGTACACGCACATCACTGAGAGCCCATGCACACAATTCTCAAACCTTCAAAAAGGCAGTTGGCGGGAATCCCAACGTGCGCTCCAAAATGACATTTTCGGAATCCCATTTGAGAGGTAATGCTTGCAGGATATTCAATGTTGTGCAAGACCCAGGAAAGAAAGGAAAAAAAAAAAAGGCAAGGAAAAAGACTGAAAAAGGCTATTGAATTCTCTGTGGGGTGGTAACTTCACCAAAGCTTTATCTATTGGTCATTTGCTCTGTGGAAGTATGTATTATGTTGAGGAAAGCCTTTGATACTCTGCCAGAGTGATAATGATACGCAGGCCTTGAAGTAGTGGCATACAGGTTGTTCAAATTGAATAAACTATAACGACCATAATGGGGGACACGACCCAGCGGTTGGGTTCTGTCTGAATCTTGGACGTACAATGTTATACGCGATGCGTACGCTGTGCCTGCGTACCAATCGTCATGAGCGCCAGAGTATCAAAGAACTCTCCGTCATCCCTAGACTGTCAATCGAAAATCCATCACCCCTTCGTACGGCGCGGGTTTTCGGCGGCGTACGGTAGCGATGGAAGTAAGATCCGGGATTTTGCCGTCATATATTTTCTTTCGTTATTTTGTTAATCGATTTGAGAAAAAAGCTTTGATACTCTGCCAGAGCGTGATGGATGATACGCGGGCGCTTACAAATTACTTAGAAATTCACACGTGGCATGCAAGTCGCCATATCAAACCTGTCCAAACCATGGATCTAGACCTAAAAATTAAGCTGATTTGATTATATGAGTATTGGATTAGAGGACATGTATTGGACGGTTAGAAATGAATTCACTCTTCCTATCAACACAAACAAGTGTCGAGGGATGAGAAGTTAGAATAATTAAATCAAGTGGAGGCGAGGACAGCAAAGGCCGGGAAATCTAAGTAGGGTTTGGGAGTGCCTGCGTATGAAGTGGGACAGGTGGGCAGAGTATCATAAAAGCCTTGATTTGAAAGGATGAGGGGGCCAATTCTCGAATTAGATTTTGGCCGGGTTTTCCTTTGCTTCAATAATTGCGGAACTTTTAATTTTCTCTTTTTTCTCGATATCTGAAATTCGGACCCTTTTCTCGTTCTTCGCGACCGGCGCCTTGTTGGCCGCCTTCCTTCCCTTCTCTTTTCTCTTTCTCCTGTTTTTTTTTTTTTTTTTTTTGGCCTTTTTTCTTTTATTCTTCCTTTTTAATTTTTCTTCCTTGATTGACGGATGGACCGTCACGTGAATTTTCTTCCTTTATATATATATATATATATATATATATATATATATATATATAGATAGATAGATAGATAGGTTTGCTGGCCCACCTGGGTGATCTAGACGGGCGTGAATTCGGTCAGGTCGTGACTGAATTTCAGTCAGTAGGGCTACCTTGATGTATGTGTTGTATATCAACACCGTCCATCCGTTTTACCGGATCATTTTAGGAAATGGACCCAACAATGAAGGAGATCCAGGTCTCAGGTGGACCACACCACAGGAAACTGTGGTGATTAATCATTAAAAACTGTGGGTGACACTAGTTTTTGATCAAAAGCTGATATCGGTGTTTTTCCATTCATCCATGTATCAGAGGAAGTGGTGTGAGTGCGTGGGTGTGTATAAAAAAAAAGAGGTTTGGATGGTACCATTGGAAGATTTTAACCGTGGATTTTCAACGATTGCTGTTTCCCGTGGTGTGGGCCACCTGAGATTTGGATGTAGCTGGCAAAACAGGATGGACGGCGTGGATATACAAAACATACATAAATGTGGGTCCACATGGAAGACCTGACTGAATCCGCCCCCGATCTAGAGGATAGTTCTAAACTTAGGGCCTGTTTGGTTATCCACGGATTTAATGATCTCCCATCTTTGATTTGGCCTTATTCTTTGTAAACGCCCCTTTAGCAAGCAATGGATGGTTACGATGGGATGGTTTACGATTCTCTGCCTTTACGAATGGATGTGATTCTCTGTGACCGTCCCTTTAGAACCATTGGCCTATTTTGTGTAAACAGTCTCTGCCATCCTTGTTAATGCGCGTTGATCAAATGGTTATTATTCTTCTGATTGATTTGATGTTTGAATGGTGGACGGTAAAATGTTATTTAGACCTAATGAACGGTATGGATCAGCCGATTCGACTGTCCTAAGAGTCCCCATGTAAGTATGAGCACTGTAACTTAAAAGTGCTATGAGAGCACTGGACCATCGCATGATTTAAACAAACTATCCTCTCTAATAAATAATTACTGTTAATTAAAAGGATCCGAACTTGTTTTTTTTTTTTTTTTTTAAATTTTTATGAGTGGCACCCAAACAGAGCCCGAGTAGACACGGGAATGATGGACGGTTTAGAAGTACTTCGCAAAGTTACCGTCGAATATTTTTTTTTAATGTACGGGAGCCTACCCTACCTAGGAAATTGACTGGTTTGATAATCGAGCCAAATCATTTACACGGGTGGGTCCTCCCTTGTCATTCTCTCGTGTCCCACGTGCGAGTCTGGCACCTGTCGTTCGTGTCGCTCTAGAAGAACCTCCGTCGGCACATGAGTAGGCCTCATGCAATGCTTGGCCCAAAGGTTATGTGCATGTTCTGTTCAGTCCGTACAAGTGGGGGAAGCGATCCAAACGGTTGATATTGTGGGCCCTACGTCTGACATCCCATGCATCAAAAATTTCCTCACGTTGCAAGAAGTTAACCCATCAATAGATCGCCAATTAATAGAAATACATCGACGGTTCAGATTCAACCAAGAGAAAGGCCTAATAATGCACGGCTAAGATCACTCACTCTGCGGTTTAATGCACCGAGATATTTCCACCGTTAGTGCATGATCCAAATAATTAAGCAGATCCAATTATCAGGTGGACCATACCATAGGACACGGTGGTGATTGACCATTAGGGCAAAAAAAGCAAAGATCAAGCTCATATATGTTTTTCTCCTTCATCCACGCTTATGTGACCTTTTCAACGGTTTGGATGGTAAATAAAGTGCAGCCTAAGAAGCTTTTAATGGTAGGAGGTTCTATCACCACTGTTTCCTATGGTATGGTCCACCTGGTAATTGGATCTGCTTCAAATTTGGCATCATACACTAAGATGATCTTGAAAAAAGGATGGACGGTGTGGATACAGAATAGATAAATCTAAGGTGGGCCCCACGGTAAGGGCCGTACCGTCTTGGGTAAGGCCGGGGTCTCACCCAATCCGTTCCCTTTGCTTTCTGGCTCACCGACTACCTTTTGCTTTCCACTCCTTCCCTGTAAACCCAGGCTCGGTGGGGCCCACTGTGATATCTATGATACATCCACTCCGTCCATCGTGACGTCTGGATGCCCTTTCAGGGAGCTGCTGAAAATGAGAAGGAAATGGTTGGACCATCTGTTTCCAGCTATCTGTATCTGAAAATAGCAATCTGGATAGTTACAACCAGTTGTTGAAAGGTATTGATTTTGTGGGAAAGCAGTGGTGGCCCACCTCCATATGTGGAGGTGTTCTTGGAAAGTGATACCCTGGCATGTGCGTTTTATTCCCAATGACCGGAATCCTCTGTATCTGCCTGTGTTTAACCAGCTGAGTAAAAACACCCCAGCTCTATGAGGTCCACCATCTTGTATATGTAATCGACTCCGTCCATCATGTGAGAAAATCTATTTGAACAGCACATATAAAACTTTAGAATAATAAAAATTTTAAAAGGGCCACACCAATGGAAACATTGTAAAATTGCTAAATATCCAAGTAGGTTTAGACGATGTGGTCCACTTGAATATTGGTTCACTATTAATTTTGTATATTCATTTTATCATTGTGATTTATACCTGATTAACGGTTGCGATGAAATATATAAACCGTGGGGCCCCACACAGAAACCAATGGTTGGTATCCTATCTCCATTTCCTCCTTAGTCTGGCCCATTCGAGTTTTTAAATTTTTTTTTTATTATTCACATAAAATATAATCGAGAATGGAACCTGATGGACGGAGTGGATTGAACATATATAATTTGTGGGACCCACAGATAGGGTGTTTTACGCAGCTGCGTGTAAAACAGGTGTAGCGGATTCTGGTCCGTCGAAACTGCCCGCATTAAAATGCGAGTCACTCTCGCATTAGCTCAGCACCAACTCATCTTTCTCTTGATAGGTCCACGTGAGGTCACATCCTGTCCATCCACACGCCAACATATACGCTGATGTGTCAGGTACGCTCCAGATCGGGACAGTTCATTAGGTGGGCCATCTGTTTTTATTCGTGGATACAAAATCTGGCAGCTCTATATATTAGATGGGCCTCTGTATGAAATAGCTTGTTTTATCCGTCCATTTCATCGATCCAAAATGGTCCACCTGATGAACGGATTTTTATAATTTATGGACCAGAAACTTTAAAAACCGTTAGCCACCTGATGGACTGCTCAGATTTTTCAAACGTTTTTCCATACCCGGACATACGCTAGCGTGTAGATGAGCTAAGTATACACGTGTGAGCCCTTAGCCGACGTCGGTGATGGAAGCTACAGCGGTGTCACAAATATCGCCGATATTTTGCAACTCTTGCTTACTATCGCGACATTTTGATCAAATGGTATTATCGCAATAATATCACGAGATTGGAAAAATCTCTCCAGTTTTTAATTTTTATCTATTTTATAGCTATTTTATTCTCAATATAAAATCATTCACTACTTCATAATAATATTTTTACTATTTTACTTTCAGCGATATTTTCGGATAATATCGCGATAAGAACATAACTTTTTAAAGAGAAGGTCTCGTGTCCAACCGGGTGTACCTTCGATTACAGTCCATCTGTGGATAATTCTAATACTTGTTGTATCTGTAATATCAAACCCATCCAATAGGTTTTCCATACCATTTGGATCACCTCATGAAAAAAATGAGAAATATCCACCCATCTACTGGACCGTATGTATACTTTTCTTATTATCAATGGCTAGAAATATTTTTATATAGTGATGTCCACATGATAGGTAGATAAGGATGATACAACCTATTGGAATGGCTGGATTTTTCAGGAAAATTAATGGTTGGAAATTATCTGCTTTTTGGACCGTACTTATCATCCAACCTATTGTATTTGAGTAATTCTATTTGTAAAAATATCGGGAGAAATTACCTGTCCGTGAAATTGCCGAGAACGAGATTTATCACTGTAGACCACTTGGAGGGTGTGATAATTAAGATTTTGGTCGTCCACTGATGAAAAGAAGGATGTGCAGTTGAGAATTTTTTTCAAGGTATGATCAAGCATTCTGATGAATATTACCACAAAAAAGAACCGTACCCTGCAGGAGTACTGAAGTACTGCTGCAGCTCCATCATAAAATTCTCTCTGTAGCTTTTCAAAGACAGGTTTCTTAAATACCCTCGTTTATTTTTTCTTTAAAAAGTGAAGAATCGAGATTGTGGGTCCCATATGGTATTTTTCTGACATCTAACCGGTTCCAAAGATGTATCCTGCCAAAATGATCATACCAACAAAAAATATTGTGGATCCAATTATAAGGTGGGCCAAAGTATGAAAAAATAATATACACGACTCAAGTACATCCAAATTAAAATGTGGACCGTTTGATTATTCATTTGGAAATAATTTTAGATCTTGTGATCGTCCTGGTCGGATGCATATGTTGGACGGGTTGGATGTTATATAGATACTATGTGGGCCTCAAGATGCTGGAATTCACGGACGCATTTTGGCTAGTGACGCACACCAGCCAGCTAAATGGTGTTAAAGCTCCGTGGGCCCCACCATCATGTATGTCCTTAATCCACGCCGTCCAACCATTTTTTTCAGCTTATTTTAGATTAAAATCCTAAAATTTAGGAAGATTCAACTCTCAGCTGAACCACACCATTGGAAAACAGTGTTGATTGAACGTCCACCTTTAAAAACTTCCTAGGGCCCACTGTAATGTTTATTTTCCGTCCAACCCGTTGACAAGGTCACATAGGCGTGTATGAAGGGGAAAAAATATCAGCATGAAGCAAGACTTATGTGGCCCCTGAAAAGACTTCAACGCTAAGATTTAATTCCCACTCTTTCCTGTGGTGTGGTCCACTCGAGATTTGGATATCCCTAATTTTTTAGTTCATGCCCTAAAATGAGATGAAAAAAATGAATGGACGGCATGGATTAAAATAATACATGATGGTGAGGCCCACAGAGATTTGACATCAGCTAGCTGGCTGGATCGGGTCACGATCGCCAAGGGAGCGGATTAGCTGTTGCCGGGTAACACCTCAGTGGGTGTTACGCTAACCGTGTGAGGCCTACGTTGATGTATTTTTCGCATATCCATGCCGTTCATATGTTTTTTCCTCTCATTTTACCGGCGATCCTATATATTAAGAAGTTACAAATGACAGATGGACCACACCATTAGAAACAGTATTGAATGACCATTAAATTTTTTTTTGGTATACAAACCAATCCGATATTTGTATTTTACCTTTATCCAGGTCTTATCGACGTTATCAACAGGTTGGATGGCAAATAAACATTATAAAAACCTTACGATGGGCCTCTTTGTAATTTTTAATGGTGTGGCACCCAATCACCTCTGTTTCCTGTGGTGTGATCCACTTGAGATTTCCACGTAATAACTTAAATTTTTGCACTTGTATATACACGTACATATACATAAACATGCATTCATCTAAGTATATATGCATCCACCCACACATCCATGCATACATGCATCCATCAGTTTATGCATGATGTGACCATTGACAGCGATCGATTTGTTAATGTGAACCATTAAATTATAATTGTATTATTTTAATGGGTGTATATATATATGTATATGTGTGTGCGCACTTCCTTCAATTATACACTTAAAACCACCCGTTCATGCATTAACTAGATCAAAGCTAGCCGTGGATCACATGCTAAACTCATCCATTCATTCATCATACAAAGTATGTGATCATCTATCCATTCATCCATTTTAAAGATTTTAGTTCAATTTATTAAATCATTAATCTAGACCATTAACCCAATGATCTATTTATCAATTTATATATAAAAAAAAAAAAGTTAAAAAAATGGCACTTAACCGTCTAGTTATTTACTTATATCTCAACCATCCAACCATACATCGTACTTGAATCCACCAACCGAGCCACCCAAACACAAATTAAACCACCCAAACGCAAATTAAACCATCCACATATAGCTTGTGGAGTATATACGTTAGATCTAATGGTTAGTTTCCATATGAGTCACACATACTCATCACGCGAGATCATGATAGAGTAAGAGCCGTTGAAATCTATTTTTGCCACCTTAGGATGATCATATGGCAATATTAAGCTTATTGGATAGAGTATGCCGAGTGTAAGTTAAGTATTAAGTTTCATTCTGATTTGACGGTCCAATATTGAGATATTCGCGATTTAAATTTGTGTACAAGAGGAGTTAAGAGAAACCCAACGTCTGTCCACTCAAACAACCAACCTTTAAAAAAAAAAATAAGAAAAGAAAATTTAAATTTAAATAAAATTTAAAAACAACCAACTCACTAAGATTTTCTGCCTAATTAACCTTTTCCCACGTTCTCCACCTTTCTTTCCTTTTCCGTGAAGTGGGTTCCAGACCCATCTCATCTCGACTACCCATCATCATAGTTGGCCTAGAGTCATTGAATCTTATCCATCCTCATCTCATTGTTGTGGGACCCGCTAAATCTAGGGCCGTCCACTTGGATGGATCCTAGAGAAGTTTCAATGTAGATTTTTCCTAACCGTTCTTTAGAATATGTGACCCACCGAAGTTTTGGATCTTCCTTATTTTACAACTTATGACCCATCGGTATCCAGTAAAACTTATGATCAGGGTGAATTTCTCTTAAACATCTTGATGGACCCCACATAGCCATTTTCATAAGAGAGCAAACAAAAGGATTCAGCAAATTATCCACGACTCCCACTTCTCCTCCTTTTCCTCCTTTAAAATAGGGATGGCCACATCATTACAATGACGTGCTACGACATGTGATCACCTATCCATCGGGCCATGATTAACATTCAACTGCTCAATAAATTACACATGCATTATGAGTGTGTGTGTGTGTGTGTGTGTGTGTGTGTGTAATAAATACGAGAAAAGAAGTAGAAGACAGAGAGAGTTTGTGTGTACAGTGGTGAGATTGAGCATGGATTTAGTGTGCAACGGTGGGGCTCATCCAACAACCTAAGATTAGGTGAGTAATTCTACCCATTTATGAATTTTCTATTTTTATATATTTCTGAGATTTAATTTTGAAATAATTTTCTTAAAAATAGAATTATCAAATTCATTGATATATTATGTTTATATTTTTTAATTTTAATATTAAATGAATTTTATTGATTCATAGAGTTCAATTTTATTCTAACATCAATTGTGAAATTTAGTTTCACGTATATTAAATTAAATTCACTAAATTTAGACTTTAATTCTGAGTTAGACTATTTGATTTAAATTTTGTTTGATTAGAGTAAATATTAATTGCTTTATTTTTGTGTTTTTAAAAAGAGAGAAAAAAAAATACAAGATAAAATAAATAATTTATCTAAGTTTATATTTTAATTTAAAAATTCTTAAAATTTTTCGTTAAGATTAAAAATTAAATATGAGTTATTCCTAATTTTTTAAAAAAATTAATTAATATGAAAGTAAATTATTAAAAATAGATTAAGTTCAAATTAATTTATGAATTTATTTAAATTTGTATATTTGAATTAATTTTAAAATATTTTTAATTAATGATTATGTTAGTTATTAAATTTAATTGTGTAATCGATCCAAATTATATAAGAAAATCAAGTTAAAAAGTAAACCAAAATTTAAATTCCAATAATTTATAATACTTAGAATTAATTATAATAATAATAAATTAAAATTTGAATGTGTAAAAATAATAGTATCCAAAGTCCAAATTAACAACTTCCTTTAACTTATTAAATATATATAAAAATAAATAATTTTAAAAAAAATCTGAATTTAGAATATTTGATATAAAATAATTAGATTAAATTTTTTTTAAAGATAGATTAACTTAAATAATGAAATAATAATTTAACTACATTGTTAATGTTATAAATTTATGGAATCAGTGTAATATTTTTTTCCTGTTAAGATTAAAATCCTTAATTCTAAAATTTTAAAGAGTTAATTAATTTAAATTTTAAATGAAATTAAGTTTAAGAAATTTTTCAAAATTTTGAAATTGAAACTAAATTGATTAGATTTTTATATTTTGAAATTTTAGTGATTAATATATATTTAAAACTTTATTAAATTAAAATTTTAATAAAGTACATATAATATTAGATTTTAAACTTAAAAATCATCTTCTTGTAGTTCAAATTTTTTGTTTAAATTAAATTTAAATATATTTATCAATTAAACTTAAATATATATTCTCGATGAATTATCAAAGAGAAATTAAAATTAGTTATAAAATAATCAAGTTATTTCAATATATATAATTAAATTAACTCAAAATCAGAACAATATAATACACACACACACACACACACACATATATATGTTAAGTTTATGTGATAATTAAAATAAAATTTATATTTTAGAATTTAGTGAATAAAAAAAATAAATATTTTTTATGCTAATCTTTAATATTATTTAAGTAAAAACTTTGATTTAATTAAAGTTAGAATTTAAATAAAATTTCTTGTACATTATTTCACAGTAATTTCTAAATTAAATAATAGTAAAAATAATATTTTATTTAAATAATTTAATTATTAGAGTTTCAACAAAATTATATCTATAATTATTAATTAGAAATAAAAATTTATATTGCGAAACAGTGATTCATCTTACATACATGTCTAACATTCATTGAGTATCAATTTTAATATGTTGGATGTAACATAAGCAAGTACGACGATAGCGTCTCTTGGGTGAAAGATCCTAAAGCCAGCAAGTATGACAATTGTGTCCATTGGGTGAGAGACTATAAAGCCAACAATTAGGCCAATCATGTCCCTTGGGTGAAAGACCCTAGAACCCATTGGATCCTTCGAGTCTAACGTGAAATATGAATTGTATCGCTGGGATATCGTCGAGTTACAACTTAAGCGTGGTTTGACGTTAATGTATAAATGGGTCTCTCACCATCCACTGGGCATTAATGTAACGTGACCATCCACTTGGATATGATGTTGTAAGAGATGTTAATTATTTAATTTTTATTATGGAATTCATGAAAGTGTGGTATTCAGAACATCTTTATAATTCCAACATTACATTCATGTCATTATTAGGATTTAATGTCTTGATTCGTATTTCGAATTCGAAACAATATATATATATATATATATATATATATATATATATATATATATATATATATATATATATATATATATATATAATTTCATTATTTATTCATTTGTTATAAATTTAGAGATTTCATATTTGAGTTGTATGTAATCCCACGAGCTGTTGTGCTCACACGCAAAATAACAGTGTTTCAGGTCTTGGAGTTTAGTTGGGGCAAAATAGAGTGAAGATCTAACCATCTACTTAGTTGTAGTCATATATGTATTTGTATTTGAAAAAAAAAAAAGTATAGCAGGAACTTATAAGTGAGTTTAGGCTGTAATAGTTAAAGATTGTATTTGATAAACGTTGTTTATTGTAATGAGTTTTAATTAAGTGTGGTTGTGAATGTTTAAAATTGAATTATGTCCTGAGATTCGGAGTTGAGTCCGAATTTCTGAGCGTGACATTCTATCTTCTTAATTTTTGGTACCAAGTCCTAAAATGTTCTCTAGAAATGGATGGACGTCGTGGATATACAAAAAAAATCATCAAGGTGGGCCCCACGTGGAGTGTAACACACAGTCAGGTGTTACCCCGGTAACACCTGATCCGCTCCCACTAGGCAATCCGCGTCCGGAATTCATTACTGTCCAAACAAAAAATAGACAAGGACATTTTGGTAATTTCACCCTCAGGAAACATCTCTCAAACATCTCTCCTGAATTTCTACTTCCAAGCATTATTTGGAAAAATGTAAATTCCTGAGGAATTTTGTGGTAAAAAAAATATATATATTTGAGGAAATAAAAACTTTTCCTGAATATCATGATTAGCCTTATTAGTGGACTAATGGCTGACATGCAAAGAAATTTTCATCTGAAAAATTATTACTAATTTTAATTTTATTTTCAGAAAAATAATTGGGAGTATTTCCCCTTAATTTTAATTTTGGTAATGCTGCATGAATGATTATAACCACTAAAGAGGTGGGCCCCACCATGAAGTAACTCTTAGTGCAAACACTCCCAACTAATCTTGATGATCCACTGTTCAATTGGGTGGGAGCGTTTCGAGTGAGAGATATTTCGTGTACGGCTTATTCATGGTGGGCCCCACCTCTTCAACGGTCATAATCAATTGATCCATGGAAAGTAAAAAAAGGCCAACGGTTAAGATTCGAGTGTAATTGTTGAATAACCTGTGACGTTTCCGGAGAGGCCCCAATGGTCAAATGATTCTGTATTCTATGCCATGTGGGCCACATGAAGAAATTTAGGCTGAATTGACGGTTCTGATCATCGCCACGTGTAGATGAATTTACGGCATTGATCAATGGTATCATACCTTATTTGTGGTAGCACTGAGAACATGGACCGTTGGATTCATTGGACCATCTCGGCATGTGTCCCCATCTGGGGCGACACATGCTGGTGATCGTAAGTCACAAGATGAACGGTTCTGATGATAGAGCGGCCCACTTGGATTGGTTAGGATCGACCGTTTAGGTGTTCTAATTGAGGGAGTGGGAGTGAGTGCTTTGGACCGTTAATTTGTACCGTGTAATTTGGACCGTTAAAAGACTCCACGACCCGACCCGTTTGGGCCTGAGTCGACTCAGGATTCACCATCGAATGGCTTGCCTGAGTCAACGTGACTCAGTGAAGTGGACTGGATAAGGTCTGACCCAGTCCCGGTCCGGTCAACTCGATGCAACTGATCCGGGTCTTAAAACCGAAATCGGATTGAGTATACTCTGTTGGGCCCTCCGTGAAAGTATGTGGTTTATCCACGCCGTCCATCTGTTTTTACAGTTTATTTTATGGGTTGATCCCAAAATTGAAGCATATCCAAAGCTCAAGTGGACCACATCACAGGAAAAAGTGGTAATATTGATTTCCACTGTTGAAAACTTTCTAAGGTCCACAGTTATGTTTATTTGTCATCCAACCTGTTCATAAGATCACACGTACATTGTTGAATCATCCGTAAAATGTATAGAAGGAGAGAATAAAATACATAAATCATGGTGGACGGCTTTTAAGGATTCCTAGGTAGAGCCGGCATTGAGTTGAGTCGGACCGATTTAGGGCTGACTCAACTCGATCTAGTTTTGAAATAGGCTTGACTCGAGCTCAATCCTACTTGATACTAAGTCCAGCATGCCTGACTCGATCTGAGTTCGGTCTGGTCTGGACTGATCTGGATCGAGATTGATCCGGTCAAAAGCACTGAGTCGGGTTGAGTTGGCATCGAGTTGGATTGAGAGATGAGGGAGGGAGAGACCAAGAGAGTAAAGAGGAGAGAGAGGAGGAGAAGAAGGGTGATAGTGATGGGTGGTTGCCGGACTTGGAAGATAAGGAGGATGGGGGAGGGAGGGAGAGAGGTCGGGCTTGGAAGATGAGGAGGAGGATGAGGAGGGAGAGATAGAGAGAGAGGTCAGGCTTGGAAGATGAGAAGGATGAGAGAGAGAGAGAGAGAGGGAGATTTTGGGATCGGGTCAAGGTAGGGTGCGGCGGTAGGGTTAGAGAGTTGAGTTTCAGATCGAGTCAGGTCTAACCGGATCAAGTTTTGGGTCGAGTTCCTAGATAAGTCGAACTCGATTCGGTTTGAGTTTAGATTGGGCAAAACCTACTTAGTTCGAACCAACTCACCCATTCGATTAAGGTTGAGCCAATCTGAACCAGTCGGACGAGTTGAGTTAGCTGGATCGAGTCGTCCGATCCCCACTTCTATTCCACGGTCTCAGTGATCCATGTGGTCTCAAATCAAACTAGTTTGACTATAATTTATGGTACACGCTTGAAGAACTTCAACCTATTGTGCATCGTTCGACATCCAAACCTTCCAATAGGTTGTAACAACCGTGAGGATCATCTTATGTAAAAACATCAACCTCATCCACTCATTAGGTAGACCACACTATAGAAAATAATGTCTAGCCATCAATTAATAACAAAATACAACTATGGTCCACTAAATGAATGGATGCAGCAGATTTTTATTTTTATTTTTCCATACAAGCATCATGATATGGAGAATGTATAGGAAGGGTTGATGATGTAAAACACACATGAAAGGTTGTAAGTTATCTATTGGATGGACAGTAACTCATGTGATGCACTCATTAAGTCAACCTATAAAAATAATGTCTAAAGTATGGTCCACTAGATGAGTGAATGTGACATATTTTTATCTATACGATCACCTTAACCTAGATAACTTATAAGAATGGTTGGTGATGTCGAAAATTGGACGGTTAATCAAAGATGCCATACTCAAGAACACGAGATGAGTGGTTTAGATAGCTTCCTTTATGTTGTGTAATTTCAAATATAATTCTAATTCAAATAAGACAAAGATAATCTTCCATGTAACTATTGAAGAGTCTTTCTAAGCAGGATCACCTTTGGTATTATTCATAGATATCATGGTACCATCATTAGGTGGGGCCACGTTTTTCTCGAACTGAAATGAATGGTGGAGAGTACTACACAATGCTCAGCTGAGTTTTTAGTTTGTACGGCTGAGCTTTGCTCAGTCCACATGCTATGCCAGTGCAGCAGACAGGTGAAATATCGGAGGCATCCATCAGGTGGACCTTACATGATACTGCCAAAGATAAAGGTAGTTCTTCCCGTGAGTGTACTATTAGATTATAATTAGGTTGATGGATCATAATAACTCAAGTGATCTTTTTACAACCGTACATTTGTGGCCCAGATGATTAATGAACCGATCTGATTCTTGGCATAGGGAATCTACGTAATGGTTGTGATCTGATAGATGGTATGGATATTGTATCCATCTGCCACACCCACGAGGTAGATGTACATTATCTGATGGATAATGATGGTTTAGTGTGGTGAACTGATACTGGTAATAAAAAGAAATATTTTTTAGGACAGTATTATATATATTTGTTCATTCCAACTGCTTATTTTATCATATTAATTTCAGATTTTCATTTAAATCATTTTAATAGGGCCCACTTGGATGGCCCATCAATTAACCTACATTGTAGAATCCTAGCCATCCAATGAAATAGGGCAAGGTGTAGCAAGGAAGATACCATCTTTAATATAGCTATTTTCTCTACATAATGCAAGTGGCCTCAATAGACCCCACTTGTACTTTTGTTATTTATCACTGTATATCTTGTTTTATATGGTGTGGCTCACTTAACGAGTGAATGTGGCTATTTTTTGAATAGGGTGATTGACGCAGGGATGAACGTGATGAGGTCGATCACCGTCTTCCTCAAGGAAAACTACTACGAATCTACGGAGCTTCTCTGGACTTCACAGATGCTTCTCGAATCCTTGAGAAAAGGAAGCAAGAAAATAGAAATAAATTCTAATAAAATTCAAAATTGATTAATGAATGAAATAAACAAGTTCACAAACCTTTAAATAGGGATACCAAGCAATGGGAGATAAATCAGAAGCAAACTGCAACGAAAACTCCTAAAATTCGCAACTTATTATAAATAATAAACTTAGTATTTATATCTATTAGTGCACAAGGTTTTCAGCTAAAAATAGTAAGTGTCCTATTTGGCTTCACCAAACCATTCTCCTAATTATTTTAAGCTCTTTTCATGTTGGGCGCAACTCCTAAAGCCTGACGAATGAAGAGTTATGATCAAACTAAAACTTACTATTTATAGTAAAAACGAAATTAAAACAGGGATACGACCGTCGATCCAGGGGTATTTCACAAACTCGGCTTGCGTAACCCGGCATAGTAGGGTTGGTTGACTAAAGTAGCTTGTTCTACCCCAAAATCATATATTTTATGCCCGGTGACTCATTCCGGATTGTGAGATACGCCCGATCTAAGGTCCGACGGTCCAGATCACTTCTGTCGTCAAACATGCCTTTTCTAGTCCATCTTGGCCATGAAACTGTCCGCAACCCGCTTTATATCAGTGATCCTTATGGTAGGGCCCACCTATCAGAAGGGTTGGATATCTCACCACGGATGTGAGCAGTTGATTTGGTGCCCTATATTTGCCCCGAAATATCCAGAATGGAGAGAGAGAGAAAAAAAGAATACTGATCGGTGGAGAAAAAAATGACAGACATTAGATATGGTTGGGGTCATCCAATTAGGAGATTTTTGGGGTACAGCCTATCCATGATGTGTCCATCCATGATTTGAAATATCATCCAAAACCGGATATTCAGAATAAGAATATCCGGTTTGGGTGACTAAAAACGTCCAGATTCACCTATTATAAGACCTTATACGAGGGAGGCAACCGTAGAAATGATACCTTCATCAACACACCACTATATTATCTAGATGAGTTGGGTCCCACCATGATATGGCATGACATCCATCCCATCTTACAGTGTCTCCTCCCAACCACTCTGCTAATGTCATGAACACATCAAGGTAGGGCCCACCCAGATCGTTACCACCACAATTTTGTGGTGGTAACTTTACCATGTGTGTCCATCACATAAACCCATGGGACCTAAGATGGTGATCAAACCATACCTATGGTGCAGATAGTTCAAAATGGACCCCACTTAAATAAGCATCATCTCCCACCCATCCATTAGGTGGGCCACTCATTTTATGGTGGACACTCCAGAAATTCAACTCGATCCAATCTTCAGGTGGGCCAAAGGTGAACATGTACGATAGATATATATATATATATATATATATATATATATATAGAGAGAGAGAGAGAGAGAGAGAGAGAGAGAGAGAGAGAGAGAGAGAGAGAGAGAGAGTGTGTGTGTGTGTTAACATACATAAGGGCCCCACTCACCAACTAGTGTGTGTGTGTGTGTATATATATATATATATATATATATATATATATATATATATATATATATATATATATATATATATATATATATATATATATATATAGACACACGAAAAGGTAACATGAGGTCGACCTTATGAGAAGTAAGCCAAGGGGCAAGATACCAATTAGATGATTCTAACCCCATATATGAAGTCAATTTGTTCTAATAATCTCTTTTGAAATCATAAGCAATACAAATTAGGATCTATCATATGGATGGTTTAAGATGATTGGACTTATTTCATTTCTCCATTGATTTGATTAAATGCTTAGGGTCATTAGATTGGCATAGTTTTTTCATCATGGCCGTCCCTAATTGTATGAAAGAATGGATGGTTTGGATTGATGATTAGGCATCCACATATCATTTGGAAATCATTACTAAAATTTTAATAAATGTTGTCAATTTTATGTTACAATAATTATTAATTTAAAATAGGGTTTTGCTAAAGTCTTGGCCTTGATGAAAACTATATATAGTAACATTTCCAAGCATTTTAAATGGCAAACGAGGTGACTTATTGTTGATATGAACCGTTCATTCATTTTTACAGTTAAGATTGAGCCATGGTACAAAAATAATGCCAACTGAATGATTCTAAACTTCTTATCAATAGCATGAAAATAAACATTTAAGATTAACTAAAGAAATAAAATAGGTCCAACCATCATCTTGAAACATCTAGTAGATAAATCCCACTCTATATTCTTTACTATTCTAAGTAACACTTTGATTTATAGCTCTAAACAATGGACGGTTATAATGAATTAGCTCCATTTAAAAGGGTTAGGATCATCCAAACACACCATGACTTGTTCCTAATGATATGAACAAATGAATGGTTGAGATTAAGAATACGTCACACCGCATGCGGTTGCAATGTCCCTATCAAGGTGGGAACATCAACAAGACCCTTTAGGAAATATTCCAACATCACAAGGCAATGGTTTTACCATCATTTTTGAGAGAGGTTGTACTCAACTAAGAAACCATGCATGGCCCACTTGTAAGAAACAAGAAGACTACTTGAATTCTGTTCCACCACTGAATAAGAGTCATCGATTAATGTGTATTCTTTTGAAAGTTATGCTGTCCACCCATTAGGAAAAATATAAAATAAAATAAAAATAAAGCATCTTACATATATTCAGCAGGAAGCAAGCTTTTAGGAGTGATGTATCTTATCGAATCTCAGATTTAGGGCTAGTGAGCCCCACACCCTCTTCCCCTTCTTGACAGATTCTCACAAGGAGTTCATCACTTAAAGATAAATCTGGCTTACCCATTCTATGCAAGATTCCAGGTGGGCCCCACCTTTGATAGTGATACAAAACCTCTTTTTGACTCACTCTATATAAATGCTCTCCTAGGTATAATCCACTACCGTCCAAAGTTTCAAATGTCTCACCCTCGGTTATTCTTTTAAATTAAAAATTAATTAATAATAAATATAAATAAATATATATAGAGGGAGAAAAGCTAACTGAACATGTTCATCTCAATAAGTGTCCTCAAAACTAAATCGGAGCCGTTCATTAGGTAAATCTCACTTTTTAGATGCCATATGTAAAAAATCAGACTTATTGAGTGATTAAGTGGGCCACACTTATATAAGGAATTTGATCCGTTCGTTTATTTTATGCATGTATTGCTTATCTGTTGATCTAATCTGGCTGTTTTATGAGACTTGGTATCTACATAGTTGGGATTGTTTGATGGACGGTTCTGATCTGATTCACGTGTGTTGTATTTCTATGTGTGAGGTGAGTGTGCTTTACAAAGTACAGCTCAGGTGAGTTCATTTGGCATTTCTAAAAAAGGAACGGTCGTGATGATAGGAGCCTTGGAAGAATGACTTGTATAAAATACGATTAAAGAATTTAAAAGAAGAATATTTTAGAATCAGCTATGATTTGATGTGAATTCTTTCTTATCTTTTGAGACTATTAGACAGGAAGAATCCACCGTAGATTAATTGCACCTGGTCCAAAAATAATCATGATTAGATAATCACAGCTGATTAAAGAAGGGCTGTCCATTTTGTAGGTCGTTATTTGAATGGATCTGATCATGGTGGCCCACTGATAACTTCCACCCTAATAAGGAATTAAGAATTTCATCATCATCTGAATAAGATGGTTTTATGACTCGGTGACACAGGACTGAACCGGTTCAGACTCGACCAGGTCCGAGTCGACTTGGACAAGGCATGAATCCTTCATCGATGAGATTTGGGGCCCACTCTATCTTATCATTGGGTAATACAACATCTCACCCCTGTATGATTAAAGATGTGTGTGTGTGTTTTAAATGGGTCCCCCATAACTAGGGGTGTACATCGGGCAGAACCGAGTCGAACTGGGCTCAACCCGGTCTGGCCCGGTCACCAGCCAAACCAACCCGAACCCGGCCCGGCCCGGTCACCGGGCTAACTTGTCCAGCCCGAACTCGGCCCGGTCAGCAATCGGGCGAGTTCAGGTCAATTTCAAACCCACAATTTGCACGGCCTTGTTTTTTTTTGCACTCTGCTTCATCTACTCTAAGGGAAAGGCTTTGGCAAGTAACTTGAACGGCCTTGATTTTTGGAAAGAGCTTTTGTCATAGATTTTTGGGACTTTGCTCCATCTACAAAGGGACCCATAATTTGGACGGCTTGGATTGCTATAAATGGCTAGGGTAACTGGGTAATATATATATATATATATATATATATATATATATATATATATATATATATATATATATAAAATATATATATGTATGAAAATGCTCACCTGCGAACCAGTTCGTACGTAGTATGTATGAACTTTTTTGAGAACCCATCATATGTGATGAATCTCGCAAATCTGAACCGTCCACATGAAGCAGAACCTCATGAAACCTTATAGTATGAATTTTTACTATGATCCAAAACTTTGGTGGACCGTGAAAAATGTAAACAGTTACTTTCCTTGATTTGAATTTCTCTTTGCTATGGACGGTATGGATAAAAGTTTTAAATAAAAGTAAAACTTGGTCCTGGGGGGTTTCACTAGGTCTTGCTTCACATGAACGGTTCGATTTTCGAGATTCATCATGTATGATGGGTTCTCAAAAAGTTCGTACGTACTACATACGAACTGGTTTTGCGAATGATCTCTCTCTCTCTCTCTCTCTCTCTCTCTCTCTCTCTCTCTCTCTCTATATATATATATATATATATGTCGAGTTGGGCCAGGTCGAATCAGGTTTCGAGCCGAACTGGAACCTATCTAAACTCAGCCCGAACTCAGTTTTGAGCCAAAGAAAATGGCCCATCCTGACCCGAACTCAGTTCCGGGTTGGGTTGAGTCGAGCGAGTTAATCGTGCTAGCCCGGTTTGTGGACAGCCCTACCCATAACATTGTTCCTTGTGGTGTGGCCCACTTGAGTTTTGAATTCGCCTGATTTTGGAATCATGTCATAAGGTGCAAATGATGGACGGAATGGATGTCACAAACACATTACAATGGGCTCCACAAGGCATTTTGTTGCAAAGGCTCCCTACAACAGTTGCACATCATTAAGGCAGTCTTACGAAATGAGGTAGGATGGACGTGATGAGGTCAATCACCATATTTCTCAAGGGTATAACTACTCCGAATTCTGCACTTCTCATAGAGATACCACGATTTCATGAGGGAAAAATAAGAAAATAGAATTAAATTTTGAAATTTTGAAAATTGATTGGTAATAAAAACAAATTTATAAATAGTGATATTAAACTTCCAAGAAGTTTCAAAATCAAACTCTAACTCAAACCCTTTAAAATTCGTGACTTACCATAAATAGTAAATTTAGACCGTCATAATTTCTACTATACTTCATGTTTTTTATCATAAATAGTAAATGTCCTATTTGGCTTAACCATATTATTCTCTTAAATTTTCTAAGCACTTTTCATGTTGGACACAACTCTTAAAAATTGATATATCAAAAGTTACTATCACTAAAACTTACTATAAATAATAAAAATGGAATTAAAAAGAACTTTGGCCCATAGATTTGATGAAGTCTCAGCAACCTGGCGGAGTTGGTTTGCTAAAGTAGCTTCTCCTACCCAAAATCATATATGGTACATTGAAGAACTCATTCCAGTTTGCAAGATCCACCTGTTTTAAGGTTTTGACGGTCTGGATCACTTTTACCTCCGATCGAGCCTTCTCCGATCCATCTTAGACATGAAAGTGTCCGCGACCCACTTTACATCGCAGAGTCACAGCAGTCTACTTTGTTGGGACCCACACATCCGAGTATGCCACCCTTTCTCTACTTAGGCTGATCAGTTAACCCAATTGTGATGTGTCAGGTTCCAATGCACTGGTACATGAATTGATGGGCCCACCACATACTGGTGGGTCCTGGATTTGGTCATCAGACGGTTTGATTTTTCGAACAACTTCCCATTGGGAAGATATTAACTGTCCATAAATACAAAACTCTGAAACTCGTTTGAGTCGACTCAGCCTAGTCGAGTTTTCTTGTTTTTAAACTATGTTCTAGACAATCTTACCCGTTGAGGAGTTATTAGGTCTATCTGTGCCATCTATGAAGTGGTCCCCATGATTTTGTGATCTAGACCATTGAAATGATGGACCACCTATCAATGGTCAGGTTGTCCCGTAAATATCTCCTGATCACATGTTCTCACCCATGAGTAGTAGTTCCCTGATCTGACAGTCGATTCAAGTGGGCCCATGGGTCATTGAATGCCCTCTAAGAATATCTCATTTTGGAAGATCCCAACCCTTCAATGTCTAGCCTATAAGTGGATGGTCCTTGGAATAATGAAGTGATATCATAGCTTGCCATTTGGGGAATGTGGACCGTTGAATTCAAGATGTACGTAGCTCCAACAGTAGATAGGTCATGAACGGTCCTTTTTCTTATTTTGGGAAACTAGTTCTAAAATTTGACCATTTTGGGCTTTGAATGTGGACCTTTGACCATTCTATGATTTTAACTACCCATGGATTGAACGGCTACAGTTGTTTGTCGCAAACCTGTCTCACTTCATGGCTCTTCACTGATGGATCTACGACTGAGGAAAACAATGTCAGATATTGTATGCCTAGGATCTCCCAATTTAGAATATTTTTTGGGGTTCACCATCTATGATGGGCCCATCAAGCCAACGGTCTGGATCAATGGACCATTACAGGGTCCATCAGGATATTGGAAAACAACCTCATCCATCCCATGTACCATGTCTATCCAAGCCATCGATCTGATGGTCCATTCCAAAAATTCTCTCAAATTGGAAGATCTTAGTCATTGAATTTTGGTCTAAATGACCAATTGAGTGGATTTCTTGGGAATGACACATCCACAGCCGTTGATCGATTGGCTTGGATACACGAACAATGGCCCCAAATCTACAAACTGAGTTTGGAAACTCGGCCTCAATTTTTACTGAGCCGTATGAGTCAGGGTGAAATCTGGTCGAGTCGAGCCGAGTCATCATCCCATCCAGACCGGTGCACATCAGATCATCACTCCCGATGATCAAATGATGGGGCCCACATGCATCTGGACAGCAAGATATTGTCTCCTGACAACTGCTTGGAATTTGAACGGATCATATCCATTGATCCATTCAAGTTAAAGTAGTGGTCAAGGGGTACTTTTGTCATTATAGAAAAAGAGAGTAAGGCTGGGTACATGGTACTCAGGAAGGTGGTCTTGGTAGGCTCCATTTGAAGACAAGGAATGAGAGTTGCAGAGGTAAGGTTTTATTTTAATTCCACGTGGCATTACATCAATAATGATAATCAGATGCCTGTGGCCCTGTGGCCCACCTATATATATATATATATATATATATATATATATATATATATATATATATATCTCTCTCTCTCTCTCTCTCTCTCTCTCTCTCTCTGGCTCAATTATATAATAAAAAATAAAATAATATTTATTATTTAATATTCAAATGCAGCCATACTTGCCAATCATGGAACCTATTATGGTGGTGACTGCAAAAAGATAAAAAGAGAATAGGCTTATGATCATTTGCCAAACGCCAAATTCCCAAACTAGTCTTTCACGTGGAAAGAAAATTAAAAAATAATAAATAATAAAAAATTCACAATTTTCTCTCATTCAACGGGTTGGATGATAAGTTACGGTCTGACCAATGGATAACTTCCAACCTATCATTTTTATGTGAAATCCTTTCCAACAAATAGGTTTGCAATGTCATGAGGATCACGTTATCCAAAAATCAGTCTCATCCACTGATCAGGTGGGTCACACTAGAAGATGTTGTATAGACACTAATATTGAACAGAATACAAGTGTGGGGCATCTGATGAATGGATGGAGATGATCTTCTTTGTGGGGCCAACCTATTGGACGAGTTGGATGTCTTACATAGATGCCATGTTGAAAGATATCTGCCAGGTGGATGGTATCACCATTTGTAATAGAGTGGTCAGTACATCAATCCAGACCGTCCAAATAGTGGAGGATATTGTTGATGGAGCATATCTCTAAAATTGCATTGATCCAGTAATATTGACCATTTAATTAATGGATTGTTAAAAAGTAAAATAGCGAATGGTCCAAATTATGAGGAAAAATTTTGAAAATTTACTATATCTAAGCTTAATTTTGAGATATGCTCCATCCAAAATTAAGTCAGACATTTGGATGGTCAAGATTGCAATCTAACTATGCCATCATTTTAAAGGTGAGTTATTTGAACTTGGGCTGTCTAAAATGATTGATTCACAGGCACTTAGTAATTGCAGGTGTATATATATATATGGAAGCTAATATATCTAATTTACAGGGTGTTTGGATGGTGAGTTACTTTGGATAAATATTCATCTCCAAGTTTATTTGGTTCACTTTCATATTCACTGTCCATGCAAGGGCAAACTTTTATCTGGATTGTTTATTGTGTGGGCCTCACTTTTGATGTGGGTCATCCATTATACAGGGCCACCGTGAATGTGAGTCATTCTCATTAGGAGGCTGAACTTTAATTTGCACCATCATCATGTAGAGCTCATATCCATCATGTGGGGCCAGTATTAATGTTATTGTCCATCATTGACAACAACCATGAGAGAGAGAAGTTGGTAAATGATAAATTTTTAAATTTTTTTTTTTATATAAAGAAACTCATGAAGATAAGTATACTGCCGTAAATGAAATTTACCAAACTAACTTAAGTAGAAAAATTAACTTAATAACTTAAAACAAGTTGAAGAGTAACTTATTTGGTAGTATCCAAACATGCCCTTAATGTAAAAATAAAAAATCGTTAGACAATTCTAATTTCTAATTCCTAAATACTTGTTTTAAAACAATGTCATTAAATAATTTTAAAATAAGACCATTGAATAATTCTGACACTTGTTTTTAAAATAAGACCATTAGATAATTCTTGGATACTAGTTTTTTTTTTTTTTTTTTTTTAATGCTATTTGAATAATTTCAAAATAAGACTACTTAATAGTTTCTGGACACTTGTTTTTTAAAATCATTTTAGTTTCACATCATCGATCACATTTTTTGAGACTATCAAAGGGTTCGTCATTTGAAAAGGTTGATGAATTATCGCAGGAGTTTAGCTCAACTCTCCTTAAAAGGCATTTTATTTTTCAGTTTTCATGGCTAAAAACATTTGTTGCATTGTGGATCTAGGACATTTTAGAAGTATTTGGATCGTAACTTACTTAAAATAAATTACTTATGCCTTAAATAGCTTATCTTCATTTCCATTTATCTTGATCTTTAACTAAATTTACTTATCTCAAAAAACTTATTTATTTATTGTTGTAAGTAGAAAAAATAACTTATAAGAAAGTATCCAAATATCCCTTTATTTAATCATTATTTTTATGCTCACCTCTCTTACTATTTATTTTGGACAATGTAAAAACTAAATTTTTTAATAATTATCTAATGCTTATTTCTTTAGTGCAATTTAGAGAGCATAGAGAAGAGATTAACATTCTCTCTCTGGCACCGATTTGAGTCGTTCAAGCGGCCTATTCAAAAATGGGTTTTGCCCAATGGGTGATTTGAACTGTTCAGGCGAGCCTATTCAAAAATGGGTTTTGCCTGACAAAAGATCAACTAATTGACAACCCTAAAAAGGCACGGATTTGAACTGTTCGGGCGAGCCTATTCAAAAATGGGTTTTGCCTGACAAAAGATCAACTAATTGACAACCCTAAAAAGGCACGTATTTGAACTGTTCGGGCGAGCCTATTCAAAAATGGGTTTTGCCTGACAAAAGATCAACTAATTGACAACCCTAAAAAGGCGTGGATTTAAACTATTCGGGCGGGCCTATTCAAAAATGGGTTTTGCTTGACATAAGATCAACTAATTGACAACCCTAGAAAAGGCACGGATTTGAACTATTTGGGTGGGCCAATTTAAAAATGAGTTTTGCCTAGCTTAAGATAAAATCATTGACAACCCCAAAAAAGGCAGGGATTCAAACCGTTCCGGCCAGCCTATTCAAAAATGGATTTTGATTGGTGTAAGATCAACTCATTGACAACCCTAAAAAAGGCACAGATTTGAACTATTCAGGCGGACCCATTCAAAAATGGGTTTTGCCCTGTGTAAGATCAGCTCATCGACAGCCTTAAAATACGGTTAGATTTGAACTATTCCGAGGCACCTATTTAAGAAGGGATTTGCCTAGCGTAAGATTTGTTTATTGATTATTATAATAAAGATAGATTTTATTAAAATTATATTATATATTTTTATAGTTAGAATTTTCTAGCACAAAAAATAAAAATAAATAAGCATAGCTGATGAAAATAATGTTTTAATAAATTTTTTTAATCTTTTAACATGATGAGTTATAATATCCAATGAGATTTTTTTTTTCTTTCTTATTTTATTTTGTTTCTCATTTATAAATTGTGGGGGAGGAAAAGCTTTGGCCACATATGCAAGTGACAAGAACTGAACGTTCTCACCTTCGGGAAAATGACTGATTGTAGCCCTGCCGTTCCAGTAACTAACAGCTGCATTTCACGTGCTATTGTTTCAATTCCTGGGGGCAAATACAGCCTTCTTCATTCAATACAATACTTCATCCACACACCCACCCCCCACATTCCACATGCCTCATGTTTCCTAATCTGGCCCACCAATTGATGATCTGGACCGTTTATCTAACGAGGTTATATAGACCCGTTAGTAATTATTATTATTATAATTATTATTATTATTTATTAATACAAAGAAGAAAACTTTGATACTCTGGCAGAGTGTGATGGATGATACGCAGACACTCACCTATTGTGCACATGTTATCCAACTAGTCAAATTAAAACTGTCAAAATTACCAAAATCAAGCTTATTGTATTTATGAGAATATCTGATTGGTGGACATTTACTGGACGGTTAATGATTATCCAACGCTTCTAACTATCCTAATAAAATGGGTTCCTGGTTTGATTAAGATTTTTTGATCTGTACGATTTACACATGGTGGCCAATGAATGGTCGATTGGATTTGATGGACGGTTCACATCCTAAAATCAGCCTTAAAAATTAGGTGGGCCACATCATAGGGACAATCGAGAGCGGATGCCAATCGTAGAAATTCCAGTTGTGTGGTACACACCGTGCTGTGTATATGCCATCAAAGCCATTCATCAGATGAATATTGCCAGGATGAGGTGACTCTCCAAAATTCAGGCCATTTCATAAAGTAGGTAGCCCCCACTACACAAATTGATGTTTTAGGTGTGATTTTAAATTGTTCTTCCAACTGAGTTTTGGTCAGACTTTTTTGGTACATACGGTGAAAATGGAATGGAGAACCTGATGAACGGTTTGGATTCCACATAAACACTACTTTAGGCTTCACATAAGCTTGAACATATGGGAAATCCCGTACATCCGGGTGTACGTGATCATTCCCTCTGTTTTGTTTTACATGGTTTTGGACCGCTGATCTTGTTAGTACGTAGGACGCAACGGTAAATGGCTGTTCCGAACTTTCAACCATGAAAGGGACATTGTTTCCACGGGCATTTGATACTCTGGCAGATTATGATGGTTCATGCGCATGCGGTCAGAAGTTGTACACCTTGTGTATAACTCAAAACTGAACCGTCCAAATCATGCCATCCACCTTACGTAACGTCACAAACTTCAACATCAGACCGCTTGAATGAACCTAACCTCTCATTGGTGGACATTTTTCCTTAAAATCAGGCCACAGATATTTTTCATTTTAACCGTCTGTCTAGATTTCCACCTGTCGGCCAGATGGAATGTCAGTTTGCTTTAACTCTTCCTCTACCATCCTTCAAAGTGGGCCTCTGATTTGTACGGTTAGATTTGAGTTGTTTGTGTCCATCCTTGAGTTCATGCTTCTGATCATTTTCCATGTGGGGCCCATGTTTCAATAATCTGTTCCATAGGGTTAGAATCTTTTAATCTGGACCATTAATTTTATTTCTTATGTTTAAAGTTTATAGGGAAATCCAAGAAAGGGTTATTAATTTTTAGAAAATGTTAAATTCTGTTTGATTGAGTCTAAGAAATTCATCTAAGCCATTCATTAAATGGGCCACATAATGAATGATCTGGACTAAAATTTGGGCCATACTAATGTAACAGCTGATCAACGGCCAAAAAAATAGTCATCTCATGAGTGGTCAAATTGAAAATGTTTGATCTTTGAAAAAATAATCTAAACCATCAGATCAGTTGTTAGGAAGACAAATGGACCATATTGATTATATTAGAGAAGGTTGGATCATTGATTTAAACTTTCTATCATGTGGGCCACCTTCATTGTAAGTGCCTCTTAAAAGTGACTTTGATTTAATGATCATAACCAACCCACTAATGGTCATGAAGATAAACAATCCATATTAAATATGCGAAAGCATTGATAATTAATCCAGACCGTCATTATGTCTAAGAACCTTCTATTACCCATCTCTTCCAACAATTCACTTTGATCGCATCATCCTAACCATTATATCTACTATTAAGAAATGGATGATCCATTTTTATACTATAAAATGCTTGATTATTGAATATCATCTGCCTTTAACTGTCCATCCATCTTAAAAGACAATTACTTATGAAGTTGTTAAATGTTTCATCAATGGATGGAAATGGGAGGGACCATCTTTGTTATATTAGAAAAGGTATAATGATTGATATAAGTGGGGCCCACTTTTAATTGCTGATGCCTCCTTAAAAAGTCATTTTGATTAGAGAGTCATAACCACTTGATTAACTATTAGAAAATACAAGATCCATATTATCAATGTTAAGAAAAGGACTAATTATTGTACATCAAGTGGGGCCCACTTTTTATTGCCCACCCCTCTCCAAAATCACTTTAATATATTGACCTTAGTCATCAAATCAATGTATGGAAAATGAATGGCCCATATTTATTATACTAAAAAAATCTAATCAATTATTTAAATTGGCTATCAGTGGGGCCCACCTTTGAGCTTGGAGAAGAGTAGAGGATACAATTGCAGAGTGGTGTGAAAGTCCTGGAATCTTCTATTGTGGGAGATATTTTGGTTATAATTCAGCAATCTCATATTAATTATAATAGAGAAGATCCAACCATTGATCGAGACATCCATCATGTGAGGCCCACCTATGATTACCCTTCCCTTTTAAAAGGAACTCAATTTGATAATCCTAACCATCCAATCACTGGTTAAAATAAACAATGCTCAATTGGTGATCTAGTTGATCCATCGTATAGGGCGCACTTTTGATCGTCCATCCCTCTTAAAGACACTTTGATTTGATGATCTTAACCATCTAATCATCGGCTACCAAATTAGATAGTCTATATTAATTATAATAGAGAAGGTCCAATGATTGATCTGGAATGTTCATATAATGTGGGACTCACCTTTTTAAAAATCACTTTGATAGGATTATCATAGCCATTGGGTAAGAAAATAGATGGTCCATATTGATCAAAATAGAGTAGGTCGAATCATTAATGTAGATGGTCCACCATATGGGACTTACCTTTGATTGGATGATAGATTGTTAGGATGATCCTAACCATCTGATAAATTGCTAGGATGATAGATTGTTCATATTGATTTACGATAGAGAAGGTTCAATAATTGATCTAGATTGTTCATAATGTGGGACCCACATTAGATTGCCCATCAATCTTAAAAGTCACCATGATCTAAGGATTGTCACCACATGATTAATGGCAAATGAATGATCCATATTGATTATATATAATAGAGTACTGATATGCGCACAGCCACAACCATATGTTCGGCCAGCTACAAATTTTAAATAATATTGATTTCATTTTCTAACCGTTTGATTTGGTGAACATTAATTGGACAGCCTAACGAAACATTCAAAGGTCCAAATTCAACAAACAAATAGTTATTAATCAAATGTTAGAAATGTTAAATTAATTGAATTTTAGATACTAACCTATCGACAATTTAGCAAGTTTGATTGAGCTAACATATGCTTATGTATAAAATTTCAAAGTGTCTGAGCATCAACCATCACACTATTCAAGAGTATAAACTCCACTCATCTTTCCCAAATCTTACGCATCAGACATGCCACATATACAAGCATGTGTGTGTGTGTGATCTCAAGTCCAACCGGTTGTACCACAAGTTACGGTCCACATAGAAGATATTTCAATGTATTAAGAGAATGCAAATCCAAGCTGCTAGCAGGTTGACCCCACCAAGAGGCTAACTTAGTGCAAATATCAGCTTCATCTACTCATCAAGTGGGCCACACCATAGAAAATAATGTCTAGCCATTAATAAATACCAATAAGTGGGGTTAACTCAATGCGATGATGTGTTGATTTTTGCATAGGTTAATCCTCATGGTGGGGCCTCACACACATAAAAGGTTGGAAGTTATCTGCTGGGTGGACTGTAGATCGAAGTCGAAATGGTTGGATAATCAAGCCATGAAATTCTTTGATCGTCTCAACAATGGATTGGTAGAACACTCTCAAATGTGGAGATTACCCTCTTAAGGTGGCATGGTATGTCAAAAACGTGTTGAAATGTCTATAATGATCATTTGAGTAGGAAATAGCCATCCAAGATTTGTTTTGGACAGAAATTAAGCTTCCTATCACTATAAATACCCTTTCAGACCTCCTTTACAACATATGCAATTTGTTTCTCTTTTTCTCGAGAAATTATTATTGCTTTGCTTATGATTCATGATCCCCGGCTTCCAACTCTTCACCCTCAATAATAAAGACAAATTGGACAAGGAAGAATCCAAGGACTCACCCTAGTAGAGGTCTTTTGCCCTTGGTTAAGATCCATGATTTAGCTCATACATCTCCAAAGAAGGTCCTACACCCTCAATTAGGGCACCCCAGTTGTTATATGCATTGAATGTATTATCCCCATGGTATTGTTGGAATACTCCGTGCTTGTGTATGCTTGATCGTACGTCTAGATGCTCTAAAGATGAAATATCATAGATTAGAATTTTATACATCATTTTCATTCATCTATCCTGTTCCATTTAATATATTAGTTCTCTTTGAATATTACCTTTTGATCGAAGAATTTTTCTCAAGAATTATAATTAAGGGCTGGTGCCGGACCAGAATTTGAAATATACTTTATTTTTAGATTAGTAAAAAGCCTCTCAATAAGGTATATTTAAGTACATATCCTTGAAATGATATCGATTCTTATCAATTAATAGATAATTTGTATTGAACAAACGCTTGCCCATCAAGATTGTATTTTGTTTTAACCTAAATACAATTGCATCCTGATATGTACATACATAACACTTTTGACTCATGTGCCTGTTATGGGATGAAGTAGCACATAAATTCATGAAATAAGGAAATTTGAGCAGAAAAATTACTAGCTTGTGAGCATATTGGCTTGAATAATATCATAATCTAGAGGAAGATTTGTTTCCCTTTTCTAAATATTTATGCAAGTGTAGATCCAATTTTAAACAAGAAAATTTAAACTCCTAAGTATTGAATCGAACTTCAACCAATCTTCAAGAGATGGTTGCCATTGTGAATGATGGATGAAAAAAAAAAAAAAACCCAACTTGATAATGTTTTGAATGAAAATTCCTAAAAGATATCATAATAGGGTTCTCAGTGGGTTAGCCTGCTTATTCACATGTAACTACCACCCAAATCACCCTACCTACAAATAAGCAAGTCTACTTAAACTTGAATATTTGAACCAAGGTCTTTTGTAGCAATATAACCTACTTTATACCATCAAATCACGTGAAGGTTTTTGAAAATAGTTACCATATAAAAATATATTTACTTTTAAAAATAAAGTACTTTTTTTTCTAAATTACCCCTTTTCTTTAGAGAAAAATACAACACCCACGAGGCTGATAAACCTAAGTGATATTTGGATGTCTTTGGTACATGTTTTCACACTCAAATTGAAGAGAAAAGAGATAAAAAGAGCAAAAGAGAAAAGAAAGAGAGAAAAGAGAAAGAAAACAAAAGAAAATCATGAAAGCTACAGACGGTGCTGATAGAATTTAGAACAGAAAAAGAGAAAGAAAGGCTCATGCAACATGTGGGGGTAATACGGTTATTTAGAAAAGGTTGGTGGAGCCTCATTAGAGGACGAGAGCAAACGCCAGAGGAATTACAGATGATGATGCTATGTTAGGATTCCGTGCAAGAGAGGACCTGTTTGAATGATCCAAACCGTCTATATGATAGGCTACAGTGTGGATCGTAAAACCCAGAAATGATTCCCTGATTGGATTATTTAAACCGTTGATCATAAACCATTTAATATGAGTATCCATGTCTCCTGAGTACGTACTCTAGGGGTCCTTTGATCTTAGGTTTAGATCCCCATCAACTATTCAGATCATCAGATGAACGGTTTGGATCACTGAACGTGTGTACCGAATCATACACGTCAGCAAATGGTGAGAGAGATGTGTGAACAAAAAAACAAAGCTGATGCTTTTGGTCAGCGTAGAATCAGATGCATAAAGAAAAGCCGGATCGGGATGTTAGTAAGTGTAGTCCTTCGTACGTGCACTTTGAAAGAGTACTGCCACTCACGTGTAAAGTAAAAACAGATTAACAAGATCAGGGCCATTCATCATTGGAATCCCACATGGTAGATGGGACATGTGAAAAATCATGGCAATGTGATCATCATGTGGCCCATGAACTCTCACAATAAATTAACCGTTGATAGGAATGAAAGAACGGTTCGTATTTTACTTATCCATGTGGCCCAGATAATAATCATCAGATTGACCAATTTCTAAGAGATGATAACCGTCCATCGTGAGGAATCATCTCCTGATGAACTAGTGTTGTTAATCATAAGAGCTATTTGTTTGTACGTTGGAATCGAATACAGGAATTCAAAGTGAGTCGAGGATGTGAAAACAGTAAACGCATGGGAGTGCATGAGATAATGACGTATGCAGTGCACGCCTTCGTTCACGCTCTCATTCATCTTCAGACTACACTCCATGCTAGTTGGCCCTGATTTTGAAAATGGTGGTGACTTGTCCTTCTCACATGTAACAATGATGAATAGCTATCCAGATCATCTAAATTGTGGGTCCCATTGTGGATTGAGCATATCTTGAAAATCACACCAATCATCCAATCCCATCCATCCAATCATTGATTATAAAAATGGATGGCTAAAAGTAAAATAGAGAATAGTACAAATTAATGGGCTGAACCGATTCAGCTTGGTTAACTCGCCCGACTTGACTTGGAAAAGTTTGACTCAACTCAGCTAAAAACTGGATTGAAGCCGAGTCAAATTGATTTTTTGAGCTCCGAAAAATTTCAAACTGAGTCTGAGCTATACCAGACTCGGCTTGACTCAAGCTCGAAGCTTGACTCGAACTTGAATCGGTTCAAATCGATTCGACTCAGATTGGCTTTACTTAGTATAAATAATTTGTATATATTTATATAAATTGTATATTATATATTTTTTATATTATAATATATCTTGTATTATTTATATATTAAAAACCATAAAACTTAAAATCGAGCTTAGCTTATAGGCTCGAACTCGAACTTGGATTGAAAGACTGAGCTCAAGCTTGGCCCTGAACTCGGCCCATGATATTGACCAAGCCGAGCCTAGCGGCCGGTCAGGCTTGAGGACCGAGCTGAACTGAATTCGATCTAGGATAGCCTACTAGCTGAGCCAAGCCGAACTAGGCCAAGCTTGACTAGGTTCAGCTTATGTACATCTCTATTAATGGATATCTAATGGACTTGACCTGATTTTAACACATTTGTCTTTCAATTTTTAGACCCTTGAGAAATTGGATTGAGGCTTAGGTCTTAATTTTTTGGACCAGGTTAAAAGTTAAGTTTGAGTTAGGTCTATTAACTGAGACTAATTTAAAATAAGATAAGGCTTGAGTTGAGTTCCTCGACTTAGACTCAATTAAACCAAGGCATCGGATAATAACATTGAGCATAGGCAAATCCACTTAGTTTTAATAATACTAATATATAAATATATGCAACAAAATGAGAATGCATAAGCCACATCCATGAAAGAGAGCCCATCTACACACCATGCATGTACCAAGGTAGCACATGTATGTGCAATCAAATCCACCCTTTGGGTGGGCTCAACAATGTAAATGCTCTTGTTTGTTCCAAACCCAATTCAAAAACTTAGTTTCAAAGATTTGATAGGTACTAAAACCAGGTTAGACCCAGGTTGAATATTCAACTACAAATCCAAACCCAGAAAGACTCAAACCCAATTAGGTCAGGATACTATAGGGCTCAATCAGATCCAAACCCAATGCATTGATGGTTCTTAAGAATATAAGACCCGATCCAAACCCAGCCCATTGTGACATCTTTAAAGAATAACCACCATTTTTTAATGGTGCAAAACTAACACAGAAGTCCAGGTCCTGTTTCTCATCACCAACATAGCAAAAGATCATTTTATTTTATTATTATTATTTTTTTAATAAAAAAAGGAAGGCAGCAGAGTATCAGCTGCAGTAGTACTGGCAGAGAGTTTTTGTCTTGTAACCATTCTCCTCTCTCTCTCTCTCCAAAGAAGTAGTGAGAGGAATGTAAGGTGAAATAGAACAAAAACCATCTGTCTCTCTCTCTGTTAGCAGAAGCTGTTAAAATATAATATAAAGGATTCTCTAAATTTGTCTGTGGAGGCCTCCAAAATTGTCGGGCTGAGATGGAGCCAAGACCTGAAAAGGCCCATCCAACACAATCACTCTCTCCACCTCTCCCTCCCAACCTACAGTCATTTGCAGGCGTTCCAGGTGGGGCCCACCTCTTTGTATGCTAACTACATGTTGCCATCCATGGAATTTAAAGACATGGCCCCCCCCTGGGTTTCGATCCCGATGTGATGGGGCAACCATGGCACGTACCTCGCAAATTTACAGTTTTGCCCCTGCATGATTAAAATTACAAAGATACCCCTAATGCGCATCTCTACAGTGTAGTGTGAAGCGCGGGCAGATTCATTTCCTGAGATGCCTAAAACTTAGTCATTTTTCGATTTTGATGATATGGGAAAGGGGCATTTATGTAATTTACAAAATTTTATAAAACAATTAACAATCCACAGTTCAGATTTTTCCTACTCCATGGTCTAGATTGTATCCTATAACATAAAACGGCGGATTGAAATACTAAGAAATAAAATATATATTTTAGGAAGTGGGTAGTACCAGGTTTTGTGCACCCTAACATGTTGTTTGTTACATGTACAATCTGTCCGTTAAAAACTCCAAAACTCAGGTGGGCCACAAAACAAAGAACAATGCCAAAATTATGTCTAAAACCTCTAAGTTTATTTGGCGTGGGCCACATAGGTTTTGGGTGAGTCTTATTTTTTAAAATTCTCTTAATGGATATGTGTAATACCTAATGAACGGGTTGGATGGATAAGAACACTCAACATGATGGCCCCCCCACACAAACCTACGGTTACTGTCCCATTCTAGTTGTTCCTTATAGTATGACGCACCCGTTGATCTAGCATATATTTCTTCCCAAGGCCTAACATGGAGTGACACACCTAATGAACGGAGTAGATTTGACATATACACAAAAAAGTGGACCCCACATGGCCGAAGGCACATGTTACTTATGATGTGCCCCTTCTCACCAAAACGAATACCCTCAGAAATAAATAGGTAGTTGGCATAGGAGACTAGTCATCCAAACTGTACGTTCATTTGTGGGCCCCACTGTAGATGTGTGGTTGCAATCATCAACCGGACAATTTGTTACATTCCATTAGTAGAATTTTTCCATTTAATGTGGACCAAGGTTGGTACCATTTATAGAATGTGAAGTGAAGGGAATTGATCGTCAAATAAATTGAATTGACTATGATGTAAAGGGGAATCATCGAAATTGACCGTAAAATGCATGGAATTGACCATGAAGTGATTAAAATTGATCACGAAGTAAATGAAATTGACAACGAAATTAATGAAATTCATTGTGAACTGATTGAAATTGACCACGAAGTGAATGAAATGAATTTTATACCATTGACCTGATGGTTGGAAAATAACAGGTAAGTTGGCTAAAGTAGCTTCTCCTATCCCAAAATCATAAATGGTACATCAATTAACTAATTTTGGTTTAGACGTTATGCTTGTTAAATGAATAAGGAAAGAAATGAAAAAAAAAAAAAAAAAAAAGAGAGAGAGAAATTTTTTTTTAATATGCTTATATATATATATATATATATATGTGTGTGTGTTTATTAGAGAAAAATGTTGGTAGAATAAAGATCTCCGTGTAAAAAAAATTGTAACCCGGTCAACGCCAATGGATTTTGGGTGTTTCTGATATCACACTACGGTAATAGCTACGGTTATAATCCGTAGCTATAGCATCTCAAACCCAACGTAATCGACCCCCAACTCGCTGATTTTATTTTTATTTTCCTTGTTGTAATCCCCACCGCTTCTTGTGGGTCCATTATGAGGTATGTATTATATCCAACCGTCCATCTATTTTTTGAACTCTTACTAAGGCTTGAGACGAAAAATAAGACAGATCTAGCTATCAAGTGGACCACACTGTAAAAGACAGTGGAGGATTGAACGTCTACCATTGAAACCCTTTTAGGGGTTACAGAAGTTTTAGATCAATATAAAATTTGTTTTTCCTCTTCATCGAGGTCTTTGTAACCTTGTGAATAAATTGTATGGAAAATAAATGTTATGGTGGGCCTACAAAATTTTTAACGGTGAAAATCTATTTTTCTGTTTCTCTTTGTGGTGTGGTCCATTTGATCTTTGGATATGATTTTTTTTTTAATAATGCTCCGAAATGATCTCGAAATATGGATGAACGGTGTGGATATAATAAATACTTAACTGTGGGGCCCATGTAACTTTGATCTCCCTTGAACCGTTCGTACAACTCGGAGTTCTTTCAGCGTCAGCGCTCGTCTTCGAGCACCAGCCGATCCGCTCCCGGAAAGGAAAGCCGGGGCATTTTCGACCTGAGAAAAGCTGTCCGTACAGCTGGGTGTATTCTTGGAAGGTAAAAAGCAAGTGGGCTCATAAAGGTTGGTGGGCCATATATGGGTCGTACAGTAGAAAATTTCCCCCACACAAATAAATAGGGTAGCTGGCATAGTAGACTAATCATCCAAACTGTTCATTGGTGGGCCCCACTGTCGATGTGTGGTTGCAATAATCAATCCGACAATTCGTTGCATTCCATCGGTAGAATTTTTCCATTTAATGCAGACTAAGGTTGGTATTAATTTCTTCCATGCATTTATAGAATGTGGATCAAAAGTCCATTGGGCCCATCAAATCAATGGTCTGGACTGTTAACCCACATGGGTATTTTATTTTCACCTGTGTGGACATCTTATCTTAATTTCAGGGAAAAAGGCTGTCCACGGAATCCACTTTCACATGGTAATTTTTTCTTACCAAGAGACAAAGATAGGCATCGGAGAGCTGCTTACATTTTTGAATGAGACATCCTCTTCATGTGCTGCTATTGGGAACAGCAAAAGGGTTATTTTGGGAATGGAGAAATGATCACATTAGCTACTTTATGGGAACTTACATATAGGCAAATATTTCCTGACACGTGTCACTTGTGTGGGACATCTCAGCCATTGAAATGGGCCATGCCATGCATAGAGATCACCTAGGCCAAAATCAGGCTAGTCCACTGATCAGGTAGGCCACAGCGTAGAATGTAGAAAGAAGCTGGTGATCTGACTTGATATAATGAAATGGCCCACCTAATGAGTGGATTAGCATGAATCTCATGGAAAGTGATTTTGGCATAGCCACCCATCTTTTGAACGGGGCAGATATCCTAAAGATCTTACCATAGCATCCAACCAATCCACAAGGGCCATTACATGATGAAATGGGACACTCCAAAATTCAAGTAGATCCAATGATCTGGTGGACCAGAAACCAAGGAAACTTCATTTAAGATGCATCGTTTGGGTGGAGAGCTATATCCAAGTAGAAGAATTATCATCTGGTAATAACGTGGATTTGGAGATTTTGAGGTAGTTGTATATTATTTTTTTAGAATGTTTGTCACCTTCTAATTTAATGGACTGATCTCTGAGGATATCTCATTTTTAAGGTAGAGTGAAATAATCATTTTCAAGTGATTTTGAAAATCAATATAATTTTTTCACCTATTAAAAGTGTTTGGTAGACATCAATGACAGCACTTTCTTCTGAATTGTCTACAACCTCCCCTTCCCTACAATTAATCATCCCGACGCAAACCCATGGTCAACATCTCTTCACTTGTATAAAGTGTGAGTGCCCATTCATGGAGCATTATACGACTGGAATTAGCTGTGTATGGGGCCACTGTGGTGTGTGTATGACATCTAACCTATCTTGCCAGATTGCCCTACTATTAAAGTTAGACACTCCAAAGATTGTGTGATCAAACCATTATGTGAGCTATCACGTGACTTTAAAAGTTTTGAATAGATATTGTTTTCCATGTTACCTAAGGATTTTAGGAGCTTAATTTTTGGGCTTTGGTGGAGCTCATGCAATAACGCATGGGTTAGGTGGCATATACCTAGCACGGTGGTCCACACCCTAAGAAAACAATAGACAATCATCCAAAATCCTAAACTCTACACGGCGGTCATATAATAGTTAAATTAACCTGAATTTTTTCTTATATATGTTTATCAAGTATGTTAATTGGAAATCAATTTTGTATAAACAAGTTCAATAAATAATTTATTACGAATCAATTCTACACTTCCTAAAAGCGCTGCCAAATGAGTCACAGAGCATATTTGAAAATGGTATTTTCATATTAACATCATATGTCGGCAACAAATGTAGTGCATGTGTCGATTGTACGGGAAATTATTTGCCTATAATAAATGTGTGCTTTTAATGGAGAAATTTTATCTTTCTACACGATGATGGGAGAAGAATAAATGTCATGTGAGATGAAAGAGATTCCATGGAAAAGCATGACTCCAAGAACTTGTTAATCTTATGACCGACCAAAAAGTTACTAGGAATGAATGGGTTCTAAAAGTCTAAAGGATAATAAAATTATTGACAAATGTAAAGCCTAACTTGTAGCCAAAGGTTATACATAAGTGCAAGGTGTAGCCGGTTAGGTAAGGAGACCTTCAAATTAGTTGTGAGAGTTGCCTCATTTGATTTTATTCTAGACATTTTCATATATATATATATATATATATATATATATATATATATATATATATATATATGGAAAAGGTACTATGCGCTCCAGCTGATGGGAATGTCCCATGAGGTCGAGCTGTGTGGGCCCCACCGTGATGCTTTTCGAACATCTATCCCATCAGTCAGATGCACCATTCCATCATGGGCTTAGGTCTCAAAAATCAAGTCAATCCGTGACTTGTGTGGGCCACACCACATACAGAATTGAGAGGGGCCGTGCACCATTAAAACATTCATAAACATTTTTTGGGCACCGAGATGTGGTTTGCAAATCCAACCCATCCATTATGTGTGTCCCACTTGGATGAGGGTTCAGACCAAGTATTAGAGGCATGCAAATTTCAGGTGGGCCCCACCAAGTGCTTTTATATGTTTTTGGCATGTCTTCACATGATTTTAGATGGTATGGCCCACCTGAGTTCCTTATACGAATATTTTTGGGATATCCCATAATTTAAAGGGGACCCATCAAATGCATGGTGTTGATGGTCGACACGCATCACGGTGGGGCCCACATAGCTCGACCTCATGGGAGCTTATATCCCATAATTTTCCCAACACACACAAGACCCTATCAAATGGGACGTCCCATGAGGTCGAGCTGTGTGGGCCCACCATGATGGTCAACATCGCCCCATCACGGTCATTCCATCGGGGCCTACACAACAAGTCGACCTCATGGGCCAGCACCATTATACGTGAGAGGGTCATGCACCATTAAAACATTATATATATATATATATATATATATATATATATATATATATGTATATATAGGGTATATATATACACATAACTTTTCAGTGGGCCCCACCAAGTGCTATATATGCATGTCTTCACATGATTTTAGATGGTATGGCCCAATGTTCCATGAGGTCGATTTTTAGGATATCCCATAATTTAAAGGGGACCCACAAATGCATGATGCGTTTCGAACATCTACCCCATCACCAAAAAAAGGTACTATGCATCATTCCATCGTGGGCCCCACCATGTATTCTATTCTCAAAAATCAAGACAATCTGACTTGTGTGGGCCACTTCACATACAAAGGAGAGGAGTCGTGCACCATTAAAACATTCATGGGACATTTTTGGGCCCACCGAGATGTGGTTTGCAATCCAGCCCATCCATTATGTGTGTCCCACTTGGATGAGGGTTCGGACCAAGTTTCAAAGACATTCAAAACTCGGTGGGCCCCACAAGTGCTTTTATATATTTTTTGCATGTCTTCACATGATTTTAGATGGTATGGCCCACCTAAGTTCCGTATATGGCTGATTTTTGGGATATCCCATAATTTAAAGGGGACCCATCAAATGCACGGTGTTGATGGTCGACACGCATCACGGTGGGGCCCACACAGCTTGACCTCACGGGCTCCCGTGAGTCATATATATATATATATATATATATATATATATATATATATATATATATATATATATATATAATAATATATGTCATATCGATGACTTTTGTGGGCCACACCACGTGCAACAACGAGAGGGTGTCCCAAAAACATTCATAATCATTTTTTAGGCCTCCCGAGGTGTGGTTCACAAATTCAGCCCATCCATTATGTGTGTCCCACTTGGATGAGGGATTAGACCAAGTTTCAGATGCATCCAAATTTTAGGTGGGCCCCACCAAGTGCTTTTTATATATTTTAGGCATGTCTTCACATGATTTTAGATGTTATGGCCCACTTGAGTTCCGTATACAGATGATTTTCAAGATATCCTATCATTTAAAGGGGACCCATCAAATGCACGGTGTTGATGTTCGACACGCATCACGGTGGGGCCCACACAGCTCAAACTCATGGGAGGCCCACACAAGTCTACCTCATGGGAACTTCCCATGAGGTCGAGCTATGTGGTCCCCACCGTGATGTGTGTTGAACATCTACCCCATTAGTCAGATGCACCATTCCATAGTGGGCCATGGGCTTAAATATCAAGTCAATCCATGACTTTGGTGGGCCACACCACATACAACGTTGAGAGGGGTTACCCTCCCATTAAAACATTCAAAATCATTTATTGGGCCCACCGAGATCAGGTTCATAAATTCAGACCATCCTTGGATGAGGGGTTAGACCAAGTTTCACCGCATCCAAAACTTAGGTGGCGCTACTTTTATATGTTTTAGGCATGTATTCACATGGTTTTGGATGGTGTGACCCACCTTTATATGTTTTAGGCATGTATTCACATGGTTTTGGATGGTATGACCCACCTAAGTTCCGTATATGGCTGATTTTTGGAATATCCCGTAACTTAATGGTTTAACTTACAAGTGTCTAAGGTTCTAGATATGGTGATGGTTGAGTTTGCCTGACATATAGATGTAATGTGGCATCAGTGCCGCATGTCATATACCTGGTAGCAGTTAGGATGTTTTTGGATCTAAACAAGATCAATATAAGGTTTTAGTAGCTTGAAACATGAAAACTCGACTCAATGTTTAGAGGAAGTATGGTCAATCAAAGACTTGAATCAATATTTAATAGTTTTAATTAAAGTTATTAAATATACCAATAGATAACTTAGATAGTTAGTACTAATATGAAATAAAAGTATTGTCATGAAGTTTTTAGTTTGTTTTAGTTAAAAACTTCTTTACCTCTTTGTGAGGTCACAATATAAAAATGTATTAAAATTACATTATCTTTTTTTTTTTTTTCATTTCCTCTAGAAATACCCTTTAAATAGCACATTATTACTTCTTAACCCCGTTTAAAAGTTAACTAGTATTTCTGCCTTGAAAAGCAGTCCTAAAAAGACTAACTTAAATTTGCTAGCCTTACCCTATTTATGTGACATATCCACACCATCCATCTATCCTACCCTAGGACATGAGCTAAGAAAATAAGGTAGATCCAAAGCTTAAGTGGCCCACACCATAGAAGTAGTGGTCCTTGTTGAAAAGTTTATTCTTCTTAGGAGTCGCAAGATTGTTTATTTGTCCTCTTCTTAAGGTTACACAAACATCAATGAAGAAGAAAACACAAATATCAGCCTGATCCAAAACTTCTAGGGCCCATTTTTTTTTAACAATAGCCATTCAATTCCCACTACTTCTTGTGGTGTGGTCCACTTGAAATCTAGATTTGCCTCAATTTTGGGCTCATGCTCTAAAATCAGCTGACAGAATGGATGGATTACATAGATAAGCTACATACATCAGTGGCCCCCACATGAAATTCATGGTATTAAAAAGAGTGTATGAATTACATTGGTAATTAATTGTTACCTACTTACACATTAAATTAAAAAACAAATAGCCCTTTAAGAAATCTATTGAAAATCATAGGGTTCATCAATTATCTTCAATCACATCATAGATGCATGCATTAATTCTGATAGACGATTGAAAATTACACTCTATGGTATGCTAGTTTTTATCCATCTCAGCTGTTGAAGCCTAATTTCTTTCAATCCTGGCCATTCATAAAGTCATTTGTGACCTGTCCAACATTAAATACGAATCCTCTTTCTTGTTCTTTCCTTCAAGATTGATATCTCCAACCTTGAATGAGTCCATGATACGGATGGTTTGAATTGACATACTTGCGTGCCCGTACAGTAGATGAGACATCACAACTTAGATGGTGGTGACCTGAGTCCATATCATGCATGTACTCAAAATCTTAATCAGGGTTGTCCAAATCATGGGGCCCGGTGGGATGGAACATGCCTTGGGAAATTACATTAATCTTCTAATTTAGGCTACTGAACTTGGAACGTTCGAGATAACTTTCTAGCCATCCGTATGATAGCAACCAAATGGACGGTAAAGATGGTCCAGTTATTTTGGATTTCCAGCCATGTCTGACGCAGGGATGAATGTGATGAGGTCAAGCACCATCTTTCTTAAGAGGATAACTATTCCTAATCCACGGAACTTCTCTGAACTCCTCACAAAGGCTTCTCGTATCCACAGGAAAGAAAGCAAACAAATAGAAAATATTTTTATAAAATTTGAAATTGATTAATAAATGAAACAAACGAGTTCACAACCCTCTAAATAAGGATACCAAAGAATGGGAGAGAAATCAAAAGTAAACTACAACTAAAACTCCTAAAATTCGCAACTTACTATAAATAGTAAACTTACTATTTATAGACAGTCGTGATGTCTACGAGTGCGTAAGGTTTTCGGCCAAAAATAGTAAGTGTGTATTAGCTTCACCAAGTTGTTCTCCTAATTATTCTAAGCTCTTTTCACGTTGGACGGAACTCCTAAAGCCCAACGGATGAAGAGTTATAATCAAACTAAAACTTCTTATTTATAGTAAAAACGAAATTAAAATTCGGAAACGACCATCAATCCAAGAGTATTTCTCAAATCCGTCTTGCGCAACCCAGCATAGCAGGGTTGGGTGGCTAAAGTAGCTCGTTCTACCCCGAAATCATATATTTTACCTTCGATAACTCATTCCAGATTGTGAGGTACGTCCGATCTAAGGTCCAATGGTCCGAATCAGTTCTGTCGTCGACTGGGACTTTTCTGATCCATCTTAGCCATAAAATTGTCCGCAACCTGCTCTACATCAATGTTCCACCCATTCTAAGGCTCGATCTCCACCTTTGGATGGTTTAGATTTTATAAAAAGAAAAAAAAATGCTATTTTAAAACTCCCCACCTTCAGTACAAACGTCCACACGTGTACGTTCCATCTTACACGCATGAGCCAAGATCTACACGTTTGTATTGTTTGTGTGCTTGAAGATCGAATGTGGAGAAATGGCATTTATCACAAGAAAATGTTCTCCGTACACAATAGAATAAAAAAGGTTGGATAGTAAACTACTCCTAGTTTATGAGCATTTCTCAACAATCATTTCAATAAATTCATTTATTTTTATGAACAAGTTACTATTAATTAATTAATTACTTTAATATGAAATTTCTCAAAAATAATTTTAGAAGGCTTTACTAAGCCCAATACATGGTCTCGGATTCGAAGTGACCCCTCCGGGGCAGACATTGATGTTGAAGAAGCTTGGTGGGCCTCACCATGATATATATATTTTATTCAGTGTCTTTTCAATTTTTGAGCTCATTTTAGGACATTAGCCCAAAAAAGGTGGACCCAAATCTCAGGTGGACTACACCACAAGAACAATGGTTGAATACCCACCATTAAAACTTCCTAGGGCTCACCATAATGCCTATTTGCCTTCTAACCTATTGATTATGTCACACATACATGGATGAAGGGAAAACACAAATATCATCTTAATCCGAAATTGTTGTGCCCTTTTAGAAGTTTTTTTATGGTGGGTGTGGTGTGGTCCACTTGAGAATTAGATCTACCTAATTTTTGGACTCGTACATGAAAATAAGCTAGCTAAATAGATTGTTTCCGTCCAAAAATAAAGCTGAGCTAACCTAATAAATGGCTTAGATCTCACAACTATGTGCCATGCTCTGCAACATGAACTACCTTGCACATGGGTGTGGGCTTAGCAAATCTTAGTTTTATAAACACTTGTTACTATGTTCTCACACATAAAAGTGTGATGGAGGGATTATATGCGAATATAGAAATGCCCATATTTCTACCATATGTGAAAGTGGACCACTGTTATTTTTTCTGATTTTTTTTTCCTCAATCATACATGGAAGTTGGAACAACACATTGCATGCCCGTGTTACACGAAAGCGGATATGCATGAAGTCCTTTTCCCTTAAATGGGAGACATTGGATGTACAGTCTACGAAGGGTTGGTGCCGACATGCCTCCTATCATCCGAGCATGATGGATGGGAATGTAGAAATAATATTTGAATTGTGTTTTGATTTTTACACATTATATGTGGATGTTAAGAGATTGATTTGAGTTACAGAAATTATGAGAAAATTATTGTCTAATAAATATGATATTTCCCAAACTTTCTTTACAAATCAAACACAACTTATATTTTGGAATCCATTATTATACAACCACAGTAGATATCATCATTATAATTTTGATTTCTTTTCCTTTCCTTCCATCTTTACTAAACATGCATTATTTGAAATCAAGGAAATGAAATTATGGATTTTGTTAAGTCCATGAACTTTTCTAATTGATAGATTTACATTAGATTTATTTTTGAAAAATTCCAAAGTCCACTATTTTGGAATTAAGCTACAAATTCTTGAATTTGAGAGCATATACAGAGCCTTGAATTTGGGAGCATTTATTCAAGTGTTAGAGCATCTATTTGTAATAGAATAACTTTTACTGCCTCTAAGTAAGTCTCTCATTTTGTTAATTTACCATGTCTTTATTTTTTTGGGAGCTGTGGATTTGCACCAAATTCATGGATTTATAGGAGAGGAGATTTGTGAAATCAATGAATTTGACAAATAATCAACAAAATATAAACATGAGAGATTTGAAATCTATAAATTCCACAAATCCCTACCAAAATCCCTCACCCTAACCAGTTCCCAAAAGCCTATATACGTTTATACAAAAAAAAAAAAAAAAAAAAAAAACCACACCATTTCCCATGAAAAAGACTTTTTGTTATTTGCCAAGTCTTTTTAATGAAGCTTGTATAAAATATTTTTCTTACTTTTTGTCTTTGCTGAAAAATAAGTAAATTTATTTCTCGAACTCTACTCCTAAGAAAGACATTTTCCCACAGTGGATGAAAAATGAATTTATCAATCATTAAACTTAAATGTGCCACCTGTTGGGGTTTTTGGCCTGCGGAATCACACAGATCTAGATTTAGGATGGTAATCCAATGGCACCAAGCACACAAGAGAACACACAGATTTAACGTAGAAAACCCTTGCGGGAAAAAACCACGGCACAAAGAGAAAGGACTTACCCGATTCGAACAACCTCGAATCTCACCCTTGCTACACCCTTTGATAACCCTAAACCCTTTTAGGAACCCTTGGAACTACTTTAGAAAGTCTTCTCATACATTATCATACCCTAGGAAAACCCTAGGAACACCTATTTATAGTTTAGGCAACTTTCCTTTCGCATCCGAATTGCGAAAGGACACAAATCCGCAGTTTCGCGCAAAATCGCGGAACAAATTGCGTAACCTACGACTAGTCTAGTCAAGTCTTCGACTGGTCGTATGACCCCTTCGACCAGTCGAGACATCCCTTCGACCGGTCGAGCAGCTCGGACACCAAAATTCCATGTCGCTGGACTTTGAGTGGTGCAAGCTACGACCAGTCGAACTATTCCTACGACCAGTCGTAGCTAACCCTCGACCAGTCGTAGCTACAGTAAAAAAACAGATTAAAGACTTTTTCCTAACAATCTCCACCTAGTCTTCAATCTTCAACCGTGTAGTTCCTTGACCTTTTCTCTTATCTCTGCATCACATCATAGCTTCTCTTGCACACTCCGTCCTTCTTTTCCGCCATCTCCAAGCCCAGAGAAGTTACACATAACTTAAACTTCTCTATAGGAACGACCTAGGTGAGCATGTCTGCCTGATCAAAATCCACGTGCTCAACCACCTTTGCTCCTGTCTTCTCAAAAAGAAAAATGTAGTTTTCTTACCATCTCACCGCTACCCAATATTGCTTGCCGGGGTACTTGCTCACAACACTGATAGCCTGTGAAATAACCGGTCTAAACCAGACCATGGCATACACTGCCTACCGCATTCGAATAAGGCTCATGAGATGTCCTGCTTTTCCTCATCTGTTTTGGGACATGTCCTGAGGAAAACTTGAGAAGAGATACGTAGGGAACGCTCTCCAGCTTTACTTGGCCCATCACATACTTGATCAATACCTACACACAACGTATTCCTCCTGTGATTACCAAAACATACTCCTCTTTCAGTCTCAATGCCGAGAACCATCTTCGCAACCCCCCGATCCTTCATCCTGAATGTCCCACTTAACCGAGTCTTCAGTACATTGATTTCAGACATGTCATAATTGGCAATCTACATGTCATCAATTCCTGACTCACCATGAAGGAATCAAACCACTGCCTAGGCGACAGGTCGAACCACGACCTCCTGCAAAGTCCTTTCTCAGCCCCTTTAACTTCAAACCGCTCTGGTTGCTTCATGTAGATCTGCTCTTCACTTTCTCTTACAGAAGTGCAGACTCCACATCCATCTTTCCAGCTCAAGATCACATTGGCCAACCAGCGCCAATCACGGATCTAATAGACATCTGTTATACCGTCGGCACGAATATCTCTGAGAAGTCGATCCCTTCTCTCTGAGCATAACCCTTCGCTACCAACATCGCCATGTTTCTATGCTGTATCCTCTTGAAGATCCACCTGCATCCAACTGCTTACCGGCCCACTGGAAGCTCCGCTAGCTCTCATATGTCGGTCTGGTACAATGAATCCATCACATCACCCATAGTCACCTTCCACTTTTCAGCACCAAGCTCACCTAGAGCCATCTGAATAGAAGATGAATCCACTGTGATATTGGAGTCGTCCATGTACCTCGCCGATATCCTACAATCATGCCGTGTGATTCTTCTCACAGGTGGTGCTCCACCTGCTCTGTATTCCTGTCCACACGTCTCAGCCTTCCTGCCTTGCCCGCTCATGTGGCCATGCCCAACATGTCACACACGTGCAGAAGTGGAATCCGCTACATCTACTGTAACTCCACCTTTTGAAGTGCTCCCGATCAACCTGTACAAGTTACTGAATCGTTGCGCTTTCATGATTACCCGTACTCCCTTAGATACTTTAAGAGCACCATCAATACCTATGTACTTGCATCCTTTTGCCTCAAGCACACCAAGAGAAATCAGATTCTGCTTTATATCAGGAACGTATCTGACATCAGTCAAGGTATGCTCCACCCCATCAAACATATTGATGCACACCGTACCAACAACCACAACATTACAGGCAATGTCATTGCCCATAAATATCTGTCCACCATCGCACTCCCTGTAGCTGGTGAACCAACTCCGATGAGGAGTCATGTGAAAAGATGCCCATGTGTCTAGCATCAACTTGTCCTTACGATCATCGTATGACCGTCTGATCGAAGACACAGACAAAACATCACCATCACATCCATCTGACGTGGCAGCATTGGCCTCCCTGCATGAAGCCTCAGAATCTTCCCTCTTCGATTTAGGATTTTCACAATCCTTCTTCACATGTCATTCCTTCCCACAGTTCCAGCACTTTACCTTCCCTTTGCCCTTGCCCTTGGATTTGGATCTAGAACACGAAGAACCATGTACCTTGTTCGAAATTCCTACCCACCATAAGCAAGTCACAGAAGACGTCCCCATGTCGTTGTTTAGTTGTCTCATAGCCTTCCTTTGAAGAGTTGAGATAACGGTATCAATACTCAGGGTTTTGTTCGTACTGCACATAGTGTCCTTGAATGCCTCAAAAGACGCCGGGAGAGAATTCAACAATATACATGCCTGCTCTTCATCTTTCATCACTTCCTCCATATCCAGCAATTTGCAAACCAATTTATTAAAGTTGCTGATGTGGGCCTCCAGATCTCCACCCTCTGCTATCTTGAAGTTATATCACTGTCGCTTCAAGTGCAGGCGATTTTCAGAGGACTTCTATGCATAAACATCCTCTAACTTCGCCCATAACTTAGCCGCAGTTTTCTCCCTGATGACGTTGTAGAGAACTTCATCCGTGAGACATAAACGGATCGATGATAATACCTTCTTATCCAGAGTATTCCAATCACCATCAGTCATAGTGGACTTCCACTCCTCAAGAGCACCATCTTCGCCTTGCTTGATTAAGGAACTCATCATCTTGATCTTCCATAACTCAAAATTATTTTTCCCCGAGTACTTCTCAATATCATACTTAGCGCTTGCCATTATTACTAATCCCTCAGATTCAGATCTGTGCCCCAACCGATTGCTCTGACACCACTTGTTGAGGTTTTTGGCCTGCGGAATCACACAGATCTAGATTTAGGATAGTAATCCAATGGCACCAAGCACACAAGAGAACACACAGATTTAATGTGGAAAACCCTTGTGGAAAAAAAACTACGGCACAAAGCGACAGATCACCACAATGAAGATAGAAATTACAAAGAGAAAGGACTTACCCGATTCGAACAACCTCGAATCTCACCCTTGCACCACCCTTTAATAACCCTAAACTCTTTTAGGAACCCTTATAACTACTTTAGAAAGCCTTCTCATACATTACCATACCCTAGGAAAAACCTAGGAACACCTATTTATAGTTTAGGCAACTTCCCTTTCGCATCTCAGTACGAAAGGACATAAATCCACGGTTTTGTGCAAAATCGCAGAACAAACTGCGTAACCTACGACTAGTCTAGTCGAGTCTTCGACTGGTCGTACAACCCCTTCAACCAGTCGAGACATCCCTTCGATCGGTCGAGCAGCTCGGACACCAAAATCCCATGTCGCTAAACTTTGAGTCGTGCGGGCTATGACTAGTCAAATTATTCCTACGACCAGTCGTAGCTGACCCTCGATCAGTCGTAGTTATAATAAAAAACAGATTAAAAACTTTTTCCTAACACCACCATCCATATAAGCTATGGTCCATCTTTCATGATGCTCTTAACATGCCACCATACTACATTTGCCAATGTGCCACCATCCATCTTCTCTACATCCCACATGTCCAAAGTGTCTCACACGTGCTCATGCACTGCATGTACACCGCACATATCTCACCATTCAACTTCTCCAGCACCCCGTAAGTGTAAAGTACCCACATGCACCAATTTTCCACATGTTTTATCATCCAGATTTTATCACTCCACGCATGTTACATGCACCAATGTTGCCGATATATACAAGTTCTTCCATTAAGCTTCAAGTACCCACATAGGTCAAATGTATTAATGTATACCACGTGCCACTATATAACTTCAAGCACCTCACATGCAATATGTATGCCACATATGTAAATATAATATGCATGTCATATGTTTCTTGTCCATCTTTAAGCATTTCACGTCTGTTAGTCAATAGCTAATTATAAATTTTTTTATTCTACCAAACAATAAATTTGAAATTGGCTGAAAATTTCGACTCATTTCAAGGATATCAATTAGATCACCGACTGATATTGGATCCGCTTGGACACAAAGTACCGTAGCAAAAAAAAATGAGACTTAATTGGCCCAAAATGTCAAATTTGCACGTGTGTTAGATCTAGACCATTCTAATGTGTCCCACCGTAAAAATCCCCTAATCTACAAATCAGGCTTGCCAACTCATCACCTAGGCCGCACATTTACTGACAGAATGGTTGGTATCTTGATTTTTCTCATGCATGTGTGGCCCACCTGATGAGTGGGCCAGATTTTGGGCCAAGAAATGATCGCGGTCTGCGACCTGATGAATGGTCCAGATCTCATGCATTCTTGCCTGGCTAGTACACGTACTGTCCACGTAATGGCATCTTGTGAACTGATTTTGTGGGGCCCACCATGATGTAAGTGTTTTATCCACACCGTCCATTCACTTTTTGGCAGCTCAATTTTAAGGCACGTTTCCAAAATGAGGCATATCAAAAGCTTAAGTGGACCACATGATGTAGAGCGGGTCACGGACACTTTCATGTCCAAGATGGACTAGAGAAGGCCCGATTAGAAGTATAAGTCATCAAGATCATAACAAACTTAAAAATAGCCATACCTCGCAGACTGAAATGAGTACTATACATGATTTTAGGGTAGGACGATTTACTTTAGCCAACCAAGCTGTCCAAGCCAACCAACCCATAGCTACGTTTATTTTCATCTTTATTAATTTTAGTAAGTTTTAGTTTGATTATAACTCTCCATAGGTAGGCTTTAGGAGTTACGTCCAACACGAAAATTATTCTAAAAAGTATATTTAATATTTATAGTAAGTTACCAATTACAGGGACCCACCCCACTAGAAAAGTAGGGATTAAACACTCACCATTGAAAACTTCTTAATGCCCACATAAGTTTTGGATCAAGGTGATATTTGTATTTCCTTTAGTCCAGGTGTGTGACTTAATGAACACGTTGGATTGCAAATAAACATCATCATGGCCCTATCAAGATATCAACCGTGGACGTCACAAACCCCACTATTTACTGTGGTGTGGTTCAGTTTACCTCTACATCTACCTCATTTTTAGATTCACGACGTAAAATGAGATGATAAAATGGATGGACGGCGTGGATGAAAATAATACAATTTCGTTGGGCCCCACAGAGTCGGTCACCTGGGAATCCGCGTCCATCTCTAATCTCGCTGGAATCGCCTAGGCATATTTTCTCATTTGAGATTTATTATTTGATACTCTGAAAGAGTACGTTGGTTTATACACATGCACTTAGATATTGAATACGCGGCATGCTATAACTCAGTTTAAACCATTCCATCCTTCCAAAAACCAGGCTGATTGAAGGTTCCTCAATTCTGATTAATGGACACCTGTCTATTGAATCCAGGCCGTTGGATTTTTTCACTCAACCATTAGATACAGACCGAACGGCCAATTAGGATATCAAATCAGATTATTTTTCCTTGTTTAATGTCCATCTAGATTGTGGCCCACGATTTGGACGGCTCAACACAGGCGTACGATTTCTTGATGCCTGCGTATCAAGCATTACCCTCTGTCACAGTATCAGAGGTTTTCCCTTTTTTCATTGACAGGAACTGTCCTTTGGTACGGTACAATGATACTTTGGCAAGAGCCATGGCGTCCTGTCAACGGCAATTCTGCATAAAGCCCTGTCAAGCACACGTGCTGATGCAGCACACATGGGGAGATGATGACCGTCCATCATGAGCTTGGACCACTGCTCCACATTATATATTAAAAAGTGTGACCCTGACCGTGGAGCCGACCTCATTTTATGAGTTGTATATCTAGGCCGTCTAATCTGTTTTTCCAGCTCATTTTAGGTCATGGACCCAAAAATAAAGAGATACATATCTTATGTGGACCACATAATGAGAAACAGTGGTCATTGAATGCCCACCATTAAAAACCTACTAGGTCCATCGTAATATTTATTTGCCATCAAACCGGTTGATAAGGTGTAAAGATATTGACGAAGTAAAAACACAAATATCAGCTGAATCCACTACATTATGGCCGCCTTAAAATATTTAATGGTTAATAACCACCGGTTCTTATGGTGTGTATATACCATGCATACATCAATTCAATGTGGACACCACGGTCAGGGTCCCTCCCACATGGTTGGTTTGGCTTGCATCTAAGCCACATCCAACCACAAGGGTAACTTTATGCGGTGAGAAATGATTAAGAGTTAGGATCTTTATTATTGTAATGATATTATACATGACGACGTGGGCCAATAAAAATATAAGAAATAAAAATTATAATTGATTTTAAGAATATATAATTCATTTGGGTAGACTCAATTCTTAGTGTAACCTGATTCTTCAATGCCCAAGTGAGTTAAGTTGATTCACACCCAAAGGTAGACTCTCGTGAGTTTCAACACCTAGTCAAGGGTTCGAGCATCCACTGGTGGTGAAATCTGACTATGGCATGGATCTGTGGGGGTGTAAATAAAAATTTTAAACAAAAAAAAAAAAAAAGCTGATTCACACCTGGCTCTGGCGAGTCACAACTCAACTCAAGACAAGCGAGCCTAATTGAGTTACCAAGTCATTTAACCATGATTAAAAGTTTTAGTACAGTCATTTCTTTTTCCTACATGGCTTCACAGGTATATAGAATATTGAATCCATGCAAAAGGTCAGCTGCACCTTGATGATTACATTATCTGAAAGTTAGGCAGGTCTGTTCATTGAGTAAGACAGGACACCAAAATCAATGGACAACCCATGGCATGCCCTACTGGCCCAAGCCAATGAGTGGATTTGCATGACATATCAGGTGAACCCAACTTTTACATAGACTAGATATTTTTCATGTGGCAAAAGCAACTCTATGAAGCATTTGGCCCTGTTTATTAGGCCAGTTTGATCTCTGAAGTCACTAATAATTTGAAAGAATTGTGCTATCAGGAAAGTTTTATTACTATCAAAACCAACATAGGAATGGTTGATAAAAATATAAATATATTTATAAGATAAGTAATTTATAATCATTACACTTTTTTTTATAATTCCCGTAAAAAAATTATTTTCAATCAATTGTAATTTATAATAATTACATATTTCTTTCAAATTATTGGTAATTTTGGTGAATTAAATGCACCTCTGGAAAGGAAGGGATCTATGTCTCTTTATTCTAAGATAAACTTTAAATCCACAACTAGTGAAAAAAATATTATAGAAGAGAAAATACTAAAGAGAATTTAAAGAACATCTTGTCCACGAAGCCAATGATATGATGGAGAGTTGGTTGTATTCACAACAACATGCCGCTTTGGTATGCGTCACCAGACAAGGCCCACGTGCGTCCACAATTAGATGCTCATGACGTTGTTTGAATGAGTCTATGGTAAAATAAATCAAGTTGACTAGATGGTCCGAACCGTCGATCCAACAAGCATAGGCTATTGACCTACTATTTCCATTTTCATCGCCTACATTCAGCGTCTCTTTAGGATGAAGGGAATGTTAAGAATGTTCTCATTAACATTAGCTCATAAGATGACTTGGCCTAAACAAACAATCGCAGCCGCTCGCTATTTATTGATTCATGTCATGATATGTTTATTAGAACAGCATGTTTTCCATATTGCTAGAACATAATTTCTTCAATCTACTCAATAATAGGGATGATCTATTTGTAGAAATTAGAAAGAAAAAAAAATGAAAAAGCAAAAGACAAGGTTTCTTAACTTTTTTGTAGACAACCCATATGAAGGTTTCTTAACTTTTTCGTACTAGTAACTATATATTAGTCTTTTAATTTAATCCATCATCATTATCTAAACTTTATCCCAATTAATTGAAATAAACTATGTAAAACCCAAAATACTATTTTTCTAGTTAAAAAGCATGTCTTCAATTAAACCATAGGTTATTAATTTTTTTTTTAATTAAAACAAATAAAATAATATTATACAAAAATATAAGAAAAATATTAAATAAAATGAGAAAATAATAATAAATATATGGGGTCCATGGACATTACATCATACTACATTAACAAAACAAGACATCACAAGCAAGGCTCATGGAATCTTTTTGAGATAAATTTTGCATGCTATCAAAACCAGGCATCGTAAAGTAAAGCTCATACTCTCAAAATAAGTAATTTGTAATCATTGTATTTTTTTTAATTAATAATTTTGACAAATCAGATAAGTCCTTAACATACTAAGCGTGTGGTATAAAAAAAAAAAAAAAATAGAGAGAGAGAGAGAGAGATTCTTGTCCTTTAAAACAACAACTATAGAAGAGAAAATACTATTCGAGAATTTAAATGTCTTGTCTACAAAGCCATTGATATGATGGAGAGTACTTGGCCCTCCAGCATGCGTCACCCGACAAGGCCCGCGTGCGTTCACAATTAAATGCTCATTATATGAATGAGGCAATGGTAAAATAGATTGGACCGACTAGATCCTAACCATCAATTCAATGGGCATTGGCTAGTGACCTACTATTTCTATTTTCAACACCTACGGTCAGCATTTCTTTAGTATGAGGGGAATGTTAACATGCTTTCATTCATGTTAGTTCCTAAGTTGAGTTGGCCCAAATACAATCTCATCTCCTTGCCCATTGTTGACTCATGTCATGTGCCTATTGAAATAGCATATTCTCTGTATTACTTAGAACTCAATTTCTTCAATCTACTCAATAATAAAAGCCATCTATTTTCTAAAATTAGAAAAAATGGAGAAATGAAAGAGCAAAGGATAAGGTTGCCCATAGACACCCATGTTAGAGTCTTTTTTAGCTTTTTTGTACCATGTAACTATATATTAGTCTCCTAATTTAATACATTATTATCATCTAAGCCTTATTCCAATTAACTAAAATTAATTACATAAATTCTATTATGTTATTTTTTTTTCCTACTATGAAACATCTTCAATTAAACCATCGATCCTTAATATTTTTTACTAAATTAAATAAAGTAATAATATAAAAAAATATTTAAAAATATTAAATAAAATGAAAACCTTTTTATTTCTTATTTTCTTTTATTTTTTTAACACACTCACAACTTAGCGGAATTTCACCACCTATGGGTAGTCGAACCCTTGACCAGTTGTTGAAACTCCTAAGAGTCTACCACCAGAGGAGGGGTAAGGACCCAATAAAATGATAAACTAATATTAAGTATTCAGAGTACGTAGACCCCACATTTCGTACTAGATTCACAAAACAAAGTACCAAAAAGCAAGGCTCATAGTAGCTACCAAAATGCTTGTATTTTATTGGGAATCTTTTTGAGATAAACTTGGCATGCAATGTAACATGGATGCCTTGTCACATGAATCTATCATCCAATCATGTTGTTTGTAACCATGCATAATATCAAATGCAATATTTAAAAACCTAGGCAAGATGCAGACCCATTTTCGTGGACCGTCACTTGCATGTACACTACTCTAATGGGGTGAAACCATAACGTCAAAATTAAATTAATCTAAAATATTAAGAAAATAACAGTAAAATTATAAAATGGTATGATGATCATTTTAGTAATCATGATTGATGAAAGATGATATCAAGGTTGATAATATTGAAATAATGGACTTTTAATAAAGGTATTAGACTTATCAGGTTGAGAATATTTAAATTAGCCATTTGCTCATAAATGCATCAGCACATTGGGAGGGAGAAAAAATGAGGGAGGGTGAAAATATTGAGGCTGATGTAGAGAGAGAGAGAGAGAGAGAGAGAGAGAGAGAGAGAGAGAGAGAGAGTGTGTGTGTGTGTGTGTGTGTGTGTGTGTGAAGAGCAGTGCAAAAATGATTTTTGTAATAGATGATACATTTTTATTTTTTCTGATGTCATAGCCTATCTAAGTTTTAGATATGTTTTACTTTGGGCTAATGTCTTAATATGAAAATTTTTAATAAATATATAGAATGGATGTCAAGTGGTCTTTAAAATAGTCCAATGCATTTTTTATTGCACTAGCTTATACTGTTTTTAACAATGTTGGATATATACCAAGACGAGGAGATAGTGAGGGCAATCTACTAAATAAGATAGAATCGAAAAAAAAAAAAAATCCTCGAGTTGATGGGGCACACACATCTCATTTTGTTTAGAAATAATAGGGGTAAATGGAATGCATTTGGAATATAAGTTTTTATTTAGCTTGAATTGCAGATGAGAAGTATTGAAATTTTTTAATATATTTATAAAAATGCATATAATATCTCGTATATATGTAATATTTAATAAAATGATTGTAATAAGTTTATTGAAATATATACTTTTAACGAAAAAAATTATCTTTCAGCAGGCCATAAATGCAAAAATTACAAATAAGCAACTTACCAGTATTTTTTAATCGTCTATTTATATAATCTTTATATCGTTCGAATAATTCTATTGTTGTGATTCCATCTACGTTTTGTTTACTTATGTTAGTTTTGGAAGGGGCTTAAAATGTAACTTCACCTCATTTACTTAAAATGTCATCTCACCCTATTTAATTGCAAATCTTCTTTTTCAGGGATAATTTAACTTACTTGGCCCCTAGGATAGATTTGAGGTGAACCTCCATTAGTGCTACTTGAATGTATCATCCAAACCTTCTAATAAATGATATTTCTGTCTCACCATTCCACTGTTCGTTGGCACGGATCTGGTTAACGGCTAGGATTGTTCAAACATTGTAATTTTTATTATTTGTGAACCGTTCAGTACCGGAGCTATTGAATGAACGGTCTGGATCTGATACGAGTGCCATGTGTGCTGCAATAACTTGGATGAACGGTATCTCACCTGCAATATGATCACTTGGCCAATCGGATGGGACCCTACATTTCTGTGCCTGGTCATCGATACCGGACACATGTACCAAATACAATCTCCATACGGTACGCTTTCCTTATTGGGTTTGGGGAGCGTACAGTGCACCGTACAACAGTATGGGACGGTGGTACAGGTTTTCAGACGGATTGCATCTTTAGAATGATCTGAACCGTTCATATTCATGTTATTACTATAAAAAAGCTACGATCATTAATCTTATTTCATTGATGATCCTGATCTTCGAATCTTTGGTTTGAATACGAACCATTATAAATACTCATCTTCACACACAAACGCCAGTCCAACATATGTTCTTTTAATGGATAGCCCGGGAAGCAGGGACAACAGTAACTGAACGGTTCAGATCATCATTTAAGATGCCAACCGGGGTTGAAAACCTACCATTGTACCATATCCGGTTACGGTGGCACCGTACCCTATCAAAACTCTTATGAATAACACAGTGTTGGTTCACCACCATTTTAAAGTGTCCATGATTCGTCATTGTACGCATGGAATGCGTTTGTGGCAATCTAGACCGCCCAAACCGTGAGACGCTTCTTGGATGGAGCATAGCCTTGAAAAAAAATAACACGCATGTAATGTAATGTATACCCAGGAATATGTAGCCGCGTTAGGTACCTACCCAACGAGGTTACATGCACAAATCGAGGGCCACGAGGGTGAAATTTTCTTCAGATCCACGCCGTCCATCACGTATGGTGCCTCATGTTAAATATAAAAACCAAAAATCATGATATTCTAGAACTTAGTTGGACCACACAATAAGAAATCGTTGGGATGTAAAGGCCACCACTAGTTTTGTGTAGGACCCACCCTGGGAAAACACAAAAAATCAAGATGAGGTAGGTACCTAAAAATCATAGTATTCCAAAACTCAGGTGGGCCATGCCACGTGATTCTATCGGTTTTAGATTTGACCTTATGAGGTGGCCCACCTGTTTGTTGAATGAGCTTGATAGCGTTTTCCATGTAACCCCGCTGGCCTGGCTTGTTGTAGGTACGCTCCCTCCGTGTCTTCAGACGTTTGAAATTTTCATGAGATCCGAACCGTTCATCAGGTACATTTTCACTTTTCCACCATACAGTATAGAAATCATTAGGATCCAAAATTTAGAGAGGACACACCATGCTAAAAGATTGGGATGGAATGTTCACCATTAATTTTTTTAATGACCCACCGTGATGTTTATGCTTCAGCCAATCCATTCATTTAACTTTCATAGTCGGAATTAACGAATTTACCTTAAATACTCATGTGGGCCATAAAACTCAATTAATAGTTTTTAATGAAATTCCATATGATTTGGCAGAGTTGAGTGTTGGATCATCCTTATTTTTGGAATAAAACCCAAAAGCTGAGCGATGTACCTGATGGACGGAGTGGATCTCATCAAATTAAAGTCATTCCGCTCACACAATCGCTAGACACGCTCCGCGCGTGCAACGCGCGTCAACCAAGAGTTTTCGTTTCCCATACATCACCCTATCGAGACCATGAAATGACAAATTAATTGTATCAAAAGGACAGATTTGACAAGTTTGCAGCTTTTGCTCTTCAATCAAACGGAGGGTAGCGTAGCTGTTGTGGGATGCGAATTTACTACAACCGTTGACGTATAAAAACTCTCCGTGGGCGCCACCGTGATGTGTTTGCCACGTCCACTCCATTCAGGCCGTGTTTGAATGGTATTGAATCGTATTAGATGGGATTTATACCATCGTTGTACAATGATGATTTTATGTCGGAAGTACCGTATTAATTTAACCATCCCATCTCTTGCTGGAAAACACCTTACTAATGTAACCATCCCATCTCAAGTTCGAGAAAAAATTTACCATATTAATGTATCCATCCCATCTCATGTCTGAGCTAAAAATTCCGCTAGAGAACCCAGGATGAAGCAAAATCATGCCCGGTGTACCAGGGATGTCATTCACTTATATACATATATAACTAAAAAATTAAAAACCAAAATGTCATGTATATAGACGGTATATGGATGGATGACATGAATAAACACATGCGTTTTAATATGGGGCTACATGTATAGCAGATTTCAAAATCCAATTCCAGCAACAATTCCATCCCACCTAATCCCCGATAGGGTTTTTTCCCGTGCTCGACCGGTCGTGAGCTTTGCTCGACTGGTCGAGAGCTGGCGCACGACCAGTCGAGAAAGGCCCAACTCAAAGTCCGACGAGTTGAGGTTTTTGATTTCTGAAGTACTCGACCGGTTGTATGATGTGCTCGACCGGTCGAGGGTGCCGCTCGACCAGTCGAGGTTACGCAGATTCGTTCCGCGATTTTGTGCGAATTTCGAATTTTTGAATCCTTTTGCAACAAGGATGTGGAAGGGAGTTTTCTAAAACTATAAATAGGAAGTCCCTAGGATTTTCTAGGGGATGAAAAAGATACAAGAGGATTTCCTAAAGCTTTACAAGGGTTTGCTAAAGGGTTTAGGGCTATCAATGGGGTGAGAGAAAGTGAGAAAGAGAGAGAGGAAGCTTGTGGAATGAAGGTTCTGCTCGTAGAAGTGATCTACTGTGCACTTTATATCTCAGCGCTTCTACGTCTCGTAATCGGTTAGATCTCTCCGTTTTCTTTGTTTCACTTATTGTTTATCCACTCCTGTGTAAGTGAAGACGGTTGTAACGTTCTACTTCATAGTGGATTGTTAATCTGGACGAGGTCCCGTGGTTTTTACCTCTTTGAGGGTTTTCCATATAAAAATCTCTTATGTGGTGTGGTTTATGCTTTGATTTATTTCATTGCTTTATTATTTTATAAATTTGGTTTATTTCGAAAGGCTAGATCCTAAGATTTTGTGCAAGGCCCTCCAACAAAGTGGTATCATGAGTTCATTGAACAGGTAGGATCAGTTTTTGAATTATGGAAGGTGGCTCATCAAGGATGATCAACCTCAATGGTTCTAACTGGACCATATGAAAGGCTAAGATGAAGAACCTGCTTTATTATAAGGACCTATATTCTCCAATTTTAGGCATATAAGCAAAATCCAAGGATATGTATGATGATTATTGGAAGAAGATGGACCGAATGGCAGTGGGGTTTATTAGACAATGGTTGGACGATTCTGTATTCCACCATGTGTCTATAGAGACCTCAGCCGCTAGCCTATGGCTGAAATGAGAAGGGCTGTATGAGAGGAAGACAATTGGTAATAAGATTTTTCTGATAAGGCGACTTGTGAATCTCAAGTTCAAGGATGGTGGTTCTGTGGCCGACCACATGAATGAGGTCAGCAATATAGTGAATCGACTCTCCTCTATGAAGATGGTCCTAGATGATGATTTGCGAGCTTTGCTATTGCTTAGTTCATTGCCTAACAGTTGGGAGACATTGACAGTTGGGAGACATTGGTGGTGTCTCTAAGTAACTCCGTGCCAGATGAAAAGATATGCATAGAACAGATTACTACCTGTCTCTTCAATGAGGAGATAAGGAGGAAGTCTCAAGGGTCTACTCAGCAAGAGGCCCTTGTGACACAAGAATGGGGGAGAGGAAATAATAGGAATGGCTGGAAGGCTCGAGATAAATCAAGAGGCAAGTCGAGTAACAAAAAGGATGTTGATTGCTGGAATTGTGGCAAGAAGGGCCACTACAAGCATTAATGTCATGGTAAGAAGAACGACAAGAAAGAAAAAGGAAAGGAGAAGGAAGATGAATCAGATTCCACTGTGGTCGCTTCAGATGGTGATGTTGTAGTTATTCTTTCAGTGAATCACGATATATGTCTCACGACTACGAGTCAGGACACCGACTGATGATAGACTCGGAAGTCTCATTTCATGCGACTCCACGCAGGGACTTCTTCACAAGCTACAAGTCAGGTGACTGTGAGACCGTAAAGATGAAAAATTTTGATGTATCGAAGATCGTAGGGGTCGGTGATATTTGTGTGAAGAGTGATGTGGGCTGCACATTGGTTCTCAGGGATGTGAGGCATATCCCAGACCTTTGCCTCAACTTGATGTCGTTGGGAAGGTTAGATGATAATGGCTATGAAAGCCGTTTTGCTGGTGTGTATTGGAAGCTTATCAAGGGTTCGTTGATCGCAGCCAGAGGAAAGAAGTGTTACACCCTTTATAAGGCAAGTGTCAGTGTGTGCAAGGGTGGGTTGAACGCAGCAGAAGATTCAGCTATTGACATGTGGCACAGGCGTCTATGCCACATAAGTGAAAAAGAGTTTCAGCTACTAGCGAGGAAGCGACTTCTTTCAGACGTGATAGGTACACCTCTCAAAACCTGTCTTGATTGTTTATCAGAGAAACAGCATAGAGTTTCATTCGTTAAAACTACTTCTCATGTTAATGAAGTGCATGCATTAGATTTGGTTTATTTTGATGTTTGTAGTCCCATGAGGACAAAAACCTTGGGTGGGGCATTGTATTTCGTCACTTTTATAGATGATGCATCTAGGAGGGTTTGTGTTTATGCTTTGAAATTCAAGGACGAGGTCTTTGGTGTGTTTAAATTGTTTCATATTATAGTCAAGAGAGAGAGGTAGGTAGATCGTTAAAGTGCATCTGCATTGATAATGGTAGTGAATACATTGGCGACTTTCATGAGTACTGTAAGTTCCTGGGTATACGGCATGAACAAACGGTTCCCAAGACCCCCCAGTATAATGGTGTAACTGAGCGAATGAATAACACTATTATTGAGAGAATCAGATGCATGTTATCCCATATGAAATTGCCGAAGACATTCTGGGGAGAAGCAATGCATACGGCAGTGTATCTGATAAACAGGTCTCCATCAGCCCCATTGAATGGAGAAGTACCTGAGAAGGTGTGGACTGGACAGGATCCATCGTACAGTCATCTCAGGGTGTTTGGATGCAGGGCATCCGTTCACGTACCAAAGAATGAGAGGTTTAAGCTCGATATGAAGATCAGATAGTGTGTGTTCTTCGGGTACGGTGATGAAAAGTTCGGTTACAGATTGTAGGATTCGACCGAGAAGAAGCTCGTCAGGAGCAGAGATGTGGTATTCCTTAAAGATCAATGTATAGAAGACATTGGTGAGTCAGAGAAGAACCAGCCTAGTTCAGGTGAACTAGAAGACATGGATCCGGTTATTCCTCCTGTGGTGCTTGATGATGGGGGAGTACAGCAAGGTACAGAAGATGAGAGAGTTTCTTAAGAAGACGGACCAGGAGAGCAGCCCCCACTCGATCCACTTGTTAAGCCACAGGTGAGGAGGTCATCTAGGGATAGACAGTCGTCCAAGAGGTACTCGATGCATGAGTATATTATGCTCACTGATGGGGGAGAACTAAAAGATTATTCTGAGGCCCTAGCCGACGAGCATATGGAGGAGTGGTTGAAAGCTATGCAAGAGGAGATGAAATCCTTGCATAAGACCACACCTATGATATAGTAAAATTGCCTAAGGACAGGAAAGCTCTGAGCAACAAGTGGGTATTCAGAAAGAAGGTTAAACAGAAAAATTCACAGACAAAGTTCAAGGCCAGACTTGTGGTGAAAGGGTTTGGTAAGAGAAAATGTATAGACTTCGAGGAGATATTCTCACCAGTGGTGAAGATGACATTCATACGGGTGTTGCTTGGGTTAGCGGCTAGCATGGATTTAGAAATAGAGCAGTTAAATGTTAAAACTGTCTTTCTTCATGGTGACCTAGAAGAAGAGATCTATATACACCAATCAGAGGGGTTCGAAGTCAAGGGCAAAGAGCATATGGTGTATAGGCTGAGGAAGAGCTTGTATGAGCTGAAATAAGCTCCACGACAATTGTATAAGAAGTTCGATTCGTTTATGTTGAAGCATAAGTATGACAGAACAAAGTCAGACCACTGTGTGTTCACACGCAAGTTCTCAGATAGTGATTTTTTAGTTCTACTATTATATATTGATGACATACTCATAATGGGAAAAAACATCAAGAAAATAGACAGTCTGAAACAGGAGTTGGGTAAGTCGTTTGCGATGAAAGACTTGGGCCCAGCTGGACAGATCTTAGGAATAGAGATAACCCGTGACAGAAGCAGCATGAAACTTTGGCTGTCACAAGAGCAGTATATTGAGAAAATCCTATAGCGGTTTAATATGAATGTAGTGAAGCCGGTCAGTACTCCACTAGATGGTCACTTCAGATTGAGCAACGGGCAGTGTCCCAAGACGAAGGTAGATGTCGAAGAGATACAAAAGATACCCTACGCGTCGGTTGTAAGAAGTTTGATGTATACTATGGTGTGTACACGCCCAGATATATCATATGCAGTTGGTGTTGTCAGTCAGTATCTTACCAATCCTGGCAAAGAACATTGGGCAGCGGTGAAATGGATACTACGGTATCTAAGAGGCTCATCCAGGTTGAGTCTATGCTATGGTGATGGTAACCTTGTGTTAGAGGGCTACACGGATGCATATATGGCATGCGACATAAACTCCAGAAAGTCTACATCGTGGTTCATGTTCATATTTGTAGGGGGAACGGTTTCTTAACAGAGCAAGCTATAAAAGGTAGTAGCATTATCGACAATAGAGGCTGAATACATTGTAGTCATAGAGGCATGTAAAGAGATACTTTGGATGAAGAGGTTCCTACGAGAACTTAGTCTGAAATAGGTGCAGCATGTAGTATATTGCGATAGTCAAAGTACTATACACTTGAGCAAAAATCCAAGTTAGCACTCAAAGTCAAAGCACATAGAGATACAGTATCACTAGATCAGGGATACTTTGGAACAGAAGGTGTTGCAGCTTGAGAAGGTCTACATAGATGATAATGAGTCAGACATGATGACCAAGGCTTTGCTGAAGGGCAAACTTGAGATTTGTAGAAACCAAGCTGGCTTAAAGAAGAGGAATCCCTCTTGGGTCAAAAAGGAAAAGATTTGATAGGATTTTTTTCCTGTGCTCGACTGCCAGTCGAGCAGGGCTCGACTCAAAGTCCAGCGAGTTGAGGTTTTAGATTTTCGAGGTACTCGACCGGTTATGGGATGTGATCAACCGGTTGAAGGTGTCGCTTGACCGATCGAGGGATCCACTCGACCAGTCGAGGTTACGCAAATTCGTTCTACGATTTTGTGCGGATTGCAGATTTTTGAGTCCTTTCGCAATAAGGATGTGGAAGGGAGTTTCCTAAAACTATAAATAGGAAGTCCCTAAGATTTTTTAGGAGATAGAAAAGGTACAAGAGGGTTTCCTAAAGCTTTATAAGGGTTTGCTAAAGGGTTTAAGGCCATCAAAGGGGTGAGAGAAAGTGAGAAAGAGAGAGGGGAAGCTTGTGGAAGGGAGGTTCTGCTCGTAGAAGTAATCTACTATGTACTTGATATCTCAGTGCTTTCACGTCTTTGTAATCGGTTAAATCTCTCCGTTTTCTTTGTTTCTCTTATTGTTTATCCACTCCTGCATGAGTGAAGGCGGTTGTAACGTTCTACTTCATAGTGGATTGTTAATCTGGATGAGGTCCCGTGGTTTTTTCCTCTTTGAGGGTTTCCACGTAAAAATCTCTTATGTGGTGTGGTTTATCCTTTGATTTATTTCATTGCTTTATTGTTCCATAATTCTGATTTGTTTTGGGAGGCTAGATCCTAAGGTTTTGTGCAAGGCCCTCCAACAATCTCATCCTCTCCAAATGCTAGATGTAATTGCATGAACCGGATACAATTCTATCTCACCTAATCTCATATAATACAGTGAGTCAAACACCTCCCAAGGGTGTTTGTGACATCCTGCTCTAATCCAAAAATGAGTTGGAGAAATGGATGGATAGACGGTACAAATAAAACGCATATATCATGGTAGGGCCCACATTACCAACCAATAGTGTTGTACACGAGTCTTTGCTCGTAGCTAACTCCAACTCAAACTCGACTCCATCCTCGCCTGTCTTGCTAGCATGGCTCGATTCAATCAGCAGCTCGATTGGCATTTTCTCAAATAAGTAAAATGCATCTTCAATTTCTCATAGAAGGTAAAACAGTAACAATATTTTAGAGTTATTTCATGAAACGCCTAGACGACGGTATCAAAATCAAATGTTCAGGTAAGAGTTTACAGGAACTGAGCTAGCTCGGGTAGCTCGCTCGACTCGACTCGAAAAAGCTCGATTCGACTCGGTTTGAAGCTGAGTTCGAGTCGAGTCGAGCTGCTTTTTTGAGCTCGAAAATGAGTCTGAGCAGGCCCCAACTCAACTTGACTCGGATCGAATCCAGCTTGAATTGAACTCAGATTGAACCAATTTGGTGACTTGGTTACTTTGCCATTGATGTTGCTCACCACCTGTTTAATAAAATGACTCAACGAAATGTGCCCGGTGGTAAGGAAGATATGTACATGAAACAAATGCCCTTTTTTCTCTTCGTTTTTCTTAGTTTTTATGTTGCTTAGAAGGTGTTTGATAAAATACCTGTAAAATTATTGGTTCTGTTTATAAAACAGTGGAATTTTGAAACTCAGGTGGGCCATAGCAGGTGATTCTATAGGTTTTAGATTTGACCTTATGAGGTAGCCCACCAGTTTGTTGAATGAGCATGATAGGGTTTTCCAGGTTGCCCCGCTGGCTTGTTGTAGGTACGCTCCCTGCTTGTCCTCCGTCATTTGAAAATTTCATGAGATTCGAACCGTTCATCGGGTACATTTTCTCCTTTTTACCCTACACCTTAGAAATCAAGAGGATCCAAAATGCAGGCAGACCACACCATACTAAAAGATTGGGATAAATGGTCACCATTAATTTTTTTAGGATCCACCATGATGTTTATGCTTCATCTACTCTATTCATCTAACTTTAATCATTTGAATTAACGAATTTACGTTAAATAACTTGATTTCAAAACTAACATAAGAATTAATAGTTTTTAATGAAATTTCCTATGCTTTTGGCTCACTTGAGTGTTGAATCATCCATTATTTTTGGAATCAAGATTAAAAGCTGAGCGATGTACCTGATGGACGGAGTGGATCTCATCAACTTAAAGTCATTCCGCTCACACAATCGCTAGACACGCTCGCGTCACCCAAGAGTTTTCGTTTTCTATACATCACCACCCCCAGCGAGAGTCATGAAATGACAATTTCATTGTATCAAAAGGACAGATTGGACAGGTTTGCAGCTTTTGCTCTTCAACCAAACGGAGGGTAACGTAGCTGCAGTGGGATGCGAATTTACTACAGCCGTTGACGTAGAAAACCCTCCTTGGGTCCCACCGTAATGGGCCCACATCCACTCCATTCCCGGCGTGTTTGGTTCGCTGAATTGAATGTTATTGAATTGTACAATAGTTGTATAGTTGTATGTCTGAAAGTACCATGGTATTGTAACCATCCTATACCATTTTTGGGATAAAATTTTTGCTCTGGAAAATAGAGGACCCAAGCAAAATGGAATTATAATTAATATACCAAATTTACAACTGATGTCATTCACTTGTATACCATATGTAACCAGAATGCCGCGTGTAAATAGCGTATATAGATGGATGACATGAGATTTCAAAATCAATGGAATTCCTGCTCGAGGCCAAACACAATTCCATGAGATTAAATGCAATTCCATCCCACCTAATCTCATCCCCTGCTGATGCAATTCCATCCCACCTAATCTCATCCCCTGCTGATGCAATTCTATCCCACCTAATCCCATATAATACAGTGAGTCAAACACCCCCTCTAGCTCAAAAATAAGTTGGAGAAATGGATAGGTGGATGATAAGGATAAAACGCATACATAATGGTAGGGCCCACATTATGAACCAGTAGTGTTGTACATGAGTCTTGGTTTGTAGCTAACCCCAATTTGAACTCGACTCGGCTTATCCCTCACCTGTCTTGCTAGCTCAACTTGATTCGATTGGTGGCTCGAGGAACATTTTCTCAAGTAAAATGCATCATCGATATCTCATAGAAGGTAAAACATTAACAATATTTTAGAGTTATTTCTTCAAATGCTTAGACAACAGTATCAGAATCAAACATTCAGGCGAGTAGCATCCAAATCAAATAGCTGGCATATCCATTCCTTCCTTATCAATACTTCGTTGAATAATTTCATAGAACACTCAGCGAGCAGGATTCTTATCAAAATAATCAATTCGGTCCAAGTTGATTCGAGTTAAGGTTTGATCCGAGTTGAGTTGAGTCGAGCTCAGGCAAGCTCAAACTTGGTTCAAATTTATTAAAGCTCCGAAAATCAGCTCGACTCAGCTGAATCTAATTTCCAGCTGAGACGAGTCGACAACTCTAGTAGAGCAAGCTAACCGAGATAACTCAACTCATGTACAGCTTTACCGCTCTGCCGACTAGTACTGGAGGGGTTAATAGGGAAGCCGAGTCCCATCCCCCACCCAAATCTTCTCGGGGCCCACCGAAATTTGGATCTGGACCACCTTATGAAAAGAACGGATGGGATATGAACTTCATGGTGGAGCCCAAGAAGGTTCCAATGGTGAGCGTCTTAATCCAAACTGTTCCCTTTGGCGTGGCCACATTGATTTTTGAACGGATCTGATTTTTGTGGAGTTCGTGCACATGATGGACGGACTGGATGTCACACGTATCCCAGTGGTCCCACGCATCTGATGTGTGTGATGGTTCATAGATATGCAGTCACAGTTGTATATGATGTCATGCATTAACTCAATTAATTAGACTGTCCAAATCTAGGGACCAACTACTTATGGTCCATGTAATAAATTTTAATTTAATAATCCTATCATCTAACTGATGGATACATCTTTATACTGAATTCTGCCATCCATGAGATGTCGACAGATCCACGACATATCAACAGATCTTCCATTTAGAACCACTAGTTTGGTAGATTTTGGATATAATGAGCCATATGGATGGGACATATAAAATGGACGGTATCTTTTGAGTTAGATGAGTGAAACATGGACGATTTCCTAGTGCACGTGCATGAAGCAACCGTCTGCCAGTGTATTAAAGTTATTTTTTAATGGAAATGCACCAAATACGGACGAACAACACGGAAGACGCGGATTGCTTTACTGACCCTACGAGCGTCCCAACTGGTTGGGGATCTGTGGGACCCACCATGATTTTTTTATTTTTTATTTTTTATTTTTATCAACGCCGTCCATCCAATTTTACATATCATTTTAGGTTCCCATTTCAAAATGAGGCAGATTCAAATCTCCGGTGGACCACACCAAGGAAAACAGTGGCGATTGAACACTCACCATTAAAAACTTCTTGAGGTCACACAGACTCGATCACCACCGTTTCTTTTGGTGTGGTCCACCTGAGATTTGGATCTGCCTCATTTATGGAGGTAGGGATAAAACAAATACATCATGGTCGGCCCATAGACAACCGACCACAGTAGCTTCGTCGGCAGTGAAGGGTCAGTAGGCAATCCACGTCCGAATAGACGCGGATTGCCCGCGACCCCCGGCTGCGGGATGTTGCTGCGGTCGGAAGCTAGGTGGGCCCACCGTGATGTTTTGAGAAATCCATCCCGTCCATCCGTTTTATCAGCTCATGCTAGACATAAAAATGAGATAGATCCCAAACCTAAGTGGGCCCCGCGATAAGAAACGTTGAGGATTTAACGCCTACCGTTGAAACACTCGTGGGGCCAACAGAAGTTTGGGATGAATCAAATATTTTTGTATTTTCAGTTCATTCAAGTGGAATTGACATTATGAATGGATGGACGGGGTGGATTTCCTATCAAGAGCTGGAAAAACCGGATGGACCATGTAGATTTCCTGCAAACATCACGGTGGGCCCCACCTATGCGAGTCCAATTATTGTTTGGAGTGCACCCAATCCACATAAATGGAGCCAGTGCTTCGTTAATTCAGACCTTTGATATGATGGGCCCCACCTTAATGGTTGCAGCCTTACTGAATGGAAGATCTGTTGACTATCTATTTCGTGCCGTTGATGAAGGGTAGGATCTCATAACTGGTTTTTATTTTTAATTTTTTTGGGTGGGGTCACTTCCAATCTACGGTCGGTCCAATCAGATTAATGGATTGGATCATCGAATCATTGGACCCACTTATGTACAACGGTGCATCAAGGCAATATTCTGAGTTGATCCGGAGGATCCATTATTTCCTCAGGAGTGAGGCCCACTGTAGCATTAAACTGATCGGATGATCCTAACCATCCAAATCGATGCTTTTGAAAAATGTTGGGCAGTTGTCCAAATTCATAAGCTGAAGGAAGGCTCAGAACCATTCCACCAGTGAGATTTCCATATTAGAGAAATGTGCCAACGCTCTCAGAGCACCGTAAGTTATGGTACTCCTCGTTTCATCGGCTAACTTTAACAGTCCGATAGATCGATCCAAACTGTCCATCAAGTATAGAAAATGTTTCAATGGCTACTATACAAAAACAAGACTGATCGGATGATCATATCCATCCTAGGGTAGGCCTTTTTGTGGTAACCATCCCTTTTCCAGTCCATGGATCGGATGGTTAGGATTGCTTAACAGAAGTGATTCTTGAGAATCAAAATCAATCCATGATGGGAACTATCAAATAGATTGATTAAATTGTTGGTTAGACGTATTTTTTTACAAATGATCTTGACCCTTCATATTGGAGGCCATGGATCAGATGGTTAGGATCACTTTATCAGTGTGATATTCACATGGCATCCCTTGAAATATATGTTGGATCTAATGTACTGTTTAGATCAATCGATTAGACTGTTTAAGCGTCACAATGCAACTAGGAGTACTATAACTTGTAAGTGCTCTGATAACAGTAAAGCATCTCTCGTCATATTCCATTATATGTTTATCCAAAGAGGGGCCCACGATATGGACGGCTTGGATTCACGCTCATCATTGTGGATGAGGTGTCACCAATGACTATATAGTGACAAAAAGTAAAAGCTCGCCCTGTAATTTAGCAAATAAAAACACAAAGATACAAAGCCGTGATTTGTCTCTTAAACCGATTACAGCTTTTAAACTGCTCTTGGGAAAAGAAATCGAGTTTAATGGGTACTCAGCTTTTCTGTTTGTGCATGTGGGTCCAATAATTCAGTGATCCTGACCGTTGATATGTTGGGTCCCACCATGGATGGTCCATGAACCAAAATCTCCCACATAGGAAAATCCTAACCTTTCACCTCAGATCATGAAAATGGACGGTCAAAAGTTGAAATACAGCAACAGTCCCGTGAATGGTGGCTAAGTCACCTGAAATGGACCTCTGTGGAGTCATAATCCAGTGAGCTAGTATATGGGAATCTTTCCATGCACATAGTTTCATCTGGACTCTTAACTAACCACATCACTTATCTGGACCGTCCATTAAGTCCAGTCCCACTTCACAGAGAGTTAGAAAAAAAATAATACTAACAGATGATCCAAACCGTCCATTTAATGGCATGCAAAATGGATGTAGAAGATTGCTCATGGCAGATAGGCCCATTTACATATGCTTGGAACCATCTGATGGTTCTGAGTTTTGCCCAGCTGGAGAAAAAGAGGAGACTAGACCCATTGGACGGTTCGTATGTGCATGAGAAGGATTCTATAGACATAGCTGACCAGATCATTACTCTTCACTCAGATTCGATTCTAGATTATGAACTGAACCGTTCATGTTCTCATCTCACAGCGTTATAGAAGCTATGAACGGTTCAGATCATCATTTAAGATACAATCCGTACGGTAGGCACTTACCCCATCAAAACCCACGGTTGATGTTTTCTCATCTTAACCGTCCATTTCGTAGACCACAAACAAACGGTTATGATTTTACTATCGAAGTTAACTTTTTTGAAATGACTATCCATGATAGGGTACGACATACAAACGGTCTAGATCTAAGTAAAAAAAGGGTCCCTCATCTCCAACTGAAAGCCTGCGTCGTATGTTTCTTCCCCCTAGATTACAAAGGCCAGGGGTATGTTAGTCATTCTATCTTAAATGGAGGATATTTTCGTAATTACACAAGACGGGCGTCACAGAAGAAGGGCGTATCAGTGAATATATCCCTCCTTTTCTTTTTTATTTTTTATTTTCTTGTATAAATCTGACACTCAGCCGCTTTGTGTCTCTCCTTCCGTTCTATAAAAGCTAAACTGCGCCACCTTCTCGTAAATCCTCTCTAGAAGCCGAGCATCTTATCGTGCGCACCCTCACTCGCTTATCGTGCGCACACCTCATCAGCAATGGAAGAGCTGGCCGATTCATGGCGGCGTGACGCCCTCTCCCTTGCCGGTTTCCGTCCGCCGGAGACTCCGATGGAGCCGATGGAGTTCCTCTCACGATCTTGGAGCGTCTCGGCCCACGAGGTCTCGAAAGCGCTAGCTCCGTCTCACCCTCCGCCGCTGCTGCTGAAGACGGCGAGCGGTGGCGGAGGAGCGATACTGGAAGATGTGGCGGGAGAGGCGGAGGAGGCGGGGATAGTCGCCGGAAATCCCTTTTCCTTCGCTTCATCTGTCACGTCGCAGCTCGTCATGGAACGGATAATGTCTCAGTCGGTAAGTTCTGTAAAAAAATAAAAAATAAATAAAAATCGAGTATTTGAAGAAGAACAAGCAGCAGCTTGGGGTTTTCACAGCAGCTTAGGGTTTTCGAATTAGGTTTTCTCCTCTTCAAATTTTGTTTTTCCTTTCTGTTTTTGCCTACGTGAATGGGATTTTGAAAAAGCATGGCGTTTTTTTTTTTTTTTTTTTTTTTAAAATTTTTGTCCTTCTAGAAATTGGATCTTAGCCTTTTCTAGAGATTTCTTGACTTGATCTTAAAAAATTATGTTCTTTTTATAGTAATCCTGTTTTATTTTCAGGATTTCTGTTTCCGGTTTCATTCTTTATTTTTTTTTTTTTTTTTCAATTTCTGCTATTCGTTGTTTGTTTTCCTTCGTGAAATTTCTCTTTTTTGCTTTTGGTATTTGGCTCTCTTTGGCTATTTTAATGTGATTTTTTCAGATATGAAATCTGAAAAATGGAAATCTCTGTTTTTGATTTTTTGCATTTTTGGTGGAAAATGCAGCAGGAAGTGTCGCCACGTACATCAGGAAGGCTCTCTCACAGCAGTGGGCCACTGAACGGTGGCCAGAGCTGCGGGTCTCTGACTGACAGCCCTCCCGTCTCTCCCTCTGAGATCGATGATTCTAAGGTCTCTCTCTCTCTCTCTCTATATCTGGTTTCTTCTCTTTCTTTCTTTGTTTGTTTTCTTGCTGTCATCTGATCTAATCGGAGTCCTGGGACGCGTGATGGACGTCCTTATTTAAGTAGAAAAGGATCGAAAAGGTGATTCGGAGCTTTTCTGATTTTAGACGCTCCAGCACGGAATCGAGAGAGAGAGAGAGAGAGAGAGAGAGAGAGAGAGAGAGAGAGAGCTTCTTCCATGACATCCATTGATGCAGTACTGAAAGCCTCACCTTTTCTGTCCAGACATGAAATTTGTAATTTTGACTACTCTGGAGCCTATTTTTCTAATTCTGGGGGTTTTTGCATGCGAGGAAATGTTACTCTGGCTGAGTGGGCAAGGTGATACGCCTGCACTTAGAAATTGCATACGTGGAGTACACGTCATATTTACTTGTCAAAATTATTGTTCCCAGTCTAGATGTATCAGGAACCAATTTCGTTTATTCTTTACCTGATAATCAGATTGGCGGACACTAATTGGACGGTTGAGAATGAACAATATCCTGTGGTCCTAGAATCAGAGGTCAGGATCGGTGTGTAACAGTCTGATTCTTAGACTGTGACTTCACAACAGTTATTTTCGCAATTTCACCGGTTTCATTTGAGTTGATGTATGCCAAAAGTTTACAAGTACAAGTTCCAAGTGCCTGCGTATCAAGTGTCATACGCCACCCGAGTATTATATAACTCCTTGCATGCCCAGCTGGCTAAAATTTGTAAGAGGCTGGTTAGCAGCTTCCCGGTCTCCTGATGAAAAGGACGAAAATGCCCTCGTTACCCCTTATTTGGAAAAGTGCCTTGGACTTGAAGTTTAAAAGGGCTGTACGGCACACGTGTGGAGGATCTGCGCCACTCATCATGTACGTACGCTAGCTTAAAAAACCAGGCCAGTCCACTCATCAGGTGGGCCACAGGCTCGTGGGCAAAATAAACGGTAGCTTTGCTAACATACGTTAGCCGATGCACACGTGTGGTCAACATGGTGAGTGGACCTCAGTTGAATTTTTAGTCTATGGAATGTTAATGATGCCGCGCACTTATCATGGTTGAGTGGACCTTCTCGTATTCTTTTGATTTCAGAAGATTTCCGGTTTTTAGAATGTTTGGGCAGAGCGATTGTACAGTAACTTTCCCACAAGTGAGGCCCACTGTTAACTGATCCGAGCCGTTGATATTGTGCCCCACCGTCAGATGTCGTACAATCTAGTGTTTTTTTTTTCGGGTGCATGGAGTGATCCGACGCATCAACGTTGTGGATCACTGAAACCATGACCGTACTTTTACGTACTGAAGGCCCGTTCATTGAATAATATTTCTAAGTGGGTGTATCTATCAATGAGGTGGGTGTAGATATCAAACTTATGGTGTGCCTTTTTAGGATTTACTACAATACATACTGACGAATTGTGACTTTTTGTTTGGTATTCAAATGTGTACGTTGGATCTGGGGTCATTTTGCAATGATCTGAACCATTAAAATGATGGCATAACTATGGATGATGACACCCCCCAAAAAAAAATGGATAGTTCTGTCATTGGCCCACGAAACAAGGGTTAAAGGAAACGTTCTATGATCGACGGATTAGAATACTCCAATCTCAGATTTATTTTTTCTTTTTTGGGGCTCTTAGATCATGGTTAGCTCGGTCGTATCAACGGTTTGGATCACTGCAATAGGATCCCCAAGTCCAACAGCTAGTGCCTTTTTACATATTCTATTTTTTTGGGGTTTTGGTAGTCAGCATAGCTCATAGGTACCCGTGATTGTACCTTAAATGATGATCTGAACCGTTCATATTCGAAACTCTATTGTACGGCGTGTATCAAAAGATGCATTTGTTGAACTGGTGGTTGTTTACAAAGAAGTTATGTTTAAATGGCTCGTCTTGCAGTCAAGATTCAAAGGTCAGGATCATCAATGGAGCATATGATTATATGATCATAGCTTCGATCCATTACTAACGAGAACCTTAAACGGTTCAGATCATTCAAAGGATGCAACCTGGACTGTGGTACGGTGACACCGTACCTAATCAAAACTCTCTTTTTTCGTGGGTTTTGGTTTTGATGAAAGCAGGATTAATTGGGCACGGAATCCTGGAAAGCTTTGTTTTGACACGATAAATCAGAAAACCTCTGCTTGTTTTAATTACCTTTTTAGCCCCAGCTTTTCGTTGAATTTTCCGGATGTATACTTGGGAGCGCATGTCACATGGTTCCGCGGCTCACCTGCGCAGGGATGAGGGTACTATCGTCTTTTATGAGAAACATGTCGCTCGTTGAAGAGCGTGCCCGCATCGCCATGTTTTGTTTTCTCCATATGAATGCACGAGTTGTAGCCTCGTTCCACGCTCCCAACTCAAGCGCCCCACCCTTGTGCACGTGCTGGATGCTGTAGCTCTGGCGGCCCCTGTTCTTCGTCCATGAGAAATGGAATACTTGAAGAAGTGTGACCAATCATCCTCACTTACAGTGTGTGGGCCACCTGAAAGACTCTCTTGATGAATGTCCTGGATCCCCCACGTGCCACTTTCGGTGGAAGCGACCTGATTTTCCTTGGTGTGTGATCTGGCAATAGAAGTGGTGGGTGTGGGTGTGCCCCCTCCTGCACGTCTCTGCAGACCTGGAGGTGGGCCCCACCGTCTTGGTGGTGGCCCAAAAGTGAGGCCTGTATGGTAATTTGGTGGGTCATAATTGTTTTAAGAGGGTGCAATTTTTGGGCAGTGGTCCATCCAACTTGGGCTTGCTACATGGATGGTCTACTGGCATTTTCATCATCAGGAGGGCCTCACTGCTTTTGTTGTGGGCCAGTATGTTTATTAGGTGGGGCCAGTATTATTAGGTGGGCCCAAAAGGAAGGAAGAGGTGCAATGTTTGGGAAGTGGTCCATCCAAGTGGGGTTGCCAGATGGATGGTTTAATATCATTTTGCATATGGTCACATGTGTTTGTGTAGTTTGGCAAGGGCGCAGGATTGGGTGCATTTGATGCAAGTGGTTCAGTGCTCTATGAGAATGGATACCTGTGGGCCCAGCTGAATTCATGGTACACCAAATTGATAATTGTAGTGATCTCTTCTTCAAATTTCCAAGTTAAGATGGGCAGAGAAGCGTCAGTTTCTCAATCTCCAATCCTATGACTTGTCCAATGTGGTGGTCCACCTATGTATCAGAACCGTCCTTTCCATAGGTGTGGACGTGTGTGGCATTCTATAATGCATTTCTGACATTTGTTTTTCTGTGTTGCAGTTTTGCCGTTTGAGCAACACCGGAAAAGCCCAATTCAGGGGAGTAGTCGGAGTAGGTGGAGCTGGTGCTGGTGGTGGGGGAGGAAAGACAGTTGGGAGGTGGTTGAAGGACCGGAGAGAGAAGAAGAAGGAAGAATCCCGGGCCCAGAATGCCCAGCTCCATGCAGCTGTGTCGGTGGCGGGTGTAGCTGCAGCTGTGGCTGCTATCGCGGCTGCAACAGCAGCTTCATCAGCATCAACTGGTTCTGGGAAGGAGGACCAGATGTCGAAGGCAACGGACATGGCTGTGGCTTCAGCGGCAACATTGGTGGCAGCCCAGTGCGTGGAAGCAGCAGAGGCGATGGGGGCTGAGCGAGAGCACCTTGCAGCTGTCGTCAGCTCCGCCGTTAATGTACGGACGCCTGGTGATATTATGACTCTCACTGCAGCAGCAGCTACAGGTAATCACCTTAAAACTATAACCATTCATGCAAAACCAACCACCAATCACTTCTGCAGAACATCCAAGCCATGAAAAATGTGAGCTGCACCACCATAAAGACGGTCTAGGGTGAAATCCATGATGGCTCACTAACTTGGGAGTGCTACACTGTCCAAAGGGAGACAGTTGATGGCCATGTACACTTAACACTTGTGGGTGGATTTGTCTTATTTTTGCTCTAGGTGGTCTTTATGGTGCGGCCCGTATGTTGAATGGCTCATATGTTCTCCAAGAGTGACATGTCGGCGTGGGGATTTTTTCCTATCACCTAGTATATTATCAAGCAACTGTAATTTAATTTGTGATGTATCTTTAAAAATAAAAATAAAAATAAAAATACCAAGACCCATAATCTGGCCAGTAAATTTTGAATTTCTTGTATGCCATGCGCATGTGTAAAATTTCTCCGTGTATTCATCTACCACACTAACATGGTATTCAACTAACATGGTATTCAATTATGTAAATGATCCTTAATGACTAGGACGTGTGTCAAGGAAAAAAGGAAAAAAAATGGTGCTGGTTGGACCTTTTGGTGTGAATGTTGTGCTGCTCTTGCTCTTTATTTATTCTTTATTCTTTCCCCTACTTACAAGTAACAGAGTAGGTAGCTTGGTATCGGGTAAAAAGAAAAAAAAAATGCTAGCAAAACATTCTCGAGGGGTGATTAAAGTTATTATTTGCCTCACACGTGTGCTGACATGACACGAGATCTTACTCGTCTATGTATCATCCATCCATCCACTTAGTCATAGGCTTGTTATGAATGTAATGTATTTGTGTAACTCTTATTAGAGTAACCCTATTTAGTTGGCATAAGACTTTGATGATGATGATGAAGTTTCTTCAATAAATCACATGTAATGCAAGGCCGATTTATATATAAGACAACTCTGGCAGAGTATGGTGTAGTGCTGCAACTTGGGTTCATGTTTATTTTTAGGTCCATTGAGTTGGAAAACACCTACCTGAATTGAAATCAGCTTGTGTTAGGTCAGGTTGGGAATAATCACAAGTCTTTGGTTGGGTTGGTTGGATTAGGGTTGAGTGTAGAGGAATTCAGGTTTGGTTTGGGTTAGGCACCTCGGGTTAGAAATCGGGTTGGCTCAGGTTGACCCTTAAACCCGACCCAACCCCCTCGAGTAGTATGATGGATGATATGCAGGCACTTGCATTTGTACATGTGGAATACGCTTATTTAACTAAAATTGAACTGCCCAACTACAAGTTATAAACGTAAAAGAATATTAATACAAAGATTAAGCCTCTGATTTATCAAAATTCCTGTTTTAAATTCAAACAGTCTATCAGTTCTGATGTTTCCTGTCTGGTGTCCATTGGGTGTCTATTAATTGATCGGGGAATTTCCTCAGTATGGCATTTGAATTGGGGTCCGCTAACTCAGTTTAATATGAGTTAAAGATCACGTATGCAATTTTAGAGTGACTGCATATCATCCATCATACTCGGCCAGAGTATCAAAGTTTCTTTAATGAGGATTATTTTAGCCTTTTCATAATGCTGGTTATTGTTTCATCTGCATCTATATCCCTGATTATGATAACTTGGTTGATTATTTCTGCAGCTCTTCGAGGGGCCGCCACACTCAAGGCAAGGGCACTAAAGGAAGTATGGAACATCGCTGCAGTTATTCCAGTAGAAAAAGGCATGGGAACCACACCCAATGGTAGTTACAGCGGCGAACTTGTTCCAGAAGAAAACTTCCTCGGCGTATGTAGCCAAGAGCTCCTTGCAAGGGGCAGTGAACTTCTCAAGCGCACTAGAAAAGGTAAGTGAAATCTGTAAATGTCTAAATCCTTCCATGCAATAGAAAAAAGAAAATCGCCGTAAGTTCTGCTTTTGGTGTGAATGTGCAGGTGCCCTTCACTGGAAGATTGTCTCTGTTTACATCAACCGCTTGGGGCAGGTGGGTGTGACACCAATTACAGTAGGGGAATTATTTGATGCTCTGGTTGTGAATGATGCTTGATATGCAGGCACTTAGAAATGATAAAAGTGGCATACATTAGCTCAAAGAAAACTTCACTATTGTGGAACTTCACTGTAGTGAAGTTCCAGTCCAAAAATCAGATTGTTTCTACACCAATCTCTGATTTGTGGACACTTGTTTTTTGTTTTTTTTTTGGAAACATGACCATGAGGTAATTTTCTCTTTTCAACTATCCAATAAATTTCCACTATTTCGATAATATGATAATCAGATAATCAATTGAGCTGAACTCTTGGTTCACAATACATCTTAAGAGCTTTGAGAAGCCCACACAGGCTGATTGGACCAGATTTTTTTTTGGGAAAGCATGTATAAGGTCAGAACAACCTGATGGATGGATCACGGATTGGATCCAAGCACCAAAGTGCCATGCTGGCACAATGTATGGCATGTCCATGTACTTATTGGACCAGTACACGTAATCTGGGTTGCTTAATTTGAATTACTCGTGTATGCCGTATATCAAATTTCTTAACGCCTGTGTATCATCCATATGAAATTTTGTGACGCAATTGCAATTTAGTTACTCACCTCACTTTACGTGAATTGTGATTCATTATGATGGTGCATCCAAACGCCAACATGAACTTATCCTGGTGAACTTATTTGGATTCTGTCATCTAATGCAGGTAATGGTGAAGATGAAGAGCAGACATGTTGCAGGAACCATCACCAAAAAGAAAAAGAGTGAGTTGAAACTTTTGACCTCCCTCTCTACTTTCACTGATAATAGCCCAACAAGGTTTCTTTCTCTTTTCCCTTTTCTTTTCTCCTTGGCATTTGTGAAAGTTAAAAGTGGCAAGTGTGGTTGTTTTCAGGTGTAGTTTTGGAAGTTTGCAAGGAGATACCGGCATGGCCGGGCCGGCACTTGTTGGAAGGAGGAGAGAAGCGGCGTTACTTTGGGCTGAGGACAGTGGCACGTGGGGTCATAGAATTCGAGTGCCGGAGCCAGAGAGAGTATGAGATATGGACACAAGGGGTGTCTAGGCTACTAAGCATTGTTAATGAGAGGAAGCATTGAAAAACCTGTTATCGTAGGGACAGGTTTGTAACATGAGATGGCCCACCTGAGATCAGAGCTTAGCAAGAATGTTTGCCCGTTGGTAATCTCTGAGGCGGACCCCGCCTCTCCTGTAAAATAGTAGTATAATCATCGAAGGGTTCTTTAATGGATTTTTTTGGTTTCTGAAGTGCACAGGAATTTTTGTAGAACATGTTTCAGCACACCACCTTTTGAGCTGTGTTTGAAGAGAGTTGGGAGTATGAAAAAAAGAAAAAGAGGGGAAAAGAGGGAATATTGAGGGTTACACTGTAATTAGACCTTTTAGTAAGTTCCATTCAGCTTGTTAGATTGGTGGTGGGGGCCCATAATTCAGTAACACCTTTTAGTACATTCCATTCAGCCGTTAGATTGGTGAAGGTGGGGGCCATAATTCAATGATATTAAGCGTTGATATAGAACTACACATTGCATGCATGGACTTGCACCAACAGGTGGCCGAGGAAGAAGAGAAAGGACTGCAGCAGTCCATCCAACAAAGGCCCACTAGACTCTTACATGATCTGCAATCTTGGGTAAACCTCAGTACGTGGCCCCATAAGGAGTGAAGACCCCATCAAAGCAGCTGAGTCAAGAGCAGGCCAAGGATTTTCAATTGGGTTATGTGGATTAATGACTCGTCTGACGTTATGAACAAACTCACGAGTGTGGATTAATGACTCGTCTGACGTTATGAACAAACTCACGAGTTTTGACTCAGCTGCCGCTGCCTGAGTTGGGTTTTGACGAGTCAAAAAAACCCAAGTATCCGGAGTTGTAGATCCATGTATGTTCCCTATGGCCATTATAAATGGTAATGGCCAAAACCAGATTGCAACACCCCAATAATGGGCCCCGCAAGTGGGGGATGAAAGAAACCCAACCATCCGATCGTTTACGGTCCACAGTGAAAACCCAAGCATGTTCTAAATCTGAGCCCCCAGCATTGTGTATTGATCACATTTTGCCCTGGTAGACTCGCAAGACTTCCAACACCAGGTCAAGGTAGGTCAACGGGTAGTGAAATCCCACAAGGGCGTGTGTGCGTGCGTGAAAAGTTAAAAAAGAAAGGGAATGCATATTGCTCCAATTGCTCTGAAAACTGTATAAGTTAATAGGGCTAGTAATTGCATTTTGATAAAACTTGCATGGTTTGATCCATTGAGATCTTACGACCGTTTCATTAGGTGCAGCCGCACGATTTATGGGCTACCATGAAAACAACATAACCATTCGATCAAAAACAGTCTTGAATATGGAAGCGCTCTGAGAGCACTAGAGCAATCCTCATGTAAGAATAGACTGTTTTCAAGCCCAATCTTCTGTTTTAACATCAAAGGACCATAATCCCCTCCCTGTTGTAGAGAAGCACGGTAAAGAACAATGGGATGCGATGCGATGCGATGCCTAACATGGTGTCTATTCATTAGGTGGGGGTATGCCCGTGATGATGGGAGAATCCAGAAATCAGCCTGATCTGAAACTACTGTAGTTGACACTGTATGGGCTATTCTCCGTGATGTGGCCCACCTAGGTTTGCCATTGGCATTGAAATGATCACGGTGAACATGATCAGGGACGGCCCACCTTAGTTTTCCATCCGGATGATTAAGATGAAAATGTAGACGTCTACATCACAGAGCTTGGGCGTTGAAAATACTGCTTATAACAGGTGCGGTGGAGGATTCCTGACAAACGAGTGGCCCGCCCTCTCTCAATGGAGGGCCTGCTCACAAATCACTGACACCGGTCGCTTCCCAAATGCTAGAGATTTTCGAGGCATGGGGTCCCTCCCATCCACAACAACGGTCTGGATCACTGAACTCTGGGACCATTTGTCCGAACTGAGACAAAGCATGATGCTGATTTCCAGGGGACAAGGATCCTACAACATCAAGGAAAGAAGGCAAAATACAAACAGCAGAAGGAATCAAAGCATTCGGGAGGGGGAGGCTCAATGACATTGAAAGAAAGCCAAGCATATATTCAATTCGTTGAGAAAGAAAGAAAGATTGAGCATTACGGATTGGTTACAGGAACTAACACCTTTAACATGGTCATTGTTGTGATGGCCATTGACAGGCGGGAACACCTTTCAACTATCAGCTGCTCTGAAGAGTGTGAGGAGTGACAGGAAAAGGTTAATGACGTCAAGATACAAAGCAACAGCGGCCCATATATACTCATCATAGGAGTAGCGCTTTATCAGGTTGTCCGTGTCATATATGATGAAGGCACAGAATACAATTGACGCCAAGCCTCCATATATCATCATTGTTAGTTTACCCATTGGGAACAGCATCTGCAACAAAATCAGAATTGGGAATGACATGCCTTGATTCAGTACAAGAATACAATACTCACACAAGATTCAAAAGGTTTGGGAACTAAGTACCAAAGTTCCTCTTCGACTAGGCTGTGCCCTGGCCCAAGCCCACCACAGACCTGGGCTCACTTTGGTCTGCTGCCCTAAGCCGCTTTTGCCCAGCCTGAATTATTCAGGACTGGTGGGCTGAGTGGGGCATCACCCATCTCCTTGATTCTTGTTTGGCTCGGTGGTCCCAGATGAGCATCACCCATCTCCTTGATTCTTGTTTGGCTCGGTGGTCCCAGATGAGCATCATCCATCTCCTTGATTCTTGTTCTGGGTTTGGACATGGGGTCATGGACTCTCAGATCCATGGTTTTAAGACTCCAACAAATCGACTCGGGCTCAGTTGGAACTGATCTAGTTCGACACCACGAGTCACCCACATGATCACCCCCACTAGGGCAAGTCATTACGAGTCATCACCAAGTCTTTTAACCATGCTCAGATCATAGCCCATGGACCATGCAGCCGTGTTGTAGCCATACCTAAACAGCAATAACAGATGGGGTTTCATGAGGCGAAGATGTCACATACCTGGATGAGGGAGAACACCACCAGCACCATTATGGCGGAAAACAAGAATGGTCCAAGGAAGTTGAAATCATGGCCTCTCCTAGCAGCCCAGAATGTGTAGAGCGTGAGACTCACGACCACCACAGCCGTTAAAATAACAGATTCTAAAATAACCTTCCCTGTTTGCAGTGAAGACAATTCAATTTTAATAAGATCTCACGGTCACAAAGAACATTGAATAGCATAATGCAGACCCAAACCAGGAGTCAAGATCACATGTTTCAGACTCATATGACAATTGAGGAATTATACTATGCTCCACATGAGGATACACCAGACCATTGGGCTGTTCAACCCACTGCAGATGAGTACATGCCCCAAAATCTCCAAACTGGAACTGGTCCTATGTGGACTGGGCTTTTATATATGTGTGTGTGTGTGTGTGTGTGTGTGAACGCACAGACTCTTCTATTCCTAGCTGTCCATTTGCAGCAAGGTATTACAAAACAGTTGCGTAACGGTCATGATGATAGTTACATAACAGTAATGGTGAGACTCAATTGTGGAACAGGGCTGTATGTAACGCCCGATCTGGGTGGTGGGAGTAACATGCCTGTAACAGCCGTTACAGGCCAATACTTTTTTTCCCTTCAAAAGAAATTCCAACCATTACAGGGCCGCAAGGCCCATATTATAACGTCATACAGCCGGCCAGTATAGTTATAGTTACTTACCTAATAACTTGATTCACCACAGACTGAAAAGGTAGAAAGTATCGTCTGGATCACTGAACTGTGTTTCCAATTTAACAAAATGAAAAGAGCATACTGGGCACATCCTCGAGTCAAGGATCATATCCTTTCTTAAAAAATTTGCAAAATTTCAAACGAGTCAAGAATCACGTATATCAAATGTTTAAGCGAAGAGAGAGAATCAGAAGAAATTTAATTAATCACGAATGACCGATTCGGGGTTTTTAATTGTCCTTTTTTGAAAGCTTGGTCCCATTCTGGATTGGGCATGAGATTGTTTAATTCATAAAATTCTTTACAAAGGCTAAACCAAAATAAAATATGTTTAAGTTATAGACAGTTGGAAAGGCATACTTCTCTAAAGAAATGGTAATCACACGATCAGGCATCAATTGACCAAGCAGAACCTTGGAAATATCAGACAAACTGCTTTTACTTCAACTAGGGTATGGCATCTGCGTTGCACATAGAGAGAGCAAGGAAGAGAGATCAGAGGGTAGGGTGTGGCAGTGGCAGAGCGGTTGGTTGCAGGCTGCAAGCTGAGAGAGAGAACCACTGAAGCGGTTTCAAATGGTAAGCATCCCCATCTAACTGTTTAGAGCGTTCTGCCCCACTTGAGTTTTAGATATAGTGACAAGGTATTCAGAACGGTAACGGTAGCCGTAACAGCGATTACCGTTACCTTTACAATACGGTCTGTAACGGCTGTTATGGACCCTGCAACAGCCATTACGGTCTCTTTTCTCATTGAAAAAAAAAAAAAAAAAACCCAAAAAACCTGTTTCAGCCCTGTCATGGACCATAATGGGGCTATTACGGCCTTTACGGGGGCATAACAGACTGTTACAGGGGCTGTAACAGCCTTTACAAGTCATTTTTCTCATTACGGCCTTTACGACCTCGTAATGTGTGATGGTAGCCACCGTTTCCTTTATGTAACAGCCTTTACGGCCACGTAATGGCTGTTACGGCACACCATGAGACATACCATCTGCCCCACTTGAATTTTAGATATACCTCAGTTTTGTTCTCCCATCCTAGAATAAGCCACTGCTACTGATGGACAATGGATGTCACGAAGACATCACAGTGGGACCCATGTGACTTTTATTGGATGGACTTCATAGAGGAGAGAGGAGGGAGCGGGCCACTCTCATGAAAAAAAATGTGAAATTATTACCCTCATTTGAAGGGCAGGGCATCAGGTATCCTTTTGTTTACATCTCTTGATGACTAACATCTCGTGGTATATATAGTAAAGATAAATTGTCAAGCTCGAAGATTCATCTTTATTTAGCTACAGCCATTTAAATATGAGCACCGTGGATCTCATCAATTACCCATAAGGCAATACAAAGATTGAGAGTCAAGGCGAGACAGATGCTTACACAAATCACCAGCTCCCCTGCATTTTCCATACCAAAGCACATGATCCGAAATATGGGCCATTCATGAAGTTATGGTTCTCTAATCTTAGTGTTGCTTAAACTAATGTAAAATTAGAATTCATATGTAGAGATTTATAATGTGTTTATGCAATTGCATGCATATAGTATGATGACTAGTAGCCATTGTTGTTGAATCACATATGCGATCACGTATTTTCTTTCTTTCTTTCTTTTTTTTTTTTTGAAATATATATATATATATGTATATGTATATATATATATATATATATATATATATATATATATATATATATATATATATATTTCAAAAAAATTGTAAAAAAATATAAGAAACCGAGGAGAACTTTTCTAAGTCAATAGATAACTAATTTTACATATTTAAAATACATTTGAGAGAGATAAAATGAATTAAACACCGAGTCATCCACGTTTAACAATATAGTTAACACAAAGTAACAACAAAACCAACAAGCTATTTATTTATTATGGTAGAAAATCAACAAGCTATCTTCCTTGAAACTTAAAAGTACTTGAATCTTGATCTTCCAACTTCCAAGAGAGAGGGAATGTGTGTGTGTGTGAGAGAGAGAGAGAGAGAGAGAGAGAGAGAGAGAGAGAGAGAGATCACTTAGAAGTAGGAAATAGAAGAGAGGGAGATTAAGACCACTTGTATTGTAATTAAGAACTGTAAGAGAAAAATAGAGTAAGAGAGTTTTGGAGTGAGAATATTGCAAATGGAGGAGATTTGGAAGCCTTTTTATAGACAAAATATTATTTTTTTGGAAAAAAATAAAAATTCAATGTGCCATGGCCAATATGGGATCACATATGTTGTATGCGATCACATATTTTCACATATGCAACATATGCAATTGCATATGCAATTTGCATATGTATATGCGCATATGCGATCGCACATGACAACAATGCTAGTAGCATTCATCATTTCATCTATAAACTACAATACTAATGTACTGGAGGCATTGTTATCAAATGCGATCGCATATGCGCATACTATTGATCAAATCGCATATGCCATGATGGCATATGCGATCCTGGAAAGTATGCCATGGCATACTTTTATATGCGATAAATATGTGAACGCAAACTGCATATGCGATCGCATATTTCCCAATAACCAAGAGGGGAAGATTTTTATTTTTATTTTTTATTTTTTCAAATTGGAGAACTTTTGCATATAATTAGGCACTCATATCCCCTCCATTTTCACTATTCTTTACTCCAAAGCTCTAAATCTCTTACTCTTTCTCTTACACCTCTTTCTTTCTTACTCTAATCTCTCTACAATTATTTCAATTATGTTCATTTTTTTGTATTTTATAAGTTGTGCTTACTTTTTGTAAATTAAGTTGTAAGTTATAAGTATAATTTGTAAGTTGTTTCAAGTTATCCATTTATCATTAAAAAAATTTTGTTCGAAGTTTATAATAATTAGTTATCTTTTAATGTAGCTTGTTGATTGTTTTGTTAAAATTTATATAATATAATATAAGTAATTAAATATATCACTTAATGAAACACTCAAACTATAATGAAATAAGTAAAATAACCAAATCCAATCATGTGTACTAATTAGACGAGTTTTTCCTTCTTTTTTTTTTTGAATAGAATTTTTAGATTTTTTAGAAATTTTTTTTTTGGAAAAAAATATGCGAAAAAAATATGCCATGGCATATGCGATTGTGCGATCGCATATGTGAACAACATATGCTGATTGCATGCAATCGCATATGCGATTTGACAACATTGACTGGAGGAACCCAGTACACTTATCAATTACAATATCAATGTAAAATTACCATTGCACATACCCAGCATATGCACTGGAGGGACCCAAAACACTTATCAATTACAATATCCGTGTAAAATTACTACTGCACATACCTAGTATGCACTGAAGGGACCCACTTGATCCTACCCTAAGTGTTATTGGAGGTAGCATATCCCACACAGTTCTAAAAACTCAGAAATATTGATGCGGACAAATTTCAAAACTTAAAGAAAAAAAATACTCAATTCAACTTGCCTGAGTTGACAAGACTTGACCAGATTTCACCAAGACCCAAGAAAAACTGTGGTCACAACTCCATCCAAACTCAAGAAGCACTTGACTCAACTCAACTCAATTTTTTTTTTAAAAAAAGGCAAAACTTGATGAAAACCTTTTAAAACTAGATAAAACTCTTCCCAACATTATTTTTTTAATTATTAAACATATATTTTAAATATATTGATTAATACTGAAAAACTTAGGTTTTAAATATGACGAGAAAACAGCCAGAGTTTTCAAGTCGATTCAACTTCGACTGGGTTTCAAGTCAAATCAATTTTTTGTATTTTAAACTATTATATTATGTACCAGTCCCCATACCATGTATTGGAATTTGGAAGCAACCTGGGATCCGGGTAAAGGTGGACGAGACCACTCTTTGTGAGACAATCTCCGAGAGTGATGCAGATAGAGACCAGAGTCAGCAAACAGACGTCTAAGGATTTCTCAATATCAAGAATTTAACTCTACCATATAAGAGAATACACACAGCGCATACCCAATCCAACAGATGGTTTAGCATTCCTAGGCTCATTAACAACGAGAAACAAATTTTCATTTCTGCACAATGTGACCAATGGACGGAATAACAGTACCCAAGAGAAGGGAAAAAAAAAATCAAAAACAAAAACCCACAAATCAAGCCAAAGATGATGGAGAAAAGAGCACGGGCAGGAAATTCAGGAGCTGACCGATAATATCACCATCATGTGATGCTGATATCAATAATGGGCCAAAAAGGCTCAGTTTGCAGAGGATAAGGAAATCATCCTTTCTATTTATGAGAAGTTTTAGGGATTTATGATTCATTAATAGATAGCGTCAAGAGAGGTTTCGAAAGTCCCAAATTTGGGAAGTCATAAGTTCAAGTTAAGGACTGTTTTAGTAACAGTTCGTAACAAGTTTTGACAGTTTCAGTGCTTGTTCTTCATTCAATAATTAAGGAAAGGGAACTAATTAGGTTATTTTAGAATTGTTTCTTTCCTTGATTACAAGTTTTCTAGCCTGAAATTAGTTTATAAACTAAGTGCTCAAGTGCTATTTAGTAACACTTCTGTTTAAGATTCCATGCTACAAAAAAAAATAATAATAATAATATATAAAAAATCTTGGTGGTCAGTACGGACTAGTAATCAGGACATTGAACTCTGAATCCAGTTACCTGAGTTCAAGTCTCGGTGGAACCTTTCTTTATCCTTCAAAAAGAAAAAAAGAGTAAACGCTACAGAAAAATTTTGATACTCAGCAAAGCATAACAGTTGATGCGCAAACAGTTGGAAATTGTACAAGTGGCATGCAACTCAAAATAAACTGTTCAAATCGTGGGTCATAAACTTGGATGGATGACAATTGGTGGGCCATACTTACAATCAATATTAATGGACGATTGGAATGAAAAAAAATAGTCAGTCCTAATTTGACAAGTAAACTTCCGTTGGATAGATTTTACAATTGCTCAATCGATCCGGTTTTGAGCAATGATCCATGCATGGTAGGTCCGAAATTTGGATGGTTTAATTCAGGTTAGTGAATGCCACATCTACAATTTGAGTGCCAGGGTATCAACCATCACCTCTGCAGGAGTATCAACTAACTCCCCCTTACATGAATTTGTTTTCTATCAAGCATGCATTGGTTTTCAAAGTAGGGTTCAAGCCCATAGCTCAATGGTCAACAGGGTGCATTTCAACACTGAGGTCTCGTGTTTCAGCCGAGATTTCCCACTTACCTATAAAAAAAGAATTTATCTGTTTTCCAAATTCAAGAATTAAAACATTTTGACTTAAAAGCAAACTTGCAACTAAGTGTTGTAGCCCCCACAAAAACTTGAAATAATAAGTCAATTCGATATGCTCAGGAAATCTTGTATGTCGTTCGAATCAAAGCCTTTGCAATCCAACTACCAACTCTTAGGGGCCTAAGTTTTGGATCCTGCTCAGGAAATCTTGTATGTCGTTCGAATCAAAGCCTATTGCAACTACAACTCTTAGCTTGCATGATTTTGGATCCTCGAAACTCCAACAAGGACCTGTTTGGACACAACGTCCACAAAAGCGGTGTTTTCATCAACACACCGAAAGCCAATCCAATTGGTTTTCAGCGAGTGGGCATTTCCGTGCCTATTTTATCTGTTTACCTTGAAAGCGATAATTGCAGGTGGGTTTCCAAATGGGCACAGAACCGTCATTTTAGATCGAAATGGGGGTTTCACCTACGAACAGGGGTTTTGACAGTGTCCAGACAGGTACTAAATGTTGTCATTCCCAACCTCCAAACTGTGACCTATAAAAATGAACACATCTAAAACAAACAAACAGGTCGGTGTGACTAATGCTAGTCGCGTTGCCATCATGGATTTGATACTGAATGTTTTTAATCCACGATTCTGCCCAACTGCACTCTCATGGGGTCTGATACTGAGTCGACTCACCCAATCGCCCTCTATGAGAAGATTCCAGGGCACACTTCAAAATACGAGCTCCAATGACTCATCCCAAGCCAGTCACCTTCACCAAACCACACCCAATCATTATAAACTTGCGAAATGGTTCGGTGCAACTAATGCCAGCCATATAACCATTGAGGATGCGACACCAAAACCAATATTTCCAATCCACAATTCCACCCAACCGCACTCTCGCAACAACCAACCAAACACATTACAATCCCTGAATCACAGAATTTCAATGCCATAACTCGATTGATTCCACTCAACAGCACTCACGCAGCGACCAACGAAACACATTAAAAACCCACAAATTGCAGAATTTCAATTCAATTCCAAAATTCAATCATTCTTTCACTCAACAAACCCCCCAAAATCAGATATACCAGATTCTCTTCTCCAATATATGGCTAGGGTTAGGGTTTTTCGTTTACTTCCATCTATCCATAATACCATTAAAAAAGAAAAAAGAAAAGACAAGATTAGGGTTTCAATCACATACCACTGGTGAATGCGCACGTCAGACCGACGGCGAAGCTGAGAGACACCGTAAACAAACCAAGGAGAAGGAAGTTCACGGGATGCCATTGATAATAGTAATACAGAGGACAGATAACTGCCAAAAAAGAACAAGAACAAGAACAAGATGAAGAATCACACAACAGAATCGAATGAAGAGAGAGAGAGAGAAGAGAGAGAGAGAGAGAGAGAGAGAGAGAGAGAGAGAGAGAGAGAGAGAGAGAGAGAGAGAGAGAGAGAGAGAGAGAGAGAGAGAGAGAGAGAGAGAGAGAGAGAAGATTACCAATGAACGGCAGGATGATGATGAAGATGTAGAGGCCCAGCCCCACCCCCGACGAGACGAAGAAGAGGGAGATGGGGCGGACGGTGACGACTGTTGCAGCAACGGCAACGGTCAGCAGCATCTGGATGGTGAGGATGGAGTATATCTTCCTAATGAAGGCCCACCGCAGCTCTGGGTTCTCGAGCATCAACGGATAGAGGGGCCGAGCACCGGTCTCGACGTCGCCGGTCTTGCCGTACGCTGAGTCCCACATCGTTTCTTGATCAGAGCAGAGTACAAAGAAAGCGTAGACACGCGAGCAGGGAAGAAAATGGCGAGAATAATGGTGGATTCGTTCGTCGCAGAGAATTGATTTCCAGTGAAGAAGACGGACGTTTGGAATCAGAGATATAAAGGATTAGAGAAAGTTCGAGAGCTAAAGCATTTTCAGAGGGAGGCTCGCGTAATCTGGTCGCTACTTTTTGCTACACTAAATCATGATCCAGACCGTTGATCTTCATCTTTCCAATGTAGATGAGCCATGGGAAAAATATGGCTCATATGAATGGTCAGTTGAAATTTTAGTAATTAGGATATAAGAGATGGGTGTATCTAGATGAACGGTCTGGATCATCAAGAGATGGGTGAAAGGAGCGAGTTTCTATGAGGCGAGCCTTGCTGCTTAACCGCTTGAGGTGATCTAGGAACCGTACCAACTACTGCGAAAGGTGCGTTGGAGAGAAAAGGCTGGACGCGGAGAAAAGGTAGGACGCGGATTGCGTACAAACCTCCCCCCTCTCTGTGGGTATGCCCACCGTGATGTATCTGTACATCTAAGCCGTCTATCCATTTTCTCAGATTATTTTAAGCATCAAAACAAAAATGAGGTAGATCTAACCCTCAAGTGGACCACACTACAGATGACTCTTGCATTTAATGCAACTTTTGTGAATTTTAATGCAACGAAGCTTATTATTTGGTGTGGTCCATTGAGCGTTGGATCTGCTTCATTTTTGTGGTCATGCATTAAAATAATCTGAGAAAAGGGATAGACGGCTTGGATGTACAGATACATCACGGTGGGCCCGCCCACAGAACTGCCCGTTTCGGAGATAGGGACGGGCGGGAGTAGTATGCAATCCGCGTTCGAAAAGGCGCTGAAAGGTAGACAAAGTAAAAGTATACGGAGATCTTCGCGCGCGGATACTTAGTGGGGATATTCACGTAGCCATGTGGGGCCACTGTGGAACAAGGATCAGGTGGGTCCCACCAGTGGAAGGGAGAACGTGCATAGCCCGGAATGGATATTCGAAAAAAAATTAAGTAATTACCTTAAGGTACAGTTATCAACGGCCCACCGTAACGTGGGAATGCAATCCAATCCGTCCAGTAGATGCTCCGCACATTCGGATTCGATCTGTAAACCCCACACGTGGATAACTCAGCTGGGCCACACCTAAGGAAACATTGGGGGATGTAGGGTAGGGATACTATCAACTTTGAAATGAAATGAGGGGTCCACCGTATAGTTTACATGCCATCAATGCCGTTCATCAGGTGGGCCCCACCAAAATGAAGAGGAACGTGATATTTGGGTCATTCCAACAAAGTGAGATGGGGCCAATACGTATGTATCATGCGTGACTGTGCATTGCTCGAACATGTAGAGGATTGGCCTGATCTTGGATCGCTATGATTCTTTTCATGTGCGGTGGATATGAGGAGTTCAATCAGATTTACGGTTTGGATTCCACACAAACATCACCGGATGGATCCACATAGATCGCACGTGCGGTAATTATCATACGTTAGAGCCTATGTGTTCATTCCTCAATAAATCAGATCCATCCGTTTTCTATTTAATCTAGACGTGTGGCCATCCTGATGACCAGATCGGCCTACCTAAGGAATGGCACTGGACGTTAGACGCGTGTCAGTTAGGCGCGCGTGTGGCGAGAACTGCCGCGCGTCGCCTTCGAATTTCCGGATGTGTATGACGTGCAGCGAGCTGTCGCGTTTGGGACAAATCATCAAAGGACATCATCCGGTATAGGAGGAATACCGGAAATATGGTAGAGCAACCTCCATAGAACACGTGGCAGGGTTATGCATCGATCGGGTCCACCCATATGAAGGGGAAAGGACCGATGACTTAGTTCAAAAATTAAAAACATGAGAAAATCCTATCCGTTAGTCATTTTTACAGTCGTGATTATGCATATTTGACGGTTAATGTTTTCTATTTCAACCGTCAATTTATTTGCCATATATCAGATTGAAAGGATTTTCGAACGATTTTATTTTTGATATATAAACCATCCTGGATAGATAAATATATATATGGATGGACAAGATTAATAAATCACACTTCCAAGTGTCCTGTAGAGATATTGCTGTATCATGTTACGGTTCTTCGTGTTGCACCATATCATTTCCAACCGCGAAATGATGCTTCTAGGCTTCTCTCGTCCTGTGGCCCTGGTGATTCCATACGTTCCCTTCTACGCCTCTCTCGTTTCTTCGGAAGCGGATTGCGTCCTACCTCTGGCCGGACGATAATCCGTACGGGCAGGGCTCTGTGGGACCCACCATGATGTAAATGTTTTATCCACGCCGTTAATCCTTTTTATCAGACTATTTTGAGTTATAATACCAGAAATAATCTAGGTATACAGATCAAGTGGATCACACAAAAGGAAGCATAGGTGATAATGACACCAACAGTTGAAAATTTCTATGGGCCACCGTGATGTTTTTTAGCTATCCAACCTATTAATAAGGTCATGTAGACTTGAATCAAGTGAAAAAAAAAATATCATCTTGATCCGAAACTTCTACAGATCCCAAAAATATTTTAATGGTGAGTATTCAATCCCCACTTTGTGGTCCCCTTAAGCTTATTCTGCTCATTTTTTGTTTTAAGATACTAAAATGATATCTGTAAATATGGATGGACGGCTTGGATAAAACCCTTACATCATGGTGTTCTCCACATATCCCTGCCTGGACGGAATCGTTCGGGCGGTGGTACAACGCAATCCGCTCCTTCTCGTTGGATTCGCTTCGAAGTAATGTAAAAGTTTTGATCCTCTGGAAGAATATGGTGGATGATAATCAGGTTCTGGAAAATGAATATATTATATACAATAAGTCAATATTTAAACTTTAAATGTGATTTTTTTTTTTCATGTAGATATATCATTGGGTGAAAAATTACGCACATATGATTACCTGTCTATCATATTGGTGGACATTTATTGGACGGTTAAAAATGAAATTATCCAATGGTTCTATTTCGATAAGCAAGTGTTGGCGATCAGATGTTAGGATTGTTCTAGCAATCGGATATTCTGATTTTGACTCATACGTGTTTGACTTGAAGATTTAGTAGCCGTGATTGGAGTTAGTTTGCACCACGTGTATGATTACTTAGGGCGTGTTTGGTCGGGCCCATCCCATGGGATTGGATTGTATTAGGGTGGATAGCAAGTAATGATGGGTGTGTAAGTGGATTGCTGAGCAATCACATGGGATTGCTATATCCATGGAATTCACCGCGGAGTATGTTTGGCTCGCTTGGCCAATTCTGAGATTACGTCAGCCAATCCCGGGATTGCTCCGTCCAACCAAACATGTCCCAAGCAAAATAGATGTGATTAAGAGGATTTGGTGGATTTCAAGGTAATGATGGTGATGTCAGTGGATTGCTGGCAATCCCATGAGATTGCTATATCCAACTTATGTCTATTTGGCACACCTGGCCAAATCCCGGGATTGCTCCTTCTAATCATCCTAATACAACCTAATCCCATCCACCTTGCCCGGCCAAACAAGCCCTTAGTGTCTGCATGTCAACCGTTATCCATGCATGAGAATTATATTGGGAAAGAGAACGCGGATTTGGTGTAGCCAGAAAACACAACTTCGGTGAGGCCTGTTGGGCACCGTCTGGTAAACATTCTACCCTAGGTTGAGTAGTTGATAGAGTTTGAAGGAATGGATATACAACCATACTCCAATCATAAACTATAATCTTAGAAGCCTAAACCATAATAAATCCAGTCCTAAAATCCTAAACTCATTTCATCCAACCCAATCAACTCTGTCAATCGGTTAGTCTAATATGATACCTTAGGATCCCAAAACTCTATAGCCTTGAGTCAACTCACCTGGTCAACCTACTGAACCAAAAACCCAGTCAACTTACCTAGTTAAACCCAAAACCAAGTTCGAACTCAAGCCCAAAACTAGTTCGAACCCAAGCCTAAAACCAATCCGAACCCAAGCTCAAAATCAAGCCCAACCGAAGAAATGGCCTAAATTAGATATGTGATTAGATCCACACCGTTCACTGAATATCTAAGACCTAAATTTATCAGAACCCTATGTTTCAGGTTGAATGGACCATTGGATAGGCCATGCCAATCTGAGACAATCTTAGGCTAAGAATCATGTGCTGATTTCCTATGGAGAACCATTGGATGGTTGATATCTGATCTGATGTGGATCGACAATCAAAATCCGGACATCAGATTATGCTGACAAACAGGTTTGATTATCAATCTAACCATCTTACGAGCCGCACTGATCAATCAATGTTAATCATTAGAATTATTTATAAATGGTGTATGAATGGTTCGGATCGAGTTGATCAACAGTTGTCCCTTAAAAATAATCAAAAGCCGATTAGAGGTTGGTCTTGATCCATCTATCAAACATAATTTGGACCCTCATTAAAGTAGATAAATCCCCAATTTTTTGATTAAATATGTCATAATCTGTTCAAATACAGCTTTCTTCAATACGAGCTTCAATCGAAGTTCAATTCGATTGAAGGTAGGGCTGAAAGTTGGGTGGGTTCAACCTGACCGACCCGTGACCGACCTGACATTGGGTTGGGCTCAGGAAAGATATATCGGGTCCGATCTCAAGCTTGGGCTATACAAACACCAACTCGATAAAACTTGGGTTGGGCTCGAGTTGAGGTCTCGGGTTGCCCGACCCAACTCGAACCCGATCAATATATAAGTTACTTATAAATTATAATTGAGTGTGGATCATTTGTGTCAAAGGCACACTAGTGATGTCGGGTCTCATTTGTTCACGTCATTTCCAATGACTCGGGCTAACAAGATATGCTGGATTTCTCTCTCCTAAATAGATTGTTTGCTATGCTACATGACTTCTAAAGGAGTAGTTGTCTTATATTTTAGCTTGTTTTTTTTAAGAAAAAAAATGAAGTTCTTTATGACGAATAATCACATATGTAATTAATAAAATCATAGATACAAAAAATAAATCCTATATTGAAATATAATAAACTAATGTAATAACGAAAATATTAACACGTATACCTGACCAACCCGATCAACCCGACTGAGCCCGCTTGGGTTGAGAATTCCAAACCCAAGGTTGGGTTGGGTTGGGTTAGGGTTGAGCACCAACCCGACTCAACCTGCCCGACTTTCAGCCCTAATTGAAGGTATCAAAAATAGTCAATCAACCAAACTATGTGAATTTTGATTTTTTTTTTTTTTTTTTTGTTAAATTCGATCTAAGTATGTTTGATTTGATTGATAGGTCTTCAATCGAAGTCGATTATGTCAAAAAGTCCTGTCAATTTGATCGATAGCTTCGTCGATTCGATCGATAGATTTCTGGACAATTTTGTTAACTTCCGACGTTTGATAATTTGTTCAATAAATTCATGATACATATAATATAATTTACAATGAACCATTAATGGGTTGTTTTAAGGTGATCGGCCACTTTTAATTGATCAAGTAGGTCCCACAACAACCTATGAGAATCGAGAACAATATGTTAAGGGTTGGGACTAAAGGAATTAATTCAATTGATTGATACATTTTTGTACCCGGTTATGGGAACTAGATCAATCAAAGGTGGTCCCCACCAAGTGAACCAGTAGGATCAGTCAGTAATCTCATTTTTGTGGTTTTAAGAAGTTTTAATTCAAACCAAATTGATTACTTTATGAAATCATCTCCACTGAATCAAGGTAAGTGATTCCAATATGTTTCTCCAGCATTAAGTTAAAATAGATTCATTGTTAATGTGTTTGCATGTTTACTTTAATATTGTTGTTATGTTCTTTTACTTGATTTGATTAATGTATTGATAACAGTGATTAGTTACATCATTTGCTTTGATGTATTGATATGATTCACGATATGATTTTATTGTATAAATGTGTCTTGTAATTTGATTGGTTGAGTGGATATAACTATGAATTGATGTCTATAATGACGTAATCAGATGACATAAAAATTGTGTTAATTCTAATCTAAGAATTAAAATGATCTTTACAATTCAAGGTTTATAACTACTTTGCTATAATTCTGCATCCATTTCCTGCATCTACAATTTGTGCATGAGTTCATGAGAGACTTCTCTGAATGGTATTCCTAGTATAATCGTTACCAGATGCCCACTATATTAGTGGAAGCGTACTCATGACGTAGATGCGGGCCTTGCCCATACAGCCATGCTTACCAAGGGGCAGATGTGAGTTGATGGGTTTTCAACTCAAGCAAAGTGGACAGATTCCCATTTAATGCATTCACACATTCATGCATCTGCACAACATTTGCAATTATGAACTTATATTGTATATAATTGTTGTTACTATATTTTAATTTGATACGAAGAACCATGTTGGGACTTCTTACTAGGCCTAACTAACTTACCATGTATTGATGTAAAACCGTACAGATGTGACTGAGGGTGAACCATTAGCTCAAGAGGAGGAAGACGTGGTCAAGAGAGAAAAGGACCCCCATAGAACACGTGGCCCTATATGACAGTAGAAGAAGTGGCAGCTTTGGACCGGCCATGATTAGTAATGATATATCATCCACATATACAAGTGAAATAGTAAATTCACACCCAGATCCATAGCTCAACTAGCAGACTGGTGGAGATACCTCCTTTCAACACTTGAGGTCTTGGTATCAATCCCTAGTGGGGGTGGCTAACATGGAGTGTGTGTACTGACATGGGTGTGTACTAACAAGCTAACCCAAAAAAAATAGAAGAAAAAAAAGAGTAAAATAGTAAATTCTTCCATAGAACGACGAACAAAGAGAGAATTATCGGCGGAAGATCCAACAAATCCCAAACCCGAAGATAAGTTGAAGGTGGAGATACCACACATGTAGAGCATGTTTAAAACTATATAAGCGCCAACAAATCCCAAACCTGAAGATAAGTTGTAAGGCGAAGATACCACACATGTAGAGCATGTTTAAAACTTTATAAGGCTTTGCTGAAGCGACAAACGTAATGAGGATTAGATATATCCACAAACCCTTGGGGTTGTGTCATGTCCACTTCCTTAGTAAGGATGTCATGCAAGAACGCATTTTGCACATCAAGCTGGCAAATAGCCCAACCATAATGAAGAGCAAGAGAGAGAATCAATTGAATCATAGTATTCTTGACAGCGGGACTTAATGTTTCACCATAATCAATACCAAGTTGCTGATGAAAGCATTTAGCAATGAGGCAGGCCTTATATATAATGATCAATAAAGCTATCGGAATGTTGTTTAACCTTAAAGACTCACTTGCAGCCTACGAGGTTTTGCCCAGACTAAGGAGCGATGCGGCTTCAAGGGGTTGGCTTGGGGACTCACTCACTCAAGGGTCAGGAAATCACTCACCCAACAATAGATAACTTAAGAGACTCACTCACTCAAGGGGTTAGGAAATCACTCACCTAATAAGAGAATAATCACTCAACCCACAAATACAAAGCTTGTAGGAAATAACTCAAAGATTTGATCCATTTTCATTACAAAATAGGTCCTTTTATAAACCAAATACAACCACCCCTCATAAATACATTAATAACAACCATGAGTTTTCAATGCATTATTACATATTTTCAAAAAAAAAAAAAAAAAAAAAAACAACTGCCAAAATAATTCCAAATACATTTCCAAGACCGTACTTCAATTTCAAACTTTTTCATTTTCCAAGCATACAACAGTCCCAAAGCCATGCATCATGAATGCACTTGGGCTAGAAATAATGGTAGAATACTGAGGCTTGTGCCTAGCTAGTTGATGGGTTGGGCGTTCCCCTTGAATTGGGCTTGCATCAAAGAGGCACACCAAAGTACCTTGCTTTTGTAAAGCTTCTAATTCAAGTATCATCTACTCTTAGCTCTGAAGAGTGAAAGCAGTGACAGGAAAAGGTTAAGGATGTCGAGATACAAAGTGACAGAGGCCCATATATAATCATCATATTTGTAGCGCTTTATCAGGTTGTCCGTGTCATATATGATGTATGCACAGTATAAGATTGCCACCAAGCCGCCATATATCATCACTGATAGTTTACCCATCGGGAAGAAGATCTGCAAAATCAGAATCAGAAGTGCCATGCCACGATTCAGTACAAGAATACAACACTCCCACAAGATTCAAAAGGTTTAGGAACTTAGAACCACAGTTCCTCTTCGGCTAGCCAGGGTCCCAGATAGGTATCACCCATCTCCTTGATTCTTGTTCTATGTTTGGACATGGGAGTCATGGACTCAGATCCATGGTTTTAAGACTCCCACAAATCGACTCGGATTCAGTTGGAACTAGAGCTGGACACCGAGTCGAACCGAGTCAAGCTGGGCTCGGCTTGATCAGCTGCCACCCCCAGCTCAAGTTACGGTCGGCTTACCGACCCTGTTTTGTTAGGTTTTTTCAAAATAAGAAGAAATTTTTATTTTTTTAAAAAAAAAATTATAAAAGAAAATTTGGGAAAATGATTGTGGCTTTTGGTGATTGTTGGTGTAACGCGCCTTAAGCCTATCTCTAGGTGATTAATTTTCTATCTTTCCGCCTCAACCCTAACATGTTTGGTCAGCTCGACTCAGCTCGGTCAGCAGCTTCGGGCCAGATTGAGCCGAGTTCAAGTTCAAGTTTTTGAATTTGAATTCGAGTTGAGTACAATTCCATGAGTC